>CM031865.1:11632556-11701834 GCA_018697195.1 Certhia americana | reverse complement strand
CTGCCAGCAAATATAATATACCTTACAGAAAAATAAAGCTGGCATTAGTGCATTCATTCTCACTCCCCAGAGAGCAGTCCTACAATACTTGAGCAAAGATGGAGACATTCAAAGGATGTATCAGGTCTAAATTAATCTAACAAGTCTAAACTGCAGGTCAGGAGCAGAAGAGAAATCGGCTGAGAACAGCATCACCCACAGCATAAGGGGAAGGGAATGGGGACCCTCCTAAATGCAGTAGCTGAAGCACTGGGTGGGAGGTGTGTTGGTGGAATTCTCAGGTGAGGATGCTCTGACTGGTGCACTCAGCACCCAGACTCCATGTTACTGCCAAATATTTTCTTACTAGAACTCACATGCTCTGAAATACCTGGTGTATCTACTGCCAGTGCTGATTTTTGGGATCAGTCGCTGACCCTGATTTTAAAACTCCTTGTTAGCATTTTATTTTTATTTTAACCAATTAGTTCATTCTTAACAGTTTCAGTTTAGCAGCCTTCCCTATGAGACCTGCTGACCTTGAATGTGTGCAGAGTAGTAATTAAGCTGATACAGATAATGCTGCAAAATCTTAATGAGCAGGACTCTATTTTAAATTCAGTGTTGGAAAGATGGGGATATCTACAAATGGTATAAAATAATATTGAAAAATGCTTTATGTGCTATGCTTAAGGCTACAGCCAAGAAAGGGATATTTCTTAGTATGTTAGTAGATATTTCTTTATTTTCTAGCTTTACTGCAGTAATTGCAGTTGATCTTAGACAAACTCTATGAATAGCTTGGGATTCAGTTCCCAGCTGACAAATTTTTTCCTTATGCTTCATTAGTTGTATTGAAATGATAAAGTTCACTGGTGGGTTCTTACAATGCTTCTGATGCAATTGAAAATATTGGGGTTTTTTTGGTTTGTTTTACAATTGATTGCTATTCTGAAGCAAGTATATTTAAACAAGAGACAGGAAAATATTGTGTAGAATTATGTGTATTTATGCTAAAAAGGAGCAGCAAAGAAGTTAAAGAGAGGGTGAAATTATTTTAAGCCAATTCAAAGGGCTCTCAAGCCAGTGGGAGATATGTGGATATATGCTTTTAGCACATTCCTCCCCATTTTTAGGCACTTGTGAGGCAAAACTTTAGGTGAAATTATTCCTTCCCCCACAAGCTTTCTTCAAATAGTTCTCAGATGTACACTCAAATATATCTAGGCAAAAATATTATTCTTAAACTGTATGCTTTCATTGGCAATTAGAAAGGAAATAGTCTATTTCATGGGAGTTACAATTTCTCTGTGGTGCCAGAGTGCTCAGCTGAGAATCACTGGAGGAGTACAAAGCATTTGTACAAAATTATTTAATGCTACACATCATGAAGTGAACTTATGCCTGCTGGGACTAAGGTCCATAAATGGTTGTGGGATTTTGATACATTTTATTCGGTTGATCTTTGCTGGTCAGCAGAAAGCATTTGTAATGGGGTTTCCTGACAGACTAAAGAGCAATTTCTTATCTCATCAGAACACTGCACCACTTGGCTTTAGGCGATTTAAGCCTATGGTGCTGTTGAAGTCAAAGCACTGTCCTTATTTCATGTGGGCTGCAGGTGTAACCTTGTGCAGACAGTGCTCAGCACTTCCCAGCACATGAATGCTGCATGTGGGACACTTGGAGTTGGCAGGGAAGGTCTTTGTGCCTTAGTGTAATGTTGCAGAGAAACCCTTGTGCTGCTTGTTGAAGGAAAAGCTCACTCAGGTGCAGCTGTATATACTCTTTCTGCACCTGAAGCTGACTTACAGATGTCATTTTTACTGTGTGGGCATACTTGCCCATCAATATAAATCCATGAATAACTTTTGTCTTGGTGTGAAAGGAAATGAGGCTTTCATGCTCATGATTTTTCTAACCCAGCTGGCCCTCTTCCATATAATTTTAGCAGCTCTTGCCTGGTTTTGACAAAGGACTGAAACTCTTGGTTTCCTCTAAATTTATCCTATTTACATATTCGAGATTGGGTATAGTGACAAAACTCAATAATTGTGCTGGCTGAGGAGGAGAGGGAGAGGACTGGGGGTGTGATTGTGTGGTAATGTCCTGCCTTGCCATGCCTGGTGTGTGATGCTGTGCTGCAAGTGGGGAGAGGTGAAGGAAGTACACACATGGTGCACAGCAGTGCACATGCTAGCAGGCTAGCCATACCTTTATTTTCCTGCTTCACACCAGGCTTTGGTGTGACTCGGGAAATCACCCTGTAGATTGTGTCTTCCTAGAACCTAGAATCTGTTACAGCTGGTGGCTTAGAGACAAAGCTGGGGTGGGTAAACTGGGCTGGCAATGGTGCAGGGGTTCAGGCTGCGTGTAGACATGAGGAAGGAACAGCTCTGCAGTATAGTGCACTGAGCAGGACAAATTCCTGTTACTTGGGTGTAGGTGTGTGCAAGCATCCAGCTGCCCTGTGTGGTTGCACTTGTGGATGCACACAGAGGAGAGTGTTCCAGCCTCTCATTTTCTTGTGCTCAGCACGGGGAAACACCTGTGTGGGCAGGTCCTTCAGGTCAGACCTCTGGTTTCTCACAGCAGTCCAATCCTGGGGGAAAAAAAGGAACTGTACTTCACAATTGCCAGAGCAGAGGGAATAACTCCTTTTTGATTTTATCCTCAGCTCCCTAGATGAACATAAGCCCTGCCCCGGGGATGTTAAAGGAGTGTGTTTGATATGTATCTGCCAGCTGAGAGCCCAGTCAGGCAAAGCAGTGTCTAGGAAAATCTCTACAAGAGCTTCTTTTTCCCTGTGGACCCAGAGTGACTGAGTGAGCCTCAGTGCACAGACAGGCGAACAGGGAAAAATCAGTAGTCCCTAAGGCTCAATCTCCTACCTCTTGTGGTAACTAATGTTGAGTGCTTGAGAGACAGCAAGAAAACATTGGAAAGGCCTTTACTGTACTTTGTAATGTGAGAAGCTCTTTCTTCCTGTTCAGCTAACATTTGGCATGTGTCCAAAAGCCTGGAGTACCAACAGCCCTTGTGATGCTCACAGATGCTATTTTTATCCCTGTGTCTTTCTGGTTCTCCTTTATGTGTTTCAAGTTATGAATTGCAAGCAAAAAAAAAAAAAAAAAAAAAAAAAGCTGTTTCCATCAGTGAATGTGCACATCTGCTCCTCAGGGAAAGAAGCTGTCCTGGTGGTCTTGGCAGCATGGATCCAACAGCTGTTCTGCACTGGGAATGCTTCAGAGGTTCCTTTCCTCCCCTGCAGGGAGAAAAGGGTGAAGGAAAGAGGAATAGTGCTGTGGATCCAGTGCAGTGCTATGGATGACAGCAAGGATCAGGGTTACCATACTCTGGAGGTGACTCAGTGTGTCAGTGGCAGAGTACAGAGAGGAGAAAATATGTTCCCTTCTTAATGTCCAGACTCTGTCCTTTCCAGCTGTCAAGGTGCTGCTGGGGGGCCACGACACAAACACTGTGCCTGTGCACTGGTGATACAGTTTAGGAGTTGGAGAATGAGGATCTGAGATACCTGGTTTTATAGACCACAACCTTCTCTGCATTACCCAGTGTGTCTGTCATGTATTTCTTTTGCATTTACTTGTCTCTCAGTTTATTGCCATGACTTTAAGCCAAAAGCCATTTATGTTTTGTGTACTTTCCTCAGAAAGGCTCTTGGTCTCACTTAGGTTTGTAAACATTTCATGATCAAGACTGGAATAACTTTGCATCCAAGCCTAAACCCTGGATCTAGCTACTCTTTACCTTTGGTAACTCTTTGGGATCTGTTCGTTAATCTTGCAAAGCAGGACAGAAATGCTTTCTGTTCTTGGTGATCTGCTCTTAGTTGCAGAGACCAATAGAGCCAGGTAAAATAAACCCTGCAGGTGCAGCAGCAATTCATGCCCACTGCTTGGCTTGTGAAGATTCTGCTCATCTTCTGATCTCCTGAGTGTCTAATTTAATCCAGCAGTGATGTCATTGGCTTGAGGGTTTCTTTTGCTTTTGTCTGCATTTTTGTTTATTTGTTTTAGGTTATTTTCTTTCAACTTTTTTTTTTTTTTTTTTCTTTTTTTTTTTTTTTTTAATGATGGTAATAGTCCTTGAATAACCTTGATGTCTTCATAGCTTTGAGATGACAACAAAAGTTCTTTGGCTGAGGTTGTCCTTTGATCTTCACTACTCACTCCTGCTTTTGGCAGTTTGCGTGGGAGTTCATGTGCGTCAACAGTGGCAGAATTGCTGTTTCCCTCTGCTGAAGGTGACCAAAAATGTTTTGCTCGTCCGTTAAGAAATCACTTTAAGAAGATCAGTGTAATGAGATTCTGAAGCCATATGGCACTGGAATTAGTGCCTTCTAGTGCAGGAACTGCATGTTGCAATTGCAACAGTGCTATACACTACGAGGAATTTCAAGAACAGAAATGTTTTTTCCTCTGCTTGTTCCTTTAACTTCTAGGGGTTTAAACAATGCCTGGGATGTAGCCCTTTATTAAAAAATGAGGGAGAGGAAGTCCTGGTCTGCATTTTATTAGTTGGAAGAAAATAAATGGAAGTTAATAAAAAACCTAGTTTCTATTTCCTAGCTGAACACTGGAATGGATGTTACCTGTAACAGCACTAAGAGTGCTCTGAAAATAAACTTTTGTGTCAAACTGCTGAAATGCCTCCTGGCTTATCAGATTCATGATCTGGGAGATGGGAAGGCAGAAGGAAGGTATTATTGAGGTATATGCAAAATGAAAATGTGTTTCAGCATAGCTATCAAAGATTAGTTCAAACATCAGATAAAACATCAAGAAATAGGAAAATGTGAAGCTGGGGTTTCAGGAAAGAAATATAGATTATTTTCTTGGCTTCTGTGTGTATTAATCTTTTTTGTTACACTGGATTTAGATTCTTTATTTCTTAGATTTGTGGAATACTACATACATAAGTGGGGGAACTGCTGGTCTTCATGAATAAATGAGATGCCTTTTGCTGTTAGGTTTTTGTTTTGTCGTTTCTAAAATGTTGGTGGATAAGAGAGGTAATTTTTTCAGTCTCTTCTACACTAAACTTTCTTAATGGTTCTTCTGAGGCTCTGATGGAAAACAACACCAGTTTCCCCTCAATTGCTTTAATGACTGTGTGGGGTAAGCTGCAAACAGTCAGTGTTTTACAGTGTTTTCCAGCTGTCTCATTTACACATGCAGCAGAAGTAGACTTCTATTCCTCCTTCCTCTGATAGATAAATGCTGTTCCCAAACCCAAATCTTGATTCTTCAAAAGAAATTATGTCCCTTGGGCTCAGCATCATTGAGATCCAACATGTTTGTTGCATGTTTTGCGCTTAACAGTGATACCAACCATCACAGCACTGCTTTTTGCAGGGCAGGGCAGAAGCATCTTGTTTCATGAGAAGAGATATGGGGCTTTAACGGATTTAACTGAGCTGACTTTAAATTTTTTGCCATCCTCTGGCCACACAGTCATGGCAGCAAGCACTTTCCAGCAAGCATCAAATCCAAGGCAAACTGGTATTTGTAATGAAACTAAGAAACTAGTGCAGTTCTTCAGGCAGTTCTGGGTAATGACATCTGAAGGTATTTGGGTCATGGGTTGTGGAGTGGGTTTTTTTCCTTTATTTATTTTTGTTGGTTTTTTATAATTTCTGATGACACTTTCTTACATTTATTTACTTGCTTATTCATTGACAGACCAACCCAGATTATGTTGCTAGGCAATGCTGGCAATTAATGACCAAAAATATTCTCCTTAGATTTTCCAAACATTTTGCTATGGTTGTTTGGAGCAGCAGGAAAGTAATGCCCTTCCATTCTGTGTTATTATGGAGAAGACTCAGGGAAGCATGGCTGCCATTTTCCGTACCTGTTCTCTGCACTACAACCTTCTGCACACAAAGAGCAGTGACTTGCTTTCAAACAGACTGGCATCTTTCAGCTAATGGAGGAAATTTGTGAGTTCTCCATCATCTACACTGAGTGTGTGTTTGGTAACATGTTACATAAAAGAATTCCTGCAAGGCAGCCCTCACAGCAGCTCCTGTACAGATACAGCCAGACCAGTACAGAAAAAGGTCATTTGTGTGGTAGTAAAGAGGGTAGGTCTCAGTGCTCCCATGTCAGGTTTTCCAAATGTGTCAGGAGAAGCTAGACCAGTGTGTGAATGGGACTGCAATGAAAATTACAGTAGACTAAACAGATCCTTCTGTCCACCCATCCCAGCCCTTGCACCACAGTACTCAGTTCCTGAGGTGACCCTTATGTGCCTTGTTGCTAAATGTGTAGCAGCTGCAGCCAGCTTATTTTTGTGTCTGGAGCTGGGTAACAGCAGTGGTACCCAGGCAGCAGAGGTTTGTATTTAGCATTGTAATAGATCAGGCTTTCCTAGGAAAAGACTGGGAAAATATTTTAGATCATTTCCCTCTTGTGTGCTGTGTGGCTACCTGTACTTCCAAAGCTCACACCTGGGGCAGATTTCTTCTTGCATTCACTTCCACCATCAAGTCTCCCCGTTGGAATGCAGCATGTCACAGATCCTCCTGATCCTATGCCATGTGGATACCAGTGGGCAACAGTGTACATGAGGAAGGGTGGTGGACGGAGATCTATTGCCACAAATGCTGGATTCCCCCTCATTGTTTATCTCTGTGTGCAGGGTTGAAGTGCAGTTCTTCTGTATATGTCAGATGTGGATATATTGTCAGAAAAGTTTATTTGCCAAGGTATATCATGTTTTTCAGTGTAAGGAAGGACACTTTGAGCTCCTGGAATGAAAGAAAAGAGGGAGGAAATGTTTAAAAGATAAAATTGCAGGCTTGTGTTTCTAGTTTTCTTATCTCATCATGACAGTTTTCTACAAAGTATTTCTGCCTTCTATGCCAGTGCTCTCCCTATCTGTAAAATATTGCTGTCCCCTAGGGATTTCTTTATGGAAGCTCTAATAAATATTTTACAAATGCTAATGAATCACGTTATTCAACAGCTCAGTACATCAATGTTATCACTTTGCAGGCAGGGTTTTGGCAAAGGCAAAGAGCTGGCTAGTGAGCGACTTCATGGCATGTAGCAAATTTAGAGGTGAGGGTAGTAAAATTTTTTACCTTTAAGAGTGGAAACGTCTTTTATAGCTTAATTTCATCAAAAGAAGAGATTCTGAGACTCAGTTCTCAAGTCTGCTAGTTGTTTGACTACATGGCTAGTTTGTGTGTGCTGTTAGGAAGCTTAAACATCTCTCCCTGTGCGGCTGAGGCAGCCGAGCTGACTGGGGAGAAGATACAAGTTTGTGGAATGGGAAGGAAGTAGCTGACTTCTGTACATTTCAGGTCACAGGAATTCAGTGCAGTCCAGCCAGTTAGTCAGCATTTTAGTAACAGCATCATAGGAGGCTTTTTTCTTGTCCCCTCTAGGTCATTCTCTGATTTGGATTAATTAGTCTTCTGCTTTCCCACTGCACATCTAGGGATCAGCTGTGATCTGAGCAGGCCGCTAGCTGAACAGCTCTGGATGCTCTGGCACTGTGTAAAGTGCCAACAGGTGTTAGTAACTGAGGCAGAGAAAGGCAAAGGTTCTCAATCTGTGCGTAAGATCCTTGCAGGAAATTAATTTTGTGCTCAGGTCACTGCAGTTGAGCTCCGGGTGGCAGCTCAGCCCTGATTCATTGGGTTCTCATTGTATTCTTTGCACTGTCACCAGTGCTGGCCTTGTGCCTGTTATGCATCTCCTGTACAGTCCCCTGCTGATGCTAGGGAAAGCTCCTTTTTAATTCACTGTATCAGGATTGAGTGCTCTCTGCACTCAGGTCCCTGAGAACTACTTTCTTCATAAGGCTCTTTCTCTAACCAGTGAGTTGTGTTATGGCAATTGTTAAAAGGGAAAAAAAAAAAAAGTCAGCTTAGATATCCAGCCCCTTCCAAGGGAGATTTTCTAGATGGATGTTTCCAATATCTGAGTTTGGTGTCTAACTAATGGATCCCACTTCTTTGTTTTAAAAAAATTAGTTGGGGGGTTGCATAGCTAGCAGAGCATGTCTGCCAGCAATGTTTCCCTTGTCCTCCATTTGCTACTCTGTTCATTTTGATTATCAGATCTTATGAGCAGGGACTGTGCACAGCAGCAGAGGGCTTTTCTGTACAGTTTCAGCCTCCCGGTGCCACTGCCAGACGTGTGAGTAATTGGTTGAGCAGCTCTGCAGAGCAGTCTCCTTGCACCGTCCAAGCTGAAATGCAGAAGTAAAAAAAATCATTCTCAGAGATGAAGAATCATGAAATTATAAGCCTGAAAGGGACCAAAAATCATGAAGAAAAACCTTCTCTCAAAGAAAAATTCTTTGTGAATATATCTGGCATGCTCATTAAGAGTCATTCTGTGATCTTGCAATGTGCTTCTGGGATATTCTGTCTTCATTGTTGCTTATAAGACAGCTTTAAATTAATGATAAGGAAGCCATTCAGGGCATGGGCTGTGCTGAGGTTCACAGCTTTCATTCTGAATGAGAGATTAAAGTAAACTGATATTGAAAGCAAGGAGGGAGAAACAAACACAGTCAGTAAGCCTATAAAAGTCTTAGCCAATTGCAATGGTGAACATCCTGCTGGAGAGGGTGACCTTGAATGAACTAAGTGGGATAAAGTCACCAGCCTGGACTGACAGCTGAAGAATCAGGCTGGATTCCAGCAAACAGAGAGCAGATTCCTGACAAGAGTCTCCTGAGCTGTGGCAATGGCTTCTCGGTGTCGGAAATGTGGACAACAGGTACCCAGGAATCTGCCTTTCACTGCTGTCCGGATAACAGAAGGAGAAATGAAATCTTACCATGATTTTATAGGAGGATGCATTAGACTGGAGCGCATGGCAAAGAAAGGTATGTGCAGCATCTTTAAACAAAATAGCATCTTCTCGTAGTGGTAATTGTATAGCATCCCCAGGCAGTTTGCAAAAAGGGATTATATTCTTAATGCTTTCTCTGAGGAGTCAGTGATAATTAAAGGCAACTGACTGGATTTGGGTATTAACTCAGGTGTGACTGCAGCATTTTACTTGGCTGTATATTTCTGGGATATTTGCAGTGATTTGACCTAAAGGAGGTTAAAATGAACGTTAGACTCATTCTGAATAAATATTTATTTCATTCGGGTGTTAGACACTGAGTTTTCTGTACGTGTCAGGAGTAGGAATCTGATGCACATGGAAAATACTTTTAAAAAATAAATGTAAAGATCTGGAGCAGTGGGTGTTGTGACCCAGCTGAGCCTGTCACCCTGAGCTCCTAAATTACTACGTAGAAGGTCAATATCTTCCTCTCTGTAAAGATTTTGTGTTCACTGTATTCAGGAAGTTGCACAATGGAGCTTTCTGTGCTCTGTGTGAGTCAGCGCAGGTACAGGGCAGTATTCCACTCTCAGGGGTTGCTAGTAAAAGCTCCTGGTGTCCTGGCAATTTGTGCTAACTTTATGTTAACTCTGAAGTGGAGGGATATAGTTGACATCTAGGCTGTTGACTGTCTATTCACATATCCAGATTGCTGAATCATAGAACACTTTTTCTCTGTGTCACTGAGAGGAAAAATTTTCAAAGAGCTCCCTTTTATTTGCCCTGTTAACTTGAATAAACACTTAGTAAACCTCAAATCCAGAGATTTATAACATGTGCATGATGAAGATTCCCAAAAGCATGCAATATGATTGTACTTGGAAGTTAAATTGTTTATTATGATTTAATTAGCTCTTCAGCAAAGAGAGTTCATTCGATCTGGTAAATCGAGAATATTCTGTAGAAAAAGAGGAGGACCAGAAGCAGGGTATCGGCTGCAGCCACTGCTCACAAACTGGGGTTGCAGATGCTTTCTTTAATAGGGCTCTAATGCACAATGTCAGGGTTTGAAAACTGCAAAGCCAGTCCATTGTACCTCTGCTTCTGTGGGTGATCCATCCATGCTGATCTTTGGGCGCAGTGCCTACCTATGCATTGTTGTATTTGGCTGACCTTTCAGTAACACTGATGTTTCCAGTTGCACTCTTTGTACTGAGGCATTCTGAGTTCAGTGCAGCAGGGCAGAAATGTCTGGTATCCACTAAGAGACAGTGGAATTCATTGAAGTTCCTTCCGGAATGTTTGATCAGGTTGCTTATGGCTTTGTGGGCCTGTGGACCTGCTGGAAGCAGAGCTCAGGCATCTGCTGTTCTTTTCTTCCTGTAGTAGAGAGGGGAAGGGACTGGTAAGGGCTTTGCCATGGTTACTGTTCCCAGGGAAACACCTTCCCTGCCTCTTGTGTTGAGAGACTACCTGGCACAGTATTATGGGTGGAAATCTCTTGGAAAATAATTTTTTTGCTAGAGAACAGAGAGCATGTCATATCAGCCTGAGTTTGTTGTCATTTTGTGAGGCAGAAAACATCTTCGCTGCTTCAGTATTAAATTCTGTCAGTGAAGATGCCAGAGGGGCAAAAGTTCAATTATTGCTGAGGACAAGGTGCCTTCAGCTACAGGTGCTGGAGCTGTGTGAGTTGTGAGAACACACTGGGGCAGCCCTGTGTGTGGTGACAGTGTTAGAAGGAGGCTAAGGAGCTGGGAGGGTGACACAGGAGTTCATAACAACACTGCCTGGCTTGTTTTCTTCTGCTCTGAACTGACTCTGACCTTGTGTTCTTCGTAGGTTTTTTTTTTTGCCTGTGTTTTCTTATCTGTAAAGTAGGAGTGGGAATTACCTGCCTCCATAAAAAGTGGATCCTGATGATGTAGTTATGACTACTTCATATTACTACTTTGATGACTAGACCAGTTTCTGTTAGTTGTCTGTGCTGCATAAACACAGAGGCAAAAAGATTATCTATCCCAGAGAACTTGGATTCTGTCTGCCCCATCTAGTCCTACAAGCAAAGACTCATTGGCTACCTTTTTCTCAGGCTGACTTGCTCTGAACATAGTGGCAGTACAGGACCTCTGTGGTATGTTCTGACTTATCATCAGTTTAGGGGGAGTACCCTTCCTGCAGTTTAAAGATAGAGCTGGAGTGTTGCTAAGGCTGATGTTTACTCAGTACTTCAAGCACTCCAAAATATGAAGCAATTTTCACCTTGTCCATCCCCAAGACACAGACAGACCATGCCTGTGGAGCCCTTTGAATATTCTGTGGCAATTTTATCTTGTGTATTAGATATTGTAATGAGAAGATATGGAAGGTATGCAGGTAACTACAGCAGCAATAGAGGCCACATGGTTGCAGTGGACTGCAGGTTACCTGCTTTTTATCAGCAGTACCCCACAGCAAGCAGCATTGTGCCAAGCCATTCCAGTTCCTGGATCGTGCAAGTTTCAAGGCTTTATTTGAATCAATGTGGTTTGTTCTGATGAGTGCTTAGAGGTGTGGTTGTAGGTTTCTGTTCAGGTAAAGGGATAAAAATAGTGAATGCTCACAAAAAGAAAGTGCTGCTGTGAGGGGCCAGCTGAAGGGCAGTTCCCTTATGGCCAGGTGATGCCTACTCAGAGCTCCACAGCCTTAGCTCCCTGCAACAGGCTATATGAGCTGAAGGGCCTTCTGAGGTCTGCTGTACAAATGGTGCTATTTTGAATACCACTAGGTGACCTTGAGACTCAGGGAGCTGCAGCTCCAAGGTGCTGGTTATAGCAGAGCTATGAAAACCAAAGGGAAGGAGCCCCAGAAAGCCAGGCAGAGATGTGGCAGGGACTCCAGTCCAGGGCTGACCATTGTTGGTGTGTCCTCAGTTCCTCACAAAACAGATACTGAAGCTGAAAGCAAAGCATAGCCTCTTGCCACGAAATACATCATTTTTGGACAGTGGCTCACGTGTCTTTTCAGCATGGACCTGACTATTTATGTCACCCAGCTGCTGGTGAACATCTCTAATGCTGGAGGACACCTCTTGCCAAACCAGTCCCTTTGTCCCCAAATGCTCCTAGTTAGCCTGTCTTCTTGTGATGCCCAAGTCCTCCAATGGGATCATACACCTACGGGGGTTTTTCATGGATGAATGGTTCTGTGCTGGCTATGACTATGTCTCTGCATGCTGTGGAGCTTGGGGCTGCAAGTGGATTATATATTTTTAAGGCAATAAATGTGTGTTTTTCATCTGCACTCAAGGCTGGTGGCTGCTTAAATCAGGGTAGCAAATCTGCAGACACTAAGGAGTATGAAGTTTATTTACTGAGGCTTTTCAGGATTTTACTGTTACTGCAAAACCTGGCAAGAGGCTACTTGCCAGTAGGATGGAATCCTGTCTGTTGTGCTAGAAGTGTTTCTGCTTTTGTCCTCTGTAGGACAGAGGAATGCTGCAGTTTCTCTGTCCAGCAATCATAGGAGCTTGTTCTCAGTCCTGCTTCTGTGTCTTTCTTACTGCTGGAGTTGAAAAGCAATTCTTCAGATCCATCTGTTCAGGGAGGAAAAGGGACTGAAGTATTGGAGTGACTACAGATTTATGGTGCTGTCTCTGTAAGGAAATCCCATCTGAAATTAATTGGGGTTGAAATTTGTTGGACTTTTTGGAGCTTCTCCACCTTTAGTAGTAAAATAAATGAGAAATGCTTTCCTTTTTCAAATGACTTACCTTTCCACAAAGGTGCTGGTTACTGGAGAAAGTGACTGTTTCATGTGAAGACCAAACTCTGAACTACAAGTAGAAGATATTTCTAAATCCCTTGAGAATCAGTTACAGTGCCTCCTTTTGAGCATTGCTCAAAATTGTTCTGGTTCTATTCGCATTCAGTATTTCTTATCTTTAAAAAAAAATGCTACTTAGGGGACCTGGGATAACTTTTTTTCAGCTGGCTGTCATTGCATAAATAGCTGAAATAAAATATTCTGTTTTCCAAGGAGGTTTTTCTGAGAAGAGATAATTATCTTAGATGTTTGTGTTTCTTTTCACCTGTTCCCATTCATATGCAGTGTGCTCTGCTGTGGTTGAGAAATACTAAAACCCTGTTTAGCTAATCAGAAAAGTCCAGACAATTACAAGAGAAATAGGGAAGGCACAGCTTGATTTTCATTTAAAAGAATTCTGAAAGAGATGTAGTACTGCAAAGATCAAGAGTACAAATTCTCAGAGGGCAAGTTATAGCAGAGGCCTTGTGGGTATTTATGTTTTTTCTTTTCTCCCCTGATACCAGAACAAAAAACAACTCAGTGAAATGGAAAAGCATTAAACATGGATAGGCAGATTGCTATAATTGGCAATGTTTTGTTAGCTTGTGGGAATTATTACCACAATATAATAGTGCAGTTTACTTTTTTTTTATTCCCTAAATTGTAGTGTAAACTGTCTGGGGAGAAGATTTCAGGGGAGAATGGTGCTGAGTATGCTGGGAGGTTGGAGAATGCCTGTGCAGAGCTCTCACCCTGCTTTTTCCCATTGAGCTTATTCTCCAAATTCAGCCAGTTCTACTGCTTCAAGTCTCACTTAAAGACTCAATCCTGCTGTGCTAATGTATTGATATTTTTATACAAATTGTACTGCTTTATTACCTGAATCTTTCTGTGGATTAGCCTGACCAGTGAGTTTTCTAAGATGTGGACTTTCCTTCTTCATCACCTGCACATTATCCACTAGAAATACTTAGGATCAAGTATAAAGGAATGATAAATAAATGCTTGGTTGGAGCAGCCCAGCTATATATGAATATATGGACTATGCCAAATGTCCTGTTGCACAAATTTCTGATCCTGTTAGTTAATTCTATTTTTCTAGGAGAAAAAAAACTCTCCAGACTTCTACAACAGACAAGAATTATTTACCAAACTTTTTTTTTTTTTTCAATTTTTTTTAAGCTGGAATAATGAGTCATTAAATGAGTCATTAAACTGGGGATTGCTCAGTTTAGGCTACTTGTCTGAACTCCTGAGTCACTACCTTGAAACAGTGTGCTTCTGGGGGCACCTCTGAGGAGGTCTACAGGAGTGAAGACCTGATTTTTAAACTGGGATACTGTTAATTAGTAAGGTCGTAATTTGTTAGCATTGGGAAAAGCTGAGGTGAAATGGGAAGGGGTAAAGGGATGCTGTGTTCCATTTTCTCTTGACTTTACCACTAGACTGAAGAAGTGACATATGTCAGAGAATGGATGAAATTGGAGGCAACTTAAATTTTCAAGTCAAAACCGCAATAAAAATCAGTGGGCTGCAAGTCAAAGTGGGAGCTGTGAAACACAAGCCAGTTTCTTTGTGTTAGGCCATCTCTAGCGGAAGCAGTAGATTTGCAGTTGCCTGAAGTCTTTAACATAAGATTAAAGAGATTTCTAAAATGCTGGTTTAATCCAATTTCCATGAACATCTTGTGTGTTCAACAAGTCAAACACAATGAACCTAGTGAACCTTCTCTGGTCCTGCAGTGAAAGAACGTAGGAAGATGATCTCTGAGTTAGAGGCACTTGGGTATGAACCATTCCTTGTCATGCTTTTGGAGGTCCACACCCACAGGTATGAACACGTGAACGTGTGGAGACAGATGCTGACATGATGCAAGTTATTTCACTGAAACTGGGGTGTACTGTAGCCAGAGAGGATCATGTCCTTGAGTGTTACTTTTCTTAAAGTAAATTTATATGTGTAGTACAATTGCCTTACAGTAACAAAAACTGAAATGCCAGTATTACCCTATTCTATGGGTTGTATGCTGGTGGGACAATATTTGAAGACTACAAAATACTGTTCTTGCTGAGAGAGGCACAACTGAGCCTTTTCATCTTGGCAAAGAAATTTTGCCAATGCATACTGAAATTACCTGTACTAATTACCCAAATGGTAAAATGTCTGACGTGTAAATTTAGCATATGAAGATTAAAGTACTGCCCAAGGAGAATGTAGTAGCCTGAGAGGAATTTCTTGGTGCCAGTTCCATGGTGAGTTCATTCCTCTCCTTATATCCTGGATCCACATTAGATTAGTAATTTACATTCACTTGCAGAGTAGCATTTAATCTTCTATCTCCACGGCTGGATCTGCTACTTCTGCAGCATCGCTACACATGGTTAAAGTGCTTTTCAGACTGTACTCATCTGGCACCTTTGTCAACCACTGGGGCTGATGTGACACTTGTCCATAACGCTGTGGAGCTTGTCCCTCCGCTCCCAGGGAGGCCAGTCCCGGCAGGAAGGTGACAGATGGTGGCGGGAGAGGGGCGTATGCTACCCCACACCTTGCTGGGGACCCAGCTGTGCGCTGCCTCTGCTGTTGTCTCAGCTCCCCCGGGGCTGAGTTGGGCTCCATGGGTAGCAGGACTATTGTCTGCTCAGTCTGCACAAGCAGAGCTGGAGGGGAAGCTCCCAGGAGAGCAAAATGTGTCTGGAATGGGAGACAGATTTTGTACGTTGGTTACACATGGACATTTATACTGGTACAGGCAGCAGAGAGTAACATTACACACCCACTACAGCTGGTGAATTAATTTGTTTGGCAGGGAGTGTAGGGGAGGAAAGGCTGGGAAAGGAGGCGCAGTGTAAACTCCATGCGTCTTGCCACTCTCCTGATGTACCTTTTTCTACCTGGTAGTGTCTGTTTGTAAAACTACAGGTGTCATAGGCTCTCAGGTGTATCTTGTACCAAGCATGATGATGCTCTGCTTAGATCTGGCATTTATCTGTGACTGCATAGAAAATCCTCTTAGTTTTCCCTTGCTATACTATAAGCATTGTCATAGTTTGTGTTGGTTAGCTGATGGGAGAAGGATGGAAATACTGGGTGTATTATTCTTAAGACAGATCTACTGTCCAGTAGCCTGTCTGTACAAATAACTTTGGTCTGCTTCTCAATCTACAGCTGGGGAAAACTGAGGTTGACTGATGACCTGGATTCCTCTCCCCATGATTCAATTTCCCTATCTATAAAATGAATGACACTTGTCTGTTTGGAGCCTGCAGACACAGAACAAACAAAATATTGCCATTGCATCACACACCCTAGGGGACAGCTACTGCAGCCTTCGTAAGGAGTGATTTGTATCTAAAGCTACTGAGCTGCTGGAGGTTGTGGCAGTAAAGGGACAGTAAATTTTTTGAGTTAACTTGATGTTAATGTTGCTTCAGACCGCTATAGGTGTGATGTTGCCTTCATCAAGCCACATGTGTACTTCTTCATGCATCAAAAACTTGTGTCCGGAAGTATTCACTGAACTAAAAATGTAAAAGTGATTACTGCCCTGTTCAAAACCTGAGGTCATGTTTCCTATCAAATTCCTAGGTCTCGTGCAGTCTTCTCCTTTGTCTTTATATATAGCAGCACTATGTTCTGATGTGTGGGTGTGCCTTCGGGATAGTGCTCCGAGACAGCCATTCACAGCAGCACTGCTGGTTTCCCTTGGCCCTCAATACCCTACTATTTAAAGTGATTTTAAGGAAAGCCCTTTCCATGCCTCCATAGTCTGAGCAAGTGAATCTATTTTGTTGCTTGTTGGGCTGTACCTCTATTCGTGCCAAGCTGGGAATGCCTGCAGAGTGTTCCTTTGGAGGGTCCTGAGCGGAGAGCTGTGCAGGCGGGAGGAGGCAGCTGAGCTCGGGCAGGGTTAAAGCCCGGGCACGGTGCGGGGCAGAGCTCTCTGCTGGGGTTTGCCTTGAACCTGTTACTGAGCAATGTGTGCAGGCTCCTCCAGGAGAGCGTCAGCTCTTTGGGGCACTGTTGGTTGGATCCAGGATTGCTTCCAAGGAGCAATCCCTCCCTCTCTGCATCCCTCCCCTGTTCCTCTCCGCCACCGCGGGACTGCCGAGGAGCCAGGCTGCCCCGGCAGGGAGGGCACGGGCCCGGCACTGCCTGAGGGGGCCGAAGGGGAGGCATCGCTCTCCGCGGTGCCTTTCTATTGGTTTTCCTAGTGGGAGCTGAGCTGCTGGTGACAGCTTGGAGAAGGCTGCAGGAGGGTGGCTGGGAGCTCCCTTGGGCAGAGAAGCCGGCCGTGAGCAGTATTGTCCCGGAGAGACACTCGGAGTGCTGCTGGCAGTGGTGGGGGCTGCTGCGGCTCACTGTTTGTCTTCAGTGTCAGTAACCAGGGAAATATTTTTGAGCTAACTGGCCTCTGGTCAGCAGTGAACAAGCAACCAGTCCTTCAGTTCCTGAGCTCAGAAATTATGTGAACAGGCTCTGAAATAATTTTGCTGGATGCAATAGTTCAGGGCAGAGCCAGTGGCTAGAATTTTTCTACAGTTTTGGCTATGAAACTGTCTGCTGGCAAGCTCTGGAAGAAAGGAATGAAGTGTGCTGTACAGTCTGCTGTATCTCTTGATTAGCTCAGTGTCCAGGCATTGTAGTGAGCATATTTTAACGTTGCAGTTTGCCACATGTGGGTTTTGTTATTCATGGTGGTTTTTAACAGGACGTTATGGAAATGTTCTTTTGTTCTATTCTCTGAGCAGGAATTTGCATTCTAGCAATCCAGCATTGTTGTGAAGGACAGATTTTGGGAAGAAGATGAATTAACTTTTCTCTGGCAAAAATCAGAAGCTATCAAGAAGTTTTTACTACTGAGGCACTAGGCAAGAGGGTGTCACATAGCAAGAGGCTGCTATAAATCTGGGTTTATTTCTTGAATGCTGAGATTAGACTTTTGCCTTTAATGCCCTTTATTAAGAAACTTTCAGTTTTGTGGATAGTAGGATGTAGCAACCCCAGGGGGTGATCTGTGAAATCAAGCAATATCTTGCTGAACAAATGATGTGCTATGGTGTATTTCTTTGGATCTTTTCTGATTATGGATAATTCATAATGTAGAGTGAAGATTTGTTAATAATTTCTTATTTATCTCTTACAATTTTACAGCAGTATTATAAGAAGTATCTTCATAATAGGCTGGGATATGAAGTCACCTGAACTGAACAGCGTGGAGTGCTTTGAGAATTTTTTATTAACTTGTAAATTTAGCTTTTATGGGGATTATTAATGAAGGATTCCTAGATGTGTGCATAAATGTGCACATTTTGGTTTTTGTTCTAAGCTGACCTAAGTCTGATTCTCTTCTGGAAGGGGTAGTCCTGGCTCTGCCACCCCTCAACCCTTCCTATGCATTACCAGCACTTGCACCCTTCAGGCAGCTTTGCAGAGAACTAACCCAGATCAGAAGCAATCACTAAGGAAATGATTGTTTCACCTTAATTACAATAACTTTATTCCTGGCTTAGTTTTCAGGCAACTAGGCATGGGTTAGCAAAAAAGAGGTGTTAGGAATGTGCAGAAGAATAACAGAAAGGATGGGGTTTCTTTTTTGTTTATAGCTGGGTTTTTAGTTCCTCTTTAGAGCAATCTGTAGCACAGCAGCTTGTATCAGTAACTGACCTCACTGTTTGTCTGCCTGGGCTGAGAGAATAAACAAACCTTTTCAGAAAGTAAACAAGGGGCACACATGGAGAGAAAGAAAAATGAATAGAAATTAAAAAATGGAACCCAAACTAAGAGATTCTTTCTATGATGCAATAACCTTGAAGTTCTTTTTGACCTTCAGAAAGGGAAATGTTTTGCTTAAGGATTTGAACTGGGAATTCTGGTGGGACAGAATATTTTCAAATCCCTTAGCCTGCTTAAACCTTATCAGTGAAACATGCAAATTCGTTTCCTTAGTGTGTTTAATTCTTGAAATCTAACTTAGCTCTGCTAGACTTTGCTGTTTTTGTTGGCAAGCAAAGCAGACTCAGAACCTGTGAGAAGTTCTGAACTGTAGGAATTCTGCAACTTTCCAACTCTGGATTTGCCTTCTGGTACTTTTTAAGGAGCATAAGAACGCATAATGTGAGGTGTCCTTTCATGTTTTTAAAATGAAATATCTGGCCAAGAAATATCTGGCCTCATTCTTAACCCTGTGTGACCCTTCTCCATCACATTAGCAATCTGATTTTTCTCCAAGCAATTATGAAAACTCTGAGCATAACTTTTGACAGAGCTTGCACAAAGTAGTAGTAGGCTGATGTACTCAACTTTTAGAAAAGATTTTCTTTCACTCCCAGCTGTCTTCCTTCCCTGTGAATTATATATTAGTCTTTCATTAAAAAGAGATGAACTTTGCTCTGGAAATTTGTAAGCCATTATTCCAAGAGTAGTGACTTCAGATGGGGGATTGAAGCCATCCTCTCCTGCAGTTAGCAGAAGGCTGGGCAGATGTAGTCTTCAGCCACCTGAAAACAAAGAGTCCTGTTGTGGCTGGTGGCCTTTAGTTGTCCTTGGTGGAGCAACAGGCATTGCTGTGTCAATCTGCTCCATGCAGTCCAGCCCCTCAATCCAGCAGGTCACCTTTCCAGCACTGTTGGAAACAATTGGTTGCCATTAGCATGTAAACTAGTTTGTGTCTACTCAGGGAAGAGGGAAAAGAACAAGAGGATATTCTTTGTTGCTTTTAATCATCTGCGGTTGGTGTAGCTCCTCCAGACCTGCTGTGGGAGCACATAGGGCCGGGTGAGACACAGAATAAGCAAGTGTGTGTGTGTGCAAGCCCAAGCAGGTTTCATTTTTGAATGAGGAATTATGAAGCATAAGTGAATGGCTTTCCCCTTGAGGATCAGATAGCACAGTTGCAGTGAGCCTCCCTAGAGAGCTGGGAAGGAGGAGAAACTGTTCCAGACAGATGGCTATAGTAATTGCTTTTCTTTTTCTCCCCCTTTGTGGAAAACCTTGGGAAGTAAAACCATAAGGCCTAATTCTTCTGCATTGAAACTGGCCTCTGCTAGGAATTGAATTTATAGCACTTTAAGAGGAGAACCAAGAGCAGAGGAACTGACTTGTTTCTTTTTTCTTTTTTTTCCTCTTTTATCACATCCTTATTCATATTTAAATTGTCCTGACAAATTCAATTAATTCAAGTAATGAAGAACTATATGGCATATGTAAATGTTCATCTTTGATGACCTGTGTAGGGAATTGGCATTGTTTCATGTAACACCAAACAATTAATTTCTTCTTTTTAAAATTTTTGAGGCTATGAATAACTGCCTCTTCAAAAAGAAAAAAAAAAAAAAAAAAGAAGACCACAAGAGCAATCACACAGAAGGTGGGAAATGTCTGAGTCAAGTTTCCCAAAATAAATATGTTCCAGACACTAGGCTGGTGTATGTTTTGATAAGATCTTGAGTTGCATGCCTATATAGATTTTATCAGAGGAAGGGCCTGCTCTGAAGTGACCAGGAGTTGTCCGATCTCCTCTGTAGATATTATCAAGGGGTGCAATGAGAAAAGATAATTGCCAAGTTCCTGGGGCTTTTCTGCTTCCTGAAACTTTCCCCTTGATCCCATGTGGTGTTAAAATGTGCCTGTCATCAGTTAGTTTTTCTGAAGTATCTATGAACCTGTAGCTGTCAGCTCAATACCAGCTCATATCACCCTGAAGAAGGGATTTCTCAGCTGGAATATCAGTCCCACAGAAAAATAGTACCTTGCTTCTGTCCAGGAAGGTGATCAGCACTTCCTGCTGCCTTCTGGCTTGCAGTACAGACCAGAGAGGATTCAGAGATTCCTGGGATAAAGCTAGTGGAAGATATAAATGATTAATGCTCACTGATGCTAGGCAAATGTCATAGCTCTGAAACAAACCCAGACTTGTGTCTTTTGGTTTGCTTAGAAGATTTTTATTCAAACTTTTCTTCTAGTCAAAGATTAAAATCTTCCTCCAGCAGCCCCAGGTAATCATGTTTCCAAGGACTGGGACTTTTACTGCAAGTAAAAGTGCTGTGATGGTGTTACAAATTCTCCCATGTTGGGGAGTAACTACCTTTAAGCACTGTCCTAGAGGAAGATACAAATGGGCAAATGGGACCTTGAGTGCTGCTGGCCACAGCTGCTGACATTTCATACCCGCATGATCTGATTTGCCATTTGGGCTTGTGAGGCACCTTCCCTTGCTTTCTCAGATTTTCTCAGTCTCCTGCTAGTTTATTCTGCATCAATTTCTTTTCCCAGCATGTCAGTGTGTGAACTCTACTGACTTAATTGAATGTGTGATTCCTAGGCACCGAATGTGTTTTGTACCACCTTTCTCATCATCTGAACATCTCCTGAGTGTGGGTTTTACAGCAGATCCCATGAGGTTCATCTTGCCCAGGCAGGGGATTTGATGAGAACTGACTGGCACTCTGCAGTTCTTGTCTCTTTTGCTTCATCTTATCCTTACAACAGAAAAATCTTTTGAAATATAAAGGATATTTAGAAACCAGAAACCAAGCTATGTTCAGAGCTAGCTAATAAAGCTAAATAGGGGTTGGGTGGGTGGTGGAATTTCTGTTTTGCTCAAGAATGGTTGATGTTAATGATGTCTTCACATTGGCAAACACCAAACACAAATTAAAGTACTGACATGTTTGTTACCCTGAAGGGCTGGGCATCTCTCATCTGAGAGGTGAGAGATGGTGGCACCTTTTCTAGTTAACTTTGCATTTCTGTCGAGCCTCCTTGTGATTCTGTCATCCATTTTTTCTTTTTTTTTTTTTTTTTTTTTTTTTTTTTTTTTTTTTTTTTTTTTTTTGGGTCAACCCTTTTTTCTATTTTTGCAGCTGTTTGGCATAATCTCAGTCCTGGTCAAACCTGAGTGTACCTGACCACCTGTGGGACTGCACAGATGTCACAATAATTTTGCATGTTCTGGATGCTGAAATCAACAGTGTTTCCTTCAATGGATGATAACCTGAGGTTTTTCAGTTCTGAGAATACAAGATTTGTTTAAATTATTAATTTGATTTTCCTTTCCTGTACTTCCATTTTGATTGTTTTTTGTTACAATCAGCTACTGTCACCAGTTTTTCTCTCTTCTGCAATCATCTTGTTGCCAGCACCAGTTTTGAAAAGGGCAAATCTGTTACTATTATGGTGATTCAGGAATACCTCTGCTGTACTTTCTGAAGGATGGTAGAATCTTTAGCCCAGTGGTCTGGAGACATTTCTCAGTACCTGTTGAGAATTGTGTTCATAGATTACAGGACTTTTTGCTGCTGGTTCCTTGTAGTGTAGTATTTATCTGTCTGCAAACAGGGCTATCAACAAGCTGCTCTTCAGCAGCTAGAGAGAAATCATGCTTATAGTATTCTCTACTTTCTAAAAAATAGCATTGTATATTCAAAAAGATTCTAGTTTGCTTTCCTTTATTTGCTCTGCAGTTCCCCCCCGTCCCATTCTGGTTATGCATGGAAGAAATTGCAGAGAAAAAGAGGAAAACTTAATGGGTTACTATTCTTTTGTTTGCTTTGGGAACATAGAACAATCCCTGACACCAAGCTGCTTAGAGATTCCTGGTTGCTTTTGCCACCTACAATGTCAAGAATCAGAGAGCTGATAATGAGCCTCATAAACAGGATGGAAAAAAGCTCCCACATCAAAAACATCACTCATTTGAGTTTGCATTTTCTCCTATTAAGTTCAAAAAGGAGGATTTGCAGAATTATTATTCTCCCCTCCCTTCCCCCCCCCAATCTTTGGAATTACTGCCTTTTTTGTACATCAGCCAAAATTTGTGCAACTTCTTTTCACATTGTGTGTCACCTGCTGTGACACAAGCACTTCAGCTGCTTCATCTCAAAGCATTAGTGAAGTGTTTGAAAATGAACATAAAAATTTCCAAATTACATTTAAAGTGTTATTTAAAACCTAGAATCCCTAGTTCTGGAAAGGGTCAGAGTTGATGTCTGAAAGCAAAAGAAGGTATTTTGGGCAGTAGACTAGGATACAGGAGAAAGAAGCTAATCTCTAATCTCTCTGACCTCTGTTTCAGGGCTGGTGGTTTAAAAGCAGGTGCACAAAAATATTTCAGTGCCTGCTTTGAATTCGCATCAGTTAAGGTCTTGGAGCTTAAATGGGGCATCTGCCTGCCCTGACTCAGGTCTGTGGTCGACCTGGACCCAGCCTCCTTCCTTCCACTGCTGTCTGGGCACTTAGAGGTGATCTGTACATCAGGGCTGGTTGTTATCCTGCGCAGTGACCAAAGGAGGATTTCTAATAAATGTTTTTATAACACAAACCTTGATCCTGCAGATAGCCTCAACTCCTCTAGTTGAGTTTGCAGATATTTCTCAGTAAATGTTGCTGCTTTAGGCTGGCGTGAAGAGTGGGGAAAATAACTGGGTGCACCTGTTACAAAAAGAGATCAAATTTGCTCCATGTGAGCCAAGAATTGCTTTTAACTCCATAGATCATGCACAAAAGGTGAGGCCATTTTTGCCCGGCTACTTGCCAAGTTACTTTTTAACTTTTTGGTGTTTACTTTAAAATAACAGGCTTTGTTTTCATGAGAAGAAAGTCTCACAGCCCCTTATTTCCTCCTTTTACTATGTATTTGCTTGTAGCGGAAAAGCATGGGGAAAGGAAACTGTTGTGGATTGGCTGGTTACACAAAGTCCTCCTGCAGAGATCGGCGAGTTTAGGGTGGAATAGGGCAACATATGTGGAATAGGCTTCACTTTTCCAAGACTGAAAAGCAGCTGTAGTGGGAAGCCAAATGCAGTGACTCAGTATGGAACCTGAAGTGGTAAGGAGCAGGCTGTCAGCTTGAGCAAACCTGTGGCAAGCTCTGGCAAATCTCCTGGAGCTGGTTTATGGAAAGCTCTCTCTAAAATCACAAGGCAATAGGTGAAGTTAACAGACTGAAGAGAAGACTCTGTAAGTATCATAATCTTTACCACAATAGTTATATAATAATTCAGGCAATAGTCCAGCTAGGCTCATTTTCTTGGAGTGTCATCTTTGTTTTGCTGGGTTGTTTCAGGAGGAAAAAAACTGTCATTGTGGCTTTGTGAACTCACTGAAGATTTCTGTTTTCCCCTGCACAGATGAAATCATGCAGCAGGAGATACGGCCGCTGGTAGCAGTGGATATAATAGAGCAGCTCCACAGGCAGTTTGCAATCTTGTCAGGTAAGAAGTTGCTGGGAATGACACTCCGTGATTCTCATGGAAACATATTGGAATGTGTCATGCTGACTGTCACCCTTCAGCTCTGTACAGCAGTTGCAATAGTACTTTCATAGTGCTCCTGGAAAGTGCTGCTGCAATCAGATATTCACAGTGTATGGAATGGATAAGTGCCAAGCTGTTGTACTTTTTTTTTAAGGCAAGTTAATTTTCCATGTTCTCCACAATGGGCTGGGAGGAACATATTTAGAGGGCAAGAAATTAAACAAAGCTCTCACTACATATCTCTGCACATTGTCCGAGCATCTTGTTTGTGGGGAAAGATTTTGGTCTATCAGGGATCTGTTCATGACTCCTCCTTCTTCCTCATTTGCCTTTGTTTTAGAAATGATTCATTGCTAAAGTGTAAGGTTCTAATCTTTAAAAGATATGATTATTACATAGTCCTTTGTTTGCCTGAATTTTGCAATCATACAAAGTGACGCAGTTCCTTCCCCAAAGAAAGAGCTGATACTGAAATATTTGGCAAATTATTTAATACATTATTTTGGATATTGTAGATGATAAAATCTTATCTGGGTCCTAAAACAGCCTCTGCTGTTGACTGCATGGCCTCTGGCAACTCCTTTTGTCTCTATTTCTACCTGTTCTGCAAATAAGAAAATTCAGAATTTGCTTTTCATCTTCCCCACAGAAACAGTGAAGTATCATGAATTTGCGCAAAATGCTGAGATTATAAGAAGGTCCTCTTGAAAAGCCTGTCCCTCTTGGTGGAGAGGAGCATTGGGTAGAGAGTGCACCAACCCAGCTTTGGAAATGGTCAGCTCAGCAGGCCCAGTCCTTGCTGTGTCTTTGCATTTTAAAATACATTCCAAGTTGCCGAAAGAAATCCAAATCTAGTTTGCACAGAATTCTTTGAGGCTTTGAGTATTAAAACTTGATTTTAGAAGCTTCCAGGTGGGATCTTGTGGCAGTTTCCTAAGCTGAATAGCTAAAGGGTTTGCATTAGACAGAGGGAACTGACTGAGCAGAGGTGGAACCAACTGCTTTCTCATCTGGTGTAAAACATGTCAGGGTCCCACCTTCCCAGGATTCCTAATGAACACAACCTTCTGGGCAGGACAGGCTCTGTATCTGCACTAAATGGCTTAAACCATTTTCATCCCACTGCTGTGTTCAGTGCAGGGTAAGTAGGACTGTTGAGAATTGAGTGCCTCATATGCAATTGCCTACCCAGTAAAATGTGGAGGATTGCTATTTTTGAACACCATTACCTTGCAACATTTGGGACCAACAGCAAAAGCTGAATACAGCATGTAATGAGCAACTTATGGAAAGTGGTTTACTAAACAGGAAGAAAAAACCCATTTCCAGTTCCAGCTAGAACATTAAACATAGAATAAAAATGTCAAGGGTAGACATAAAAATAGAATTTTCATATTTCTTTATAGACTCATAATTTCAGCAGTGCCTGTATTCCAACCTGCCATTTTAGCAAATTCAACCCTTCACATTTATCTAATTCTTTTATTCTTGGAAGTGATGAGAAAGATGTTTAAATGTGAGCTACTTAAAGACTTGAAAAATAACTCTTCATAGAAGGCAAGGTTGAGGGGCTTTTTTGTTATGAATCAGCAAATAACTGGTTCATCAACATAGAAGTACTACTAACAAATACCAAAGGAGAGTGAGAAGGTGTCTTTCATGCCCCCATCTACAAAAATAATGAATTGCATTTTAAGAATTTTCAGGCTTATCTAAAATCTCCACAGTACAGTCCAGAAATAGTATCCTACTATAAAACAAGGCAGTGTAGTTCATAGTTTCTAAGTTGATTTCAATCTGACGTTTACAGCTATAATTGGAAACCTGGGTGCCTCCACTCCAAAATCCCCGTGTGAAGAAAATAAGGGAGGCTTAGAAGCCCCTTTGGCCCAGTGTCTTATTTAGTTGGTGAGCACTGGTTAGTCATAGGTAAAACACAATAGGAATCTTCCTTACTCTCCCTCTATTGCCTCCTGCAAAGAGAACTTTAAGTGCAAGCCAGACATTACTATACTTTTAAAAAATGTGTTTCTCTAAATAACGTAACTTTCTTTTTCCTTTAGCAAAATTTTTTTTTTTCATGCAGTGAAAACAAAACTGGGAAATCTTCTGCCTCATTTCACTTATTAAAGTAATTCACGTGTAAATGACCTTATTTGATTTAGATTTTTTTTCCAGATGTCTCTGTAGCTTTTCTTCAAAGCATGCTGTTTGCTGCTTTTCATTAGGTACAAGCAACCACAAGTATTTTGGTGCTTCAGCACTTGCCTACATGGTGGCTGAAAATTTGATATTTCGCCTATTTCCTGGTTTTCCATATTGAAATGCTGCAGCTGAGTAGCCACTGTCTGGTAAAAAAAAAAAACCCTTCTGTTCTTTGGTGTCACTATCATGGGCAGTAAAAGGCAATTCCAGCATTCTTGTAGAGCATTATGGACATAAATTATGTTTCTCTGGACAACTTCCTAACAGTGATACACTTTATGATTTATACTAGATGGGGTTATTTCTTTCAGTCTGGAGGCTGCAGTCCCCAGAGCACAGCCAGACACCTCTTCCATGCCTGTGAGCCCAGAGGATGTAGCAATGAGCCTGGTTTGTTTCTCCACAGCCTCTAGCTTTGTCAAGCTCTCCTGTTCAGTCCTGTGGACCCCAAATGCATTTGTCCAGTGATAATGAAACTCAGTGGTTGACTATGGCAAACTTTGTCATAAATGAGTATTTCTTTGATTCATACCACCTTTTTAGTAACAGCTGGCAGCTGAGGCAGATGCAGTGAACTCACAATGTTCCCTTACAGTAAAGCAGAAAAGAGAGAGGAAAATGATTGAATCAAAGGCTCTTTGTTTTCCCTGGACATGACTCATTAGAAACACTTCTCTCCACTATTGCTGTGTGCAAACTTCTTAAGAGGATCTGACTGTCTTGTAGTCTCCAAGCAGATGGTAGGAATTACACAAAAAGTCTAATGAGTTTGGTGTTAGATTGTGTCTGGGTCTAGCTATAATGAATGCATTACTTACTAACAGCCTCCTGTTTGTCCTGGTCCTCCACCTACCAGATTAATCAAGACCTTATTCCATGCCAAGAACAAGGAAACTCCAAAGCCTTCCCTCGTCCACTGAGGTCATGGAAAAGGCTGCAGATTAAGGAGATTGCCACATCTCCTTAATCACGTAATTTTACTTTGGTCATCTCTGTTCCCACATGCTGATTTAGCCCTGCTTAGCTTGTGAGATCCGGTAGGAGTACTGGTTCTTGTGGTTAAATTCCAGTTTTGATACCACTACTGCCTCTTTCCTTTCCCTGAAAACCAAACTCCCAATTGTGGGACTACAGTTGTGACAACACAGGGGTGCTCAGCTAGGTTTGTGTGTTTCCTGTAGCTGTTAAGGGAACTAGATTACAAGGTTGAGTAGTACTGAAAACCTGGTTATTCTAACACACCAGTTTTTATTAATGAATAAAGAAGCACTAGTAAAATAGTTTTTCTGTCCTGCTGACAGTCTAATAAACTGCTGTACCAATCTGCTCTTAGAACTGCTACTTTTCTTTCCCCCCCCCCCCCCCCCAGTTTTTTATCTACAGCTTCACAACCTGTTCTTATCTGTAATTACTCTGTCAAAGAAGCCAATCTGCCATGTGCAGCAATAATGGATCATGTTGCTAAATCACGACTTTATTAGACGAATTGTCACGAAGTGTATTAGCAGAGAGAATCATTTTCTTTGTGTTCTGCTCCTGTTAACAGACTTCAGTGGATGGGAGAGCATATCTGAAATTGGTAACTGACTCAGAAGCCAGTTTATTTAATTTGCAAAGCCTGGAGGGTATTTGGCCATCTGCTTCCTGTTTAAATGGAGCCTTTTGGAAAACCTGGCCTGACCTTGCCAAGAGGACAGTTTGGATCTTTTATAAAAATTGAGACCCAGGAAGCATTATTTGATGAGAAATTCATCACTCACAACCCTCAATCAACATGGAAAACCAAAACAACAGAGCCTGGAAAAAGCAAGACCTGACCAAAGCAGTGAAACTTCAGCCAAGACATCATTAAAATTTTTGGCTATGTGACCCAGAAGATGAACTGTTGTCAGGGCTGGGCTGTGATGGCTCAGGGAGCCCTCTGCATGTGGGCAGGCCCAAGTAGTTAAGCCTGCACATGTCAGCAGCATTTGGGAGAACACTTTCCAGCACTTACTGATGAGTCAGTGTCTGTGGCAGGCTGGGGAGGTGAGCTCTGGAAACTTGCAGACTAACTTTTGGAACTTCTGACTATAGCCCCTCTGTTGGGCTGGTGCTTTTCATTTGTTTTCATTTTATTTCCTAAGGGAATCAGCATATTTGGTGGTCTCTAGTTAGAAGAGCTGCTGGCTGTACAATAGGACTTCAGTGTAGCCCCTGACTGTCTCAACCATGGATATGAGAGATGGTTTTTGTGGCTAGATGGATGGCATAGGTGGGCTACAAATGAGGAGTGGGGGATTTCTAAGATCCTCATTGTGTTCAGGGCTTTGACCTGCAGTTGTGATTGTTTTCTGCTTTTACATTCAGTGATACCAACATACAACTTCAGCTGTGAGAGCTCTCAGAATTCAGCACTCACACCTCATTTGTCAATCACACCCTTTATACTGCAAAGCAAAATTAAATTTTCTCAGCTGCCACAACCTTTTCTCCCCCACATATATTTGTTCCCCAAATATTTCAGCTGTTTTGTTTCCACAGCTGAATTCTGGCCCCATCTTCACTGCAGCACCTATCCAGGCTGCAGTGGCTGCTGGAAAGTCTGTCTAAGAGGAGCAGCTGTGAATGCTGCTCTGTGTCCTGGGACTTTGGGGATTGGCACACATAAGGGTGAGTGAAGGTCCCATTACCATGGGTACCTTGTACAACCTGATACAGCTTGTGTGCTATCTCTTCTAAATTTCTTAGCCTTCCACATTCACTCTGACTTGTGACCTGTCACCCAGGTTTTTCC
Source organism: Certhia americana (assembly GCA_018697195.1). Taxonomy (NCBI): domain Eukaryota; kingdom Metazoa; phylum Chordata; class Aves; order Passeriformes; family Certhiidae; genus Certhia; species Certhia americana. The sequence continues at coordinate 11,673,017 of CM031865.1, read as the reverse complement.
TTTCCCTTTGCCCTTGGGGCCCCAAGTGAAAAGGAAAATCTGAGCAAATTAAGGATTGTGCTCAGGAAGAGGAGGGATGAGGTGCTGACATTGTTATTCTGCAAACCAGGCAGAAGGTCAACTAATATTTTCCTTGGAAATCTTGCCTTTCACCAAATTCAGCCCTCTGCTCTTCTAAATCCTATTGTTGTTTCCATCGGTTGTACTCCAGCTTGTTGAGCTCAGGTCTGCATAGGGGACAAAAATCTGATTTGGTTTCCTCTGCAAGCAAAATTCTTTGGCTGCTTATGATGGAGCAGCCTGGGGTGTGACTGAGGAGCAGTGACCCAACCACAGGAGGCTGCTGTGGGATAGCCTGGCTGCCCTAAGGCAGAGTCAGGAGTGAGCCTCATGTCAGTTCAGCTGCAGGACAGCTCAACCTCCAGCTTTTGTGGCTGCTGCTTGCAATGGCCACTGCCACCAGCTGCTGGTTCCCTGGCTGGGCACCAGCATTTGGAACTGCCAGGAGGTGCTGGGGGTAGCTGTGTTTGCTTGGAGAGTGCTGCAGGGTGGCATCTAACACTGCCTGGAAGAGCTGCAAGTCAGACGCCAATGCATTGCATGGAAACACTGCCAGGCATGGCCACGCTCCTGATGCCTGTTTTTCAGTGTGTCTGTTTTTGCTTCTGGCTGCACTAAACTCAAGGTATTTCTCGCTTCTCCCTTGGAGCTCCTTAGCTCAGCTCATGCCTAAAGAGCTCCTTTGCTCCTGGCAGTCCTCGGGGTCCCTTGCCCAGCTGCACAGGCATTGCTGAATAGCACAGAGAGATTCTGGCAGCTGTAAGGTAACCCCTCTCACCTCTCTGCTCTGCTCTTTGGCTCACTCTCTTCAGCACTTCTGTCTGCCTCTTTCTCACTTTCTAGATAATGGCTTTTTTGGTTGTTGTTGGTTTTGTTTGGTTTTGGTTTTTTTTTCTCTTGAGGATTAATTTTTTTCTTCTGGTGTTCTGTTGAGCTACTGGAACTTATTCTGTCCCTATCTGCCTTACTTATGATGGGCTATAAACTCTTCTACTTGGCAATTGGATTCTTCTCACAAGTGATGCCCAGGAGCATAGGGACTATGCACAGTCCCAGCAAGCACAAGGATAATATACAGAGAGTTCTTGGGGCCAAATTCCATGTACTCAGTCCTTATGTTTATGGAACTGACTGAAGATTGTCTCTATTTGCTTTTATTTTGTGCTCTCTGCCCTTTCAAGACATTGAGTGGTATCTACCTAAAACATTTCAAGGACTGGAAGAAATCTTGTGGCAATCCCTAGAAAGAAAGGTTGATGGCTGAGGAAAAAAAGGGCTGCAGCTTGTCAATTCACATTTTGCAGAAATTTGCATACTTTGGCAATTTTTGCATTAGTGTCAGGTCAAAAAATGGCATTAACATTATGATGTATGGAATTGTTCTCTCAAACAGAGGAGGAGAGAGTTCTTCAGACATCCTTGGTATTTAAGGAGCTTCCCTTATATCCCTTATCCAAATGGATATGGATTGTTTTCCTTTGTAACTCAACTGCTGCTGAAGTTCAGACAAGGGCAGAAAACCCCATTTGTAACATATTTGTGGTGTTGCTTGTCACTCAACACTTTAGACATTTCTGCTCTCTTCTCATCATAGTACTTAACAATTTCTGAGTACCAAATTCCCTCAAACTTCTCCCTCATTTCCTGGTGTGGCAGGAACTGAAGGCTTCCTTGTTTATTTCCCTGTCTGAAATCCAGCTCTGCTGAACCATCTGAAGGTTCTGGTGTGGTTGCAGCAGGAAGTGTTGCCTTCGAATTGGAGAATGAGATGGACATCAGGAGCTGTTGAGGGCCTGTGGCTTAGTCAGAGGCAGGAGCTGCTGACTCTTGGTTGAATGTTCAGTCTGAGGCTGCTCCTGAGTGTCCTAGATTTGTTGCCAATAGTAAAGGAAGAAGTCAGTGTTCAGTCTGCTTACATTCATTCTTTGGATGGCTTTTTATAGGAGAAGATCCCATGACAAAAATACACACCCACATACACAGAGTACATCATCAGCCTGCCTCATCCAGCTCAGGGAGGAGACCAGGGGAAGAAGAGCACATGTGCGAATGGAGATGCAAGAGATGAAATAAAAGAGACACAAAGAGACCCTGGTCAGCAGGAACATTAGAAGTACCATTTGAAACTTGTAGTTTAAACAAATCTTGAGTATAACTGCAGCTAAACTCTCAGGTGTTGAAGGAGGGGATCCAACATAATCTCTGTCTTATCCTCCAGAGGCAAATTTTGCTGCTTTAAATCAAAATATTACAAGTTAAAGTATATTCACATATTTTAAATATGTGAATGGGAAAGTTTTGTGCCCATAAATCTTGTGAATGTTCACAAGATACCAGGTACGAAATATCTTGGCATGCACTGAGCTCTGCTCAAAGAGACAGCAGACAAATTTGGTATTACATTTTCCTGGCTGTTACTGTTTGTGTCCAGGAGATGTCACTGAGAATCTATAACAAACCAGCCTAACTGGGTGCCTGCTGGTTGGAGTTCTTGGCCTAGAGTGCAGCAGTCTGGAGAAAGCCTGACTAAATTTGCATGGCAGCATATTCTCCATCACTGCTGACTGCAGAAACTGCAGCTAGAGATCCAGCTGCCATGCATCAGCATTTGGCATCACCCCAGGGCCAGTGAGGAGGTCAATGTGGAGGCTGTGACTGCTCAGCATTTGAAATCCAATTCAGTGATGTGTGAATGATGACTTTCTTACTTTCCCTCTTGGCTGAGAGACTTTTGAGTCTCTGTAGCCTGTTTTCTCCCTAGAAAGGTGAGTTTAGTGAATGATCTAACACAATTGAGTCATTTTCAGATGTAATCAAAACAATAATCAACCTTCAGGAAGGAAAAGAGGGGCTAAAGGTAGTGTACTGATACCATGTCACCCAGTGTCAAGAAGGAAAAGGGTTTCCTTGTTCAAAATTCCTTTTTTCTAGAGCTCTGAATTTTATCTTGTGCAAATGTTGTATTCTGCAGCATTCCAGCTCTCCATGGCCAGACAGCTCAGAAGGAGTTTTAAGTAATCCAACTGAGGCTGTGAGGATAGGGCAGAGGAGGGATCAGGACTTGCAAGAGACTGTCCACTCTACAGACAAATAGCCAGGAATTACTGGAGCACCTCCTTGCAATGACCACCAACACAGGAGCAGGAGAAACTGCTTTGTGGCATCAGCTGTGGTTATCTGCAGAGAAAGGCAATGGGAGCAGCCTGGGAACAGGGACTATTTATGGGGATTTAGAGGGTGCTTTCAAGGAATGGGAACACTTCTTTTTTTCTCCCCGCTCCCATGATCGTAATGGGATAATTTATTGGATATTTTCCTGAGGAAGGTAATTTACTGCCTCACAGCTTCCCCTTAACTAAAAAGAAGCACAGAATCTGGCTGTCCCTTGGGCAAGAGTCCTCTGTGTGTGATGACTCAGAAAACTGTCTACAGCAGAACTGCACTCAGTATTGGGTTGTTAGAGAATTCCTGAGCCGGGTACAAAAAATAGGTTTACATAAAGATTGCAGAGAAAGGAGAAAGACTCAGGGAAAAGCATATCCTTAATACCCTGTTTAAGGACAACTAAACAATAAGGTACCTGTAACAGAAGCTTTGTTTCATCATGTTCCTTTTTGTGCTGCTGCCTCCTCAGTCTGCTCTCAGCTTTGAGCCCAAGCTGGTCAGAAAACCCCTTGTAATTTCTGTGTGGTTGGATTTATTAGTGGGACTGAGTTAGGATTGGTACTACACGTAAACAGGGTTTGTGTGTGGACTAAAGCAGCTCTTGGACCTGAGCATTGTGTCAGAACTGTAAAGCCTGCTTGGTTCCAAGGGGCTTGGCTCCATGCTTGCTGTAGCTCTACCTGAATCTGGATCAGGGAATCCCTCAGAAAGGGACTCTTCTCAACCTTATTACAAATAAGTTTTGCAGTTTCCTGTCCTGTTTTAACAGATGTTTGATGCAAATAGGCATGATAAGCAAAATTTCTCCATGCACTTTGAGCATTCTTAAGGAAAGGCCTAAGCCTGGATTTGTCCTAGGCTTGTATTGTGGGCTATATGTGTGTATTGAAATATTGTATGCTCTTTTACTTCGTTTCATTTGATGACTAGAGGTACATAGGGAAATATTGTAATATTATCACAGGAAATTACTTGGAAATGGGAAACAAAGAACAAAAAATACCACTTAATCAGAATCGTGAATTGTACAGAAGCTTAATGAAAAAGCTGAGAATCTCAAAGGCTAGAATCTCATCTGGAGTAAATGGAGGTAATAAAACTACAGTGAGTTATATCAGGTTGGAGCTGATGACCATTACTGGATGTGGGTGCTTTACAAGGAAAAATACATCAATGTTTCCAACTTGGGTACTGACCACTCTGTCCAAAGGCATAAAATCACCTTCTAAACTTTATGACTTGCCTTTTGCAGGAGGAAGAGGGAAGGATGGGGCACCCATTATAACCTTTCCAGAATTTGCAGGATTCAGTGAGATACCTGATGACGATTTTCTGAATGTGGTCACTTACCTAACCAGCATTCCCAGGTAAGGCTAAGCACAAATTTCTGTTGATTTCCTAGAGAGTTTTGTTTCCCCAGTGACTTGCTGACTTTTCTGGTGCTACCAGGACATAGCAGTGCCTCTGCACTTCTCGAGTCATTATGAAACTTCCCTATCTACTGGAGGCCCTAGGAATTGTGAAAAGTCTCAGGGGTGCTGGATGTAATAAGGAAAGGGCTGCTTCAGAGAGAAGCCAGACTTCCATAGGTCCCATGACTGCTTATTCTCTGAGTGCATCTTTCAGCTTTCCCTTTGCTGAGAAAGCAAGTCAGGTGCCCCAATGACTGGATTCTGGCAAGCACCATGTGCTTTCTGCTACTTCATTTCTTTGGAGATTGCTCCACAGCCAGGATGTTTTTCTTGCCTTTTGCCTGCAGCTTTATAAGGATAATGAAACAAACTGACTTCCCCTGCTCTGAGGAAATGCTAAGGCATGACTGCTGAATTACTTTTTGTTTATCTAAGAGAGCTTAATACTTTTTCAGTCCCCTGATCCTGTCTCTAGACCATGGCTGTTTGTGCTAGTGAGAAGCACAGCAACAATTTATTTCCTGTGGCCATCTGTAAAAAGGTGCTTAGAGGATCATAGTGGAAAACATGCCTCCTTCAAGTTTGAGTGAGAAGTTTCACAGCTCCACCTACGTGTATCCCCCATATTTGCCAAAGTTGTTGCCAAAGAGTTGCCAAAGTAAGCTGAGAGAAACCACATGCTAGGAACTTAACAGCTTCATTGTTTCACTCTGCTCTGTGGGACTTTTGTTCAGGGGAAACTCCGTTGTGAGTATTTCTTTACTCGCTTCAGGACTGGGAGGGAGACCAGCTTCAGGGCATATTCAACAGCAGCATTGGCTGAGAAAACCACAAAACTAGTTTTTCAGTTCTTTGTACTTCGTATGCAGGGAGATGATTCCCAGTGATTTTGTCACATATTGGGGAATCAGCATGTTGCACTGTCAACATGATAGACAGAAATGCTTTGAGCTTCTTCAGCCTGTGTGAAGCCCAGAAGCACAGATGTGTTCAAAAGAAATTAGCCAAATTCATGAAGGATTGCTCCAACAATGGCAGCTCATGGACACAATGGCTCAAATGCAAACTCAGGCTGAAGAAATTAATTTATTCCTTAATGCTGGGACTTGAGAGAGTGTACCAAGAGAAATATTGTCCTTCTCATTTTCCTGCTGGTTTCATCTCAGTAGTCACTATCTACCAATACTGGATTCAGGGTGTTGAGCCAGATGGACCTTTGCTTTGATTCAGTTTCAGTTCTATGTTTTCTCTTCCCCTGAAGAATCCCAGAGCCATGTGCAAAGAATGAAGAATTGAGTTTCAAAACTTTGCGAGTCAGGAGAGCTGTAATGTACTAATTTTACAGATGATGAGATATGTGTGAGTAATATCTCACTCTACAGACAGGCTCACCAAAAACTTGTGTTGAGTAAGTGACTGTTCAGTTTGCTCTATATGACCTGTTCAAGGTCAGTGACAAGCTGGGTTTTGAAGGTACATTTTCTGCATACCAGCACATTGGTTTGGCTCTTAGGTTCAATTATAGACCACACTGTAGGGATGTGAGTTTTCCAGGGAATTTTCTGCTCTTTATTGCAGTGCTTTTAGAAAGATTGCCTGCATTTCTTGAGTCACTATTTGAAACTTGCCACTATCTCTGTAAGTGCTGAGGGAGAAAGATGTTAATTTAGAAGAAGAACCTGAGCAGCAAGCTTTGTGTGATTTATGACTTAATTATATGGAGTTCAAACTCAATGAGACCTAAGTATTGGGTGCAGCAGAGCCCTGTCAATCTGCAGTTGGCTGGCCCATGCACACAGTGTCTCTGCCATGTACCTTAGCAAGCAGTAAAGGGTGTGCATTGCTAATTTGCCAGCACTACTCTCCTAAATACTGGTCTACGTAATATAACAGTATTCCTGTGCATGTAGTTTCACTGCCAGTAGTCCACCTTTTTCTTTAAATTCTCAAGAAAGATGTGAAGGTAACCAAAAAATGACTAAGAACAGAGAGCAGTCTCTAACTCTTCTGGAGTCACAAAGGGCATGACCATGAATCAGGTGAAATGAGGTATAGTTTGAAAAGCAGTTCATTCTATTTATTACAGAAAATACTTCCTTCTTCAGAGCTTAGTGAACCATCATCACTTTCCAGGCAAATGTAGAGAGAATATCTGTCTTTTATAGTGTCTGATTTTGCATATCCTGTACAATAAGGTTCATGCTAGTTGTGGAGATAAGCTCTGTGTTTGCAGATAGTCTCACTTAGTGTTTGTAACTTTCTAAGTCCCTCTGGAATGATTAATCTTATATGCTCACATGACAAAACATATTGACAGACTGGACTGAAGATCAGCCCAGTGAGACTTTTGTAACCTGATTCATTTTCCCTGTGGTTCAACACCTGCTCATGAGAGTGCTCCGCCAAAGGGGTCTGCATACAAACACATCCACAGACACTCAGTAACATGGTGTATGCACATGCATGTCTCTGTGCAAGCACTAGATAGCTCCAGAAAGCCCATTTTTACTTGCTTTTTTCCTTGACCAGAGTTCCTTTCTCTTTAACTTGACATGGGTTAAGTACTTTGATAAACAGGTGTCCTTCTCTCCTTCCAAAAGAGGTCAGGAAATTCAGCATCTCAAGTCAGTGTTCAAGGACTAACCTGAATACAGAGCTGAGGAAGGAACAGTTCTGCTGATGACAGATATTTCATTCAGGGAAAGGGAACCTTTGTGTCAGACATCTGTAGATCTAGGCAAATGTGCCAGAATTTATTTTGGAGATAAGCCTGATGTTTATCTGCTCTTCAGGATTGTCTTCAAATCCTTCTTTTCTGAGAACTGGAGAAACCCCAATGCATTTTCATAATGAGGGTAAAGATATTACAGTACTGACACTGAGAAAACATTGATAGAGTGCGTGTGTTTGTTTTTAAACAAACTTTCTCTGGATGTACACTCGAGGGGGGGCTCTCAGCTGTACATCCACTGATTCTGATGCTGCCATCTCAGCCAGGCCTCTTCCTGTGGCTGTCTGCCTGCATCCATTCCTTGGTGCCAAATGACATTCAGACTTTGGCATGGCCTTTCAGCATGCTGGTTGAAATAGGATCACTTGCTGACACTTTCTCTGTTTTCCTGGCTAAATTTAGGACTTTAGTCAGTCCTATCTAGCTAAAAAGAAAAAAGAAATCCCCACCCCTTCCAATAACAACAAACAAACAACCCCACAAACAAGCAAAAGAACAAAAAAACCCTCCACATCAAAAAGCAAACATACAAGTACCATTGGCTTATCTCAATGACAACAACTGATGCTATGCTGAACATAATTTGAAAGTGAAGGACCCAGGCTGAGAATTTTGTATTTAGTTCCTCATCCTTTCTGTAACAATCTGCAACACACACTTTATCTCTGTTGCCTTTTTCTGAACATTATCAAGGAATTTTATTTTGTGGAATATTTGTTGAGCTACTGAAGGATATGTATGTGTTTGTGTATATCTAAGACTACTGAAGGGTATGTATACATTTGTGTATTTATAAAAGGTAAAAGAGATGAATTCTCTTCCCTGTGCTTGAGAGGCACTGCTGTAAACACATTTTCTGTCCTCTGCAGAGAGCTATATGTTGCATTACTAAAGAGGAAAGGTCATGTATTGTCATTGAATTTTGTAATCCTCAGAGGAATGCTGTAAAAATACTGAATTGGAAAATTCAGTGAGTTTTCCTGTGAGCAGTATGAGCTACTAGGAGCATTCACATAGCATCCCAATTTTGCACAATACTATGATTTTCAGTTTTTGATCCTGCAGAACTGCAGCAAGAGCTCAGAGCTGATGCTGTGTTGATGGTCTTCAGTAGATTATTGACATGAGTTTGGATAAAAAGACCCATGGAAAGTATTCCCAGGTCAATCCTTGCATGGACAGTGGAATAGGGATCAAGGAGATGTGTTGGAGTCCAGAACACTCCTCTGACTGTCCTGGGTGATTCCAGACCCAGACAGGGGACTGGGAAACCTTGGCAAGGAGTCAAAAACTCCTGTGCCTTAGATTTTAGCCCTTGGGAGAAATTACCATCTCTGTGTGAGGGTTTACAGACCACAAGAGTTTAAGTAGAGTGATAGTTAGTTAGTCACAGGGTGAAAAATAGATTTATAGAGTTAGACTGATAAGCAGAAAAACACAAAATAGAGTCTCCACGTGTCTTTGGGGCTTCTTCTTCCTTCTTCACCTTCTCCATTTTCTGCCATGGCGTGGGCATCTTTGGTTGGTTTAGAACAGAGCCTGACTTCCTAACATGAAAGATAGGTTGGGAATCTTTTATAAGCGAAGTAGATGTAATTTTTAGTATAAAGATACTAGTCACCTCCAGGGTGGTGTTATTCCCTGTGAACTGACCTGCTGCATGGATCCCTGTAGGTCAGGGAAGAAAATGTATAGATAAGAGAGAATAAACAACCTTGAAAAAGCAGAGGAGACAGCTCTCGGTCTTTCCTTCGATCTTGGTGCTGAGCAGAAAGACTTTTGCATTCTCAGGAAGAACAAAAACACACAGAAACCCGAGAAAGATGCTTTAAACAATTTTTTTTCTAAATATGTGAGTAGATGTTTGACTACAGTATGTCCTCTGATTATGACATTTATGCTCTTCCTGCCTGTCTCTGGTTTGTCCTGAGATGATGAAGCCATCCTGCTCATGAAGTTTCTGGGCACTCAGTGTGTACTTGGCTTCTCCAATGCTGAGTGCTCTTGGGAGACAGAGAGAAGAGCAGTCCTACTGCAACCTTGCAGTGCAGAGGGGGATTTTTGAGAGGGAAAGAGATGATGGGGTGCTTATGAAGTCTACATAGGTGGAATGGAGCACCAAATCACTGCCTCCTAGATCCTCCTTGAAAAGCACTGAGAAGGAACAGGAACTGTTATTCTAGCCAATAATATGTTGAAAAGGATAGTTTTGAATGACTCCCAACCCCAGAACAAGTTTGTGATTGGCAAAATAGAGCTCTTCAATTTCTACTTTGCCCACCAGAATTCCTGGGGCTTTGTGTACACAAGTCAGGGAATACTGATGTCCTGGAGCTCAGTATCCCTGTCAGGCGTCAGCATACTTGGAGAGTGAAGACTGTAGGGGAGTGTCCAATTTTACAGAAAAGAAAAAAAATATCTAAGTGTTTTGTCTTCAAAAGAGCACAGTGTAATTTGTGATCCTGAACTATTCATGTCACCTAGGCTGGCAGCAGAGTAGCACAGCAGCTGAGAGAATCAGCAGATAAAATATTCATGTTTTGTGTAAGCTGCTAGCCTTATGCTGGAAAGAGAAATTTTGCTGGCTTTCCTTTTCATGTGCATTTCTGCCAAATATTCATTCTTTCCACTGTACGTTGTGTTTTCATAATGGGCTCCGAGCGTGGTGTGAAGGAGGCTGTGCTTTGCTGCAGTTCTCTGCCTTGGAACAGGAGTATCTCCCTGTAACCCAGCACACCTATTTCATCTGTTTTGCAGTCTGGAGGCTGCCAGCATCGGATTCATCATCATCATAGACAGACGACGGGACAAATGGAGTGCAGTCAAGGCATCCCTGACACGAATAGCAGTAAGTGCTTGCTTTTGTTATTTATCTTCTAGAAATTAATATTGCCTGCTAAGCCTTTAGCACACGATACAGTCTCCTGTGCTCATTTTAATCTCCCATTTTCTGGCATTTCTTTTCTGGAAATGCAGATTCTCCCTGGCCCTGCAGCTCGTAAGTATTAAATAAGAGAGGGAGGAAGCTGCAGAGACAAATTACATAGTCTTGTTTACTGCTGAATTAGGACAAAATCCTTATTTTCTGGTTTGACTGCAATATAAATTCTAGAAATTTGAAGTTGGTTCCTAGAGGAATATGAGAGGTACCCCTTCTGTGCCCTGAGGAGGGATGACGTGGCCTGCTTATGAAAGAAACAGATCCTAAGGGATTTGTGCTTGCACAGTAGTAAATGATCTCTGTCAGAAACTCTTAATAGCTTATTATATCTCATTTGCAAAAGTCTGAGCTGGGCACTGATTTTCAGTGCTGAGAAAAGCAGCTGGTTTTATACATCTTTTACTGAAGCATTTACTGTGTGAGGACCAAGCTTACACACAGAGGTGTTGGGTGGCAGGATGACAAAGGTGACTTCAAGTTCTGTCAAGAAATTTAAATTGAAATGTTTTTCATTCTCAGGCTTTTTTGCTGCTCTCTTCAAGAAATTGTTCTTTTTTTATACTTGATGAGCTCAGAGTAGTGTGAGAGATGTAGGCTGCGTGTTGCAGGCAGGGCCATGTCTGATGAACGTGTTGAGTGCCTGCCTGTGTGTAAAAATATGTGAGGTTATAAAGATTCGAGACCCTTTGCAGAGTGAATAGGTAGGTCAGCCTGGAGAATTCATCTGTGCTACCAGCTTCCCTCACCAGTCCAACGTGGGCAGCCAGCTTTGCCCTCTAGTGGCTACAGCCTAAAAAATGGGAAAACCTCTGGCTTGGTTGTGCAAATGGGGCTTGATGGGGTTCGGATCTGGGGGAGAAAGGCACTTGTCAGGAACTTTGGAGCTCTGTGATAAATCTGTATCATGAAACAGCAGGTGGCTGGGCAGTAAAATCCATGTGTCAGTCTTCCTTTTGGGTTTGGAAACAGTGGCAATGAGCAAATGCCAAACGGACCAGCTGATGAGCAGCTGGACTGAGCAAGATTCAGTAAGCCCTACCTGCTTTGCCCTAGTGAGGAAACACTTGGCTGAAAAATTCCCTTGTAAGGTAGAAATGTGCCTTTTAAGGATTCTGTATTTCTTGCAGGGAGCATTTCCAGGAAACCTGCAGCTGGTGTTTGTCCTGAGACCCTCCCGCTTTATCCAAAGGGCAATCGCTGACATCGGCATTAAACTCTATCGAGATGACTTTAAAATGAAGGTACCGGTAAGCATGCAGTTTTTTGTCCATGCATTTTCTTTATCTCCATTTCTGCAGTTCTGGGCTGTCAGCAATTTCTCATAACCCAGGATTGCAAATGGTACCTGGGGCCTTTCATCTGGGTCTGTGTGGTGATGCCAAAGTTAATTAGCAGTGGCTGGTTCACAGTATTTAATGGACACATTCCCATGTCTGGTCTAGCTATAAGATGTGACTCAGTTTTTAAGTTACTGGCATTTTAAGTCAGTGGAGATGTTCCCTTCACGTAGGCAGAGGTAGATCCCACTCCAGTGACAAACATACTCAAGACTACAGAGCAGCAAAAGCCTAAGGCTGAATTCTGCACTATTTGATGGGTTATCCATGGGAGTGCTGGCTGTCCCTGTAACATTGCTTATTCTGAATGTCTTTTATGATTCCCATAATCTCAAGATTCAGAGTTTGTGTTTTACTTATTTTTATATGCACTTGGCATATGCTGAAGGTTGATGAGACTGTGATTTGAAGAAGGTTATCAGTCCTGAAAGAGTTTGGGTTTATTTTATGGGAGGTTTTTTAGGAGTTTTAGGGTAATATTTTATCCTGGATCAGATTCATACTGTGTTCCAGTGACTTTACTGGAGGAATTTGAAATTACTGTTTTGGATTTTGCATGTAGGTTTATATTGTTTTGCAAAATACTTATGATTCTCCTACAACAAATTCTAGCTCTGTCAACACTCAAGTTTGAAGTTCAGGTGTTTAAAACAGTTTCTGCTTCTTCTGAAGTGAGAGACAAGAGGTGTTTATTAAGTGCATACAGAAAAGGAACCATGAAAATGCATTTGGTTACTGTGGTTAAATTGTAACATTTCTTGTCATTTGGTAAAGGGTGGATTTTTGGTAAAATGCAAAATTGATGAAAAAAGTTATGTCTGAATGAAAACCAAAATATTTTATGGTACTTTAAAAAATGGATGTACCTATATTTAATATGCCACAATCTGTTACTATAGCAACCATTGTACCAGTGACTGCAGCCCAGAAAGGGACAACTTCATCAACGACTGGCTTTTTCCACCAATTCAGCATTTCCTATACTTTTAGCAATTTATTTGACATCCGAGTTGCATTTCAAAACTTGGAAGGGATCAAAGTTGGAAGGGAGATTAATTCTAGGCAGGGGTCAAGCACTGCATCAAGTATGAAATGGAAACTTACCTTTCTTACAGACAGGAAAATCAAGATGTCAGTTTAGTTTGCAGTCATTTTAGATATTTTGAGCCATCCTAGGTATGTCCACAGAGGTCTTAGAGAGCAGCCTTACAAAAACTAAGAGCATGACACACTTGCTGGATCTGCCTGCCTCCTGCCCAGATATCTGTAGACAGCCTGTCAGATTTATATACAGGCTGCCCACGTATGGCTGAGCTATTCTAAGTTGCTTAGGGTTGTACTACAAGTGTTCTAAGTTCCTGGGATCTCTCATACTCTCTGGAGGGGCTTTTCTCCTGTGTTGCAGCCCATCCTAAAAATACCATCTGGGCACATCTTTGTATACCCCAGTTGCAGAGAGAGGAAGTCACTGTGAACAATGTCTGTTTGTCCTCCTTGAAAACAGCATCCTAAATGCCACGCAGGAGAACAAGACCAGAGAGTTCTTGTCCCATTGGAGCTGTGTTTACTCAAGAAATTAGGGATCAGTACCTATCTTCAATATCACCATGATATTTTAAATTGTTTGCAGGTTGTTTGTTTGTGTTGTGTGTTTGGCCCTACGACAACATCCATGTCATAATTAGCCTGTGGATGGGTGGCACTTCCTATCACAACTGTGACTGAATCAGAACCAAGACAGGAGCATTCAAAAAGAACTTAAAGAATATTGTGTGCATTTATTAAGGAAACATTTGTTCAATTGTTTATTTGAGTTATCAGACTGCAAATATGTTCAGTAAAATAGATTTGCTGGGTTAAATCAATACTGGAATGAATAGAAACCAGAAGATCAAAGAGGAGCTGGAAACAAAGGCTGAAATAACCAACCAGACACAAAAAGAAAATGCAAGATTTTTATCACATTGGCATACAAATGTGGGTAATAAAACCTTATCAGGTAAATATTTATTGGGATAATTATTTGATTCAATAACATTAACCAGGATCAAGCTATAGAAATATAGGAGACACAGCAGGGTTCATCTGAGATTAAAATCTGTGAATTCAAAAGGAACTCCCAGAGATGTACCCAAAGAACCTCCCAGCAAAGGAAGTGAATTCAGAATATATATATATATATATATATATATATTTTCAGAAGAATATATATATATTCAGAAGCATCTTCAGAATATACATAAAAGGCTGAATCTGTCCATAGCAAGCCCTTCCTTGAGCTTTGTAGGCTGTGACTTCTTTTTGACAGCCGAACCCATCCAGAAGCAGCCCCCCCACAGCTCCATGTTCCACACTGACCCTTCTCTTCTAAACTGCTGTTCCCTTGCACTCTCCAGCTGACTGACTGGCTGTCTTCTGGTAAGCAGCATGGGAGATGCTAGTGCTCTCTTAGATTGGTTTTTTAGATGGATGCTGGATTGCTCATAGGCCTTCTCCTGCAGGAATGCCTGCATGGTAAAGACCCATGCCCTGTTGGGTAGCACCATAACTGGCAATATTAATAGGCTTGTTTTGTAGCTCATGCTGAGCATAACAGGTTAAAGCAAACAAAAAATTCTTCCTAAAAGAAAACTGTATCACAGTGTTCCTCTGTGGTTTCAGTGAGGTTTGAAGTATCAGATTTCTATTCTAACTTGTCAGCAACATCTCTGATGGGGAAGAGCTACAAAGCAGTAAAGATTTACTTTTCAAATGTGATTTCCAATTCAGAATTGGTGCATAGACTTTATGTTCCAGTGTGGGGCTTTTTCAAGATGATGCAGCTTTTTGAGTTTTCTGGCTTTGATCATAGCAGAACAGTGTTTCATAACACATTCAGGGAACAGTTTTTCCTTTAACTTTGGCTGAGATACTCACCTTTCTTTGCCATAATTTCTTCACCAACAAGATCTCCTTTGTGTTTAAAGAGAACAGGAAGAAAATTAATTGCTGGAAGTGAAAAAGAATAGAGTGAGGGCATACCTGATAATTTTCAGCCTGTACAGGTCCCTGGGGCCAGATGCATCCTCCAAAATATACTTATATCCAAGTTAGGTTAAAATCTGGATGGATGGACAGCTACATGTGGTTTTAAAAGCTAGTTTCATGGTGGGTTAGGAGGGTAATGGTAATGGGTCATACTCTGCCTGGAAGTGGGCAACAAGGGGAGTGTTGCAGTGATACCTGCTGGGACCTGCCCTGTTTGATGTCTTCATCAGTGATACAGCTTTGAAAAAGAAGTTGGACTAGAGAGCTGAGGTTCCTGCCAAACTGAATTATTCTAGAAACATTCCTGAAAATCATTAAGAAAAACATTCTAGAAACATTCTGAAATTAGATCAGTTAAAAACTTGTTCAGGTTTGTTCTTGAGGCTTTTCTTAGAGCACTCTTAGCCTAAAATATGCATCCTCTTGTCTCCATACATCTCCACGCATCTCATCCACTGTGTTTACCAGTGTACTTACCATGCTCCATTGGAGCCTGCTGACATGTAGAGCCACTTAAGCTTTCTTCAAATAGGGTCAAGTAACACATTTGACATAGTTCTGACATTTATTTATTTAAAATTCTTAGTAGTTTGTGCTTAACTTTTTATTCTTCCGTTGCTGAAATCATGGCATATCTTCTAGCTGTTGGAACGACAATAAGTGTCTGTTATTTGTGTGACCACTTGTGTTGACAAATTTACAGTGGCTGCTAAAGGTAATGCTGCTTATTTGAAGCTGAACTCAAATCTTGTTTGACTTTCTTCAAGCAAGTCCAGTGGTAAGGAGATTCTAAAGTAAAAAAAAAGGATCTAGGTTTATAGCTCCTTTCTCTTCCATAATGATTTTAGATAGAAATATGCCAGTGAATTCAGTTATCAGTGCCAAAAAAAAAAAAAAACCCTGAAAGAAAAATCTTACTCTCAATGGTTTCATTTCAGCACTTCCCTGGATCAAGTGGTTGGTGTTGAGGAAGCTGTTTAACTTTCCTGTGCCTCCATTTCTCTGTAAATAAGAGTTATTTAGAGAATAAATTATTTTATGGAAGTTTGTGTGAACATTATCAATACCATATTTTTGCTCTTGATGCACATGCAAAATGAGTCAGCCCAGCAAAGAGGAAGATGATTTCAAACAAGGTTAGTTCAAGAATGTCCATGTACACATTGAGAAGGCAAAATCTAGGGAAAAAAAAATTGTGGCCATGGCATGAGAAAATGCAACATGAGAACTGATGGCACCTGGTGGAACTGCAGTGATCATATATATTAAGGCAAACCCAGATCCTAGGAGCAATGGTTGAAAGGCTCATTATTTCTCTCAGTCCAGTGTGTTTGGATTCGTTTCAGATCATCATGTTAAATTCTGTCTCTGATCTGCATGGCTACATTGACAAGAGTCAGCTGACCCGGGAGCTGGGAGGAACCCTGGAGTACGGGCACAGCCAGTGGATCCATCACCGAACTGTGAGTGCGCTGTTGTCACACTCCTACACCACACCTGTCCAGGGGACAAATGCAAAGCAGCCATTAAACAGGAACTTTTCAGCTGCATTACAGCCTGTGGATTCTGCTAGGGGTTCAGGGAAAGAGGAAATCCGTGACTCAAACAGAGAAAGGCAAATTCCCCAAAAGTTTGTCATGGAAGCAGTAATTGTATCTCACTGTGTACCTGGCCCGGGGCCCAACAGTGTTGTGGTATTCTTACTCAGCAAGGACTGTGGGCACATTCTCTTGCCTTTTAAATAATTTATGGGATTCATAGGCCTTCAGCTGAAATTGAAAATAGGCTGTAGCACTTTGATGACTTCAAAAAGGTCAAAAGTAAGGTCAAAAGTCTCACTTTAATGATTAATTATGTCCAGGCTTTTAAGAGAATAAAAATACTCAGGGCACTATATTTTATTTTGCATTTCTATATTATAGAAGCATGCACTCCAGCTGGGTTTTATTTTGGATAATTGAAGAACAGTTGTTAGTAGGAAGGCAGAAAAACATTTTTATTCTGTTGAGGGAACTTGTACAGGTTTGATTGTTTGTTCCCTTTTTGGGCTGGTTAATGCATTTCAGTATCTGCTTCAAAACAATGTAAACAATTCATTATGATGCCCAGTTAAGATGACAGCTCATATAAATAGCATAATACATAGTTTGCTCATATAAAGCAATAATACATAGTTTGGTAATATATGCAAACAAAAATGAGACAAGAATTTAGGGAGTAGGGCCATGTAATCCCCGGAGGTTTTGGTTAAATTTGTTGGAAAAATTTTTACCAAACTCAGAGACATGAAAAAAACCAACCCACGAATGTAATTTAGGTACATGGAACAATGTAGACACAGGAGAGTGTGGGGGCAAGCATGCTGTTAAGTGAAACACTGACAAGTTCATGGTGCAGTCAGCCAAGGAATATCTGCTGGATAAGAGGTTGTCATCAGGGAAGTGTCACCTTCCATGGCACCTTGAAGCAATCTGACTTCCAGTCTTGCTGAGCTGTGGTCTTCATGCCCTTTGCTGCTTCTCTCATATCTTGTCCTGCCAGTGCTTTTCTTCTGAAAAAGCTTTAAACTCTGGCTAAATGGCAGTGAAACAGTAACCTCCTTGTTTCTGCTCTCCTCTCTTGGCTGCCAGGAGCCTATGGACTTTCTTGCCCACAGAGTGCATTTCTGACTTTTAGTAAATGGTCTTTGATTATGTATGGCCATGTGTGTGTTACAGTCAGAAGTGTGACATTTCAGCCAACTCTAACCCAGTAGTTTCAGTTCGGAGAACAGCAGGATACAGAGCACTAAAATAGAGCATATGTGGGTCTGTATTGCTTGTGTTGAAAGCAGACATGAATTTATGGGGGAGAAGGGAAGAAGGCTGGGAACTCTGCTAGCATTTCTTTCAGGGGGGCATGCTTGAGATCACAAATGTAGGCTAATTTGTCTCTACACCTTTTGAATGTTGATCTACCTCCAGTTTATTTTGCACTGAGCACACAGCATAATTTCATCTGTCATGGTTGCAAACAATGAATTCCCATCATTGCTGGAGAAAGGAATGCATTGTGCAACAATTACATAATGTTTGATTGGGTGTAAGAGCATCTCTAGTGCTTGTTGACTGACTCAAACCTGTGAGGGATTAGATCAAAAAGTATAAAGAATAAAGAGCTATACAGAACAACACAGTCAACCCCAAATTTGGGCATGATCATGAAAAAACATCCCATGCAGTTACTTGCTACTAGATATAAAGGTGTTAATCACATGTCACAGGTTTGAACATTATATTCTGCTCTGAGAAGGTGGCATTGTTTTTTTTTTAGCCTTCCTCACTTCCCTGTTCTTCATTAAAACCACAGATTTCTGACAGGTTTTGTGTTGGTGCACCCAAGTGATAAAGAAACAGCAATGTTCCAATGAATTTAGGCATTTTAACTGTATTTGTAGCTACTTGTTCTTGTATTTGTGTACTTGCATGTGCAGAGGGGAAGAAGTGTCTACAATGCATCTCATACAGATAGGCAAGATGGAGATGCACATATTCAGAAGTCTGGGGAAGACAGATTACTGCTGAGTGAACAATGGCTGTGTAAATATGAAGGCTTTGTCCTATATATTTTAGTAGTTCTCAACTTGAATAAAGCCTTAATTAAAATTTTAAATGCAGCAGAATTTCCCAGCAAGCATGGCAGAGCATCTGATGTTTCAGGCCTGGCTTTGAAGCTGATGTTCTCTGTGGTTTCCTTATGTCTGCTGAGCTCTGGGAGTTCCCCATTGGCTCATGGAGGTGACGATGTAGGCAGACCTGTGAAAAGGTCATTTGTGACACATGGTTTAATTTGTAACTTTCAGCACATCCACCCAGAAAAAGGCAACATGGCCAGCTTTACAGGCATGTAATACTTGTAGTGTGGTCTGCCCGTAGCACAGTGCTGTTAAAGGACTACGGGTAAATAACCAATCTGTGACTTTATGCTTTTGCTTTTCCAGGCTATTGAAAACTTTGCAATGACAGTAAAAACAACAGCACAGATGCTACAGACCTTTGGAACAGACTTAGCAGAGACTGAGCTTCCCAACGATGTGCAGTGCACAGAGGAGCTTCTCTCCTCACACAGCGACCACCACAGCAAGCTGAAGGTGATTGTTGCCCCATGATGGCTCCAGAAGAATAATAGATGAGTTCTGATCTAACCAAATTCTCTGCCATCACTTGGCAGACCATTGTCTGAAAACCACTGAGGAGGACAGACATGTGGGTTCAGGAGGTCAATTTGATTCAACTGTGGAACAGGGTATTTTACAGCTTAGGAATGATAGAATGGGGAAGTGTCACTTCCACTGAGAGGGAGTAATGGGATCACATCTGGAATAGCATGGGCACCTGATGAAGAGTTCATCAGCAAGGATGGACTTACATTGGAGCAGAAACAGAGAACATTTGTGAGGATAGTCAGGAATGGACAGAATTATCTAACTAGATGATGACGGGTTTTTGTTCAAAAAAAAAAGTTGGGACTAGTTTAGCTTTGCAGAATAAGGATCAGAAGTAAATATTACTGTTGTAAACAATGTCTTAGATTAAACACAAGATTTAAAATACTACTTAAGCTACATTAGCACAAGAACAATTTTTATGGAAGAAGTGTGTGCAGTGATGTGGGAAATTCATCATCTGACAAGTAAATGTTTGAGCCTCATTGTCTTTTTTATTGCTCATCTTCCATGCTGGTTGAATGACTTCTTGTATTTGATGTACTATGGCTCAGCATGGCACAATGTTTTTTGAGGAAATTCCATTAAAAAGTGCAATGTCCCAGCCTAGCCTCTCAGCTCACAATCTAGAGCATACATTCAATTTGAGGTAGAATAATTCATTCTGCAAGTGGCCTGGTCAGCTATGCAATCTGCTCAGAAATTACTCTATTCCTTTTCTCAGAAACAGATCTACTATTCAAAGTTAAAAGAGTTAGGTCTCTGCATTTGCTAGAAAAACATACCACCTTTGGTAAGCATTTATATTTTGTTTCAAGTATTTTGTACCTATGAAAGAATCCTCCTTTATTTTTGCTCTGTTGTTATCTAAGAGATGTGAGTATTGTTAGAAGTACGTACAATTTGGTTTTTGGCTTGTTTTTTCCCCTCAGGATGAGCTGAAGCTGGCAGTGAAGCAGGGGGCCACCTTACTGACATGTATCCGGGAGCCAGTCACCCGAAGTGCCAACAGCAAACTCAGTCCAGATGAACTGGAAAATGTGGCCACAGTGGAAAGGTCAGTGGAGCCAGATTACCTTGTACAACTTGCTAATTTACTACTAAGAGATGTAAATGTAATTTAAATAATTTAAACATGCAGGTTATAAATTACCCCTGGTTCACCTAGTCAGTTTTTATTGGACAGGTAAGTCAGAGAAGGGAATGGTTTAGAGGAGGTTACTTGATTAAACTGTCAAGGCCAAGTTCAAACAAGTCCTGAATTTCTTAGTAATTTTTGGTCAGACCACCAACTACCTGGCTAAAGATTTGACATGGAACTTACTTTCCCCATAACATGTATGGCTTCCAAACGTCTGTGCCTGGTTAGAAAACAGCACCTGGGTCTCTGTGAGACGACAGGGTGGTGTCTGTGGAAATACTGGGGGAGGAACAGATGAAGCTGATACCTGAAACATTCTGTGTGTCAAAGCTGTAGAGACACAGAGAGAGAGAACCCCCTTTTCCTTCCTACAATGCTAGTTATTACCATAAAGCTTTTAGTCACCACGTAGAAGTTTCTGTTGTGCCATGTGATGCAGTGCAAAGAGAAATGCCATGCTAGGGTTTCAGCATGTCTGCATTCACTGGGAACAAAGGTGCTAAAAGTAAAGCTGACCTGATATTTTTCACTGAATATTTTAAAATCCTTTGAACATTCATCCCAAAGGAATTTGTGAATTCATCTTGAATTCAATGACTAGCTTTGATTAAAAAGAAGTTTTCCAGGGACAGATTGAAAACAGAAACTTCTTTTTGAGACAAATAGGAGGGAGCTATTGGCATTTGCCCCAATTTGCACTCACTAATCCCTTATCTGCCAAAAGAATGCCCATCTATTGAAATACAAGATTTTCAGAGAACACTTCCTTTTCGTTTTTTCTACATGTTTAAAACTGTTCTACTTTGTAATTAATGGATCATTGAGAAACTGTAAGCATGACTCATTAGCCTCGTGTCAGATATTTTACTGAAGATATGACACCTTGAGATTAATGCCTTTGCAAATAAATGTTTCATCATTTATACAAAGTAAAACAATTCCATGGGAGTCTTTATGAGCTTCTAATCTATTGTTTTTAATGGACTGGGGAAAATTATTCTGCCCTTGCCCATTTCTGATGGGTGAAGAAAATTAACAAGTTGCAGAGTTCTGTTTTAATCATGCCATAAAATAATAATTGTATCATGTTCAATCTGCATAAGTTGGGGATGAATTATCTTCGAAGTATTGAGTGGAAGCTAGGGAGTGACAACTGCTCTTGGCTGCCAGTGCATGGAGCAGCTCTGAGTCCCTCCTGCACATCAGGAAGCAGGACTGTAACTGCACAGGAAATCCATGTAGTTATCACTCATCCGTCACATTCCTGCCTATCCTACTGCAAATTTCATTCTCTTTTGGCGTTTGGGAGAGTTGACACAGAGCCCTCTTACATAAGTGTAGGGCTCCCCTCCATCTCCCTGCTCTGCTTTCTGCCATCAATTACTGTAACTTAAAAGAATTTAACTATAGGAAATAAGTACATTCTGTTCATTATAATTTCTTAACAGGTTGTTGGCTCAGTTGGATGAAACAGAAAAGGCTTTTGATCAATTTTGGACCAAACATCATCTCAAACTAGAACAGTGCCTGCAGCTTCGACACTTTGAACATGATTTTAGAGAGGTATTCCTTTTTTCCTGCTGTCTAGCCTTCTCTGATTAAGAAGGTCAAGTTCTACCAATACTTAGAGTATACTGGTGGTCCAAAAAGGAGGTTGGGATAGAAGATCTTAATTGTGAAATAGGAAATGCAGATTCAAAAATTAAAGTCTTGACAGCTTTCAGCTGTATTTCAATACTTGAATGAGGCACAGTGAGGACAGTGCTAGGCTGTGAGCCCAAAATGTGGAACACCAACTTCTTGATAAATAATTTTACATTTAGTTGTGAAGTCATCAAACACAGATTCTTCTGTGATGGTAAGTTACCAATCCCACTAGAGTTAAGGGAATACAGTTCAGAAAGCCCAACTGTTAGCCCAGAGCCTGAGTAACACAGATTCTAGAGTAATTTAAACTCTGGAGTTACAGACTGTCAAAACTTTGTGGACCTAATTAGTGAGAAGCAGTGAGACTCTTTGAAAAATAGTTGGTTGTTGATTTATTCCTTGACTTTTCCATTCTGGAGCAAGCTGAAAGATTAAACTTGAGATGTAGACTCTTCTCAAAGGCATAGGTGAATGCTTGTTGTAATTTTTATCAGTATCTTGTAATGGGGTTTTGGGTGGGTTTATTTTGTTTTGGTTTTATGTTTTTATTGTTGCTGTTTTTTAGGTAAAACTGACATTGGATAACCTCATGGAAACACAAGCAGGTTTTGCTGACATTGGAGACAGTGTGACTAGAGTTGAGAACCTCCTAAAGGAACAGAAACATCTGGAAGAGAAAGGACAGGTTTGCACTCAATTTAGCATCCTAGCTGCTGTAGACATGGTGTTCTAGATACTTCTTTGTCACTGTCCTTTCTTTTTGGTCCAGATTTACTCTCTTAAGTCATTACTTTAAATTGAAAAACACAGATCCTAATTTCCAGAAGCCAGGGTTGTTCAGACCCAGTAGTTCCATTTCATTACTTGGGAAGCTAGGGAAAAAAGTAGGGGAAAATTTTGTATAATGAATGTCCTCAATATGTGAGAAAGAAGAAGTGGACTCCATAACCTCAGCAGGCAACCTGTCCCAGCGTTTGGTCCCTCACAAAAAAAAATGCTTCCTGATGTTCAGATGGAACCCTCCAAATTTTGTTGAACTCATTGACATTGAAGCTGGCCTTCAATGTAAATATAAAGTAAGACATATCAGCTATATTAATATTTCAAACCTTTACCCCCAGGTTACAGTGCAGGTTACAGAGATGGATTGTCCATATTATGCATATCATTCTAACTTTGGCTTTTTCACAGGAACCTTTGGAGAAGGCCCAGTCTCTAGCTCTCCATGGAGAACAGCTCATCCAAAATAACCATTATGCAGTTGACTCCATTAGACCAAAGTGTGTTGAACTCAGGCGGATTTGTGATGACTTTACCAATGAGACCAAGAAAAAGTATGATATTTTGGGAAAGTCTCTTGAACTGCATAAGCAGTTAGATAAGGTGAGTGAATCTTCTCAGATAACAGCTCTGGCAAGGTTCTACTAAAAATTAAGGATTTTATAAGTTCAGGTAACTATGATGAAGATAAAAAGTTGTGTTTGATTTTTCTCCATTTCATTCAGTAAATGTTACTATAAATATTGGAGCTTTGCATTAGTTCAGCAAGTTCAGTTCTGCATATGTTGATGGGGTGACTTGTGGGCAGGAACTGCTGCATGCTATGAGTAACATTGATCCCCTTTAATGACATGTTAGGGCAAATCTGTTCTTCATAAAGTACAAGCAGCACCTGACAACTTGGACTGTCAGCAATGATAAGTCCTTCTTCCCCCACTTTTCTTTAAAGGCAAGCCAATGGTGTGAAGCTGGAATCTACCTCTTAGCTTCCCAAGCTGTGGACAAGTGCCAGTCACAAGAGGGAGCTGAAACTGCACTCGTTGAAATTGAGAAGTTCTTGGTAACAGCTAAGGAACACCAGCTCTCCAACCCAAAGGAGTTCTACAATCAGTTTGACATGATCCTCACCCCTGAAATAAAGGTAAAACCTCTCAGATGTGCATGCGCTCACTTAGGAGTTAAAAATTTCCAATTGCTTTGTCCATGAGAGTGTACTGGGCTATATATTTGAGTCTGCTAAAATAAGCCTATTTCCCTACTCCAAAGGGCACAGGGGTCAGTGTTTGTGGCAGTAAGTTTTACCCACAAGAGTAGTCATGCAACATTTATGTAATTTACATCATTTTCCTCAGAGCAGTGCTAGAAACACTGCTTGAGTCACCATATCTTGGTCACTGAGACTGTGATCTGGGCAGAATGCATGGACTGCAATAAACTGTAGCACAGTGTGATCTGCAGCTCTAGTCTGATCTGGCAATACAAGTCCTTTCTTCACTCACTCAGTCCAGCACTGACAACCATTTGTTGTTTGCCTTTTCTTTGTCAAGGCCAATGCCCAAAGAATTGTACAAAAACTCGAAGATGTACAAGAAATGTTTGACAAGAGGCAAGTAAGTCTGAAGAAGCTGGCAGCCAAACAGACCCGGCCAGTACAGCCTGTTGCTCCACATCCTGAATCTTCCCCAAAGAGAGCATCACCAAAGATTACCAGACCAGCAGCAGTAGGTAGGCCATGAGCAGCTGCTTTCAGACTCCAACCAATGCTTTTTCTACATGGTCATGTTTGATTTTTGTTATCAGAATGAACACTTGAATTTGATGTGCAGTGTCAGCCTTGTAGGTCCAGCTAGTAAAAATTAATATGAAATATCTCTCACTGCAAACATATAAACAAGGGTGAATCAAAAAAACCCATCAGGTTTCTCTTCCTAGGTCTACAGAGTACATTTCTATACTGTGTCTCAGTGTGTTTTGTGTTGCTAATTCTCAAATACCCAAGCCAGGGTAGTCAATGCAAGCTTGTAATGTAAGCATGATGACCTCTTTTACATTGCAGATAATGTAATGTGAATATTTGACTTTCAAGTGTCATGATTCCGCAAGTTTCAATCAGATACTTGCAAATTAAGGGTTCATTAATGAGTGTCAGATTCATTTGCTTTTCCCTCTCTACATAGATGTTAGTTCACTTTCTACCTTGTCCTCTGCTAACCACAGAAGCTGAGCATTGCTTCTGTTTGGAAATTACTGAAAGTTCCTCATTTGAGGTTAGTGTGTACATTTAACCAAGAGAGCTGTTTTCTGCAAAAGGAACATGGGTGAAGCCACTTTGAAAGTGTATCCTGGAGACCAGCCACCCTGTGCTTTGTGGCAGGAACGGATTGTCCCTTTGGAACCTTTAGGGCTGTTCAAAATGGAAACCTTTGGCAAAAAGCCTTAAAAAAATCTCTCTCATTTGCATGAAGAGTATTCAATAAACTGGTTTCTCAGCAGGAAGATTAGGGTGGCCAGTAGCCTGACCATTTTTCTTTCTAGGCATACTAGCAGAAAGTCACACCAATGTCCCTGTTCTCCTCTGCTCCCCAAGATTCATCCGTTCTTCCAAAGGAAGATCATCTTCCTCTTCCCATGCTGGTTTGACATCTCTACCTTTTTTTCCCCCAAATCATGCTAGCTGTGTTTTTTATGTACAGTTCATACCTCAACTTTTGGCTTCTCTTTTGGTTTAAGGCAAGCTGAGAACACAGTGCCTGTGAAGAGATTCTGCTCTGCCACACACACATCCTCCAGCACTTTGCTCCCCTCTTGCACTGGCGTGGGCAGTCAGTTTGCTGGAGTTGTGATTTGCCTTGAAAACTGAATAACCAGACTGCAAAACTGTAGTAGTCCTTTATGTTGGAGACTGGAAATATGAGGAATATCTCTTTGCATGTTTGAGAGATTTTAGAATCTCTGACAAACAGTGTTTTTAACCTTTGTTCATGGAAAAAGGGCTTTTAAACTCTGAAATGAAGCTGAGTTTTCAAGAGTGTGTATTAGACAGTAGAAGAGTGCATGGTTTTATCACAGGGTGAGAATTTTAGATATATGGGGTTTTTAGGATGGTAAGCAAGTGATGACAAGATGGAGGAAGCACATGGCTTTTGGGTTTCCTCCTTCTTCTTCCTTGCCTCCATCTTCTGCAGTGAGGTGGCACATTATAGTTGGCTTAGAATAGAATCTAACCTTCTAACATAGATAATAGTTATTGGAGTAGAATTACAAATACTGATTATGTGGATTGTAGTATAAATATCCACGCAATCCTGAGGGTGGGTACATAGGCCTTTTGCACTTTGTAGGGAGCATTTTAGTATTGGATATTTGAACATTTGAACATTTCACATTTAGCTTTTGGCATAGTGCTTTTAGTATTAGGTAGTTGGACATTTGTGCATTTTGTAGTTAGCTTTGGTATTTGAAATGATGAGAAAATAAATTATGAAGAAAACAACAAGAAAGCATCACACTCGCCTTTCCTTCAAGATCTCTGGCTGGTGAAAGCAAAACAAACTGTACATTCTCGGAAGAAGGTAAATAGCCAGCCGGCAAACAGAAAACAGAAAAAAAAAAAAAAATTATATAATTCCGAGACCTTTATCCATTGCATGAGTTAGAGAAATGCAGGGAGCTCTGGAGATGACACAGCCCAGTCACCTGCTCCAAGCAGCACTAATGTCAGAGTTCATCAGAATGCTCACTGCTTGGCCACTAGTGCTGAAGCAAAGAAAGTTACAGAAAATGGAGTTATGGGGTCAGTAGGTCAGAGCAAGCTAGTTCATGCCAGTGGCAACACAGTTTCAGGATGGCTTTCACCTACTGTGAAACTGCATCTTCAGGCTAAAAGCTAATCTTGCCATTCTGTTTATGCATGCAGTCTCTTGAACTGCTTCTTGAACTTCTTACTTGTCATTTTAGCATATTTGCAAATTACAGAATTAAATTGTTGATATAGATAGGACATTATAGAACAGTCACTAGTTTATGACAGTGCTCTAAGTTTTGATTCTTGTTCATACAGCCCAAGCCACACACTATCAGCTCCTTCACAGAAAGTCACTAGATGCTCCCTTGTTCTGTCCCTTGAATTGCAGTTTGTGGTTATACAGCCCAGTACAGGATAACTGTGTGACAAGGCTTAGCCTTTAATGTCCTGTTGCAAAATAATAGGTAGGTGAAATTTATTTTAAAATGCTACTCTGGTTGTGAGGAGGTGCAAAGTGCAACCCAGCCCTGTTCAGACTTTGATAAACAGACTCTGCCATTTCATTCAGATTTTTGAAGGTGACTGACTGAGATTACATCTGTACAAAGAAACAGAAGTGCTGAGCATCTACAGCTCATCCAGGGACTCACAGTCAGTGACTTCAACAGCCATGAATAGTACATGTTTAGTCACATATTCTTTATGAATCATTTTGGTGTTATCTGCTACAAAGTTGTTAGTTGTCTGCTACAAAGAATCATCCTTTGAAATTCTGAGTGTTCTTTCCCTCAGAAGACCAAGTATTTTAACCTCTGTTTTTCAGAAAGAAAACAAGCACAGATAAACCAAGGAATCCGCCAAGGTGTTTCACAGTCTGACTCTGAAACGTATCTGAGAATAGAAACAGGGACATTGAGTCCTATTCCAAGCTTGAAAATGAGGCTGTGAAATTCAGCTCTTCCTGAAGCTACCCTCTTTTGGACTTTCCTCTCTGTCCTTTCTTCACATTCATGGCATCAATGCACTATCAGCATTTACTTATGGGGAGAATTTATTGAGCAACATCTTGGAAACTTGAGAGAGGCTTAGAGCACCTTCTTGAAACAGGTTTTGTAGCTCATTTGTGGTTTGTTACCCAGGACATACCTGAATATTTCTAAAAGCTTGCAAAATAGAATATGACAACAGGAAAATACCATGTTCCTAGACTGTGCAAATACAAAGGCAAGCAAAGGCAATAAATTGTGGTAAACAGAAATAGAAGACCAGAAAGAAAGGCTTTTGTCCCCAGGCAACAGAGTAACAATACCATGGCAGCACTGGGGTGGTTGGTGTGTGAAAGGAAAAGAAGTTACATTTGTTCCAGAATAGATTTTGTTTTGTTCTTCCTTGTTGACTATCCATTTTCCTAACAGGGAGCAGTAGGGAAAATTCAGTCCAATTCAGGGTGATAATATGAAGGCTCAGACATTAAATACTGTCAGACTCTCCATTTGACATGGACAAATATGTAGGCAGAGATAGATTTTCTCTACACAGGCACAGCTGTGTCTGAGAGAAAGGGCAGGTTTCTGTCAGGGAAATGACTGTCACCGTTTCATGTCCACAACCTTATGGTTTCTGGTGACTCTCAACAATCTTTTAGCTTAGTGAAGATCCAGAAAGGCAGCTCAGAGTTGACTCTCCTTCAGTCAACACTTTTCCATGGGTCTGGAAATTCTGAAGAAAAATTTTACATTAATCCAAATTTTGCTCAATGCTTCTGGTTTCATAAGTGAACTTCCATATTTTGCAGGGACAGGCCTGTTCAGTTCTGGAATTATTGTGGTTCTGAAAAGTCTGTGCCAGCTGTATTTGGTGTATGTTTTAGCTGTGAGAACTTGATTAAATATTATTCACAGATCAACCCTGAAAAGGCAGAAAACTCTGTTGACCTTTTTATAATAAGAGCCTTTAAAATATTTAAGTAACATATATGACACCTTATTTTAAGGAAAACTCTGTTTTCTCTCAGTGGAAGCTGCTTGAATACTAGCTGCTTGAATAGCAGTGGCTAAATTTGTCCCTATGTCTGTTGGGAGGGAAGAAGTGGCACTTGATAGGGAAATATTTTTTCTTTGATTCACTTCTGAGGGCATAATTTTTGGTGTTTTGACTACATATTTGTTCTATTTGACTACATATTTGCAGTTCTGTGCAAAACGTCCACAGAGTTAAACCACACAGTCTGTCAGGCACAATGAGATAAACTACAGAACTGTAAAGGATAATACAAGCTATTAGAAATTACTGCAGTTAGCATTTATCTATTTTAATTTGCTTGTAATTTTCACAAACACTATTTTTTTACACTTTGAAATGAAACTTTCCCAAAGGCTATTTCCTTCAGCCGCACACGTTCTTGGAAAATTTCAGTAAAAGATGATTTGGCCATCTCAGTGACCATGGTTAGGAAAAATGTCTTGCTTTAGTTATCTTTCTGGCAAGAGCTGGAACATGGCAGCACAAAGTGCTATAAAATATTCACCTATAGAATTCTTTGTGTGCAACATAAATGTGAAATACAGAGCAGAGATGTCAAAATTTCTGTGAGCTTGTTAAACAAATAACATGTTTAACAGCACATTGCATATACAAAATCCATGACTCACCATACAAGCATCTTAGAAGGCCCACTTGGAACACAAGATTCATAAGGGGGGAACACAGCTGGAGCCTTTTCAGTTCTTTAAATAATAAAATTTAAGTTGGTTCCATCTCAGTTGAATGTATACAACTGCTCATTGGATCCAGTCCAGCATTCCTCACAGTCACTAGTGCATAACACTCACTAACGAATAACATATGGACAGAAGATAAAGGAAGAATTTCTTGCAGGAATCTGGGGATGTGTGCAGAGGAAATGAGGCTATGGAGAGATTAGCTGACTCAGAAGAGATGGTGCATGTGACTTTCATGAATGGTTTGAGAAACCACAATTTTCTATGGCTCAGTATATTTCTATAAATGAAGTTGAAAAAAGGAAAAGACACTTGCAGTTTTGTGGCTGTGGGACTGCTATTACACTTGGGCCAGTTTGAGGAAACCAAGCAGTGTCTTTTTGTAGAAGAATATTCCACATCCAGGAACCTGTGCTTCCTATATCAGCAGATTTTCAGGGGACTTGATAGAAATTTTGCTACAGCAAAGAGGTCTAAGTTATATTGCCTAAGAATGGCAAAGTCTTTCTGCCCTAAGCCATTAAGTCACAAACCATAGCTGCTCTGGTGTTTCTTTAGCTGCCTAAACATTCTGTTTTGTCATCACCAGCATTCAAAACAGTAATTAAGCCACTAATTATCTTCAAACTTCTGTTCCTGTTGGACAGCATGAGCAGCAAGCCCCAATAAAATTTAGCAGACTAGTTGTTTCCATGCTTGTTCTTGCCAAAGGATTTTGATTCTGCTGTAGGTGATTAGTGAGAATGCACAAACCCATACAGAAAACAGATGGGAAAACATGTGATGGAGGAATTTTCCCCAAACCTGAATGTAAAGTGTGGTATTTACTTGAGGGGGGCTTGGAATATCTTACAAGTGCTGAGTCTGTATTGTAACCCTTGACTATGGCCTATGTCTCTTGCTAGCTAATGGATTACACTTCCTCTAGCAGGAGCTGACTTAGGGCCATCTACCCAGGTGAACTAATCCAGCTGTCTCTGAGCAGCCGGGAGCTGCCCACTGTTCTGTCTGTCCCTCAGTGGGGATGTAACCCCCCCCCGCGAAGAGATCAGCACCTGAGAAATGGTGTGTGTCCTGCCATGCAGGAGCAGGGGGGGAAATGGGTGAAACCACAGCTTTTTCACACAAGCGGAACAGCAAATTTTCCTCACGGAGTTTATTTCAGACTTAGAGGGGTGGAGAGACTGCAAAGCAGAACAGAGCACGTGGGCCTCTGTCATTTTCTAGCAGCTTTAGGGACAGTACAGCCCACTTTACTATTTGCTCTGGGCTAAATAATACAACAGTGATTTCATACTTGCCATGAAACTTCTTCATAAAAAAACAGTAAGCAGTGCTAAAGTTCCATTGGAAAAGTGTAGTGGTGCTTCAGGTCAGTGCAAGTGACAGACCCAAACTCTGCTTTACAATGCCTTCTGACAATATTTGCTTTAAAAGCAGCATCAAGCAATTCAAAATATTAATGAATTCAAAATGAAATCATCATTTTGTATCATCCAGGGGAATACTGTGAAACAATAGGATGAAAACAACCTTGAAACCATTCAGACATTAGATCATTTCTAGTTCTTTTGTTTCTGTGCCTTTATTTTTTCAGTAGGCAGCTCAGCACTGTAATTTTCAGCAAGACAATACTGTACTGACCTTGAATTCAGTACAGCCAACTGTACTGAATTTTATATGGGAGTTTCCCTTATATTTCCAGTTCCACAGTAATTAGTGCAATAATAATTGGTAAGTATTTGGTCTGTTTCTTTCTGTACTGCTCCAGAAACTACTTAAATGCAGTGACATGTAGCAGTCTCTGACTATGGGCCAGTCAATAACTGAAAATTTCTCCAGATCATAAACAAAGCAGCTTGTTTCCTGTTTTCAGTTCATTTCTGGGTCAAATTGGAAAGGGAAGTTCACTGTGTCAATATGAATCAAATTCCTCTCTGAAAGAGACTCAGTTGAACTTGACTGCTTTGTTATCTTGTACCTGTCTTCTTTTCTGAAATATGCCACACTGAAGAAGCCAAGACTCAGATTGTTAACTGACCTGAGTAATTTGCTGCTTAATCAAGGAGCACCTGCAGTTTGGCTTTTTGTGAATGTGTCACCTTTCATTTAAACTGTACTGTGCTCTCTTTCCTGGATCACCTGGAGCTGTCTGAGCTTGTAAGTGGTGATCCAGACATTAAAGTTGTAACTTTGAGTTCCACTTTTTCTGCTGATTGGTTTCAGCAAGGGTTGAATGCAATTTGCATTTCAGCTCAGTCCTGGGAACCACAAGAATTCATTACTAGTCGATTATAGCTGCTGGTGACTGCCAGATTTCACTGTTCCACTGAGGAAACTTTCTAGTACAGAGTCATTGTGAGGAGGTAACAGGCATGAAATGGGCATTGCCAAGTCCTTATGTCATTCAGTATTGGATAAATCCAAGAAGATTTAGGGAAGAGTTGGAGAGAGGTTGCTTTAATTAATTCTCTTCCCAGCTGTGTGATAAGACTGTTGAAAAGACATAGGGTAGAAGAAATGTCAGCTTCTATTATTATCTGTGAAACTGATATGTTGTCTTTTTAACTGAATATAATTTGGGGTCCTTCTATGTGCTTCTTCTTGCCATTTTAAAAACTGCTTTAAGAGAACAATATAATGACAAGGGCATTTAAAACTTTGTTAAGGTGTTTCTTTTAAAAAGTATTCAGACCTCTCTTACATCAGACCTTTGACACTATGTCCTCCTTATTCAAAGATGTCTGCATCTTTTTTACTGTATTCTTCTGCTTCTCCCAAAGAAGAAAAAGTTAATGACTATCAAGACCCTCAACACTTCAAAACATTAAGCTTGTTGAAACGCTCTTAAACAAAATGTTGCCAGATGCATTTGAAAACACCAGCTTTTATTCTTAGAACAAGTCCTTGTTCAATTAGAAAGTTTTGCCAGAATAAAAAAGAAAAGGACTTAACCTCAATTTTGTTCTTTGTTGCCTGACCCAGATTCTTTCAGCATTTCATCTGGCTTTCATATATGTTTTCATCCATGACATAATGGCTGCCTATATCAATTCAGCAATGAAGAAAAGGGAGAATGCTGCTGGCCTTGTACTTGCATGTGCGGTGAACTCATTACAGATAAAGCTGTAACAGATATTATTTTGTACTCAAGCCAAACGTATTCCCCTTCTCATAGTTCATTCTTACCCTTTGTTTTGGACAGCAGGCTCAGCACAGGTGGTTTTGTTGCTAAGGATGACGGTCCAGCAGCCTCAGACACCTCACTGTCAGCTGGGGCTTCCAGAGCCTGCAAGGGCCACCAAACCTGACAGAACAGGGCATATTCTGAAATAATATCCTCAGATTCTGTCCTTACGCCCTTGTCATTGTGCCTTGCTGAACTCCTGTGATTACTCTTTTGAGAGTTGTTCATGTAATGAAACCTTAAGGGAACAGTCCTTTAATCCAACATAAATCAGCAAACCATTATCAGAAACAAAATTTCCTGGGAACCCACACAAGCAACACCAAGCAAGTGACAATTACCCAAGCTGGTACAGCTGGCTAACATTTACCTGTGCTGTCCTAAAGATCGTTTTCCCAGGGGAAGCCAAACCAAAGTAATCTTTACAGTGTGGAGCTGAAGATGCTGATTTGAGACACAGTGCAGCACTGAACAAGGGAACCTGTCCCTTGTTCCACCCGATCCATCACTGCTCAAGCACAGCTCAGTTCTCTGGGCCAGGTCTCACTTATCACTTTGTTCATTGCTTTTACTAGGAAGTAGAATTTTAACTTTTAATGAGTTTTCTAATATTGCTTTGTTTTTCACTCTTTCAGCTACCAACAGGAGGTCTACCGAAATTTCCTGCCCTCCAAAGACTGTTTCTGAAGTAGAGTTATCAAAAAAGAAAAGCATTAAGAAGACAAAAGGTGGAATTAAGGTAGGATTACCTGTAATTTGGGGACATCCCAAATATCTCCCATATTGTGAGAGAACTCAAAACCACATAAATACAGATTTACCTGTATTTGGAATTAAAAAATATTGGAGCATTTCTAAGTTAACTCCCTGATAAGGACAAGCTACTTTAACCCAACTTGTCTGTTATCCACACCTGTGACTTGCTCATACATTTCATCTTTATTCCTCTAAAGCTGAAAGCAAAAATTAAATGTAGTCCATTTTCTGAAATTGCCAGCATGGCCCACAACTTCAACAATAAGCACAGAATAAAAGACAGGTATCAGCAGGAACACACATGTGATCTCCCCTTTGCCTAAACTCACAGAAAGTGACTTTAGAATTAGTTTACTCTCATCAGTAATGCAGGTAATCAGTTGTATTCCTCCCACGTAGTTAGGTGTAAGCAGCAACATGGTATAGGCTTTATAAAACATCCATTCATTAATTTTTAAATCCATTTCCCAAGAATACACTGCAAATTATGCCCCCTTCCCTTTCCTCTTGTTGTTCTGATAATAGTTCAGATGAAGACAGTTCATTACTGGATTTCAACATTATCATAAGCCAGCTAAATAATTTAGCATCAGCCCTTAAAAATGAAAGTGCTCAGGAGCTTGGATTCTGCTGGGATTTAGATATTGGCTTGGATTAACAGCAAACTCAGCAGATGGGTTGTTTAACTGAATTTGAAGAAATTTGCTTTTGAATAAGTGCAAGTAGTGCTTGGTGCTCTTAAAGATGCAGGCAAAGGGAGAAAAAGCCTGCTTAAAACTTGCCTGGAGAGCACTTGAAATGATTCAACTCTGCAAGACTGGACAAGGGAGTGTGTGAGTGTTTATCAGAACAAACACTGGAGCTGTGCAAAAGCTGTTTCAGCCTGGGCATGGGCTCTGCACAGGTACCTGTGCTCAGCACAGCCTCACCCAACTCTGCTGCTGGGACACAGACACTTCTCAGAGGCACACAGAGGATTCCCAGAGTTCCCCACAGGGCATTCTACAAAGAACTCTGAAAATGTGAAAGTCTTTGGGTTGGCTTCAGACAGGAAATGAAAAAAATAGTATTCCAGAGTCTAAGGAACAGATTATTATGCCTGTAATTATCTACATAAGGAGATAATTCACCTTCTGTGGTGCAAGAATATAATGACTTTGCCTGGAGTAAGGAATGCTCCCATGCCAACACTGAGCGAGGATGGAGAATATAAATAGGAGATATTTCTGCACATCTAGAATTCAATTATTTGAACTTGTATAGTGACTTTCTAGATTAGGTAGGATCTGGTTTTTATTCTTTCAAGAGTTTAAGTTCTCTAAAATAAAAGCATCAGCAATTAATTAATTTTCAGTTTTAACATATCCTTCACATTCAGATTGAAGTAATGCATGAAGCCAGTCAAGGAGGATCTAGCAGAGTCTTGGTGACCAGTGAAAGTGATGAGAACTTGTCAACAAGGAGGAGGTAAGGCTGCACATATGAGCCACTATATTTTTTTTCCTTCTTAGAATGCAAATTACTGTATTTATAGTACCTTCTCTACAACCTCTTTAAAGTTCACCAAGATTAATAAATAATTAGCAATAATGAAGTCACTAAAATGCTTACAGCCATGCATTTATACTGAGTCTATCAGATGGAAAAGCAAATAGGAGTTATCTTTTGTTTGGGTTGGGGCTTTTTACTCTTAGAAGCATTAATTACAAGATGTGAGAGAAGAAGTCATTAGAATAAGCCTTGAATGTATTTACAAAAAGCCCTGGTATTAAAAGATCCTCTCACAGTGTTCAGAATATTCACATTTGACTATATACTTCTGAGGGGCTTCTGGGTTTTTTAACTGCAAGCTCGAGTTTCTGCAAAATCTTGAGAAAAAAATAATTAATGATGCATTCTAAAGCACCAGACACTTAAATCATTTACTTCAACAAAAAGTATAAGCAACCCAAATTTTAGCTGAACTGCAGTTTCTAGGCCAAAGGGAACAATTAAATTAAAAAATCCCAGGAAACAAAAACCCACAACAAAACCCACCCTGCAAGAAGCCAAATGCCACAATCCTGACTTAATTTCCTTTGTTCTCTTCTTCACTATCATTTAGATAATTCATGCTTTAGTTATGCCCCGTCATACACTGGAGTTACCTGATGCAAATGACTCCATCTGTAAAAACCCTAACTTGATACATTATGTCAGACAAATTGGAGAGACATACAAATCATAATTATCTGAATTTAATTATACCCTATAAAAATAACATGTCTGGTCCCCAGACCATCAGCTACTTTTCCAAGGGTGCAAAGTATGATCTGAAATCTTGTGTAGACAGATACACATCTCCAGAGGAATGGCTGCCTGAAGAGAACATACAAATTATAACATTAACAACAGGTTCAACTTCTAATACCTGGCAATTTTATACAACTTTAGACCTAGAAGCAAATAAATTTGTGAGCTCTCTCTTTTCTTGGGAACACAAATTTTGCCTTTTGCACACACCTGGGACAGGGGGGGAATGAGAGGCTGTTTGAAGTCCTCTTGTAAAACAAAACTCAAGAACTCAGAAGAAAGTATCAGAACTGATCCTGTCAGTTACAAAGAAAGCAACAAGAGATATTTACTTTTTCTGTATTCTTTAGATTTTTAAAAAAGAATAAGTCTATTTATTCAAAACAAATTTTACAAAACAACTGTCTTTCTGTGGTACAGAGCAAAGTTTAAGAATAAATATTGAATACTTTGTATAAAAATTAGTAATATCAAAGGGAAACTGATGCAAACCAAACAAACAGGTAAAAAAAAATAGCATTAAATATGCTGTGCAACAATGTCAAACTCTTAATGAGGAGTGACCATTCAGGCTGATACAGTTTTATTTGTAGAAGTAAAACCTATCAGCCCTGCATTGGAGCACTGAGACTATTGTTAAAAAAGATTCCTGATGGGAGTATACAAATCTTAATTTGTGTTTAGAACCAGAAAATATGAAGTTTTCTATGTCTCTTCTATTTTTTGAAAGGAGTGCCTTCATGCTTTCCTTTTTATTCAACAAGCAACTTCGTTTCACTGCAGCAAAAGAAAATGCATACTACAAACATCAAGGCCCTTTTAAGATTAAGAAACAATCCAAACAAAGCTCAAACCAACTGTAAAACAAAGTATTTCAATGGTCAAAAGTGACTTTCAGGTAATGGCAACTACATTTAACCAGTGTTTTAGATGTCAGCTGGTTAAAACTACTTAAGGATTATGTTACTTTTCATGAATGAGTGAAAACAAATCCCAACATGTAGATATGCTGGAAAACTATAGTCTCACTAGTACATTTTGGTTGTACACTGCATATGAAGACCCTCTTTCCCTTCAGTGAACAGGGTGGTGTTTCTAGTAGTGCAGTTTTGCTGTGCAGCTTTAGTGATTTAAATGGCTCACAACAAGTCAGAAATCTGATGAAGTAGCTTTCCTTCAATATAGAATAATACTTTCTCTATATGAGCAATTATTTTCTCTATATGCAACAGATTATATACATCTACGTCCCCAGTACTATTATTTATTTACTTAGGTGAGGAAAGGAACTGGATTTGTTCCTTCTGAAGTACAACTGTTCTACTCGTCAGTCATTCTGACACTGATAAATGATTTATTTGTGGGCTCTTTATATGCCCAACTTTTGGGACCAGTTAGGAATCTTATCTTCCTTCTGCAAAACCAATTATAGAAAGTTGCACGTTTGACTTAGTTCTTGTAGCTACCTACCCTCCCTCTGAACAGCTTAGAGAACCAGTCAGCAAGCTCACTCCTGGATTCTGTCTGCACTGCATCCATTCAAACCAGAAAACCTGCAGCACAGCTGCAAGAGCAGTAGCAGTTACTTAAACCAAGTTTACTACTCACAGCTTCAAACTAGCAAGTCCTGTAGAGCTGCCACAGGTTTGGCAATTAGCAACTAAGGTATCTGTCCTGAGAGTCTGTGGAAGCACCGTGTCTGAGCTGTGCAAGGACTGCAAGCTGCCTACAGCTCTGGTTCTCTGCAGTATCTTTATGGCACCACAGGACAACTCATAAGGGCTGCAGTTTGCACATCAATCACTTAGCTCTAATAAAGCACAGGCATTTTGTTCCTTTGCAAGTGATATTAACATTGCTATTCAAGGTACAGGGGCTTTTGGACACAAACAGCCCATAAATTTTAACGACAATTTTGACTTCAGGAGAAATATTTTAGTTATTATGACTTGTGTACTTACTGAGTTTCTGTGAATCACCATCTCCCTATCCCTTCAATGCAAAGTCAAAATTTGTACAGAAAATATCCTTTCCCTCTGTTAGTACAAGCATGAAATTTTGCTTCTTTAACTAGTTCTAAGTAACATTCTCAGGGACTTTTGATTTTCACCTCTAGAATACTGGAAAATAAAAGCATTATTAGAAGAAAACTAACTTAATTGCTTATTAAAGATTGGACTTTTTAAATATGCTGATTCAGTTTTTGGAAGACAGAAAATATTAGTCCAACCAGTCATAGGAGCAGTATTTGGTTTTTTATAGCTTCAGTTTCTAAAGGGGGTTCCTTTGTTATTTAAAACCACCAAGTCAGACGGCATCCAAACACTGTTTCCCTATTTCAAAGACTTAGGGAGCTTTGAGAAAACAATTGTAGCAGGTCTTCACTTCTAGCACTCACTATGTCAGCTATGCAGGTCCAGACTGACCTCTTATGAAGCACTGAGAAATGGTGAATATTTGTAGAGAGTTTACACTACCTTAAACTATATTGTGATAGTCTCATTCATCAAGTCAGAAGTTCCACTTTCCTCATGCTTTGAAAGGTCTACTCCATTCTGATAACAGATTTTTTTTGACACATGCCTTAGTTCACATAGCTTTTTTTAAAAAAACATCAAGACTTACTGACAAGTTCAAAGAAACAGGTATTTTCAACAAGCATTTCAAAGTCTGGAAGTCAAGTCCATTATAGTTCATTTATAATCCAGACTTGGATCCCTTGAAGAGTGTAAAAAACAGGCTACAATGTAAAAAGTTGGAGTACAACAGGAAAGCTATTCCAATAAGTCTCTGAACGGAATCTGGGACCCTGGAACCATCTTCTTCCTCTCCCTCTGCCCACCCCAAGTATTCATGTGTAAATTTTACCTCTTTCCATGTTTCATATATTTTGGATAAACACCTAAAACGCTGTTGCTCTGTCTTGGCTCAGTGGATCTTCAATGCAGATATTCAAGTATTAAGAAAATGCAGCTGAACAAGGATACGTGTCCACATAGTAGAGTTTACAGAGAAGCACAATATTGACTAGTCTGCAGTACATTCTACCCCAAATCCCTGAAGAAATCTTTTTAACTTTGGGATCTGTAGCCTGCTTCCAGAGCTGGCGAAGATCATCTACGTGTCCATGAGATGTCATCATCTTGTTATAAATGCAGGGATGATATGGAGCCTTTCCTTCCCCAGAAAAAAATACATGGTATTGTGGTACAATTCCCATTTTATTGGCACAGAGACCCATGAAAACATCATCTATATAAAGGCTTGTATTCAGAGTCAACGAAGCCTCATAGACTTTAGCTGCTACATCATTTGATATTACATATGCAGCTCCTGCTGTGTAGTCAGGGTAAGAGGGCCACTGGTACATTTCATATGGAACATAGTATTTGCTAGTTTTGTCTCTTACGGGAGGGGATCCGCGATGGACACGACCAATCCAGAGATCTTGAGCACCCATTTGTGTGAGACTTTGGAGATAAGCAACGAGATTTGGCATATGAATAAATATGTCATCATCTGCAGACATAATGAACCTGGCATGAGGACAGTAAGCATTCACCCAGCTAAACTGCAAAAGTAATTTAAGAGTAAGATTGTGAAAAGTATCCAAGAAGTCTTGCTGAATCAAATCCTGGTATTTCTGATCTTCGAGCTCAAGTTCTCTTTGCTGCTGTGTTTTCCGCAGATGGTCTGTTGGTCGTCCTAAAGCAAAAAGGGTTTTAATGTTGGCATTCAGTTGAGAACGAACATACTTTTCATTACCCCAAGTTTGTCTAATTGCATCCCTTCGATGGCGGTTTTCAGGAGAAGTCTTCACAAACAACAGGAGAAGGACATCCTGTTGCTGGCATTTCTCTCTGTGGTTGATCAAGTACTGGTAGCTTGATACTCTGTTTGGGTTATCCCTGCTGATAGACAGGCTGTCGTTCACAAAATGGTAGCTATTTATGAGGTATCTGTAGGAATAGGACTTCATATGGCTCACAATGTGATTATCAAATGGTACCCAAAAAATCATGAGACACAGTATGAAGCAAGTGGCACATATCTGCAAAAAATGGCATTTTCTGACTCTTCTGGGACTAACAAACATTCTGATGCAGTTTTTATAATCCTTATTCTTGTTCAGGATAAGTGTTTTTACAGTGCCTGTGTTTTAGTTTAAGAGCAGTGTCACCCTTCAAGATAAGTGTCCCTTGTAAGGCATGATGTCTTTCATTCAGTATCCTTGTGAAGACATCTTTGTTCACAGACTTCACAAGTCATCTTTCTCAAAAAACGTTTTTCTTTGATTGAAAGAACACAGGCAGTTTTGAAAGATGACACTTGCAGATGAGTATTTTCTCTTTGGGGCATCTTGAAGCAAACACTACAGTTCTAGTGGGAACTTCTAGTGTTTCTTTCCTTCATGAAGATGAACACCTTCCAGTTCTGAAGAGGGAGAGGAGAAAAATTTAAGTGAGCTGTTATTAACACATTTGGTTTTAGGTTTGGTCATGGAAATGAGCTGACTTCTCAGTCGCTGCCCATCACCACTCCCATACACACATCCCTCCCACTGCCCCAAATGAAAAAAGAACCGACTGGCAGCGGGTCAGAGGCGGTCAGTGACCCGGAGCAAGCTCGTGGAGGCCAGTGAGAGAGGAGACTGACACAGGAACCTTTCTTAGAAACCCTCACTGCCGTTAGCCGAGAGATGACAATCTT
Organism: Certhia americana; assembly: GCA_018697195.1. Taxonomy (NCBI): domain Eukaryota; kingdom Metazoa; phylum Chordata; class Aves; order Passeriformes; family Certhiidae; genus Certhia; species Certhia americana. Next base: position 11,633,162 of record CM031865.1, on the reverse strand, counting down.
TTAAAACTCCTCTTAGCCCGGAGAGCGCCGCACCCTACAATCTGGCTGGGTTCACAAACTGCCTTTTGAGCCGGCGGTCTGCTAAACCCGGAGCCAGGCGGAGCCCTGCGACTGCTCCCGGGACAGCGAGTGCCGGGACAGCGAGTGCCAGGCCAGCGCTCCGTGCCCCGTCCGGCCCCGCTCCGTGTCCCCGCCCCCTTGCCCGCACTGGTCCTTCCCCCCCAGCCCCGGGAGTGCCGTGGTAGCCCCGTCCCGCACCTCGCTCGCCGCGAAGCCCCAGCGCGGCCCCGCTGCCCCGCCCGGGCCCGCCCTGAGGGGAGCGGCCGTTGGACCCAACGGGCACGGGGCGTGAGGCGGCGCGAGAGCCCCCGGCCGTTACCGCCCGCCCTCGGCCGGGGGAGCTGCGGCGGGCACAGGGACACACGGACACGGGGACACGGGGACACACGGACACAGGGACACGGGGACACAGGGACACGGGGACACGGGGACACGGGGACACGGGGACACAGGGACACAGGGACACGGGGACACGGGGACACACGGACACACGGACACAGGGACACGGGGACACGGGGACACGGGGACACAGGGACACACGGACAC
>CM031865.1:11556053-11632546 GCA_018697195.1 Certhia americana | reverse complement strand
GGGACACACGGACACGGGGACACACGGACACGGGGACACACGGACACAGGGACACGGGGACACGGGGACACAGGGACACAGGGACACGGGGACACAGGGACACAGGGACACGGGGACACACGGACACGGGGACATACGGGCACCCGGGACACAGGGACACACAGACACGGGGACACGGGGACACACGAGCACAGGGACACGGGGACACAGGGACACGGGGACACGGGGACACGGGGACACAGGGACACGGGGACATACGGGCACAGGGACACACGGACACGGGGACACACGGGCACAGAGATACAGGGACACACGGGGACACACGGTCACCCGAGACAGAGGAACACGGGTACACATGGACACCGGGACACAGGCACACGGGCACACGGATACACACACACGGACTCACGAACACACTCACGGGCACACACTCGGACACACACGGACACACACACACATACACTCGAACACACACACGGACTCATGGACACACGGACACACACACGGACACATACACGGACACACGGACACACACATGGACACACAGACTCACTGGCTCTCCCATTAGGTACCCCTGCTGCAGGTACACCTTCGACACCGCACTGCTCACACATACAAGCGCTAGTGTCTCTGCTGCCAGCCAGGGTTTAAGTGAAGAATCCAAAGCACAAAAAGCCACCCAAGTTCAGCCTTCTTGCCCTGCACTTTAAAATTTGGTTCTTATAGCTGGAGTTGTCTCTGCTGTATGATAAACAAGAGCAGTATGAAGCAGCAACTACTTGTTTATCCCATAAAAAGCCAAAAATAGCCGTCAAGCAAGAAATATAGGACTAGCACCACAAGGAATGACATCCCACAAACGAAGCACTTGTTGCACGGAAACAATCCCTGAGGCAAGAGAACACAAGCTATCACTTTTAAGTCAGAAGTTATGTGCAACACAAATATTTTGAGACTGTTCTAGCCATCTGAATTCTTGCAACTAGAATAGCATGATGAGAACACAACAGAGTATACAATGATAAGAAAACCTGGAGCAATTTTGTTTTGCTTCAGGAAGGGGACCAGCTACCCAAAATGGAAACCATGCATTGGTGTATCTGAGGATTGCAGATTGTAATGCATAACAGAAAAGCTGTATGGGCAGTTTGGTGAATAAAAGTCAGTCAGCACTTTTTATAGTATCAGTTTAAACCCTTTTTATTTTGGAAACATGAAGTTAAACAATGCACCTCAGAGTTATAAACTCAGCAACTTTACAATAGAACACTATTGCAAAGCTTACTCTTGTTTCAGATGAAGCACGGGGATGCAGACAAGCTGGAGTGTCATAGAAATCCCAACATTTAGTAGTTCCTTTTGAAGGAGTGGGTCTAAAGGTACCAGGCAGTCAGGTTGTTCATTGCCATCACGATAAACTTAAAGCAGAGGGCTGAAAACAAAGGGAGCACAAGGCAATCTATTTAACCACCTGAAGCAAAGTTTACCTCGGTAAACACAGGGTATACAAATACAAATTCTTCAGATTACACTTGGATAAGAAGTTTGGGGAAGTCTGCAATTGCCAGTGCCATCTGGTAAAAGGAGACAAGAGTCAATCATAGATAAAAAGGACACGGTTACTTCGAGCTAGCAGTGAAACTAACCTACATGACAGTTATTCCCCACTAGGGAAAAACAACAGTCTCCAGAAAAAAAAGAAAACCACCAACACTTAAACCAAGCTCACACACCCACCAAAAAAATCTACCACAAAACACATCATGGAAACAGCTAGCAGGGGACAAAGAGGCATGCATAGACTGAATTTTCTGCACCCTAGCATCCTTTCCTGAAGTCAGGGATGCTGGAAAGAGAACTTAAGCTTTTCCTATGAGAAGAAAAAAGCCATAAAAATTACTGGCGAAGGGCTGGAACAGTCTGGTCTGTCATTTCCTTGTTCTAGTTCAGTGGAATTAGATGAACTATTAGTAGACAAAAGTTGTTCAGATTCCTCCTCAGAAAAATACCTCTCAGGTAAAACTTTAAAATACGACTATAGATGAACAATACTATTGAAATTTAAGAAGATCTGTACCCACTCGCCCATCTCTCTCCAGAAAAGCTTGGAGATTTGCACTGAAGGTATGAATACACAAGAAGAGTCTCTTTGATTGCCAGAACTTTTTATAGCCCATTTTCAAGACCCAGCCTTTGGGCTTAGTCATGTTCTCCTTCCCTTAATAGGAAAACAGGTTGAGACACCACAGGAGCTATTTGCTGCTATTTAAATTTCATCATTCCAGGAAAAGAAAGCAATCCAACTCACCAATGTGTTCTCCCTAGCAAGAGGAAACACCATGGAACAGAGATAAAACTGTGCTTGACAGTCATTTTTCTGACCATAATTAAGGTGGTTTTCCTCTTGCTGTGCATTTTCTTACTTGTGGCTTGAAGGCTGTTACATCCGCTCTAAGACTGGAGAAGGATTGAAAGAACCAAGCATCCATTACAATTCCTGTAACTGCCTTTCTTTCCAGCAAGCTTAAGATTAGAACTGCCTGTGATATTCCCCCCAGTTTCAAGTACTGCAGGCTTTTGCCATCCTGTAGTAACCCTGTCTTTGCTAAAGGAATTTGTTATTTAACCTTTTAATACTTCCACAAGCATGACTCATTGTAGCAACTGTTCACTATTCTGTTTTGCATTTGGAATATGTTCTAGGGTGAAAGAGGAGCTGGCGTTGTGTGACTTGCAAACTCAATAATTTGTAGAGTGACCACTATGGAAAAGCAAATCTTTAGGGACCTAGTTTAACTTTTGAAAGAAATCAGTATGAAGTTTGTTTCAGGATAGAAGTAGAACAGTTTTGGAAAGTCAACTAAGGAGTGACAGACAAGACACATCCTAAAGAAAAATAAAGACACTCAAGACATGAGACACCAGAGGCACAGAGCCTCACAGGAAGAACCACAAAGAGATAACATTTACACAAAAGACATCCAACATGGAGATTTTTTCCAACTAACACCACTCTGATAAAAAATCTAAACCCAAGAGACCAGCTAAGACTGCCCAGAAAGGACTTCTCAAAACTCCCAGCTACAAATTTTGTCATGTGGTTCCATATACAGGCTGGGCTTTAATACACTGCATCCTGGCACAACATGTATTTTAGGACAAAGATGATAATGTATAGTTATTTTTCACTCTTCCCACCTAGGACAGAATATAAGTTCAGATCACAAGCGGCTTTGCCAGGCAACGCAGGATATACCAGGAAACACTATTTCAAATAGAACCATTTTTTACAACCAACTTGTAGCAACTGGCCCTTTCACATCAGCAGCTCTTGGTTAAAGTTCAGAAGACCTACCAGAAAGATTGAAGACCTCAAACATTACCTAGTTCCAAACAGAAGTAATCTGAATAGCTGCTGCTTTTTATGTCCATTTTTTGTCCTTGGCTGTTGGGGATAGCCTCACAGTCACTCTGCCCTCTCATCCATACCACAGCAACCTTCCACAGCTTGCAACAGCTCTAGAGTTTATATAGTTGCTCAACAATCCAAATTCAATTCCTCCCATCCTCTTACCCCAAAATGCAACCTGCTGAATCCCTGAAGGAAGTATCAGAAAGTGCCTAATTGAGGTCAAGCTGTGCCTAACCTAAGTGCCCAATAGAGGTCAAGCTGTGCCTAACCTAAGTGCCCAATAGGACTCAAGGGTTTTCATTTGTAGAACCAGATTAACACATACTGTTTCTAAAGCTTTCAGTCTTTTCAATTCTCAGGCTACTGCTGGGCTCTGGTACTACAGAAATTTTGAAGCCCTAGGACAGGCTTTTGCTTTAAGGTCAGGATAGTTCTATCACACAAGCTACTCCATATCAGCTAGTTTGACACTGGAGTGGATGCTCAGGTTAGGAGGCACATTGTAGAGATGCTATCTCCTGTTTTGGCTGCAGTCCATCCTGCTTGCTCCATCCTGACATCAGATGTCACAGGGTGACATGAAATGTCCTCTAAGCTGCAACACCACTTCTACAGCACTAAAGGAATGTGCTCAGACACAGAGGTGACAGAGGCAGATATGCTACAGTTAAAGCTGTATGGGCCAATATGATCACTGCCTGGCTTTAAATTCAGAGATGTGTCATGCCTAGTGTGAGGATGGGACGATCCTGAAAAGAGTGAGTTGGATTTTCTTGAAGCTTTCAGAATCTGTTTAGAAAGGGGCTATGGGATCCAATGAACACGTCTTAATATGTTTGAGAGGGGGTTTTTTGTTAAGTAGAATTCAAATTTGTTTTTGCTGTGTTTGAAGCAATTTAAACAGGTACAATTCCTGTGAAATGGAACTCTTCCATCTCTAGTATTGATTTATGTACTGTTTACACCCAAAGTCTGAAGAAAATCTAGTCAAGTTAAGCCATCAAAACACAAGTTTGTGAAGATTTTTCATTATGATTGACCAATTGAAGACTAAGAAAGTGTGTGTCTAAGTTAATGGGAGCAAAGCCTGGACAGACTTTGCTGTTTACAGCTTTAGTTACAAGATTATGTAAGCCAGATTCCTCTGATGATTTTTCTGTTGCTGACGTGTCTTCACAAGTCATGTTATTTGTCATCTCTTCAATGGCCTATGTCCTTCTTCTTCACTTCCCAATATTTGAAAAACTTCTTATATAATAAGCACTTACTTTGAAACTAATCTTCCGGTTCTTCTTTTATGTGAGCTGTGTCACAAAAAGGAGAACAGTTCCTGGCACGTCTAGGACTTCCTGCCATAGTGACAGAAGGTCATTTTAGCAAAAAAGATGCAGTAAGTTGCTTAGCTAAGGCTGCCTTCCTACATAGTTTGGAAGCACCAAGATGAAAAGAAGTCACAAACAGCCTGCAAAGAAAATAATTTTAAAATGTCAAAACTTCCCCTGTTACACTTTGTTTTGTCCAAACTCTTGAGAAATAGAAGCCAATTCAGAGAAGTATTCTGTAGGAAAATGTGGTCACAATGGCAATGGAATTAACAAAAAGGTAACAGTCCAGTGCTCCAAAGATCTATGAAAAGTTTAGAATCAGGTCACAGATGTTGCATCAGTAAGGACGATAATGCAGCAATGACTGACAGTAGCTTTGCAAATTTTGTTTCAAGAATATATAACACGTCTTCTGCAACCTCCATTGCAGGCTTCATCTGCAAGCCCTTGAGTCTGCCTACAGCTCCTGCTCAGGGTATAGCTTCCTGGGATGGTACACCAGCGTTTTTACATGCTCTTTGTGCATGTGTGGAGGACTTCTCAGGTTGAACAGACACCTGACTTTCCATGAAGGCGAACATCCAACCCTTTCCAAAACATGAACTGCTTAAATGATTCTGAAATTGCTCAGTCAAGAGGAATCCCCTTATTAAAAACAAGGGACATTGAAGCACAGCTTTTTGTCCAGAGAAGTTCTGTATCAGAATAACTACAACACCTAGAAAAATGAGCCATTTGAAGCTGTGCCCAATTGCTGATTCTCACTGATGGCTAAAACTTGCAAGTGCTGAGCAATGTTGGCAGAGAAATTAAAAGTATGGCAAAGCTTTAGATGGCAATTGAGTAAAGCAGTTCAATTCCTTCAGGGCTGGAAGGAGAAACAGGTTGTAAATGCTTAGCACTGGCAGGAAGCAGCTAATTGCCAATAGAGATTTAGTTTCTACAGAGGTTTTGCACTTACTGTAACTACTGAATGGAAAGAAAGAGAATGATTTCTTCAGTTTCCCCTAAAATGAGCTGAAAGCTTCCCAGCTGCTACAAGCCAATGTTAATGGAGTTGTCTGCCAGAAAGCATAGATTTGCCTTCTTAAATAGCTTTCATCAAGATCAGTTGCCCAAAACAGCCACTATGGAGATGGCAGGAGAAGGCAGGACCAGGTCTTTCAAGCTTCAGTCTACATTAGACTGCAGTTCTCAGTTGTTTTAACCTCCCATATCCACTGCAGACTCTTCCCCATACAAGCTAAAAGAAGGACAGCGTTTTCCAGAATGAGTCTCCAAAATATGAGTCATTTAGTTCAAGGTACTTTGCATAAAATCCACAAGCACCAACATGAATTCTTTTGCTTTGCATGCAGCAGGTTGGGTGAAAAGAGCCTGCTCTTTGCACTGACAATAAGGATAATATTTTGAAGTTTCTGTCTGTCAGTGACATGATTGAGGCCACATGTACTCATGTTCTGAGAGGAGGGACTAAGTCAAGCACTGCACTTAACTTCCACCCAGACAAGTCGGAAGTCTGCGACACAGCTACAAAGGCTGTAATGGCACCTATTGTACAACCCACCACATCAGTTTTGGCATCAATGAGCTCTAATGATGCACTGAGCAGCAGTCTGCATTTATGTAAGTTCACTTTCGAAGTGCCAGCATGTAAAGATATATGAGACTGGCACACATTCCTTTCTACTCCAATGTACCACAGCAAAACGAGGTAGCAAAGGGGCAGAGCTCATTAATTGAATTGTTAATGTTACCCCATTATTATAGCCTCTGGAAAGTCACCTCCCTCTCCAGTTTACAATAGAGAGGGAGATGTGCACAGAAATGTCTGTTTGTATTTGGAGTCTTATCTGGAATCTTCTGTGCAAGTGGTAACGAATTTTCTAGTGATTATAATATCACTTACTCCCAGGATATTGTAAACACAGCTTCCCTGCAAAAGCAGAAGAAGCATTGCAAAGGGCTTACCACTTCTTTCTATCCCACATTAATGTATTCACCTCTTTACAAAAGTGGATTGCAGACAATCTTGCAAGAAGGGCATCCCGTTAAATATGGCTCTTTGTTCAGCTTCGAGCTGAACATTGAAGAAAACTATTTTCTCCATACTAGAGAAAGCAATTGTGAAATATCAAGCAGTTAAGGGTCCAGTACAAAACTCAACACTGGAAGACAAGAAATTGAAAATTCCCTAGTTAGGCATTAATACTGAATGTCCCTGTTTCATACATATTCCAATTGAAGAGCTACTACATCAGGGCCCCACCTAATCAATAATTTTTTTGTGCCTGTTTTAAATAAGCCCATTCAAATATTTATTTGCAGCTAGATCTAGAGATGTTATTTCCTGCCTATTTTCCCCACAAACCCAAGGTGATTCCAGTCTGTGGGCCATACTTGAAGATCAAGCTGAACAACTATCTGAAGCAGACTTTTTCCATGCTAGCTGCCAAACTAAAATAGGAAGTCAAGTTTCAGACTGACACAACTGTAAGACTAGTTCAAGCTGCCTTTCTTTTATGGGGCCTCTCAGAAACTTTTCTTTTGCACCATAAGAATACTTTAAAAAAAATGCAGTGTGTTAGAAAGCGTATGAAGGGCTTGTTTAAACAGAAGGCTAACACCATTGTACCATGGCCATTTCTATGTTTTAAGATTTTCATTCCAGAGTAAATATACTCTCATCTGCTTCCCAGTCTGTCACTCTTTCTCAGACAATACTGTAGCCTATGACTCCAATTCAGCATCAAACTTCAGATAGATGTCCCATACTACAGCAAGAGCTTGGATGTTGCACGGGCCACTACCATGTAGGCACAGAGGCAAAAAGACAGACAAATGAGAATTTGTAAATTCAGTTTTACATTAGGATGCAGGGTGCTTTTGTGCCAAATGATTGTGTTTTTCCCTTTCAGTTAGACCAGTGATGATAGAACATGTTGAAATTAAAAACATCAAATATACTGGTTAACTTGCAGGGTAAGGGAGCTGGTGGGTTTTCTTAGTGCTCTCTTAGATTAGCTCTCCCAGTTCTGCACTGAAGTTAGCACAGATCAGAGGTGAACTCTTGAATCCATATAGCAGAGTATCATTCCATCAAGACTTCCCAAATCATCTCAGCTGCATAAATGTCTCACTTAAGCATGGCTCATTCACCTCAGCCAAGTCTCATGCTGACTTACCATCCAGCAACATTTATGCTCTATAGACAACTGAGCGTGAAGGCCTGCATCACCCTTTTCTGCATCAAATCCTTTCCTCTGACAGTTTCTTTTCCCTACAAGTGGAGCCCAGGGAGACAAATCTGCAGGTTTGCTTGTGACCTTCAAACCACATACACAAGAGTTTGAGGAAGCTGGGTTGCAGAACACTAGTGCTCGTTCCCATCCTAAGATCCCATCAGTCAGAACTGACACCACTTAAACTAAAAACTCTTCCATCAATAAGGAACATAGCCTGGTTTTCAGTTCTGTTGTCAGGGAGGTATCCAGGTCTGCAGTTTCAAGGCCATGCTTTCCCCACCACATGCACACATCCAGCAGGCACAAGGTCCAACTGAATCTGCCACTAGCAAAGCACATGCTTACACACAAAGGTCTAGTAATTTAAAGTATAGGATCAGCCTAGAAAAGAAGCTGCTCTGTGGAGAAAAACAATACTTCTATCAACATCTAAGGAAGAACATGCATATATAATTAATTATAAAAAATTAGCTTTCTGATTAATGATAATGACGAAGAGAATCTCTATGATGACCCCTAATGGCTCATCCCCTCCCACGAAGACAGTGGAGCTGCCAGTACCACAATACTTCAGAGGCCTCCTCTTGAGATCACCAAGAACAAATATTGTCCAAGCCATTCCAACTTTACGTGCACTCACAGACCTACATGCACTTAAGATGAGACAGTCATTGCCCACTGTTCCTTGGCCCTAGACAGAGTCTGCTCTTATTCATCCTCACCCCCTCCTGTTCACTGTTGTGCACAGCTACCACCAGCTCTTAAGTAGAAAGAGAAAAATGCTGTATTCTGCTCAAGGCTGAGGGAAGAGGAAAGTTATTAATGACCCTGTCTGCTTCTTGCATAATCCAATCTAGTGGGTTGTCTTCTTTCATTAATAGGAAATGCATCTATTTGAATGAAGCAAGCAGCCTGTCCAATCACACATTCACTCCTTTGTTTAGCATTTGTACTGCAGTTATTTTCTTAAGAGATTAATGAACATTTGGGGTAGCTCAGCAGTAATTTAATAAAACTGTGCAGATGCTGTGTAAATGTGAAGTTTATATATACTACACACACACACACACACACACACACACACACACACACATTCTGTATAAAAGCATGAAGTACCAGTCATTCAAGGTATCCTAGTGGAAGTTAAGGAACTTAACTTTTTAGCTACTTTAGCTACTTTAAAGTTACACAAACTGCACCTTAAATTCAACTAGAGAGTCACCCTAACTTGAGGCAAATCATTATATAGAAATAGCAACACATCAGACTGTCCATTTCTCCTAACTTCCAGCCTTCAATTCTGAAAGCATTCACAGACCTAAGAAAAGCCAAAATAGTTGTAGCATTGAAACTGAAGAAACACTATATTAAGGGGCACAGGAGTTACTTTGAGTAACCAAACTTCTAAACAAACAAGCACAATCCAAACCCGTAAGGTTCATGTTCTCCAATCTCTATTTGTATAAAAGATCCCACTTCTTGGCAAGGGGCTGTCAGTTAGGGGAGAGGGTTATAGAAGACAGCAAAGTTTTGCTATTATAAGTGTACTCAATGAGCTGGCTGTCAAAAAGGACCAGAGAGGATAAAGTTTCACCACTGATTTAGCACTTCTCTGAGATCTATCACCTATCATATAGATCCATATATATCATAGATCAGCTATCCTTTCCCATTGGTTCACTAGTGAAATATTTAATTTCAATTATTTTATGTGATTACGTAAGTTTCAAGGTTCTTGTGGCTTACACATTTCAAAGTTTTCAAGACAGTCAAATATTTCACATCACAAGCTGATAGTTCTTTGAAAATTTAAAAACAGATTCAGTACTGAAGGCTTCTACATGTGTATTGGGGGTCTCCATGACTGCCTCAAGCCAGCCAGAAAGATGTAAGCATTTCAGATTTTAGGATAATGTGGATCAAGAATCACCTCAGCATATACAAAGGAGCTGCAGATTGGCTGGGATAATAGCGGTGCAAGGCTTTGTTTAAGCCTGTCTGCAAATGGGGTGGGATGAATTCCATTAATCCTCTCCTACTTCTGTGGGAACTAAGGAGAATTTTGGCTTTTATACAGCCTCTTCTGCAACGCAGCAAGGGCAGGGATTGAACAGGAGGTACTTGCCCACTTTTAATTGTTATTAAATATGGGGAGCGGGACGAGCACAGGCTCATGGCAGAAAAGCAAAGCAAAGCAGCCCTCCTCCCCTGCCCCATGCACTCTGGAGGAACACAGAGCTGCAGCCACTGAGGAACAGCATCCTGCAGTTCCAGCTCACCATGGCTCAAGTGCCCTCACTGAGCAGCCACAACAAGCCACAAAACAGAGGGATAAGCAAAGAGTTCCTTGGGCCTAGCTTCAAGACAAATCAGATAAGAAAAGTCAAACAAAGGTGCTGCAAAACACTCCAAATGTGTTTAATAAGCAGTGAGATTTCTCCAAGTCTTTGTAAATTAAATGAAGGAACTTGTGCATTTGCATTTAACCAGAAGTGCTTGTCTCAGATTAGGAGAAAGGGATAATAGGTCACGCTAGTCAGTAACATCAAGAGTAAAATAATATTTTTACATATATAAAAATGCATGTCTGCTGTATATATGTGTGCATGTACACATACACAATTCAATGAGAGACAGAACCACAAAACACCAGTCTGTAGCCTGTAGAAGAAAGCTACAAAGATGGGAGCAGAGGCTTGCAAGGCAGGGATGACTTAAGGCATGACTTAAGAAGGAAAACCAAAGATGTCACTAAAGAAACCTGATCATTCTAGAAAGTTGAACTTAGAGAAGAATGCACTAGAAAGCCAGTATTTGTAATTACCACAGGACTTTACTCAGGTCTTGCTGACAAAGCAGTCAGAACCTCAGAAAACAATTAGTCATAGGTATGGTCTTTGCCACCTTTATTGCCCACTAGAAGGCTTCCTACCAAAAACGTAGCGAATAAATTTGTTATTGGAAAGTCAGGAAAGTTACAAGGAGGAGTTGTGAAAGCATTTTGTGTGGTTTTAACAATATAACACATGGATTGCACAGTCTGGTGCACAGTGCAAGGTTAAAGACTAAGCATCCTTTAGTTAACCAAGTCCAGTAGCAGAAAGTTCATCCTTCCTCTGTTTCATATTCCTTACAAAAACACAACTAATTGAGGGCTGAGGCCACAGGGCTCCAGCACTGTTTATAAACTGCTAGTGATGAGTAGCAGCTTAAAGAACAAGAAAAACTAAGTTTTCTGCCATAAGACAAAAGGTCTGTTTTGTCTGAGAAGCCTCCTCAGATCTTAGTGGAAGTGAGACTGGAAGACAAATGATGCAGGATACAATAGGAGAAGAAGTGTGAGCAGACTTAGCGGGCCAACAGCATGTTCAATTTGAAGAAACTTTCCTTAGCTCTAAATGCAAAGGACCAATTAAATCCCTTCCTTTGCTGCCAAGTCCCAAAGCACCTCCAACAATATGCTGTGTTGACAAAAGAAGTTCCCTCTTCCCAAGTTCCTGCCTCACCTGAGTTGGTAAGGTTGAGCTGCTGCACCTGAAAGGTGATCATGTACCTTCAGAACATGGCAGCATTCCTAGGAGTTCTGAGTGACCATTTTTTATTCAAGTTTTAAACTACATTCATAAATCTGGACTTGGTCAACCAAGTCAACCTTGACCTCATGAAACTGCTCTGCAGAAAGCCAAGGCAGGAAATCCTATAGCCAGTGGTGTTTGCAGTGTGTACATGTATGTCCCACTACAACAGTCCTGCCAACTAAGTTGCTTTTGCTTACAACAACATTCCCTTCTCCTGAGGTCATCTGTTTGCAAGTTGTTTAAACAGCCTTGGGATCTGTTAGATTTTCTGAGTTATTTGGGCATGTAGCAGCCACAGCATCTCCAAGCCACAATTCTGAGTTGAAGGTCAGACTATGCAGCCAGCCAAGCAACAAGTAAACTTCAGGACTGGTACAGGTTCTTTCTAAAATGTTGCAATTCTCAAATCAAGGCATGTCATCATCCTACTTCCATCCATTGTGGTGGTTTCCCCATTGACTATAAGATTTAAGTCAAGTGTCATCTTTCAAAGATCCTTCCACAGGATTCTCCCTGTTGCTCCCAGGGGCAAATGTCCTACCTTGAAAACTTAGGAAAGAGAGGAACCTCTAGTATCCATGACTATTATTTCAGTTTTTGAAGACTCAGGAATGCACAGATCTTAGTCCAGGGTCTGGACCACCATCTCCCAAATGTTGCAAAGAATCCAAATCTCTGTCTCCTTTATCAGTGAAAAATCCTGTTTTCACTTCTGGCCAACCTGACAGAGGTGGGCCATGCTGCTTTCCATATAGGTTAGTTATTACTTAGGTCTGCTGAATAATGAGATAGTCTCACTTGAGGTGTGCACATTCTAGGAAGCTAAGAAAGTTATCTGACTAAACTCTGCAAGTGCCATGTGGAAGGAAGAGCTGGTAACGAAATGCTAATCCATCACAGTAGTGCAGTCCTAATCTATCACCATCTTGTTCCCTCCACCTTTTTCTGCCAGTCCCCAGGCCCAGCCAGGCCCACTGCAGTAACAGCAACACCACAGGGAGGTTTTCCATCAACAAAACCCTCCAGTACTTCTGTACTTCCAGTAACCAACACCTTCAAGTTAGAGGAATACCTAAACAACTGCTCAGGCACAGAGGGATAACCATGGCAGAGGCAATGCTCGGTACATCTGGGATGCTGTAACACTGTAGGTGCAGAGTGATAGCAAACACATCAGCCACTGGCATTTCCAATGATAAGCCATGACTTGCAGGGTTTTCCACATGCTTCTCCCTAATCTGTAGGTGAATTACCCTTCCTAGCATCAGTACTCACTACTCCAGTTTGGCCAGATGTCAGAGAGACTGTCCCAAGTACTGCTTTGGGCAGCAGGAGCAACCAGTTTGTTTCTCAATAATTTGGGATCTCAGAGAAAGCAGAAAGGGATACAATTTTGTTTCACTCAGTGGAAGACAACCAGTAAGCAGATACTATTATATGTCTAAACAGAAAAACAAACCAACCAACTCCAAACCCCCTCCCTGCAAAAAAACCCGCACGTATTTACTGCAATACTACATTTCTGTATGTTATAGATGGTGGATTTCTATGAAACTAGTTCTGGGCAGAACAACCAGTAATTTCCATGATACCAGAGCAACATCCAGCTCTATGTGACAGTCCAGGCTTCTGGAATACTGCTAGAATATTCCATGGGTGTTATCAACAGTGACTTACTGTCTATTGCCCCGTTGAACAAAAAAAGAAAAAAACCCCTTAGATTGCAGTTATTTTCCCTTTTAAAAAATAATCAGTTCCTTTTCTAGCCCCATCCTTTTCCCTTTCCAACTGCTAGAAGAAATGCAAGAACCGGGGAGGAGTGAGAACAAGACAGCATCATACAAACCAAATTTCAACAGCTGCATTGGTAGTTTCAACACTGCTGCTAACAGATCCTCAGGCATGCGCCTGGGTAGTGTCCCGAGTTGAGGATGCTGCAGCACGTACCGAGTTCTCCACTGCCTTTGCCGAGCCAAGATAGTGACAGGGATTCTTATCTTTGTCTTGCACTCCGTGTAGCTGCTTACACCGGCGTACTGCCAGTGTCCCATCTCCGGATACTCCCAAGATCTTGCGCAGAAGCAGTTAACGAAGCTACTGTCCCCAGAACAGCTCAGGTGTTTTCTGTGCTCCCCCAGCTCGATGAGGCGCTGCGATTTTCCCTTCCCCGAGGCCCCGCCGCCCTCAGCCCGGCCGAACCCGCGGCTCTGCCCCGCGCCCGCCTCCCGGCGCGGCAACAAGGGCATCCCCAGCTCTCCCGAAACCTTTGAAACCCAGGAGAACCGAACATTCCGGGAAAGTCGCGGGCTGGGGGACACCCCGCCGCCCCCGCGGGATTTCCCCCGGCGGCTGTTGCCGCCTCCCGGCAGCCCCCCAGTTCAGCGCAAGCCCACGGTGATCCTCCCCGGCACCGAGCCTTCCCCCATCCCCATCCTCCGCAGCCGGCGGAGCCCGGGAGCGGCCTGGGAGGGGCGGCAGGCAGGGAACAGCTTCAGCCATGCGGCTGCGGGCGCCCCTTCGGGGGAACAAAGGCGGGAGCCGGCGGGCCCGTCCGCCGCCAGCCTCCCCACTTGGGAGCTCCGCAGCCTGGCCAAGAGCACAGAGGAAAAAAAAACCCAACCAAAAAAAAAAAGACTTTTTTTTTTTTTTTTTTTTTTTTTTTTTTTTTTTAAGGTTTGCTTAGCCAAACGCCCTTTTTGAAAGCGTTCACTCTCCTCCTTTTCCCTAATGCGATTTCTCCTGCCGGTTTTTTCGTTCGGGGTGCCCAAAAACTGCTCGGGGCGGCGGCAGCTCCGTGCCCACGTTCCGGCAGCGCCGCTCCCGGCGCGGCAGCCCCGGTGCTCGGGGGCGCGTCCCCGTGTTGCAACGCAGGGCTACGCGGAGAAACTCCCAGCCGGATCTGCGAGTTTCTTGTGTGGGAGCAGTGGAGGGAGGAAGAAAAAAAAAAAAAATCCCACACTTTTATTGTAGAAAAAAGATAGTTCGGAGGAATAGGAAGCCGGGAGGGGCTGCTGGAACAAGGGGCGGGAGGAAACGGCGCGCCTTTGAATGGGTTGTTTCACCGCAGTGCACGGGTGGCCGCGAGTTTTCCCTCCAAGGCTCAGGGCATGAGAAAGACCCTGAAAGGGCCACAAAAAGCCTGATAATTTTCTGGCCATTTTTTTTTTTTTTACTTTTTGTCTTTTTTTTTCCTTAAACATGATCGTTTGCCAGACAATCACAGGTTTGGGGGGAATCTGCTAAAAGGTTACACGGAAAAGGCATCAAAACTACACTGAAGTTTGGGTCTCGTTTAACACAGGAATTTGAAATCCCTAACCCCGACAAGACCCTTCTTTAGGACGGGAGAGGGGCAAGCGCGTACGGCGTTAATGGATGCGGTTTGCACCGAAACCTTGGAAACAAAGCAGTTGGAAAACTCGTTTGTCTAAAGCAGGGAACCACAATTCCTGAAACGCGGAGAAGTGAGACACCCTCCTCCCCTGAACAGACCAGCTCTTACAATCCCTGAAGCCAGGCAGAGAAGAGAAAAAAAATTTTAGAAACCCAGAATATTTTCGCTAATTTTAATTACCCAGCCACTCGCTTTAGCCATCAGAGGAACGAACAGCCCGGCTGCCCTTAGTTCAGAAAGCGCGAGGGGCAGCGGGACGACACCCAGCAGAGATTCCCGCACCTCACCTACCAAACCGGCCGCAGAGCTGCTTTCTCCTCCGCTGGCTTCCTCGGGCAGCAGGGACAGGCCGGGCCACCGCGCTCCCCGGCAGAGATGGGCTCCGGCGGCCCGGGAGCCACCGGCTCCGCCCCCTGCGCAGCGCTCCCCGCACCCGGCCCGGGCTCCCTCCTCGGCTCCAGGCACCCTGCCCGCCCGCCCGCCGCTCCCGAGGGGCTGCTGAGGCTGAGACGTGGAAATACTCCGTCTTGCGCCGACGCTCAGAGTGCCAAAAGTGATGTGCTAGAAGTCCAGAAGTACTTATGTCTTAAAAATTTTCTTAGGGGACGCCATAAAGGTTTGGCTAATTGCTCCTCTAAGTCTCCGAGGTGCCAAATAGCATCTTGTTGCTGGGTAGTTAGTTTGTAGGTCACAGTGAAACTTGTTTGTCTCACTTTGCTGTTGGGAATCTTCAGAGGAGTGAAGAAGAGCGAATGATTTAGGGTTTCTTTTTCTCTTCTACTTTCCCCACAAATCTTGGTGACTTCCTTACACCAGCCTGAGGGGAATGCCTGATTCATTGAAGAACATCAATAGTAAGTTAGTCTCCATGGCCAGTAGGACTGAGACAGAAGTATTTAAAAAACAAACCAAAGAAAGTCCTACGAATGTGCCTTCTTTGAATACACTTTCGCCAAACTTTTGTAAAGAGAAAATCTGGGTTAAAAAATGGCTTTCAAATTCAGTTGAAAAGCCACTACAATGCTTTGCCTTGTGTGATTTTATAGAATCACAGAATCATAGATTTCTCACTGACTATAAATGTCAAACACAAACCCATTGTGTATCTTCAATTCTTTCACATGACTGTGATTGATCTGAATCATTCCTGACCTCATCATTGACTTCATAGAAGTTTAACTATTGCATATCATGACGATTAGGGTCTGTTTGCTACTTTGCAACCATAAATCTGACAACATCTTTGTGAGGCAAGGAATTGTTTTCTTTTCACACACAAGAGAGAAAATAGAGATAGGAATACTGTTGTCAGGGTCACCCAGAAAAAGTAGAGCAAGGGTAAAACCTGAGCAGCTGATGATCCCATGGAAGGATGTGTTGTTTTGCAATACAGGTTTTGCCTAGGAAGCTTCAAGGCCTAAGGAGTTTTTCACTTGATATTTCCTTTCTCCTGTTGTGTGTCTCAGTATGACTAAATACCTTAAAGCAGCCTTCCCAGATTTGTCTTTGATTCTGCAGTAAGACAAAATACAATCCTCTGCAATCTTCAGTTCACTTTGGATGGAAAAGTTTGTAGGTCATTGTGGAAATTTGACATGTTATCTGAGCAGCGTTTAAATAACAATAGAAATAACCTTATAAGCAAAGCATTATTCATTTTTCTTACCAAAATGATAATTGTTGATTCCTTCCCTAGTTCACAAATGTGGTGGCTCTTTTCCCAAACTTTATTCTTCTTTCCTACTTTTAAGTGCCATTTCTGCATTATCTTTGTCTGAATAATATAGCTCCCAGAAAATACAGCTTCAATGAGTCACATTCTCAAAATCAGGAGATAATTTTAAAATTCAAGGTATGTTTATATGGAAACATAATTCAGACATAATGACAAGATTTGAAGATTTTTTGGTTCCCTAAAACACAAAGTGAGAGGTATTTCAAATATTGAACAAAAATGACTGCTTCTAATCAGCACTGCAAAGAAACTGAGTTTGTCTTATAGTTGTGTCCACTTTTTCCTGAAAAGTGACATCTGCTCAAAGGAGCAACAACCTTTTTTTTTGTCCTCACTAATGTCTCTTCTTGATTGATCTGGATTTTCTTCAGCTTATGTCACTGAATTACACTTCATCCTGCTTCTGACCTGAAATTACAGTAGGAAAGTTTCTAAGTTTTTATCTGTACCTCCTTACAGATTTTATTTTTCAGTAAACAGAATATAAAATGGACTTCCCTTCCCTTCCCTTCCCTTCCCTTCCCTTCCCTTCCCTTCCCTTCCCTTTTTCCTTTCCACTTTCCCTTCCCCTTTCCATTTCCTTTGTATTAAACGAAATCTTGTTAGGTCCTCTGTTGAGATAAAATTTATTTAGAAATTAGGTTCTACCTTTTCTTTTTTTTTTCCCCAGTGATGCTGGTAGGGAGAGTTTTTCAGAGCACCACACTTACTTGTTTTTAAATTACATCTTAAGCATCCCTTCCTGGCCATATCTGGCCCATGCAGCCCTGGCAGAAGTGCAGAGCTGGTTGTGTCTCTAAATCAACAGAGCAGGAGGCAGCACTCTGGCTGGCTATTCTGAGAGGTCACTCACACGTGGTTTTCCCCAGGAAAAGGTTTTACCCTGCCCTGGCTGGAATCACGCTGACCTGCATGCAGGTCCCTGAGTGTTTAGAGGGTTAGGATTAGGGTTACACTTACAAAGTGGTTTGTCAGTGTAAGGGAGTGGCTGTGGGACAGTGCAGACAGTTCACAGGGATGGGGGTTTAGGCAGGGGGATCCCTGCTACCCAAACAATTTCCATTTCGCTCTGTCGGTCAGACCCTGGGGCCAGTATCAACCTGGGCTGTGGGTTTGATTCCTGTATGGGCCACTCACTGGCCTCCCATCCAGCTGGAAACCTTAGGTCCTATTTCAGAGTAAATAATGAGTTGATAAGATTCAACAGAACATGCAGAAATACCTAGATGTTACTGTTTTGCGGAACAATTTGTAGAATAATTCCTGCAGATTTGTGTTAAGCTGCTGTGCTCTTATTGCTTCTTACTGCTTATGAGCAACTTGTTTTTAGCTATTTTTGCCCAGTGGAAGAGGAAGGTCAGAGGGAAATTCCATAAAATACTTTGTAACACAGAAGCCTACTTACCAGACAGGTATTTGCACAAGGAGGTTGGGATCAGAGGACTGTCATTTAATGTTTCTGAGCCCTTGAGTCTACAAGGAGCCCTGAGGAAGCCACACAGTGCTCTCAGAGGGGTTGTGCCAGGTGCTTCTGGCCCAACTGCTGCTATCTTCATCCCACAGACCCATCCCAAGAGGATGGACTGGCATGATCCAACAGCACCTGTTGTGTTGTCCAGTGCAGCCTATCATAGTCTAGGCCCAAGGTTCATGAGAGGATACATTCAGTCAATGGAAATACAATCTAAAAATCCATAAGCACAGTTCTGTTTGATAAGCCAAACCAGCATATTTCTGTGTACCCTTGAAGTGCTTCCTGTATGAGAAATGTGAAAATCTTTCACAACCATATGACTTTGTGCTTCGACTGTAAGTATAACAGAGCTGGGAATTTTTGACAAAATTTCAAGCAAGGCAACCCTTTCTAGTTCATCTGCACAAATGGCTGTAGGCAGGCTGTTTCTGTAGCAAACTGGCCAAATCCATGGAGTACTAACATTCTGCATTGTACATACTGCATTCCTTAGTATCTTACATGCATTGATTATTTTATTTGGGATATTATTCAATTTATGTTCAAATGTTATTGTGGGGAAATTATTTGATTGGGTGTGCTGTGGTGTGATTTTATGGCTGGAAATCTGATTCATAGATCTATTCTGAAAATGGTTTCATAACCAGTCTAAGCTCATTTAGGTCTGCTGCTGTACCTTTTGCTCTCTCTCCTCTCACACACCTCATATAGTCTCTTCATACCCCTTTTGCAGGGCTGCCAACTGAGCAGCTGGTATGACCTTTTTTTTTCTTTTTTGTGAGATTGGTTTTGAGTGGGATCAACTCCTCTTGCTCACCAGTTTACCTGAGTGTACACTCACTGTCAAATGTGAGGAAGGGGGCAGGATGGAGTGACTGGGAGCATGCAAAGATGAATAGCTGTTCCTTTATAGTTACAGAGTGCATAAAATGATCAAGAAACTCCATCCAAAAAGCTGATATTGGCAATCCCCATCAGATAGGAAACTGAATTTCCTGTAAATTTGGAATATTTTTATTGTTGATTTGCTTTGGATCTGATGAACCCAGCATTTTTTGATTCACCTTGCAACAAGGCCTGGGAGACTATTGGGCAGTATTAGTGCTTCATTTTGAAAACACAGAAGTATGACATCTGTTCCAGGGCTTTCTGACCAGTTTCACTCTTTTCATGAGATGATCCCCCAGATCCTGCATGTGGTTTTGGTGTTCTCAGTGAGTGGTCAATATAGCCTTGACAGAAATCATTTAAAAGCACAGCAATGTGTATTTTAAGGTGATAGGAGTTACAGTACTATTCATGTTTCACCTTCGTTCAGGTCTATTACTGCTGAATAATAAGCTGAAAATTGCGAGGCATTGCTGGTTTTGTACTCAGGTGAGGCATGTCACATAAGCAGCATAATCCCTGCTTTCTGAATTAAATTCTTATGAGACAGTAACCTCTCCTACATTTATATTCTGATAGAATTAACTTCCTGAATGACCAGTTCCAGGGTTTGGAGTCTGAGGTATCATTTTTGTGACTTTAATGAAAGAGAGTCAAGTTTAAAAATAAGGGGTGGCCTCAGCTATCATGTATGTGTGGAGCACTTATGTACACATGCAAAATAGTCTCCAAGCATGTACACAGTCCAGACTCACTGCTTATCCTCTGAACATGCACATAAAGTTTGCTCTACATACTGAAGAAACCTGTGAAGCATCTGGGGTAACTTCTGCACACCAGCAGCTGGCTGTCACTTTGCATATTCACATCCTGGCGTGTGCAGCCTGTGTGCCTGAAGGTGCTTGTGCCCTTAAATGACAGGTTCCAATTGTAGATTTGGATATTATTTAAATCTAAGAATCCTTTAGATTCAGTGTATTTTATTATCTGGGTCGGTGTTATTGACAAGGATTAGGGACCTTCATAAATCAGTCTGTGTATCACTCTGAACATGAGAATAAGTATCACTGAATCATCAGGTTGTGTGGGTAGAGCAGGACAGCACTTCTGCCCTGGGTAAAGAATTAGAAGCTATTTTCAGAATGAGAATATTGTGCCAGAGCCCTATTCTAAATCAGCAATAGCAAAGTTGTGCTGACATTAGATCTGGGAATTGCTAAATTTAGGTGTGGACTGGTGTCAAAAATACTAGTAGCTCAGGGAATGCTACTGAAAGCTTTGGTGTCCAAGAGCTTATTGTAATCATCAGAGCTGTGTATGGCAGGAGAGATCTAGGTTTCCTGATTTCATTAGCTGGTGGCCAAAGACACAGAGCTTCTACAGGAGGCAGAGAAAAATATTATAATCATAGAATAATGTGGGTTGGAATGGACCCAAAAATCTTGTAGAGCAACTCTGCTACTATGGCCAGGAAACCTTTCACTAGAACAGGTTGTTTAGAGCCCCATCCAGCCTGGCTTTGAACACTTTCAGGGATGAGTAATCCTCAACTACTCTGGGCAACCTGTTCCAGTGCCTCACCATCCTCAGAGTAAAGAATTTCTCTCTGATATCTAATCTAAATCTGCCTTCAGCCAGTTGAAAACCATCACCCTTTGCTTTGGTAAATGTCTCTCTCTTATAAGCTCCCTTTATATTTTGAAAGGCCATAAAAAGGTTTCCCCAAAGCCTTTTCTTTTCCAGACTGGATGATTTTCCCCCTTTACATGGCATATGTAAGATCCACTGTAAAAGGTTTCCATTCAGTGAGTAAATGGAATATATAATTCATAAAATAGCGTAATATAAGATTTTCTGTTACAATTGAAAGAAGGTGATTTTGGTGAGTGTTACAGTAGAAGCCAAACAGCACATCTTTCTAGTCTAATTTCCAGGCTCATGAAAACGTCCAGCTGTTAGAGAGGAAGAACTTGGAGTCTACATTTTAAAAGACAAACCATGTTCTTGACTTTATCAGTAGGCACAGGGTGCCGTTTTCTTTCACCAGACTTAATGAAAGTTCAGTCAGCAGGATAAATTTCAAGAAGCCACAAGCCACTTCTTGTTTGCCATCATCTCTTTCAACTTTTACAAAACCTTTGTTTTCAGAGAAGTTTCCCTGTTGGGCAGATTGGCTCCAGCACTTACAAGTCTAATTACTGCCTAAAGGGTTGAGAAGATCTTTGAAGTGAAGTGAATGCTGCCATGTAGGGAGATCTGGCTGCTGATAGATGTCTGTGTAGAATAGCAAGGGGAGATGTATCCCTACCAGAGCTCCAAATATTTCTGGGAACTGGAAAAATTATTATGAAGAGGAGAAAATAAGTTCTTATTGTTACAATGCAGTAGTTGACTGAGTGTTCTGGAAGATTCCTGAAGTCCTTGCTCCCAAAGAGTCTGGGAGGTACAGAAAAGCTGAAAAAAGCACTCTCAATATGTTTTCTTATAAAATTTGCACTTAATCGAATATCAAAGAGCATTAAGCAGTCACTTTTGCTATTATCTTTTTGTACCTGCTTGCTATTGGATACTAAGCTTATTTTAATGCTCTTCAGAAATTCCAGGAATTCCTCAACTTGTTTTCTGTGCAGTTGTTCTGCTGCCTGTTGGCTCTGGGCAGGCTCCTGGAATGCAGCTGGCCGCATGCACGACCTGGATGGTTGGTTTGGTTCAGGCACATGGGGGTTTTAGGATCAGAGGTATCTTCTGTCTTGTCCCTTGTCACAGAAATATTTGTGCTCCACTTGAAAAACACTGAAAATTTCTGCAAGCTCATAGTCAATACACAGCAATCTCCTTCCTCTTCCTCTGCCTATCCAGGACAGCACTAAAGGTCTGCTCCCTCACACCCCCAATCCAACTCAGGGTTTACAGAGCACATGCAAAGAAAGGCAGTTCTGTGTTGGCTTAGGACTGGATGCATCTTCTCTGAAGAAGCACATGTGGAGTTTTACATGTTTGTTTCTCCCCTAACTGTATCTTGTTCACCTCTCCATAAAAACCTGACTTTGTTCTGACAAGGCAGGATGGCAGTCCTTGGCCTTCATCTATTTGCAAGAAGGACACCTCGAAATCCCAGGTAACACAGGCACAAGCCAAGGAGCAGGGGAAATTAGCCCAGTTATCAGTGCCAAGCTGATGGATGGGGAAGGAGAAGGAGAGGCACTGGTGAGATTTTATACCACCTCAGTTCAGGTGGTGGTGCTTTCTCTGTAACGGGCAGAACAGTGACGGTCTCCAGGCTGGGAAACCAGTGAAACAAACCAGGAGCAATCACACCTTTCAGTGTAAAATTCTCCAGACATCTGCCAAAGCCTTCCCTTTGCACATTCACACCAGTTTCAATGGAATCTGTTTTTAAACTCTGTAGTTAAAAACATGCAGCTCCTGTGTGTCAATTAGCTCATGAAGGAGTGCTGAGCACTTCACATTGTTTTTTACAACAGCACAAAGAGCACGTCATGTTGCCTAATCAGATGTCAGTGACTTGCACCCACACTGAGCTGATCTAAATAATTGCACGGTTTGCAGGACAGCAGCAGACAGGACAGAGCAGATGGGAGATCACTCAGTCCCATGTAGTGAGTGATTCAATGGAGCAGTGATTTATCAATTGCACTGTGCAGTAAATCACTGCTGACTTTGCTTCCTGCATTTAACAAGCTGCTCATTAACTGGGAATTTAATAACTAGGTTTGGAAGATTTGTGACATAATCGTGTTTAGAATTCTGTATTCACTTCTGAAAATTCATGTGGATTTTTTCATCCAGTAGGAACATTCTTTCTTTGTATGAGTCTAGAAAGTAATTCTGTTTTATGTAGTATGACTTGTCTGTCCAGCAGCTCCTCTGTAGACTCTGCAAAGTTCCTGTGCATATGCAGATTATTCAATACACTGTTGCTGATCTTTCTCTGTAGCCTCTAGTTGGAAGACACAGATGCTTTATTTGCATTTCTAGTTATTACAAACCTGTCTCCAAATACTGTTCCGTGGTTAATACCCATGTTGGGCAAACTGGCATGGACACTCTTTATGGCACCTGACCTGCATTAGACCTAAACAAACCTGAGCGTGCTCTTCTTGGTAAAAGTGCCCAAGTTCTACCTGTCTGTGCTGGCTCTGCCAGCAGTCTATCAGGCCAGGCTTCCTGTGTGGGCAGAGGGCACCAAGGGCTCCAGCCTTGTAACAGCCGTACCTGGTGCAGCTCTCTCACCTCTGCCAGGCAGCTGCACCCAGCCCTGGCCTAACTACAAACACTGGAGTGGCAAACAAGGCATTTCCCACGTAGGCAAGGCTTGTGAAAGACCTGCAACAGCCACTGAGGCTGATAAACCAAGCTCCCTATTCTTCTGGAGAGAAAAGGAGAGGAATGGCTGTAGTGTGGATGAGCCTAGAAATCTCTGTCCCATTGTATTATCTTGGACGTTAGCAGCTGCTGACAGAAAAATGTAAGAAACGAAAATACTGGGTAATATCCTTACAGTTTCATGCAATCTGCAATTGTGAGAGTTTCCCTCTGAGTTTCCTACCGAGCAAACTGGCCCTCTGAACACATTCTCCAGCTGGAGCGTATCTGACAGTTCTCTAAAGTTTCTAAGTTTGAAATATCTTCCAAGAGTGTCTCTCCCTCTTTCTCTAAGTTTATCATTAAATTCTGCAGGCAGTGTTTCCGGGTGTGGCAGACAGGGTTTCCCAAAGTATAGCTTAGTAAGTGGATGTGGATGTTGCTGAGAGCTGTGATTCCCAGCCCTGCTGGGTGGAGTGTGGTAGCTGCAGATGGCAGGATCCCTGCCTGCCCCTCTGGCCCAGATTACTGTGGCTGAGGAAGTGTGGCACACAAAAAAGGGATGTTTGTCCTCAGCCATGGTAGTTCACAACTTGCTGACTGAAGTAAATGTGCCAAGAAGAGATTAACTAAAGCATAATATGTGTTTCAGTTCCTCGTAAGTTCCTTTTGAGTTTATCAGAATTTTCTGTTGCTCCTGTCAAAATAACTAACACCTGAGTTTATTTCTCCCAGCTCCAAAGAATACTGATTCTGGAGGATATTTAAAGGCAGGGCCCGAGATACACTAGAGTTTGGGCTGGAGGACCACAGATTGTAAGTCTGGCACAATTCTGTGTCCTGTTACAGGAAGAAGCTGATTTTGCAGGATGGACTTTCCTTAGGCTCATATCTCAGACTGAAATTGTAGAATCATATAGTCATTTCAGTTGGAAAGAACCTTTCAGACCATCAAGTCCAGCTTACCCCAGCACTGCTAAGGTCACCACTAAACCATCCCCAGGTGCCTCATCTACACTACTTTTAAATACCTTCGGGGATGGTGACTCCACCACTTTCCTGGGCAGCCTGTTCCAGTACTTGAAATACAGACCCTCAAACGATAAGGCATCATCACCAAACTATCCTCTCACTTCCAAGTGCAACTTGAACTTCCCTGGTCAGCTCTTTCCAACATAAACTGTCTGTAAGATTAATTATTATTAATTTAAATAATGAAATTAATTCTTTGTTCTACCCAAATGGCCTTACAAAGCTATCAAAGGCAGATCTCCCATGAGAATCAAAACCAATGATGCTCTACTCCTCCTAAAGAAGTTGGCCCTTCAGGATAGAATTTGTGTTGCCATTTGCACAAAGTAAATGATAGATCTGTGTTAAGTTTTTTTATCCCAATCGAAAATGGCTCTGTACAGCACAAAATGTCCTTGCAGGGAGAGGAAGGGGATAAGTGAGTACCACAGGCATGAGATGTGTAAGTCCCAGCAGTATCAGAGGTGCTCTGCAGTAAGAGATCAGGGTGGTGTAGGAATCTGTAAGGAGCAGAGTCACAAGTGCCTAAATCCTTCTCTGTCCCACCAAGACACCCACCAGCAAGGATATCCATCTGAGATCACAGAGAATTTTGCAGAGAGGCTGTGGGCATGGTTTAGGTTTGGGTTTACTTAGAACCTGAGCTCTAGCAGTCAGCATGAATTCTCTGTATAAATAGTGTCTGTTAAGTTTCCTTTAACCTACTTCTGGGTTTAATGTTGCTGGTCTTGTCTGTCTGAAAGTTTTGGGGTTTTACCACTGTAACTTTTGCTGTTACTGAAAAAGTGCTTTACCACCCTGTGTGGGAAAATCCACAGCACTGTCAGCCCTTATCAGATTTCTTGCTCAATGAGGTCAACTGGTATTTGGATATTGTTGTATTGTGCCTACAAAGGAATGGAAAAAGCATGAAGTGTGTAATCTGAAAGTAACTGCTGTCTTAAAAGTCAGGTTTGGCATAGAAAAAAGCTATAAATTTTTTTTTTTTAAGAAGTCAGAAACTATTACATATCTAGAGGTTTTTTTACCTGCTCTATTTTCAACTTTTAAGAAAAAGGCAGCTAGGAAGAAATTACTGCCAGGACAAAACCCAGGTGAATTTCACATGTGAGTAGGACATGCAAAATCTAAAGTGCTTCATTTCAGAGGCCTTATCTTTTGAATATCAGCTGATATATATCACATATATCACATATATCTATATATCTATATATATCTATATATATATCTCTATATATCTATATATATGAGACTGATACATATTCATAAAGTATGTTCTAATTATTGCTAGCTAGAAACAAGTATGAGAGTAAATGCCAGTGTTAGTATATTAATTACCTTTACTTTTATGCATATGTGCATATGTTTATATGTCTACATTTTATAAAGGAGTAAGCTTCCTTTGTTGGCTGGTAAACTTCAATACTCATTCTAGCTTTGGTTCAGCAGATCAAATCCATCCTTAAGCAAGTGTAGTAAAGAATTATGTCTTCCTCCTCCGTCCTCACTTTAAATCCTTTATGCAATATGGTTTGTTGCTGTACTAGATCTGCCTGGCCCTAGGAAACCACCATGTTTTCTTTTGGCTGGGTAATATTTCTAAAGAAGAATACTGAAATCTGAATAATTAAGTTAATTCTGTGTTAATTAAGTTAATTTCTTCATGTAAATATTCAATCTCAAGCAAACAAAGAAATTACATGGAAGGGAGCTACCTGTTAACCTGCAGTGTCTCAGTTACATCAGATATTTCACAAGCATGTCTGTGTAGTAGTTTCTATGGATCTCAATTTACTACCAACCTACTTCTATCTGCTATAATATGACCTAATACTAATAACTCTTAGCAGTTACACTATTTTTGTATATAAATTATTCACCTGCTCTTAGCTAATTGATTACTCAATGCTGAGATATCACAGAGCTAAACATATCTTTATCACCAAACAGAAACAGTGCAGCTGCAAGATTAAAACCAAAATCATGAGTGGTAGTTCGCAAATAGGGGTAGTTGACAAAATATGACCACAGCTACATGGTCTGTTATTTTGGCCCACAGTAAGGACCAGTCTGTAGCATCCACATTGCCTAAGGGTAGCTCAAATTTGGGTTCAGAGATGCATCTTTTTAGTGTGGATGCACAGCTGAGATGAGAAACAACTCCTGTGTGACTTTTAGTCCTCTATTCATATTATTCTTTTCTGTAGGTGATTTAATTAATTTACCTCTCCATTAACAACTATGCTCTGGTTCCTATAATGTAGGTCAACTAATTAAGATATATTAAAATATTTCCCCAAGGTCATTTGTTTTGGGAACAATGAATGTGGGACAATTCCTTTTATGTGAAGAGTTCAGATCATTTCAGAAGAAGCAAAATATTATAAATGGTGACTTTGGTGAAATGTATTTCTAACAAAGATGCAGTCCTTCTGCTCAGAAGAACTTCCATAACAGCTGGAGCAAATCCATTTGACATTGCAGCAGACAATTACAATAACTTCAGTAAAGGGCACTAATTATGAGATGGGGTGGAGTGTACTACCTAAGTCCCATATGCTTCTCAAAGTTACTTAGTTGGGCTCTTTTGTTGCAGTCATGAAATGTACTTTAAGGACAATCGTTCTTTCGAGGCATTGCTCTCATTGGAAAAAAAAAAAAAAAAAAAAAAAAAGAGAAAAAACTAGGAGTACATGGCAGAGAAATCAGAACTGTTTTGTGTATCAGCTAACAAATACTGTATCAACTAATAACAAGTTCTGTTGAAACAAATGTTCTTACGTCCAGAATGATCTTTTATTCCACTTTAGAAGGTAAAGTACAGCAACTGACTCATTACTCAAATTTCATTTGAGCTGTTGCACAACCTCAGTTGAGAATACTTTTCAACTGAAAAAGGCCTTTTTAGCACTGTGAGAAACAAAAAAATAAATTCCTCTTAAATGCAATTATGTAGGTGGAATGGAAGTTTCTTCTACTCAGCTACTGACATGCTGTCATTTCTTTTCATTCCATAGCTCTGAGATAATTTGGAGATTTTATGATTAGATCAGTTGTAGAATTTCTTGTAGTGATTTCTAGTTCAGAACTGGATGTGATATTTATTGCTGATTCTGTTTCTACTGGAACAATGAGACTTTCATCATATGCTACATACAAAGAAGATGCCATTACAAAAAAATATAGTTTTGTTAAATTTTACTTACATTCAAAAATAAAAATTTCACAGTACATAGAACTAGCCAGAGTGCTGGACCAGGGAGGTTTTTACCACTGTGCTCATTTTTGCAGGCCAATAAATTATTCACTCTTACTTCCCTTAAGTCCAGGTCTATCCAGCATTGATATTTTTTCTGTGTTTATGTTTCCATTACACTGCACACGTGTTCTTTCAGACCATACTATTGTGTTTGAAGCCTTGGGGATTCAAAGAGACAGTTTTCAATTTAAGTAGCTCTCTATCTTTATTAGACATCTTTATAGAAATGATGGGGATATTTTCTGAATTAATTTATTAAATTAAATATTTTGCTCTTGCATACCCATTTTCTGCTGTTCTGGCTGTTGAAAGTACTCCTGTTTCATCTACTAGGTACCATGTGTTTTTGTAAGACAGGTATGGAGAGGTCATGCACAAGTGCCATTTCTGCTGGTTCCACACCTGTCATGCAGTCATATTTTCTGCAGCACAATAATTTTGGAAGCACCATTATGATTTATGCTGGGGGTTCTTTTCTGAAAACTCACTGGTTAAATTCTAATTGATGGCTTCAATTCCTCTTCTGGGAAAAGACTCCTCATCAGGACAGGCACCTGTGATAGCAAATCCTGGCATAGAAACAGGATCTGTTAGTGGAGGTGAGCCAATGAGTTTGTTAGAGAAACACAGCTATGGAAACAAAAATCCTGAATTAGTTCATATTGTCATCTGAGTAGGATGCACAAATAGTAACTGTATGAGGACAAAGCAATTGAGATTTAGCCAGAGGAGATGTTAATAGGTTGTTGTAATCTCTAGATAATATTCCTGCTTGGTGTTTCATTATATTTGATGGGGTTTTTAAAGGCAGCATGTATCACAGCAGAGAAACCATCCTACCAAAATTATTGTGACAGAGACTTGCAGAATGACGTGAAACTCTTGGGGAGCCTGACCAACCCTTCAATTATGTTTCCTTTTCCTTCTGTTATTAAAGAAGAAGGAAGGAGAATGAGTTACTGAGATGAAATGGTCTGATATGTGTCTGCTTTATGGTCACTGTGGTGAGGACCTTCCTAGAAGTTAACTGCTCTCAGTTACCCAAAGAAAGCAGCTCAGATAAATACTGACTGACAAAGTTTCAATGCAACAAAAAAATACAGCGCAGGGTAAGCTATACTTACAGCAACAACACAACTAATTGCTATTTGCACAATCCAAAGTGATATAAATAGCTACCTTTGATCTGAATACCAACACAGGTAGGGGCTGATAGAGAAATGCATCTCTAAAAGTCCAGGGTGATAATTAATGCTAGAGTTTGCCTCAGTTTCAAGGTTTTACTTACAACCTTGTCTAAAAATAAGTCTTTTCCCAATGCTTTGTTGTCCATTGCAGCTCCTACATTCTCACCCTTGCTGAGAAGCTTCCTCTGTAAAATAATCTTTTTTTCTTCACTGCAGCATGGCATGACTAACTTGGCAGAGACAGCACTATTGACAAAGCAGGAGTAGTTTTATTGCTTTCTCCTTTCTTATCATCTGTATTGTGCTGGCCCTTCAGGGCTCCTCAAAACTGGGGGTGGTGAAAAGCAGCTCAGTGTGTGAGTTCTTAGTGGTGCTGCAGGGCCATAGGATATCCCAGCTGCTGAAGTGAGAAAAAACCTGCCCATATGACACCTCTGTAAAATCCCCCTTGTGGGAAATGTGGTCCTGGGGTAGCCAAGGCTGCAATGTTTCCTTAGAAACCCAGATCAATCATTCAATTAAATGTGAGCTAGCTCATGCACTGTAATTACCTTCCATACCAAGAGATTTCCTTTGCTGGAGAAACATCTGTCAGCACCATATCAGTGAGTCTGTGTGATCCCTGCCACAAACACACCCCAATTCTGCCAAGCTGTGGTGGCAACAGGGGCCCTGCTATGCACAGGGCTTTGCCAGCTCGGTGGTGGCTGAGCTCCCTCTTCTAGGACAAGTTTAACTCTCTCCACAGAGGGAAAGCTGGCCTTGACCTCCTGAGCAGCATTTCACAGCACTATTTCCATGTCAGGAAAGCTACTCAGTCAGGTATTACTGGGACCAGAATATTCTAACTTTGGCTAACTCTGCTGTTTTGGTGAATCTCTTTGTTTCATTGGGGAAGGAGCAAGTATACTCAAGTGGCATGAAGTTTTACCAGCAACAAGGATGCCTACAGATAGGACCTGAGGGATTTCTCAGATTCTGGCCTTTAGATCAGATGCCTAATCCTTTGCTATTCCTGCTGAGATGGCCTGTTTGCTGGGAATGATCCTGGTGAGGAGTTATCTTTGTGAGAACTGCCCATAAACTTCAGCCAGCTCAGAGTTCTGTTGTGTTTGGACTGCTGCCATGCAAACCTCAAATTCTTGTAAAATTTCTCTGAAATGAATAAACAATACGGTGTGGAAGTTCTCCCCTGCCCCTTTACCTCACATATCCCAGTTGCATCAGAAATGACTTCTAACCTAGTCATCATGTCAAAGGGGAAAAGGGGCTGGGAAGAGCTGCCTGTGATGATAATCCTATCAATTGCTGCCTCATATTTTCATTAAATGTGACACTGGCAGCAGGTGTGTGCTGAGTTCCTCTCATTGCCCATGACAGTCACGGAGCAGCTCCAGTCCTGGCACAATCAGCAGTGGAACATTTTTGGGGAGGTCTCCCAAACTGGGGACTCCTGAGGGGGAGCAGACAGAGTCACCAGGAGCCAGTGCAAGAGTGGCCAGTGGGACCCGAGTGTGGCCAGGGGAGCACTGGTACAGCCCTCATCCCCTGCCCTACCTTGTGCTAGACACTGAAATTCAAAGCATTATGTCAAGACAGCAATGAAATCCCAGCTATTTTATAATAAAATTTGAAACATCAGCTGAAGGTTAAGGTCTAGTTTTCTCAGCATTTATAATGTTTTTCAAGCAGCGGTTCATAAAGGAGTAATAGCGTTTGAGACCTAAATAAGTGGTCCCCAGCTAGCCTACAAAACCACATTTCCTTGAAAAAGGACTGGGGAAATACAAAGGAAACCAGTGAATCTACTGTAGTAGCCTAGTAACCTTTTAGTCAGTACTTTTGCATTTCAAGATGCAGCTGAAATGGGGCTATTTTATTTTCAAATGCTTGGCCAAACCATCCAAACAAGGCTTTACCGGAAGTGATTGATTTTTAAGCTCAAAAAGAACATCTTAAAAAATTGTGGAGAATGAGAAAATCCCCTTAAAGTGGATGGAACAGTACAGATGTGACTCATGATCTAAAGGGCTGACAGGGTCTGGCTGCTGATGTGACTGCTGTGTGACACACAAAGCCAGGTAACCAAGCCCAGGCAGGGTGTGCAGGGAGATGCTGGATGAATGCACGTGCTGGTATTGATGCCAAGAGCTGCCTACACTTTACTGGCCTCAGGCTGTGTGCTGCTCATGGCTGGCCACACTCCAGTTCCTCTAGACATTATTCGGTAGTGTCCTCCTGGGGATGTGTTTTGGCTTGAGGAAGCCGTGCTTAAAGACTCTCAAGAGGCACAGGCCAGGAAAAGAACATCAGGTGCTTGTCCTTTCTTACTGCTCAAACCTCTAGAGGAGCTACCCTGAGAGCTTAGTTCATAGCAGTACTAAAGGCAACTTGAAGGTAATATGGGACGTCTGATGCATAAAAACATAAGACATCTAATGCAATTTTATTTTAAAGTCTAATTAGTTATTTGCCCAAAAGTGAATTGGTTAAAGTTTCTGTGAAATAAGTCAGGCATCTTCAAGATATATGTCTTCAAGTTACCTAGGAGCATTAAACTACTATTAGAAATGAAAAGTCCAAAATGTAATAAAAATATTTTACTCTAATCTATTTTCATGTTTTCAGACTTCTGACATTGTCCTGTTGCCTTTTTTTACATTGTATTAAAGGATGGAAGTCTAGTCACTGACTTTGTTTATTTTGTAAAAGAAATGGAACAGAAACGTTAGAATACTTCTGAAGTTTAGTTTCATTTTACTGAGTTTTAGTAATTCTTGGAAGAGAAACCTTTTTATTTCCTTGGGATTTTTTTTTCAGTTTGCAGGTATAAAAATGGCAGAAGAATCCAAGATGAAGTTTAAAATGAGCAGAAAAAAAATACAGTCCAAGATGTGTTTAGGTCTTTTAATCTTATCAACAAGGCACAGTATTGAAGAGTTGAGAAATGACCTTCACAGGGTTTTTGTGTGTAGTCGAAGGCATAAACAGGAATATGTAAGGAATACCATTTTTATTCTTTCACATGTGCTTGATTAACACTATGACTCTCTACCCTTCTTGTCTTTCAGCCACATAATCAATGAGCTGATAGAAACAGAACGGGTTTATGTAGAAGAACTTCAAAGTATAATAGAGGTAAGAAACTCATCTGAAATTACTTCTTGGTGCTTAACCTCTAAGTCATCACTGCAGGTGCACATCCTTCATGGTCTGAGCACTCCCACCTCCTGTTTATAACACACAGGCTGTGTTGGCAAGATAGCTCAGCCTTGGAGATGGAGAATGGGAAGGATGTTTTGAACAACCTTCCTCAGGGCTTAAAGGAAAATAAACCTCTGGCCCAAGCCCACAGAATGACAATTTGCATGGTTCTGAAAGTTATGGACAGAGAAAGAGTTAATAATGTCTTTTCAAAGCATTACCAATAGGTCTCAGAAGCAGCACCTTTGATGTCCATGGGGCCAGACACTAAAGTCTGTGAATGTACATTTGGAATATGATGGAAGAAAAGGAAGGTGCCCCTCCTGCCCTTCTTTACTGTCCCATGTTGTGCTTGAACACAGAAAAAAGCAGCTCATGCTGCAAATATAATTCTTGAGCTTCTGAAACTGACAGAACACCACATACTTGGTGTGTGTGGAGTCTTGAGGTCCCTAATCTCTGGGAGGACAGAAGCTGAGTAGGGATCAATCATGCTTATATTTGGGTGGGACTTTAAGGACACGTGGTTGAATCTTTATGCATTTGTTCCATGGGAGCTGGCAGCTCTGGTAATTGATATATTACTTTTGAGTTTAAAATCGGAATGTTCTTCTCTCAAAGTTATTATTGAAGAAGCACAAGTTATTATTGAATAATCCAGTTTTTATAAGAAATAAATAAAATAGCCAATCCAAATGCCACAGTTCAACAAATAAATCCAAACTAACTCTTGTGCAATGAAGCAGGGTAGCAGAAAAATAACTGTCTGTCAATCTTAGCAGTCTCCATCCCTACATGACCCAAATGGCTTTTGAATCCTAGACACATAATTTCATCTATTTTTTATTAACCTTGTGACCTGCTCATTTGTGGTTAAAATATGTTTGCACAGTTACAGGGTAAAATCTCTGGGGAAAGTCAGAAGCATCAGAAATTCATGGGAGCAACAAAGCAGCAGGCATGGGAGAAGCTTTGTTTGCTCTGTGGAGAACAAAAGCACATGGTCTTTGGATCTTTTCAGTGCCTTGAACACAGTACTTCTTCCCTGGTAAAAACAGGCTGGTTTTATTTTCCACTCTTCTCTGCAGGGGTACGCTTCAGAAATGGACAATCCCAATTTAGTACATCTGATTCCATCTGCACTTCAGAATAAGAAGGAAATTCTTTTTGGGAACCTCCCAGAAATCTATTATTTCCACAACAGGTACATGGGAACTGGTGGTTGTCCTCCAACCTTGGGTGCCACCATCATGTCCAATCCCTTCCTGTCAGGTGCTTTGTCATTCTCACACATACTCTGGCGCAGGAAAAGTCATTCTCACTCAGTCTGTGTGTGTGTCCTATAAAACCCATATGTAGAGAACACTTCCAAGATCACCTATTTCATCTTTTTTTTTGGTGAAGATTGTACCCTTTGTGCAGTTACTAGTGATTTTCCCTGGCAGGATCCATTTTGAATATCCCCTGTGGTCAGTATTTTACCACATCTCTTGGTACACTGGTAGATGTCACAGGACTAAATCCTGATATTTTCTGCCTGGCAAAACACCTCTGTGAGGATGTTTTCTTAGTGTTCAGCTTATTTGTCCTGTATTTCTGTTATCAGATGAGTAGATGTTATATATTTGATATCACTTTTCTTTTTATCCCTCATATAAGATCACAGACCTTTCCAGAAGACATGTCCATACTGTGGACAAGGAAATCCACAGCCCATAACTACAGAATACAAATTAAGAACAAGATTAATCCTTTTGCAATCAGCTTTCGAAATACAAAGGGCAACTTCTATAAAGTTCCTGCTTTTCCTAGCCTTGCTTAAGTAAAACTGGTTGTAACCAAAGTGGGAATTTAGGAGTTCTTTTGGATAATATTTGCCTGTAAGATGTAACAAACAGTTAAAAAAACCCCAAAAAACCCAACACTTTAAAAGATCGCTTTTGTAAGTCTTGCTGTTATGCCAGAATAGTTAATACATAGGAGAAAAATTATTTTCCAGTTAATATATTATTTTCAAAGATTGTATTTTCCATTTGGAAAAAGATATTCCTCTCCCCTTGCAAGCCCAGTCTTTCTTTCCCTAAAGGTATATATAGTGCATTGACTGTCACTGCAGAAGCCTTTGGACTACATCCCATATTTTCACTGCTTGCTGATTGAGCAACTGCATCTGGCAGAGCATTCCTGTCTTTTCTAGCTGTTCTGAAAAATCCTCCTACTCAAATGGAAAGCAGTTATTTGGGCTACAGATTTGAAACAAATTACAACAGCCAGAGGGATCAGATGTAGCAGATGCTTGTGAGCAGAGAAAATATGATAATGTTTGTGATTTAAGGAATCAGGTGACAGCCGCATCCCATTCTTCTAAACTATATATTTCTTGGGGTGTCAGAACTGTTACCTTCCCCATTGAATCCTCATATTAAAAAAATGAAGGCCTTAAGCTGCATTTACACAGAAGCTAACACACAATGTGAGTGGGATTTTACATTATTCTTTACTCCTTTTTTCTCTCTCTCAGGATTTTCCTTAAGGAGATAGAAAATTGCATTGAAAACCCTGAGCTTCTTGCCCGATGCTTTTTGAAAAGAGTAAGTATATCCTTTTCCATGTTTGAATGAATATCTATGATCTTATCCTACAGTACTTACAGATTTGCTCCCATCTTTTCATTCTCTTTGCTTTTTGAATGAAGGAAACTCCTCTAAGCAGATATTCCCTAATTAAGCCACAGTTACCAAGCATGTATTCTGATATCTACCCCCTTCCCTGGTTTACTGACAGGAAGAGATCTGTTACCAGTGTTTTACAAGTATTTTTAGTCCCATTTAAAAGAAAAAACCCAACAAATGACAGTGATTCAAATATTTGACTTTCTTTTCATATCAAACACATCTATAGCAGGAGTCTGATGTAACCCAGACACCGCCCTGCAGTAAATAGGGAGAGAACAGTATCGGTGGCACAGCAGGTCACTGTGAGTGCAGACAACACATCCTGTTCCTGCTTTATCTTATCTCTCTCTTCTCTGCACCATTCAGGACACTTGGTCCCCTAGAACTGTCTCGGCAGAGTCTGCTGCTGTCCCTACATGGACCCCACCAGCTCCATAAGACTCTGTGAGGTCGAATTCCCTTTACTTCACATAACCCAACAAGTGGGATTCTCCCCTCTGCTGGGAGGTGACGCTCAGTGCCCAAGTGCTGCAGCTCTCTGAGAGCTCCCAGTGATGTCCCTCCTCCACCCCCACTCAGCCTGACCATTAGTTCTTTCCTGCAACACAACCAAAGGTTCTTGTTTATACAGCACTCCTTCAGGGGCCCTACTAATGAAAAAAAAAATCTGTTTTGGTGGTTTGCTGCTGCTTTCAGAATTTGACAAAACTGTGTGAATAAGGCTCTGTGTTTTGCACAGGAAAGGGAAGTGGCATGAGAAATGGGAAAATCTGTCCACTGTAGTCAAAGGCAGTTCCTGCTTCTACTGTATACTACAGGTTGCATTTGCTGCTTTTCCAGAGCACACATTAAATACAGACAGATTTGGATGAACCAGTCAGAGGTCTTGAGCACTGCCACATTACTAAGATTTAATGGGAATTGTGAGCATGTGATACCTGCAAAGGGTATGCTTCCAATTTACAAACAGGTCAGGCTGGAGAGAATCATACAAGTGTAAATGTGATTATACATCCATTGGATTATTTTCTATTTAACAACGAAGCATTTGGAGTTTGAGTAAATGACACTACTAAGGCATATGTTGTTATCCTAGGAATCAGATGCTGGGCAGGAAAATACTGCGGTGAAATCAGTATGCAAAAGAGGATAAGCAGTCTTTGAAGAATGTAGACATTTGAAACCCAAGAAATGTAAACCAGTCGTTTTTTACATTGTAAAACAATGTTGCATATATCCTTGAAGAATGCAACTAGATAAAAATTCTTGGTATAGAATTGTTCCTATGAATCTGGAGAAGGTTCAAATTCCATATTTAAATATTGTAGCTTATGTCTCTCTGTAAAAACAGCTGTTAAGCCAAATTCTCCTCACTATTCTACCAATACGAAAACAGCACTAAAGCTGGGGTTCAGGTATGAAGTGAAAGAAAACCCAGTCACTCCTCACCTTAGCTCATCAGTTTCTGTTGCCTGGTCAAACCACACTAAATCTATCAAATAAGAGGTAAAATTGTACATTAGCTTTCTCCCTATTTCAAGTTTCACATTAAAAAAGCACAAGCTTCTCTCTTGAGATGTCTCTGCTCACACAGTAGCACCTTTGATTCGAGAACTTGCCCTTATGTTCTGTTTTTAGAAGAAGCCACATAAAGTCCAGAAATGTGTTATTTCTGTTGGACTGCCTTTAGGAGGCACAAACAAAAGTCTGGTTGTGTGTTTGTGTTCCCCATGATTTGGCAGCTTTTTATGCCTTCCTGCTGAGCAGTGGCTTCTGGCTGCCCCGTGAGTTACGGCCATGCTTGCTGTGACAGAGAGAAAGAGAAGCAGCTGCTGTTCCAAGTGATTCCAAGTTCTGGGAGGAAACTCACACTGTTGCAGGTCCTCCTTCTTTGTATGGGTGTGACCATCCTGCCACAACAACAGGCTGGGCCTATGATTAGAAACAGACAGGTATTTTAGATTCATACTTTGAAGAGTTTTACCCCATCTGATCACACTGGGCCTTTTCAGCCTGATTCCAGAGCTGCTTGAAAGTATCCTGAGAGCTGCAGTGAGACACTGGTGCCAGAGTCACTCCATCCCCTGCCAGTCATGCCTCTGCTGTGTCCCCACACACTCTTCCACTTCTACCATTGCCACCTGATCAGCTCTCACCATGAACGTGAACCCTTCATCTCAGGGGATGGGAGAAACAGGCTGTGGAGTCTTTCTCTGACTTTGTCT
Source organism: Certhia americana (assembly GCA_018697195.1). Taxonomy (NCBI): domain Eukaryota; kingdom Metazoa; phylum Chordata; class Aves; order Passeriformes; family Certhiidae; genus Certhia; species Certhia americana. Next base: position 11,595,587 of record CM031865.1, on the reverse strand, counting down.
CCTGGAACATGGCAGCAGAATCTGATAAAAGATGAGCCAGAAATGCCTTTCTTGCTCTCCCTCCCACTTTGCCTGACCTCATTTAGGGCATGATCTTCATATGAGCTAAATTACAAGTGAGCCAGCTCAGCTTTACCCACATGGCAGCTATTTTGCCATCACCAAGATGCTTGACCTTACTTACAGCTCTGTGTGGTCAAGGACTACACAGCTTTCAAAGACAGGAGGGACATGCACTGAATACCTTGCAGAATGGGTCTTCTGGTGCTTTATCAGCAAGAGGAGAGACACACTGGGCTGATCTGCTTTACAAAGGTCTGTGAAGAAGGAAACCTTACCAAACCAAGGCAAGAATGCCCAGGATGGAACCAAAGGTGTGTCAGACTGCTTACCAAAACGTGCCAGATGATGAGTCTAGCAGGAGTGATTCACTGTGGATAACCACTGTACACTTATTCATATTGCTAACCTTATAAAAGGGAAATAAATAACCTTATAAAAGTTTATTAGGAGCCAGCAGTTGGGGCATTTGGTCATTCAGGGAGAAAGAAGCATTTAGAAAAGGAATCCACCTCTGAAAGGACAGTAGTAGCTGACCAGAAACCTGTGAGTTGGATTCAAAGGTCAAAATTCTAGACTAATGCAGAACTTATTCATAAATCAGCAGCCCAAAAGATAGCTGGAACTGTGTTTATATGCTATGTGCATTGGAGCTTACAGAGCTCTCAGGGTCCAAATCAGTATGGAAAGGAAAAGCATTATAAGAGAGAGGAGCGTGGTGCAAAAGTACCAGCAAGAAGTCAGAACCATTGCATGTGAAAATAGAGATGTGTGAAATATTTAAGACTGGGATTTGAATAATTAGAAAATTAATTATTTCTTGGCATTTTAAAGTCTGAGCCTAATTCTATTCCTAACATTATTGCAAAACTTAAAGCTGTAATTAAATATGTAAGTATCTGCCTGAGCAGGTGTCACTGATTTAGGCAGCAGTAGGTTGCACTGGTATGGGGTGGTTCCACTATGGCAAATTACTGGTCAATTGTTGGTTGTTGTACCTTTTCTTTAAGTTTAATTTGTTTCTTTTCTCTTGTTCCTAATAATTCTCTTGTCTGTTGCTCTCTCTGTTCTTCTTACCCAGTCCAGTTAGGTTTCTGTGGGCCAGGAAGAGATTGTTATGCTTGATTATGCTTTGTTGCTATTTTTAATTCTGTGGGGTTTACCCCCTGCTAACTTCCCTCCAGGGCAACATGTACAAACAATTCTATTTTTGTGAAGAAAAAGTCTGCACCTATTTTGAAACAGCACCATTAACACTCTATTACAGAGTTGCAACAGTAGAGGTTTTTGTATTGCATAATCCTTGACACAGTGTGGTGTTAGGTGGCACAGCTCTGATTTCAGAGCTGATTCATTAGGGTGATATCAGGATGGGTTTGTAGAGGAAGACCGCAGCAACACTGATTTCTTCTGGTAACTGTACAGAAGGAAGTGACTTCTCTGCAGCAGGAGTGTATGGGAACTACCTGCTGGGCTGAAAGCACAGAAGAACGGTCCAGGAATTGCTGAGATTCATTTTTGGTGTTTTCTTTGATTTGCTGAGGTCACATCCAGCAGGGTAGGTGCAGATGAAGGGGGAAGCTCCCGGCTGGTCGGGCACAGCCAGCCCTGCTCAGAAGCCCCTGGCACTGCCCGGTGGCCACCTGGGTGCTCAGTCAGCAAGCCTGGAACCTGGCAGAGGAACACCCATCTCTGCATCACCCACACAGCCCAGGCAGCTCAGAGCACCACACTCTGGGCTTTTGTAGAGATTGCCTCTACAAAACTTGCACTGAAGTCAGCGAGATTTTTGCCATGGACCTCAGTGAGAGCACTTGGAGCATAGTTAAAGCTAAATAAAGTGAATCCACCCACTTCTAATTTGGAGAGGACAGGATTTAAGTACATCCCCCTGCCTGGCCTGGAACATCAACAAGACAAACTTCCTCCTTTTTAATTTGTCCTTGTACTATTGAGAGCCAACATTATTTCCAAAGTGTGTTAAAGTGGTAAATTTTAGTCATCATTAAAAATTAAAAAGTCTGTGCCAGTATTGTTAAAATTGTAAATAAAGTTTAAATTTCTAATGTTTCTTTTTTGTTTTGATTTGTTTTTTTTCCCCAAAACATCAATTCACCTCCCTGAAAAAGATACTAGTTTTGCAGTTAGACTATGTGTCTTCCAGTTTGCTGTCTCCTTGTTTTGTGTGAAAAGTGAGGAAAAAAAAAATAAAATTGCACTTTCAGGAGTATTTAATTTAATCAGAAGTAAAAAGCAAGTTTGGTGGTTTCAGTATGTTTTTACAAACAGAGTTATTCCCATGTAATAATTACTTCACGTCTTAGACAGAAGGTAAGAAAAGTGTGATTCAAGAAAGATGCTCTCTGGATTCTTTTTCCTTCCCTTACCTAAACTCTTCTTTTCTTGCAGAAAGAGGACCTCCAAATATATGAAAAGTACTGTCAGAACAAACCAAGGTCTGAAGCTCTCTGGAGGCAGTGTGGAGACAGCATCTTTTTTCAGGTGGAATTTCATTTCAGACTAGCAGTGCAAGACCCTCAAAGCTCATTTCCCTTGTGTATCTCTATTCTTTAGAAAACCTAGAGTAACACACAGACTTTTCTGCATGCTTCTTCTGCTGATGGCAGGTGCCCAGTGTGTGTCAAGGTGTTCTCTACAGGAGACTGGGTAGGTAGAGCAGTGGGTAGATTTCCTGGACAGGAGCCTGACTCTGCAGGCTATACCCACACCAAACAAGTGCTGGCTTCTTTGCAATTCCCAACTGATTGCAATCTCATCAGCAGGGAATGCCAGATGTCAACACAGAGTTGAACCTAAACATTAGCTCTTGTTTAGTTATATTTTCACTGTGGCATAAGTAATCCGGAAGCTCCTATGCAGATGGAACAAATTTCTCTCTCAATTAATTCACATTATAGACACAGATATATAATCTTCAGATTGTCAAATGATAATGATCTTGCCTGTGTTTCAAGAAACAATTTTATTTTTCTTCTGTATTGTCTCCTACAGGAATGTCAGCGTAAATTGGATCATAAGCTCTCACTCGATGCTTATCTCTTAAAGCCAGTTCAGAGAATCACCAAGTACCAGCTGCTGCTAAAGGTAAGTTCTCCATGACAGTATAAAGAATTCCAATGTATAGCTTGTTTTACTTCCAGAATTGCATATCAGTCAGGACTACCTGGAAATAAATCCTCACTCAGTTCTTCAGCAAACACTCAGCATTTTTTAGTTGTGAAATGGTAGAAAACAGTCTTGTACAGGGACTTGTATTTTAGATTGGGAACTGCTGTTACTTAGCAGTACTTATACTAAATAATATCAGTATACTATTATATGTATAGCTCTCTCTATATAAAGAAAGATATTTTACTTACTTTTTAAGATAGTATGTATTTTATTCTTATTTAATGTTTTGTTTATCTTTAAACATAAATTGAGCTTGGCTTTATTGTATCAGTATATGGTCTTACAATTTGCAAACAGGAACTGATGCCTTGAATCGTCTAACATCTGCCCCTAGTTAAAAAACACTTTCAGCTCTCTGAGCTGATATTTTCTCATGGTTGTGACTCAAGCCTTTCAGAGGGAGCCACTCCCTTTTACTGCTTCTTTAAAAGACACAGCTAGGAACAAATTGTCTGTAATTTTTCCACGGGGTAAATATGTGAACTTCCCTCTTGATTTGGCTAGAACCATGAGTGGTCCATGCTTGAAATTCTGGTCTGCACTGGGCAATAGAAAATATATACACTCAAAACAATGATTTTTTTTTTTTCCTTTTTAAGGTGGTGGCTTAAATTTCTGTCTCCATCTACTCAGTTCTAAAAAATAATACTTACTGACTTTCCCTATGGGAAGGTCATGAAGGTGAATTATATGTTGTTCTCAAGCCTCTGGGCTTAAAGCAATGTTATGTACTGTCATGAAATTTAGCATTGAAATTTGCAATGAAGATGTTAGGTTGTCATTTAACTTGCTAATGGCTACTATGGCACTGCTCAAAATGTGCCAGTATAAGCCATGGGAGGACCTGGTTGGCCATTCTTGTGCAGTATCTCTGTGAACTGCTTATTGACTTCATACAAAACTATAGAATCCAAGTATTGAACATATTGACAAGGATGGTTCCAGTAGATTTACATCAGCATAGTCCAGAAATAAATTTGAATGCTATTCCTTGAAACTATTCTGTGAGAAGGGAAAAAATGTCAAGGTCCCCCAGAAAGCAAGAGCAAACTAGATTTTACTTTTAATTTGAATGTATTTGAATGTAAAATATGACTGTAAATAAACCCAAGATTAGATCTAGGAGTAAAATTCTCAAGCAAAACAGGTCTCAGCCATTGGGGTTTGAAGCTGGTCAGACCAGTTTGTACTTAGCAACAACACATTGGCACTGGCATTTACTTTGTTAGGGTTTATGAGAGCTGGGAAGATGGTGCACTCCTTCCCTGGCTGCAGGAGCACTTAAAAGTGTAGAAAAATGGAAGCCAGTGAAAAATCAATAACAAACAAGTGCTTAAGAAGCTGTGTGTCTTGAGTGACTGGCAGACTGGATTTGAATTTTGGGTCACAATTATTGCAACCCTCTGGTTTCAATCAGTTTGGCTAATATGTTCATGCTGATAAAAGCAGCATGCTCACTGTACAGAGATCCACCCTCATCCTAGAAAATGTGCAACAGGTACTGTAGGAATGCATCCTGCTTTTACCTTCTAGTCCCTGTTTATCCAAGCACTTGTGGAGAGACTGCTGCTGTTTGGGGTGTGCAGGAACTACCTTTTTGCATCCCTATTTTACAGGAACATAAGTGCCTCAGCTTTTGTATTAAAATATTTTCAAACTGAAAATGTGGAATGTCAAACCTGCTAAATTCAGACTAGAAATTAATTCATATTCTTAACAGTGGTAAAGTACCTTGTGGAACTAAATTGCAAAAGAAAATGGGGAATTGTCTAACACCTGAAATAATTATACCAAGTTTTTTTCCCAGCAGATGTGAAGAAAAAAAACCCCTTGAATGTAATTCCATGATATGCAAGGAGTTAATTGTAAATATGTCAGAATGGTCCTGTCTGATCTTAATGAAACCTTTCAACTTGAAAATGTTCAAAAGATCAAAATGTGTGTCCTCAATACCACCCTGGTGAATGTCATATTTAAGGGGTTTTTTGGTTTTTTTGTTCCTCTTTTGTTTTCTTCTACTTTGTTTTTTACTTTGCTACTTTGTTTATGCAACACAAATTCCAGGGAGAATTGTCTTATGGTGTCTTCTGCTACCTGAAGTTCTCAAGTATTCCCCATATCTTTTCTTTAATCAGGAAATGTTGAAGTGCAGCAAGAATTCAGAAGGTACTGCTGAATTGGAAGAAGCCCTGGCCACGATGCTTGATATCATCAAATCTGTAAATGATTCCATGCACCAGATAGCAATCACAGGATATGAGGTAATTGCTGCTGCTGCTCCTACTCTGGTCTGAGCCAGCCCATGTTTTTTTCATCACTGATCATGCTGTGCCCCTGGCTGGTGCTTTATGGAGCCTGTGCCACGTTCCTGAAGGATGTCACTCAGTGGTGTGTTGTGATGACCAAAAGCGCATCTCAGCACACCTGTCATGTGGAGCTGGGGTGTGAATGTGGGGACACAGTGGGGCAAATGCAGGACTTTTGAGTAATTGCACCCAAAACTCATTTGTAGGTGAAAGGTACAAGTGTGGCAAGAACTAAAGAAATTTGCTGAAACTTTGTGACTCCTGTGCAACTCAAGTGTTTTCAAATCTTTTGCAATTAGGGAGAAAATTTGGCTTTCGTTTAAAGTGGGTAATGGTGCCAGTGATTGGCAAGTTTGTTATCTGAAATGTGAAATAATAACCATGGTACAAACCAAAGGGCACAAATATATATCTCTGCAGAAGCTCCATTGAAGTCATATGACTTTCAAGAACCACCTGACTACATAAAATGAGCCCTTAAGTGAGAAGTGGAAGTGATTGACACATAAAGGAGAAACAAGCCTGGCTAAATGAGGCTTTAGAATCATGTGGTTGCCCATTTTGAAATAGCTGCAGGGTGAAAATGTCAAGAGAGAAACAATATACTGAGGATTCTTCAAAGAATTTTTACATCACAGTAACAGGCTTTAATCTGGAAAAACTATTTTGTGCGGAATCTGACTTCCTGAGAAGGTGCTGGGGTCTATTCAGACAATGTCTGGGTGGAAGAGTTATTCTCTTTTTCAGTCTGGGAGTGGCCTCAGGAGTTTTGATTTCTATAGTTCTCTTTCATGGAAGTGCATCTGCATCTGCTAGCTTTGGAACCTGTGCCTGCTGCCTACATGATTTTATAAATAAATTCAACTGCTTGCTCGTTTAACTGCTTGTCAGAGATCCATTGCTGCACACAGCTGGAGATGCTCCTGTGGACTGTGCATTACATTGGGGGTGAGACTGTGAGTTCTGCCTGCAGTAGCTGTACTGGGTTGAAGGTGAAGCAGTGGCCACCTCATTGTACTGGCACACACTGAATAGGTGTGGTGATTGTGGATCAGAGAAACACCACAAATCATAAATACATTCTTAGATCTCCTAAACCTGACAGACTGAAACAAAGCAGCATATACTTAATCAATTCTGGTCATGGCTAAGTCTGAGTGTCTCAGAGACTCATTCTAGTAAAACTCTGTAGAGCCTGTATATTGTAACTGCAGACTTGAACCAGTCAAGTTTCCACTGTTTTTTATTAATTCACAAAGAGAGAGGTAGCTTTCCTCCTGTGTTTCTCAGTTTTAATGTATGTACTTACAGCAGTTCAGCAAAAAATTTGTTTCGAAATAGATCTGTAATGGGAAGGGAAGAAAAGCTTCTCCAAGAAAGGTAACATGTTATCCTGAGCAGGGGGGATTGATCCAGATTCCTGTCCATATAAATGCTGACGTCATCCTTTTGTTTATTATTTGCTTTAAAGTGTGAGTAGTTTTGTACTCAGGAATCCCACAGAACATTCCTGGTCCTTTTCAACTTTTACTTTTGAATTTTCCTTTCATGAAATGCCAGAGAATAACTCCAAGGACTAAATTTTTGCCTCTGCTTTGCTGAACTGCAAAACATGGCACAGTGGGACATGGCCACTGTTTAGCCCAATGCTGACAACATTCTTGAGATAGTTTGTTACATGATTATTAAATAGGGTGAAAGTGTGAAAGTGGATGCACCCAATAATTTCTTCTCCCTGTTCCACCTGTCGCAGGTGCTTAGCTGTGGTGCCAAATAAACATCTCCCATAGACAATGAAACCACACCTCAACTTGTGGAGTCTTTCCCCACAGCCATGATAGAAATACTTACCTGGAAAACCTTTCAGAGTGGGATATTTTGCCAGTAGGAAAGCAGGCTTTGTGACAGCTGATGAATGTTCCCAATTGCATAGGGTATTCTGTTTCTTGGACTTGGGCACATGCACATTTGAGGAGCTGAACTCTTGTGTAAGAAATTGCTAGCATGTAAGTCTGGGGTTGGTTTGGTGTGGTTTTTATTTTTAGGGCAAAACCAAAAGAAAAAATAGAATAAAGCTTGGAGAGCAGAAGTTTTAGGTGTGTTTCCTACTCTCATCCCAATATTTGTACACAATCTGACCTGGGTAGTTTTTCCATGAATTATTATGAGAGAGTCTTATAAATTATCATATGTATTGCTCATCTTCCATAAACATGAGATACTATGTATTGCTCTAACAGAGAAGGATTATATTTGAGATAGTGATCAAATTTTCCACTTTAAATAAACTTCCTTTGGATAAAATATTGCTATCCACTAGCAGAAATTACCAGAAACAGTGTCCTCCTATTTGCTGCCTACACTGAGGAGAGTGCAGTGCTTGTGGGCTAGTATTCAAAGTCTCCTGTGGGATTACTGCAGACTGCCATCCCTGTCTGTCTCTTTCTGCACTGCAGCCTCTCACTTCACTCACTATTATCCAAATCCCAGATTCAAGGCTGGAGAGACAGAGGCTGAACTGAGCTTCTGGATCTCAGTGCTGTATTGAACTGTCACAAGGGCTGAACTGAGCTTCTGGATCTCAGTGCTGTATTGAACAGTGCCTGGAGTGACAGGAGCCTCACACCATTGTCAGAACCATGTAGAAAATATGTTTGGTTTTTTGTGGTTTTTTTAATTTAGCTTCGCATATCAATGTGCTTTTCACAGGCTTGCAGTTTATAGCTACATGCACATATAAATACAAACATCCACAGTCCTGTATGCACAGAGATTCAACTCTATATATTAGAGATGACAGACTTACCTAAATTGCTGAGGTTTTCTGAATGGTTTGGAGACTCTAACAATACCCTGATATAGAGTGTAAAATGACCTAATAAAGCTCAGTTTTGCAGTTGAATGCAGGGTAGAGGAGGGGGAGTGAGCGGGAGAACAGGCTGCATTTCTTAGTATAAGAAATGAGACATTCCCACTTGGAGCCAATGCCTTCACCTTATAATCAACAGAGCATGCACATTTTGAAAATAAGCACTTTAATAATGCATTACACTTATTCCTTCAGCTTATTATACAAAGCATTCCTAGGAAAACTTGCTGTTAAGATAATTATGATGATTATTATTTGTTGAATCCCATTACCATATATGCATTGCCATGTCTTATATCCACACATTCCTCCACTCTTAACATGGAATTGTTCTGGTGGCATCTGAGCAAAATATTTATATCAGTGGAAGTATTTACCCATCAGTGGTCTTCAAACAAGAGCTTTAATTTAGAAAGGTCTGGTTCCTGCCTAGTTTGACTTTCCCCCAGGTACTTTTATGGCTCCTTGGTGCACTCCCTCTTTGCCCAGGGCTGTGCAATGCCACATAGTTTGTAGACGGTGAACCAAGAAAATATTGACAAAGCTTGTAAAGGCTATTTTGAAACAGGAGGAATTACATACCTACACAGCTCTAGGCACTGATCCATGACTTCAGGCATCTAAGCTCTTTCAAGGTTTTGCCCAGGGATGGAGGAAGCTTGTACAAGAGTGGAAACAGAAACTAGATCTTCCAGAGTCAAAGCCTTTGTTTGGGTACTGGACTGCACTGGGCCTTCCTACTGTCTTTGAGTCAGGAGCCTTGAAACCAAGTTTTTGTCAGAAGAAGCTTCCTCTGAGGTCACCAGAGGGGACAGTCGCATCCAAAGAGATCCTGAGATGGATCTTAAAAGCTGACTATGAGTGGGGAGACAAACTGGGAATAATGGACATGGAAACCAGTGAGTTTATGGTCATAGAAAGAAACCAGACAGGCTTAGCAAGGGGAACGTGCACTCTCCAACACCAAGGATGCCTCTGCTGGAATCTCAAACACCACCAGAGGAATGAATTGTGCCTGGGACTATCCTGGTTTGAATGTGATGCATGCTCTCTCTTTTCCTTGCTTGCTAGGGGGATGTCAGTGAGCTTGGCAAGCTGTTGATGCAGGGTTCATTCAATGTATGGACTGACCACAAGAAGGGGCACAACAAGGTGAAGGACTTGGCTAGATTCAAACCAATGCAGAGACACCTCTTCCTCTATACAAAGATGCTACTTTTCTGCAAGAAACGGGAGGAGAACACTGATGGCCATGAGAAGACAGCTTCATACAGCTTTAAAAATTCATTAAAGGTAATAATTGCAGTAATGGTGGGGGAAGGAAATAAGCCCACAGGATGAAGATGTTTCCATGAGGGTATTTGAAAAAGATGCACATACCTGGAGGTGTCTTGTACTCCTGAGTGAATGACAGCTCCCATTTAATTTTGGGCTGGAAACAGACCGAGCCATATGTCCTGCAACTGCAAATGTGAACCTTGTTCTTTGCAGCTTGATACAAAGGGGCACCTTGTGTGTTCTTGCCCAGCATCCCATAAAGAGAAGGCAGACTGAATGGACCTGTATCTGTCATTGTTCTGCCTATGGACATCCTCCAAATACAGTTCAATTGCAAGTTTTACAATTGACACAGCTGAGCAGCCATATTCTGTGACAGTAACAACTACAGATGAATCAGTGCAGTAGAAATGCCCTTTTATTTGAAAGAGTGAAATTTCCAAATATGAGTCAGGACATTTTAAGGTGGCAATCACAAGTAGGACACATTTTCCCTCTAAGCACATTGGTGTGACACTTGTGACTTTAGCCAGCTAACATGGATCATTGAGTGTAATGTTCCAAAGTTATTTCAGGGTACCCAGACAGGAATTGTAACAGAACCTGGTTCAAGGCTTGAAAAAATTCATACAAACACTTCAAGTTTCTTCCTGTAGAGATGGAAGAAATGGTGGTATAGCACTGTCTAAATCTTTAAATTAATGCTGACACGAATGTGAACAAGAGGCATGAACAAATACAAGAATAAGATGAGAAGCTGTTTAGTAGCAGCTGAACTTCAAGATTGTGATTAAGAATTTTTTATTTAAGAAATCTAGAATTATTTTCTTCAGGTTTTTTGTGTCGTCTGGATTTGCAAACTGGTCATTAAATCTCACAATGTCCTGTTCCATCCCTCTTTCTCTCCCACCTCAGGTCAGTGATGGCAAGTGAAAAAACAGTATTCCTAAAATGGAAAATTTGTCAAAGTGAACAAGAGCCAGGATGGGCTTGAAAACTGATTCATAGATCAAGCAATAAAAGAAAAGAGGATAAATTCATGGTCAGACTTTAGCTTGGGTTAATTTTGAACATTCTTTCTCCCTTTAACTATCAAAAAAAAAGAAAAGAATGACAAATTAGACATTGAGAAATACCATGCTCTGAATTTTACTTTTAATGACTCCCAAAGGTGTCAGAAGTGAATGCAGCCTTTTAAAAATACTTCTCAGAGGATCAAGTTTAAAGACTATTGATATTTTCCAGATTCCAGCTTCTTCTTTTCTATTTTGAAACAGATGAGCACTGTGGGCATTACAGAAAATGTAAAAGGGGATAATAAGAAGTTTGAGATCTGGTATAATGGCAGAGAAGAAGTCTATATAATTCAGGTAATGACAATCCTTTTTGTTTCCAATGGCTATACTTCCTTTCAATTGAATTGTTTTTAAGAATGTTCACTGTCCTGTTCACTCCAGAAACAATAGCCATTGAAAGCTTCATTGTTGTGTAGGCACTAAAATGGCTAATTTATTGTGAAAATTGTCATCGTTTTGGCTAAAAGGAGAAATAAAGTAATGAAAAATTCCTTGGTGTGCTGGACAGAGAAGCAAGGACAGGACTTTAGATTTGGGGTGACTTTTCAATTTTGAAGAGTGTCTGCTTCATTCAAAGCTGGCCACAGTGTTCCAATCCTTGGCAAAACAGAGAACCAGTGCAGGTCAGGGCAGCCCAGTGACTGGCAGCATGTTTTAACTGGATCTGCTTTGCCTTGTCCTCTTTTGTTCTCAGGCATCTTCTGTTGAGCTGAAAAACACCTGGATTTCAGAGATCCGCAAAGTGCTGACAGGACAGCTGGAAGCATGCAGAGGTATGGCTCACAGAACAGCAGCTGGGAATGTGTGCTTCCCTCTGTAGCTGTGTGTGACAACAAGGGGCTGGGACAGGTTACAGTGCCAGCCAGTACCACCAGTGAAGCCAGCAAGGACCAGCTGGGCAGTTGCAGCATTGCTGGGATTTAAAGCCATGTCCTGATCAAAGAAAATCTCTTTGGCTTTTGTAAATGACATGGATAACTATTCCATTTACAGTTAGTCCAAGGAACATGGTTTTCCTCTGTTGTCCCTCTCAAGCCACAATTCCAGAAGCATCCTTTTACCCCAGCATGTGAGGAGATGAGGTCTGCACTCTGTGTCTGCTCACAACTGGATCAAAAGATTTCCTTCCACATCCATAACTGGACACAGCAACTGCTCCTCCATCCTAGAGTTTAATTTGGTTTGGGCTTTGAGGGTTTTTGTTTTAAATCTAGTCACCCACCTTATGTTCTAAATGTCAGTTGTCCCATCTCTCCATCTTAGTGACCTCCCTGTAAATCGTGGTTAATGACATTTCCCTCTCTCACAGGGATGTCACTATGAAGAAGGTGGTTTGTGACTTGTTCAACACCGTGAATGATTGAAGCCTCCTAAGTCCCTAAGATAATGACATCCTTTTTTATATAAGATATTGAATCCCAGATAGACAAAATTCAGTCACATTATTTTAGACAGTTAAAGAACATAGTGATGATAGCTATCATAGATGCTATTCTATTTATTCCCTTAGGACAAAAAACCCCACAGACTTTTCCTGGATCTTGGCATTGCATTTCACCGTGGTCTGTCATTTTCTGCTTCTCTCATACACTCATCTCTTTTAAAAGCAAGGTCAGCAAAGCCTCTCCACTCACCTCCTTCAAATTCCTGAGCAGACTTTGTCCAAGTTGGAAACCTGTGTCTGCGCTTTAACTTTAGAGGCCACCTCTATTTTAATTGTCTGTTTCACAAAGACAATGAGTTCTTACAACCTCCTTAGGTAGAAGGAAACAATTATGAGCATTAGCCTCAGCAATTGAATCCAACACATAACAATGCACTTATTTACAATGTTTACTACTCTGGTCTTTTGTTGCTGATCTTGTCTTCATCCCTTTCCTTTTTTATTCTGAATTTTATTGTGATTAGTTCATCAGGAACTGCTGATGAAAGACATCAAGGTTCTTGTAAGTGCAGTTTCAGGACTGGATCTTGAGTCTTTCTGATATGGTTTGTAATATTTGCTTCTGAAGTATAAAAGCTGGTGTTACTTAGGCTACCATGGAAGAGTTGCTAATGGAGAAAATGTACATATTTAATAGGAGAGAGTGCTTGTCCTTCATTTGTGTTTCTAGGCAAAGGAAATTAAGCTTGTATGTTACCCAGATGAGCATTTATAAAATCTCTATAGCATACAAGGCCTATTAGCTAGAGTTGGCATTTTCCAGGGAAAAATGTACAGGAATGAAGACTGATTGAATCATTTATATTTTGATGTTCTTTATTGTTTTGCCCTAAGATCATACAATTCTAGAATATTTTGGGTTTCAAGGGACCTCAGCACATCACAGTCCAAGGTCTTGCTCAGAGCACAGTCAGTCATTGATCAAACAAGGTTACTCAAGACTTTATTCAGTCTGGTCTCAAGACCATTCAAGGGTGACTTCCATCCTATTCTGTGAGTGAAGTCAAGATTTCCTTTACTGTGAATCCAGCAAACAGCAGTCAGAGAGTATAAATTGCATCTTAGATGCTATTGCAACTCTTCCCATTGCTTTTTCCCAAATGATCACATGAATCAAACCCCTTACTACAGTAACTGGTGTAAGGAAGCACATGCTTTGTCCTGTGGTTTTAGGGTTTCTTTTTCTAATGACTCACAAAAGAAGAGGCCTTAATCCAAGATATTTTTACAACTGAGCATTGAAATGCAAGAAAGAAGAGGGATATATTTTTGTCTGGCTGTTTTTAATGACTGTTGTTAGGACTTGCACAGTGGGTTGGAATGTTGGAAGGAACGAGCTGAGATGAATGAGTGAGGGGCAGAGAAGGATCACAGGATGTGACATATAGTTTAAAATATGTGTCACTTGTGTCCAAATGCTCGGTGTGCACCCAGCCCTGTCAGATATTACAGTGAGCATGGAAGGCTTTGAGCAATCCCTTGATCCATGGATCCCAAAGAAAGTAGCTGTCTCTGGCAGGCAAAGGAATTACTGATACAGCTTAAGGGATTTGTGCAAGGCCATGAATCAGTTGCCAAACCCAGGAATGGAGCTAATTCTGACTCCCCAACTAGCATGGGCATTTCTGCCCCGCCAGCAAAGGACTTGGGTTTAATCTTTCAGTGCTGCCCCGTCCCCTTGTCACTTCTCTTTTACTGACAGGAGGTTTGTCTTTTTTCAGAGTGAAATAGCTCAGGGATCTCAGTAATGTGAGAGTTTGAAAGCAGTTCCTTCCATTGCTCTTCACTTCTCAGTGTCTGACTCTCCTGGCCCTGAAATCCAGGCTCTGAGCAATTGCCTTACAATTTTTCTTCACTCAGCATTTACTGGACAAAGTACAAGTCTGTTGCTACCTTGCAGCCCTGCAAAAAGAGTGAACAAGTGGGACATGAATAACATTTTCTGATTACTGTTTGTCCAGGATGCTGAGCAAAAGCATTCTGGAGAAACATGGGGATATATTCTGCTATGTGTAGAATATATGAGTATGCAATATGAGTAGGCAAAAGGACTGGTGGACATGTGTTACTAAATCCAGAAAAAGCTGTGAGCCACAAAACTTGGAAAAAGGCCATTATGTCCATTCTCCAGATCCATATTGTGCTGTTAGCTAGGAAGTGGTACCAAGGAAAGGGAAGGTAGTAAGGGAAGGAATTTCTTTTGTGGTGGAAAAAATGTGAGTAGAGTTGTCTGGTGAGCTAAAAGGCCTCATTAAGATCTTAATATGCCTTTCTTTACAAGTACAAGCATTCCACTTTGATTGCAGTGACAGCCAAAAATCTCTCCTCTCCTGTTTCTCTCTCCAACATTCTACACAAACACAGAACCAACTTACACATTTAGCAGCAACTTCTTTTTATTTTTTCTTTAACAGAAGCAAGTCAACTGCACCAAAGAATCACTGAGAGTGTGTATCATGCACCTATGGAATCCTCCAATGCAAGCAGGTAACCACAGCTGCCTTGACATATCAGGGCCATGTTTTGTCTTGCAGTTGTGCTTTTGCAGTACATAAATTCTTAGGTTTTTGTCTTAGCTTCCTGGGTATGAATTTACTCAATTGTCTTCAAATTCTTTAGATATATAAATACAGATAAAGGTTTGCTCAAGAGAGAAGTAATATCACAATGCAGAATAAATTTCAGAGATTAACTCAAGTTTAGACAAAAAGTATTGGAACATTTCCAGGATCTTAAATGAGCTGTCAGCAAAGTTTTGTAATGACCCAGTTGTTGGGGAAGTTTAATGTAAGTTGGCATGGGATATCACTGTAAAATTTTAGCAGGATCAACCAAACCAGGAGATCTCAGGTAACAGCCAGCCTTTGAGAATTGTACAACTCAGTGCAAGAAATATTAAACAGGTGTAGTACTAATTATCCTACACTATATTTTCTCTATGCTTGGTTAATTTGCTTTGTTTAGGATTCAAGGGTGGAAATCTTTCAGCAGAACCACCTTGGGGATAAGAGAAAATTATCCCAGTAAGATATGAAGTGCAATCACAAAAATATTTCAGAAGAATCCAGATGTGTGTCCTTCTATTAAGGGTCTTAAACTGAGATTTTCCAGGGCATAAATTATAGATAAAATATGTCAACAGAAAATTAATTAACTCCAGGAAGAAAGGCCATGTGATCAGCTATTTGCCCTAGAGTGGATTAAACCAAAGGAAAAATTAAGTGTTTGTTGTCCTCACTTTGCCAACTGCACCAGAAAAGGAGAGATCAGATGCTCCTGCTCCAAATGCTGGGTTATTATAGGAACAGGAAGAATACAGTGAATCTTCATGAAAGAACAATGCTCTGGGCTGTGATGAATGGCACAAGGTTCAGGGTGTCCCATGATCTGTAATATGTGTCCCCAAGAGGAGCAAGGGCAGTGGAATTGCAGCATCAAGCTGGCTTTGCAGTGGTTGATGTGAAATGGTGGATCCAGAGCTCCTCATACCTTGGTGCCCTTTTTGCAGCCTATTCTGGGATGCTGGGTGGAGACAAGGAGGGGAAGGAAGAGGCTGGACTGCAGTAGCCACCATGTGGCTCAATCTGTGCTCATGGCTGATGTGACCAAGCAGCCCCAGTAGTGAGAGGTGCTGGAGGCCAGTGGAGAAAGCATTTGCTAAAGAGCAGCCAGCATCATCACTGCTGTGCCAGCAGATGGAGGCTAGTCAATCACTGACATGTTATCTACCCAGCAGACATCTATTCCTGGCTTGTCCATGTGTGACAGTGACTCTACGGTTTGTTGGGAATTGTCAAACCTCTCCTGTGACATTGGGGAAGTCTGTTTGCAGAATGCTTTCCCTCCCCCAGCTGTATCTGCTCCATGACAAAGAGCATCCCTTTTACTGTTTACATGCCACCAACATCACTTTGGACTGCAATTCCATGAGATGAGGCAGGCCTGACTTGGGATTGGAGCTGGGGTGTTGGGAAAAGGGACACTTAGAGCCAGTGTCCTTAATACAGGCAGTTACTGAGTGTCCCTAAGTCCTGTTCAATCTATTTCAATTCTCTCTCTCTCTCTCCAAATTCTTCCACAAAGTTCATGGTTTAATCCTAAAATAGGATGCCCTGTGGTATCTATTGCTGCTATATCTCTCTGGATGGCTGCTGCATTTCATTGATAATGAAATGATCCCTTTGTATTGTTTTCTAATCTATTTAAACATATGAAACTTAAATAGTCTGTTGTTGTAACTGCTGAACTATCTGCTTTGTTGGAAATGACTGATGCAGTTATACATACATGTAAAAATATTCTGTGAACATAGATAAACACAAACTCTTGAAATTTGGCTGCAGATGCTGTTTCAGAAAAGCTCGTGTATTTTCTTGGTGTCTTTCTCACAGCTGTAGATCTTTAACTTTGTCAGCTGCATGTTTCACAGTTATCCCAGCCTAGCTGGGGAGAAAGAGAGGAAAAAGAATAAGGAATGTGAGTGTGCTTTGGATTTGTTCCCATGTTTATTTTGAGCCCCATTTTGTACCTGACATTTGGCTGAAAAATCCCATTTTGATTTAGTACAGAAGGTAATAGAGACCTGAGAAACAGGTCAGAAGTTCAAATGCAAAACAATGAGTCCTGGACTGCCTTATATTTAGAAAAGGTATTTACAGATCTCTAGTATTTAAAATGTTTCTACGTTTTTAATGATATCTTGGGCCTTCCCTCACAGCAGAACAAACCCTGTGAATGTTAAATGTAGCAGTTCACCTGTTAATTGTAAGCAGCAGTTTAATTGCTGATACATGTCAATAACGAGCACTTTGGCAAAGAGTATTTCAAATGCATAGATACAACATTCGTGTGGAGCAGTCTGCCAAAGATAATAGTCAAACACCCAAATTAAATCACCAGACATTTGCAAAACAATGAGGATAAGAACCACAAGAAAACCTTGCAGCTTGAATGTCCTACAAACCTGGGACAGGGGCATCCATCCCATTACAGACCCAAGGCCAGTATCTGGGCAGGTTTGTCAAGGTGGACCATCCCATGTGTGATTCAGCTGCAGACAGGGATCTCCCACTGGGACTCATGTCCAAAGAGCAGAAGAAACAGAAGTTGGGGGGCCAATAGAATTCATATGTTGCTCTATGCATGGTACGACCTCTAAATGACCATCCAGTATCCATTTCTCTCCTGTAGTCAAATATATTTATACTGCAAAAGATAGGAAATCTGGATTATTTTTTCTTGCTTGACTTCCTGCTCCAACCTTTCAAATCTGTTGTGCTTGCAAAAAGAACTTTTACGCAGACAACCAGCTCGTTTCTCTGTTTTTCCCTCCTCAACTCTGATGAAGCACATCCCTCACTGTGTGGTGTGGAGAGGAGGCAGGATGGGGTTTTCCACCACACATGCCTGCACAGATGCAGGCTTTTATAGCACACAGCATTTTAAACCCAGCCCTTTGTTCCTTAGGCTTCCATGTCTGAGGGTAAAAAAGAATGCTTAGTGCTCAGAGCTTTATTAGATGTTAACCAGGGATGTTACTATTTTTCTATTTCTTTTGTCCCAAGGTATAGCAGGAAGTCATCGAGTATATATGAAAACAAATCTGAGACATCAAATGTGGATGCATCTAACAATAAAAACAGGAACTCCAGTCCCAGCGCCAGACAAAAGAGAGGTAGGAGTTCTGACACAGCTTTTGCTTCCAAAGGGTAATAGTTTTATATTTGCAAGTATTTCTGGAGTTTCATGAGAATATTTTAAATCTACATTGTTTTAACCCAACATCAAAAAAACAATGATGCAAATCTGAATGACTGTACCATGAAAATCTGTGAGCACCAAAAGGCATTGCCAGTTTAGGGTCTCTGAGTTTTGAGGCTTTATAGTGCTCTATATACAACTTGTACTGTTTAAAAGTAGAACTTAGGGGACAATAGCATATGTGTTTTAACCTTCTGCATCCTGGTGAAGTTGATTTCTAGACACATTTAATTTAATTTTTTTCCTATGGACTTTTCTAACTGATTTCTTTAAGTCAAGGAGAGTTTTTTACCTCCTCTGTTTATATCAGTTCTCCTCAGGTGTACAGTAAATAAACCCACAGGCAGTCACAGAAAGTCCCTCCATTATTTGAGGCCATAAATACAATAGGTCTTCTATACAACAGAAGTTAAAGTAAACACTATAAAGAAACTGAATCTCATCTGACAATAGCAGGAACAGAAAATCTTTTGACAAGTTTCCTTTTTTAGGCAGTATTTCTTAATGTTGAATAAAGAATTTGTTAGTAATATGAAAAAAAGAAAATTGTGAGGTCTTAGAAGATTAATGTCCAAATGAGGCTTAAAGTAACAGCCCCTTTATAAATAAAGATAGTAAAAAAGAAAATGGAATGTCTCTCTTGGAAAAATAGGCTATTCACCAAAAGATTTTTCATTGCATTAGGTTTTCATGCTGGGGAAAAAAGTTATGGAATCTTCATTAAAAAAAGCCCAATCTTAAAAATTTGTTTCCGTAAAATTTTATTTTTAAAAAATTTAGACTTTTTTTTTTAAATTAAAAAGTGGAAAATTAGCTTTTCCTTTAAAATTTATAAACCCCTTTTCAAGAAAAAAAAAAAAAATCCATGAAGATTACTGATGTTTTCTAACTGTCCAGCTTACTCAAGAGTGTGGGAACTGGGACCACATTCCGTGCTGATTGTCATTCTTCTGTCTTCTGCTTTCCCATGAGCAGCTTCTCAGGGCTCTGGCTGGGATCCCACTGGCTCAGCCCAGAGCATCCTCATCCTCCGGTGGGTGGCTCTTCCTGCAGGGCTGGGCAGTGAGTCCATTCTTTGGTGATTCCGGTGTCCTGTGCATCCTGAGCTGTAAACCTCGCTCTGCAGAGCCAGCAAAATGCTCTCCAGCTCTAGATGTCCCACCAAAACTCGAGTTTGTGTCCCTGTGAGGCACCTACGGCTGGGGCTCTGCAGGGGGCTGAACTCAAAAATTTCCCAGCACCCGGCACAGAGCCTGGGGCTCTGCCAAAACTGTCTCTTTTGTGCCACCTACTGCCTGTAAAATGCTTCCAATATCGGTGTAGTTAATGTGAACACAGATTATTTTAAAATATTGGGGAGTTTCTGCAGTACAGAAGGGGAGGGGACTATTGACAAGCTATTTCGGTTTCGTTATTCTTATTGATAAGTGCCTGTGGCAGAGTTTTCTACATGTAAACCAGGGTTTTGTGTGGACCTGACTGGTGGAGTCAGTGCCTTGAAATAAAATGGGAGCAAATCCTGCAGGAACCTGTGGGGACCTCCTTGTCTGACTGCCCTGCTCAAAGCAGGGTCAGCTGCAGCAAGTTGCTCACAGCCAAGTCCATTTGGGTTCTGAACAGCTCCAAGGATGGTGACTCCATAATCTGCCATGGGGACACTGTCCTAGGTTACTTTCACAGTAAAAAGGGTTTTTAACACTTTTAAGTGGAATCTCCCTTATTTCAGTTTGTGCCCATTGCCTCTCTCATCCTTTCACTGGGCTCCACTGAGAAGCATCTGGCTCGATTTTCTTAATTTTATAAGACCCTCCTGAGCCTTTTCTTCTCCAGGCTGTGCAATCACAGCTCTTTTACTCTCTCCTCATGTCAGCAAACCCTTAATGATCTTCATGGTCTTTCACTGGATTTACTTGAGTATGCCCATGTCCTGAGGAGCCCAGGACAGGACAGCACTACAGAAGTGTCTCTCTTGTGCTGAGATGAGGGCAAACATCACCTCCCTGGACCTGGTGGCACAGCTCTGCAACCCAGGATGCTGTGGGCTTTCTTTGCCAAAGTAAGCATTGCAGGCTCTGGATTTTTTTTTTTTTTTTTTTTTTTTTTTTTTTGGGGGGGGGGGGGGGAGGCTCTCATTGCCCATCAGGACCTGGTTCTTATTATTTTTGGAAGTTGTTTCCAGGGTTATTTGGTATACCTGCAGAATGAAGGAAAAGGTTTGAAATAATTCAGGAGACAACATGAACTTTAGAGACCAGAGAGTCTAATGCTTTGCTTGTGCTGAGGGGCTGTGGGGACTTGTGAAGTGCAAAGGAGTCCCTCAGTGAAGTGATTCAATTGCAGAGCTGAAGAACTAACAAAGGAACACACCTCTCTACACATGCACTGCTGTACTCCCTGTGGGACTCTCTGATAATTAAATGCTATGGATTTTCCTGCCCTAAGAAAACAGAAAGTAAATATATTTTATATACCAGTTTTTGAATTCTTTATAAGCTACAGTATCTGTACAAAAATTTCCTGGCAGTGGGAACAGCCATGGCAGGGAATGGCCAACACAGACTGTCTGAAAGCCAAAGGCAGCCCCACAAGTGAGGCTGCTTGGGAGCAGCTCCTCACCAGATGCATCTGCCTGGCCCAGAGCTGGCAAAGATCTGCCTGGCCCAGAGCTGGCAAAGGGCACTGGGCAGAAGGAGCTGAACCACAGTGACATGATTCTTCTGTGTTGTTAAAATCTGTTCATCTCACACCCACCTATGCATGCAGGCACCTTGGATCCTGGATTATCTTGGCTGCAAATCAGGAAGTGATGGGATGCACTTTCCTTTGGAAGCACAGCTTGTCTGTCTCTTGCTTGTCTGTCAGTGTGGATTCACTGTCTCTTTGTGTTCCCTTTGTACTTTTGGTCTTCATTTGTCCCTCTAAAGGTTTTCATGTGACAGTGTATGACCTTAGGAGGAGGAAAATCTATTGGTTAAATCCCAAGGCTCAGAACCAGGTACACATGGTTTTTCTCCTGCTCCTTTGCCATAAACCTTCTGGGTGTTATCCACCCACATCAAGAAAGGAGCAGATGGAGGATTTGGCAGGAACATGTGGATCTAGGGGTTTGATCCAAGTCCACCTGTCTCCTGCAATGTGAGTAACAGAGTATCTTTCAAGCACAGAGCCTCAGGACCTCGATCCATCTGTGACTGATCTCTGCAGAGGCAGCTGTCAGACTATGGCTGATTATTCATGCAGGAGCCTGGCATGTGAGCTTTGCTGGCATGGCATCCTTACATCCCAGCAAATCAGAATAGTTGCATGACTCTACCAGCTTCAGAGGCTTTAGAAATGCGTCAGCAGGTAAGGCTGAAGGTGTACCAGCCACAGGGCTGGTGAGGGCAGACTCTTCAGTGCCAGTGCTGGATTGCAGAAGTGGGACTGCTCTTAACACCTGCATGTCCTGCACTGCAAGGCTTCTTCTCTTATTTCTCCCTGCAACTTGCTGTTCCAACCAATGATCTGTTTCCATAATAGAAGGCACTTCTATTTAGCTTGCTGCTGAATTGTGTTTTCCTTTCATGAGAACTCCCTCCCTTCACCTGTTATTCTTTGGTTTTGTTTTGTTATTGTTCTCCATCAAAACTCAGTGAGCCAAACTCAACCCAGGGGCTCTGTTTGGTTCAGGTGGTTTACTCACCCTGACCTCATGTCACCTTTCTAATTGATTAGCTCTTGCTCAGGCTTGAACTGAATCAAAATTTATTTATTTCTTTTTAGTTGTCATCCAGTGCTAACCTTTCCTTTCCCATAAGCTGAACAGCTGACCCTTCCTTCCTTATTTCTCTTCCCTCTCCCTCTCTCCTAGTTGATGCTTCCAGCAGCCTTAACCTTGAGCGCACAGCGCTTGCTAGAAAGCGATTCACATTGCAAGGTCTTTCCAACCGCAGAGCTCCACCCAAAGGTAAAATCACCCATGCAGCATTTGGTCTCAGGCCATCTGTCTCTTGCACTCCCACAGTGTTCTCTCCATCCCATGGTACCATCCATCACCGTTTCCTAAAGTGCTGCTGCATCTCACCCAAATGCTCCTTTCTGATGCACACAAGTGGCTCCTCTGCTCTAAGACACCATCACCAAAAATTGCTCCCACAGCAGCATTGGCAACCTCTGGGCTGGCTGGTTGGGACTTTTACTGTGCACAGTGCAAATAACATTTGTTTCCAGTTTCTCTCAAGGGTCAAAGTGTGAACTGGTTTTAAATGATCAACTGAACTTCTTTCAGCAGCTTACAGGCTTGAAGAAACAGAGCATCATATCTGTTGTGCTACATGAGATTTTCATGTGTGAAATCATTCATTGGTTGGACATCTTTGTTTTTTCAAATATTGTTCACCTGTGGCCTAGTAGGGAACAGGAACTCAGGAGATCTGGGGTTTTATTCCACTTAATTATGTTATATGACACCATAAAATGCTGTGTTTTGAGTACTTGTGCATAAATGTTTAGTAGATATCCATGAACAGAGTTCTGGGATAATTTTAAGTTCCTGCAATGGCTGTATAAGGAAGAGACTTTAGAGGAAAGAAAAAATGTGAATAGAAATGAAATTGAAAGACTACTTGAAATCACTTTCTGAAAAGATACTGTAATTACTCCCTTTATTCTTTTTGTGTGGCTTTTCTCCTGTTCTATTAAATAATATTCCCTCTGTGAGATAAAGGGTTAGTAAGCAATGATGGAGATGGTGAGCATCAAAGCAGGAAGAACCAAGATGAAAGCATAAAAGCAGTAATACAGAAACAATAAATCATAATGTGATAAAGTAAATAAAAATTCACAAAGAGTCAGCACTGCTGTAAGATTCTGGCTACAAGATTAAGGCTGCATGTGGTAGTAAGATCCAGGATGGACAAATTTCAATGTCTGAATATAAAAATACGTGAGTTTTAGATCTTGTGACTCAGGAACATCAAGGACAAATCACAGATTTCAGAAATGCTGTATTTTTTGTGAGTTTAGATCTACAATTTTGCTTGGAACCTCTTTTACATTTTTATCTGAGTTTTTATTGTCATATGAAATGTCTTGCCTTGTATTTAGTGTTCCAGGCAGTGAAGCAAAGCTTGGAAGAGCTCTTACCCCCTCAGCTGTAGGTGCTCTGAGTTCAAAGCCTTCCTGGGTCTGGTTACTTGAGATTCCTGTGGAACACCGCTCACACAATGTCCCGTTTCACTCTGTGGTGCTGATCTGCTGCTGACCTGCTCCTGGCCAGAGGCAGACAGGCTGGCTGGCCAGCAGAGCGTGGTCATTCCCCCAGGCAAAGCTTCTCAGCACTGCATGGGCTGGCTGCTGAGGCACATTGGAAGCTGGGAGAAGGGAACAGGGAAGTATCTGCAATCAGCTTGTCCTGCTCCTGAGCACTTTGTCTTAAGTTTTTTTGTTATTGGCCATGGTGAAGGGCAGTGTGTTGAGCTGAGCATACTTTGGTTCAGACCTGTTGTGTCTGGTCCTGTCCAGAGCACATAAAAAGGAATGTCTAAACAATATAGTACCCCAAGTAATTAGGGTGAAAACAAGATTGGATATCAACAGGCAGTGGAGCATTTATGCTTAGAGAAATGCTGAACTGTCTGCCTAGGCTGGATATGATGGGCTGGAAGATGTATATAATCACTTTGGTGTTTTTAGCCAAAGAAATGCTGATGTGTGGAGAAGAAACTTTAGCATCCTGCATTCCATCAGGGCAGAGATTCCTGAGGCAGCCATCCCAGGCACCAAAGTGTATCCAAGTCCACACTCAAAGCACCCTGCATCTCCCCACCCTTGCCTCAGCATTAGCCATCCTGGTTTGCAGAGCCAAGTTCATATTGCTTGGGTGGGCACAACTTCAGCACATCTCATAGTGAACTGTGGGGAAGCTGGGTCTACTCCTGAGCAGACTTAGAGAAAAGGCAGGATGCTAAATAAGGAAACAAAAAGCCACAACGTAGCCCTCTTTCTCCAAGTTGGTTTGCACTGGTTAAGATGGAAGCTCAGAGAATGTTTTCAGGAATTCACACAGTTAAATTTTAGAAATGACAAATGTGAACTCCAAACCATTCATGCTTGTTTTTCAGTGTATTTCAGGTCAGTCATCACAGAACAAGCAGTTCAGTCTAAAATGATCCAAACCTCATCTGTAGACACACACCCCATTCCAGCCATCATGCTCATTTCTCTGTTTTGTAGCTGTACTTGGACACTAGTTGGTTGCTAAAATAATAACTGGCATAAGTCTCTTTTCTGAAATGTTAAAATTGGTGCAATTGGAATTGCTTTGAAAATATGTTCATAATAACACTTTCTGTGCTTTTCACCTTGTTGAGGATATTTTTCCTGCCTGTTTTAGAGGAGCAACCTTTCTTTTCTTCACCCTTTTCCAGCTGCTGCTTTGCTTTGAACATCTTTTGCCCTCAGTGCTTATTAACCTCTAACCCTGCCCTTCATTGCATCTGTCTGTTCTCCCAGATCCAGAGTGTAAGGACAGAGAAGTTACCCGTCGCTTTTCCCTAGCCTCCTCCATCAGCACCACAGTTAATGCTTCTGCTGTGACCAAAGGTACTGTCCTGCTTGCTTAGCTCCCCCTCTCCCTGCCTGCTGCCTGGCACCTTCACTGCCAAATGCTGCTCACACAGTGAGTACCTCAGGCTCAGTTTTCACAAAGGCAGGAGGTCCCAGAAGAAGAAGAGTCAGCACCAGTGTAATACCTGCAGGGAGGCAGGCCAGGACATTCTGAATGTGTATTGAGGTGTGCTGCTAGCAGAGTTTTCTCTTCCCAGTTTCTCTATTGTAGGCTTCAAAAAGTGTTGCTGGTGTCTGTGGAAATAAGAATAATTTTTGGCTGATGTAGGGTTAAGTTCCAACTTCTCCCTGGTTTGGATTATCTTATGTTCAATTGAAATTATTTCTCTGTTTCCTTAAAGCTCTTTAGGATTTTTGCTTTCAAGAAGGAGAGGATCTCCTCATTGCATAGCAGATATCAGAGATCAAGATAGCCTGAAATCAAGCCAAAACCAGAGGAGCAATAGATGCCATATATAATAGTTCTAATCATGTTTAGCAGTATCATAATTAGAAACTATGTTTGCAGGGAGATTTTCCTATGTGTAAGGGAGCTGGGTGCCAAACGCACTGAACTCCATACAGTTTGTGTGTGAGCTTATGGAACTTTTATTTATGTGCTCTATTTAGCTTTAGAAAAGACACTTTTACAAAATATAAGTTACTGTACTAGTTCCTAGATTTAAACCCAAAAGCAACCCATGCATTTAGGCAAGTTGATTGTGTTGAAAATCAATAACATTGTGACCACATATGGCTACATGTCAGGGACAATTCTGACAACAGAATAAATGGTCTTACATGGAATTCTGAATATATTGCCTTTTGGCAGTTCCTGGAATGGACTGGAGGAACTGATTTGAAATGTTTAGATTTTCAGGGCAATTCACAAATCAAAATAAAAGGAAAAAATGGCAGAATTAATTTTTGTAAAATTCTTTGCTCTATACTTGTCAGGAAGAAATTTGCTCAGTATCTGTAGCCTTCTCAACAGCTGTGAAGGATATGAGCCACATCCTTGGCTGCAGTGAGGCTGTCAGGGAATGAGGGCACAGTGGGATTGATGGGCAGAGGAAGGATGTGATAGTCTCACTACCTACAAATGTTTCTTTGACAGCACCTTTAGATCACAGCACTAGAACATCCTCACAAGGAAGTCATGGGCACAGCACAGGAGAAGAGATTACAGCTTTTTGCCCTCAGCAACAACTCAGAAATACATGATCTGTTGCTAAATTATGGGAAGACTGAGTTATTTGCTAATAACTATTTTCAAAGCTGGGGAACAAAATGAAGCATATAAGCACAAAGAAAATGGGCAACCAAGGGTTGTTCTTTAGTGTGGTTTATCAAAGAGAGCATGTGTGAGTTGTAATAAAAGTTAAAATTTGTTACAGTTTCATATCAAAAAGTCCTATCCTAGAATCCTGTCTGCCGAAAGACTGTTGGCAATCTCTTGGAATACTGAAAAAGCTACTTCTGCAATGATTTTCAAAGCTAGAAAACAGAGTCAGTGCTTTTCAATTAAGTGTTTTATTTACAGCATCTGCTTTAAGACAATATTTCAGATAACAAAAGAACCAAAGCCTGAATCTTGTCTCAGCATCAGCCCAGATGCGTATCTACCCAGGGTGTAGTGGTCATCACTTCTGAGGCTGCAGCTGCTGCTGTGTCTAGTCCTCACTCCTGACAGTTCAGCTCACTCACATGTGCAGTCGGGGCACAGGAGAGGTGCTGCACATGGACCTGTGGCTGGTGTCCCCCACTTCTGTGGGTCAAAAGTGTTGGCTTTGTGGGCTGTGCCCTGCCAGCCTCACAGGTGAAGGCTGGGGCTGCGGGTCTGGCTGCATTAGTGTCATCTCCTGGGCAGGAGTGAGAGGGAACATCTGTGAGATCTGAAGGGAATTAGATTCTTTTGCTGTGATGTCTTCATGTCTTTTGACTAAAGGGGTCTGTTCCCTATCACTTCACAGAAGTGTGTATCTTCACCACCTAGAAGCTAGGGGTTGGTCATTCTTCTGTGTGAAATTAAAAGTGTTAGGTAGGTAGTGTTTTCAGATAGTAGGAAAACAAGTTTCTCCTTTAACACTATTTACAGCCTTGTGACTCTGTAAACTTCACACAGGTCCCCTTGTTCCTGCAGTTAAGGTCAAGAGACATGAAATAAAGAGTGACCCAACTCCCCTGGGGTTTGAAGGTAGGAGTATTTCCATCCTGCATGAAAACCTCGTTTGATATTATTCACTGAATTCACATCTCATCACAGCTGGTGGATGATACTGCAGTCCGTTAGGGGGTTGGGGTCAGTTTATCTGCATAATTGGGATAAAGACGGCTTGTTACTCCCTTGCCTATCTCCTGCACTCATATTCACCTAGGCATGGGCCTAAATTAAATCCCCAGTTCTCTGCCTGTTTTGGGAACTAAAACTCTAGACTGTCACCTGGATCTGGATTTTCTGCCTGGCTCTGTGTCCCTTCAGAGGGAGCAGCAGCAGGGAGCCAAGGGGCTACTTTTCACCTTCACCTGCATTCTGGCCACTCTTCCCTTGTTAGTGTCTACTCCTAATGAGAGAAGCAGGAGCCATGTGCATGAAGGCTACAGGGGAGGCTAGTCTGTGCATTAATAACCATTTCAGGTGCAGTGTTTCATTTCAGATGAGCAGAATTTCCACCAATTCGTTGCAGCAATTAATAAATTGCTGTTTAATAAACAACAGCAAAGAGTTAAATTGGGATGCTGCTCCTCAGTCACTGGAAGATCACCAGCTTCCCAACTTCCATTGTCAGCTTTCCCCTTTACCTGACCAATTGCCTAAGATGGACACCAGAAGCCAGGTACCTCTGCTGCAGGACAGGCAGGAGAGAGATGTGGGCTGAGGAATCCTTTCATAGCATTGTGTTGTTCTGCATAAAAACTTGGTAGGAAGAGCCAGTGAACAGGTCAGTGATGGAATTGGTGAAGTATCAGAGCTATGGCACTTCCAGCAGAAGAAGAGACTGGAACAGAGAGGTCAGAAGAAACAGTTTAGAGACAGCAGAGGTAGTTTTGCTGTTTGCAGAATATTTCCTTTTGCCAGTGACCCCTGGCACTATGTTTAGAACCATCCTGGCACCCAGCACCTGAGTTTCCCAAAGTGTGGAGTTTATGCCTTGCTTTCCTCACTGATAGATGTCATGATCTCTGCATTCCCTGTGGCTGCAGAGGCAGGGGATGCAAGAACTATCTGCAGCATAGAACTGATTTGCTCCTAAATGGGTTAAAAACAAGGTATTGCTGCACAGCATCCTCCACCAGACTGAGTATCTTTAAGCAGGAAACAATGAACATTATCATCTCTTTACCAGAAGATATTGTGCCAGGGCTCTGACTGAGGTAATAACACAAGGGATTCCCCCCCAGAAAAATTCTGTTACATTCATCAAGAGTGAAATCATTAATTTCTGGTCTCCCTGGTCCCCTTTTGCTGCTGTATGGATTAGGATCAAACCCATGAATGATCACCTACAAAATTATTTGAAATGCTGCAAGGAAAATATGTTAATAATGGGTAAGGAAGCTGCAATGAAATCAAACACTGCACTGTTCACTCAGCAATTGTCTTCCTTAATTAACATCAATACTTCTGTTTGATTCATTTCGCTGTTCTCTGTCCTTCTCAGACTTACAGTCTTTCTGTGGAATGCTGCTGTCCTTTCACTCATTTGTGCTGCTCATGTGTCTCCTCTTTTATAACTGTTGGACCCCAGTCCACCTGTTTGTTAAAGAGACTGTCAGTTGCAGAGGTGATGCAGAAATTCACTTTGTACTGGTTGTCTGGTCACTATTTCACCTTGAAGACACAAATTGTACTTCCTGTCACAGATGCTTTTGAGAACACCATTTTGGCCCAGGCTAAATGTAATGCCGGTTCCACCACGAGATCCGTACCTAGATCTGCTTCACAGACAGGTAAACAAAATCAAAGTATTTGGAAACTCAATTTGAGAGTGCAAACTAAATTTATGATAATATTTACTCTCTTTATTATAAGGAGAGTTTTCTCTTTTTGTGAATATTATTTCCCATCAAAACATTGAAAGAACAAGCTTGAATCACTAGCTTAGAAACAATTTCCCACATTCTGGTTTTCTGAGGTCAGGCTGAAAGTAAATCTTTTAATTGAAAGCAGAGAGCTCAGAATTTGATCTTATTTTATAAGAATTAAGCATGAGAAACCAGCTGTTTCTTAGTCTGTGAAACTAGAATAGTGATTTATATGGAAGAGGGAGGCTGATGCATATATTTGTAAGCAATTCTTGCTGGTGAGGTTTCTAAATGACAGTGGCAAAAGACTGTTGAAGCTTTGTCTAATGGGGAAGAGGGATATCATTTTCTCTTGGTGTTTGTAGTCCAGCCTGTGAATTTGAACTGAAATTGCAGTAGCAGTTTGAAGTTAATTAGAATCAGTGTATTCTTGTGTGTTTAGACCTTTGCTAGCATTGCTGGTGTGAATTAACTGGACAGTGTCACCAGACCATACCTGTGGGGCGATAGCTGGGGATGCAGCTGTGCTGGAGGAAGGTCCCTGTGTCCCTTGTAACTGGGTTGCAAATGTTGGAGTAGACAGTCCCTGGGTGGCAGAAGGGGCTGCAGAGCTCCATGACCATGTGTTGCACCAACCAGTGCTTACAGCAGGGAGAATGTGCATGGCGAGGGATTAAATGAACCAATTAATAAACCTATTTCTCCCAGATCAGATCAGTCTTCTGTTTACAGCCTGACCTGTCTGGCTTGGCTTTTATATTGTCTCAGGCCAGGTTTTGGTGTGGGTTGAGAGTGCTGGGATGTGCATAATCCCACTGTGTCTCCATGCCTCATAGTCAGAGCTTTGCTTTGTTGAGAGCAATGGCCCACAGGGTGCAAAGAACTTGGTTCAGCATCTGCTCAGCCCAAGTCTCTGTGAATCAGCTAATGCCCAGCAGGTACATTAATTAGGAAGGCACATGGTAAATTGACTGACTCCATTCAGCTTGTATCTGTCAGGGCTGTAGAATAATTTGGTAAATGCAAGGTCTGCTTCCTCTAAGCTGGACTGTAGTCATCCCCATCCCCACCAGAAAAGGGACGGGCATCAAGTGCAGGAAAGTTTAGATGATTTCCATCTGCACAAAAGAGCTGACTTTTGCACCATGGGAGCCTCAGGCATACAGGTCTTATAAGGCTCAGCCTCAGTTTCCCTCAGGACACATCCTATGGACATGCCTTTTTAGGTGAAGAGAGACTGGCTGCAGAGCTTGGGCTGGAAATCTCTCACTGAGTCCTCTCCACTGGGCTGGGGTGGTTCTGGTGAAAACCATGCAGTAAGACAAGTAACAGCACAAATATGACTGAGGTCTCTCCTCATCTCCCTGGCTGTCTTTGTGCCTTGCAGTTTACTCTGTTCCTTTCCTGCACTTGCAGCCTGTTCCAGGGTATACTGTAAATTGCTCAGGTGGTAATATTGCCTTGGGTTGAGATGGAGATAAGAAATCAACCAAAATTCCATGGCTTTGTACTTACTTAAACATGTGAAGGTAAGGTGGAGACTGAATGATCATGACCTTCTGAAAGTCATGTCAGCACAAGTTATCATTTGCTCTGCAGGGAAGATTCCTGGTCCTTGATTTTTGTACCTCCTGAGCTGAAGGGATTGAGCAATGCTGAGCACTGGAAGTATCCATGAGTATGAACACTGCAGTCACACAGGCTGCTCTCACACCAGGGACAGTGAGTGGTACAGGCTTTTAGAGACAGAATAATGGCTGTGACATAATTTTTTTTTTTTTTTAATTGCAAAATATGGAATAAGCTGTTAAAAAGTACCAGCAATTTGGTAAGTGCAAGAGTGGGAAGTGAACCTGTGATATTTATTTTACAAAGACTGATTCTCAAAGAGACTAATACATGATAGGTAACTCATCTTGGTTTATCTCTTTTAAAAAGGTTGGCCCAGCAGACAAATGCCTTCTCTAGACACATTTGAAGATTTCGAAGCCATCCCTTCCAGCATGGATGAACTCTCCAACTCTTCTGATTTGGAGGAAGAGACCAACCCTAACAATGTAATTGCTTTTTAAAATGACTGTGCCCTTTCCCAGCACAACTTCCTCCTTTCTAAGGATCACAATGTAACCTGCAAAATTTGGGTTCACACCAGCCTTAAATCCATGGATATGTGGGAATACAGAAGATGGAAATTTGATTTGGGGTGTTGGAAAATTATTACAAGACTTTTGTTGATCAGGATGAGGATCATAAAAAGTGACCTATACTTGTAAGCTGTCACTTTGCCTGCTACAAAAGTGAGAGAAAACTGAGTCTTTAAAAAAGTGATTTCAGACTTCTCCAGATAACTTCACCTGGTGTCACAGACCCAATTTTTATATCAGAATAATGGCTAGTGGGTTAAGCCTCAAGTCTAAATGCAGAGAACAGGTCTGTCCAAATCTTGAATAATATTTAACCTGGGCATGATAAAACACAACTGCCTACAGAAGAAATCTCTGCCAGCTTGAAATGTCTAATTCAGTATTTAACTAAAATCTCTTGCACACAGTCCTTTCATCCATAGTGATTGTATGTCTCTGGTGCCTTTCATTCATTTTAGGGGAGCAATCTCTTCCGGGTGGAAGGCAGTTTTGACAGCTGCTTCCCAGATTCTCTTACTCTTGAGGATGGAGATTTAGTGCAGTTTGTGCAGGAAGGAGAGAATGGTCAATGGTGAGTATGGCAGAGAGACAGAACTGGAAAGGTAGAACAGCCATAACCTCCCGGAAAAGATGGAAAATATTCAGAATAATGTCAAAGTCTCTTCAAAATCGACCCAAATTAACTCACCCCATTGATTACAACAGGAAAGAGGCAGTGGGAGGCATGAACACACAAAGCAGCTTTGGTTAATTCCACCTGGGTGGCTTTGATCCCAAATGCTTGTGACATGTGGTTTAAGGGGACAAGTGTGTTAAAGGAAACAGATGGCAATAGTTGGGCTTTTGACACCAGAAGGACATCTATCAAAGGCAGCATCATATTCTGTAGGATACATCAGTAAAATCCCCACACCTTCCACTGAGAGCACTTTTAGCTCCAAAAGTTTAAATATGTGATTGACAAAGAGGAGTGAGTCTGGCCCTCTGAGCTCACATATGTTCTGGTGTATTCATTTTCTCTTGCTGCCAAGTGATTATAAGGAACAGACCTGCCTGGACATCTGAATTCTCCCTTCACAGGCAGTTTGGAGGGAGAAGTGGTGTTCCTCAGGGGTCTGTGCTAGGGCCAGTCCTGTTCAATATTTTTATTGACTACATGGATGAGGGTATTGAATCTTTCATTAGTAAATTTGAAGACAACGCTAAGCTGTGAGCGTGTGTCAATCTGTTGGAAGGGAGGAGGGCTCTGCAGAGATGGACGGATGGGCAGAGTCCAGTTACACAAAGTTTAATAAATACAAGTGCCAGGTCCTGCATTTTGGCCATAATCACCCCGTGCAGTGTTATAGGCTAGGGTTGGTGTGGCTGGACAGTGCCCAGGCAGAAAGGGACCAGAGGATGCTGATTGACAGTCAGCTGAACGTGAGCCAGCTGTGTGCCCTGGTGGCCAAGAAGGCCAATGGCCCTAGCCTGGATCAGGAATGGTGTGGCCAGCAGGAGCAGGGAGGTCATTCTGCCCCTGTACTGGGCACTGGTGAGGCCACACCTTGAGTGCTGTGTCCAGTTCTGGCCCCTCAGTTTGGGAAGGATGTTGAGACACTTGAGCGTGTCCAGAGGAGGCAACGAGGCTGGAGAGGGGCTGGGAACACAAACCCTGTGAGGAACAGCTGAGGGAGCTGGCGGTGTTTAGTCTGGAGAAAAGGAGACTCAGGGGTGACCTTATCACTTTCCACAACCCACTGAAAGGTGGCTGTAGTCAGGTGGAGGTTGGTCTCTTTCACCAGGCAGGAATGACAGAATGGGAGGACACAGTCTTAAGCTGAACCAAGGGAAATACAGGTTGGATGTTAAGAACAAGTTTTTTACTGTAAGAATTACAAAGTACTGGAATTATAAAGTCTGTCTGGGAAGATGGTGGAGTCACCATGCCTAGATGTGCTCAAAAAAAGACTGGATGTGGCACTCGGTGCCATGGTCTAGTTGAGGTGTTAGGGCATGAGTTGGACTCAATGATCTTGAAGGTCTCTTCCAACCCTGTGATTCTGTGTGGATACCTGTAGGACTGCCCTGAGTTCTCTGCCTTCTTCCTTGGTTTAGGAAATAATAGCCCAACATGCACCTGTAAGAAACACAACCCAAGGAAAGGCAATGTAGGAAAATTCACTGACTGTTCTCTGAGTTTCAGGTTAGTGAAGAAACTGGTCTCTGAGAAAAGTGACTGGGTTCCCTCCAGTATATTGCAGCCAGCAGAGGGGGACAGTAACAACATAATCAAGAGCAGCAATGCAGGTAATAGAGAAAATGTGTTACTGTACTGGTTTGGTGTATTTGTCTCCATACTGGAAAAGGATGTGATAGTAAAAGACGTGACAAAAAGTGCACTTTCTGTATTAAAGTACTCACCTGAGTGCATGTCTGTGCTGCAGTCTCTGGTGACATGGCTGAGCTAACCTGAAATTTGGTGTCTGGCTGTCAGAGCTAATCAGGCACAGCAGCTTTCCTTGGCCTGGCTTAATTGTTTTTCCCTTTCTGAGCAGAACTTGAATCTCCCATCCAACTTCTATGGCCATCAGTACTTAGGCTGGCTGCTTTACAGCAAGCCCAAGTGTCTCATACACAGGGTGTGCCTGCAGGACAGCTTTGATCCTGGCATGGATAGACTTTGGATGTAGACCAGCATCAGGGCTCTGTTTCTGGCCTAGGTTTGAAAACATTAAAATTTCATGAACCATTACTGCTTTTATCATATTTCACAGCTGGCTCCAAAAGCTGCAGGAAGGGCTGCTCTGGCAAGATTTCAGCCAAATCAGCACTAAAAATCAAATGTTCTCAGCTTTGGTTCTGACCTAACACCCAAACAGGTTGCACTGGAAAAGCTGAATCTGAGCAACTCTGCAGATCAAAGATCTGCAGATCTACAATTCTAGATTAATATTGTCCATCCTTAAATATACTTTACCAAAATGTGTCCTGCTTTTTTTCTGGTAGCAGGAGAAAGCAAAATCTGGCACAGCCATTCCCTGGGGATCTGTGATGGACAGCTACCAGCACTTAATTCTGAGTTACTGATCTATTTTGACTTTTTTGGTCAGTTTGTTAAAGTGGAGGAAATCCTTTTTGAACCTTAGGATTCTTTGCTGTGGTGTAATGGGAGTTTGGTAATTGCTGCTCCTTCACCTCCACAGCAGGTCAGTCCTCTCCTCCATAGCCCAACAATGGCCCTCATTTCACTGGCATGTCCAGTGCTTCAAAAGAAAAACAAAGCCAGGCACACATTACAGTTATACACCAAAAGAGCCTTCCTTGCCTTTCATGAAGGAATTAGGAGAGCAGTAAAATTGTGATTTTATGTTTTATTTTATTCCAAGCCTTTAACAAAGAACCTCAAGACCGTAGATGGAAAATCCTGTAGACATATTGTAGTGACAATGCCCATGTCCTCCTTTTCAGACACGTACAACGATTCCTGCAGCACAGCTTCAGTAGAGTCAGACACGAAGGAAAGTGAGGTGGCCAAAAGCTTCCCAGCAGAACAGAGGGCTGGCAGCTGAACAGCAGGACCAGCCTTCCTCAGGACCCCGTCCACCTGTCTTTATCTTGGGTGGACACTGGATCAAAGTTGCCTTTCTCACAAGCTCTGAGGTTTCACTAAAATTTTATCAACATGAACAGATGAGAACTGTGCTGTCCACCTGGCAAGCTGGGAAAAACAAACTTGAAAGGAGCATTTAACAACCAGAAAACATCAAACCTACCTTCAGTATTAGAGGAGGAAAATGCTTCTCGCATTGATTATCAAACTGTTTCAGAAGATGTGGCCTAAATTAGGTCGACAGCAGAGCTGAAGAGTTTCTATGCACGCACCTTTTGGCAACTTTGCTTGAGCACCACATCACTGCAGAGGGGCACGTGGTGGTTATGAGTCCTTGCTCCACCCTGGGGTCACCTGGAGGTTTTTCCATTTGCTTGCCTCTGGCTGTGCCTTCCCTGTCCTCTTTAATTCCAGCTGATACATCATCACAAATGTGCCCTTTTTGCTGTCAGTCAACACCAAAAACACCCCACTTGAGGGTGGCTGTGGAAAGGAGACTTCTGGGACCATCAGAGAGGCTCTGTGCAGCAGTGATGTGACTCCTCTGTGGTGGCCAGGAAGGCCCTGCTGCACAGCATTCCTCACCTGGAGTGGTGCAGGTGGCAGCTCCTGGCTGGGAGGAGCAGGGCTAAGCAGGGAAGTAAAGACGTGTAACAGCTACTGTGACAAAGAACTCTGAACTCTTTTTACAGTCTAAGTCATTCCTCTGCCCCCTCTACGGTCTCTGGTTGCTGGATCACAACCCTTTGCATTTGGTGCCGAGGATTCAGTTGAATGCCATTTACTGTCACATGTTTGAGTAGACTGCATGCTTTCCTTGTGTGCTGGGCTATGAGTAGATACATTTCACCCCCCATTTGGAATATACTTAAGCATTGCAAATAGGCAGTGAGCATTAGATGCTCCAATGAGTGGATAAAGTGTTGTTGTTAAATACTTCTTTCCAGGATATTTGATGAAAGGACTGTACCAAATCTCTGCCACATAAGGATGTAATGTATAATATAAAGTGATTAGAGATGTTATGATTCCTACACAAGCCATTAGCTCATTTAGAGCAGCTGTTAAAGCATGAAGGCATTTTGATGGTAATTGGGCCTTAGGTCCTACAAAAGCTGCTAGTACTTTAGTAAAGATAAGTATTGATTCAGAGTTGCAAACAGGCAAAGATCAGTCTGGTAAAGACTAGCCCAGAAGAAGCTCAAGAGTGAGTGGCTTTCACTCTTAGGGATGTTTTGTCTAACCCTCAGACTAGTGGTGCTTTCTGGAAATAACAAAGGGCACTAAAAGCACTAGAAATGGAGATGAAGCAAAACCAAAACCCACTCTTTACTAATTGAGCCTCTGAGCAAAGCAGTAGGTATGTGTATCATTTCTGCTCTCACCTCCGCAGGGACTCGAATGTTTTCCTTTCTGTCTCAGTGGAGGCTGATGTTTCAAGTACCTTATTGTGCAAGTCAGGATAGCTGTGGAGCAGCTAGATAGTCCTGTTAGAGAAAAAGCCTAGGAGTAGGTAAAGGCTTAGTCAGATTTTTTTTGCCTGTGAAGACTTATTGCTTGATTATGAGTTGTGCTGTGGTAATTGACTCCCATGGCTCTTCTAACCCTCCATATCTAAACTCTGTGATTTTCGACATTTTCTGTTCATGACTAAAGGACCTGAGAGTTCTGTACATTTCTAAAAGCTATTTTTGTCCTACAGAGGTAGAAGTTTGCCTGTTTGTTTTGGTCATTTACCTCAAAAATGACATGTAAGCTTTCAGGAACATGAATCCTCTTGGTCTGCTGTGGTTATCAGCATGTTGCAGGAAGAATTGATTCCTTTCTGTCCCCTACGGAATATGCAGCAACATTTTCTTGTAGTGCAATTACTTTATCCTCTCTCTAAAATGAGTTAGTTCTGATTTCTCTATTACTTTCAGTAATTTTTGCACAGTGCTGCTGTCTAACCCTGCCCTAAGTATAGGAGAGGGAAGGGCTAGGGAGCTTTGATTGCATATTAGTGAGTATAGTAAGCTTTTGTGTGAGAGAGAAGGGGGAAGGGTTACCCTGGGTGTATGAAACTGCCAAAATGAAGATTTGTGACATTGCTGATGGATGGAAAGACAAAACCCTGTACTTTGGAGTTTTATTTTTGAGGAATCTCATTTTGATTGTGAAATGGCAGCAGAAAGTCTCTGAAATGAAGATGAGAAGTCAGGTATTGTCAGTCCATTTCCTACCTCTGCATAAGCAGGGTGACAGTGTGCTGGTCCTACATCCCCTGGTGTCCTGACACCTTCCTGTGAAATGGGAGCTTTTGAATTTCCCACTAAATGCTAAATTTTACCACGTACACAAAAATTAGGGACCCTCCAGGGAAAAGCAAAGCTTTCAACATCATATGCCTCAATGTGCCCTCCAAGAGTCCCTGGTGTAATCCTGTGGAGTAGTCTAGAGCTGGAGCAGGGAATGGGGTTACTGAGGAAAAGGGTCCTGTCCCAGCTCCAGACCATCTGTCATGACAGCTGCAAAGGTAGGGGCTGGATTGTTACATTTTTTCTTTTTCCAAAAAATCTGTTTTATCCTGCTGGGCCAAAGTTTGAGTGTGTCCTGCTCCATGGATGCCCTGGGGATGACAGGTGCCTCTGTCCTGTGGCTGTGCAGCAATGGCACATCACTCTGGTCATTGGGAGCTGACTGTGCCCCTCGGGCACACTGAGCCTGAGCAGGGAGCTCACAAACATTAACTGTACCTTTAACTTTCCTGCAGTGCCAGGTGCCTGTTTCTGCCTCCCTGTTCCCAGCCCAGGGCACAGGGCAGCCCCATCAGGGTCTCACAGGGCCCTTTGGCTTGAGACTCAGTGAGACAGGGCCACTGCAGGGCTGGCTTTGGGAAAGAATGAGTTCAGTGACAGACCAGGCTGCTGACAAGTCCTAGGAGTACAAAGGAGTAACCTCCTGGCTTTGCTGATGAGACAAAATGGGGTTTGATGACTTTTTGAGTTTCTTTAAATAGTATGCAGGATAGTCTTTTAATTAGTGTATTTCTGTCAAGCAAGGTAACAATTATGGGAATGACTCTCCATGTACAGTCTAGATGATGATTTGGTAAAGTCCAGCAAGACTAACATGTATGTTAGGGTCTGCTTATTCTGTCGTTGACACCATCCTTTTCAGGGAGAGCGACGTAAAAATCATAGTTTTCAAATAAGGATTTCATTTCAGTGTTTGGAGATGCTATAGTGACCATTTAAAGGTAATTTAAAATAATGGTTGTGACTAAGTTTTGGCTAGAGAAGACACCAGGTCCCAGGTAGGTCTGTGCTGCAGCAGCCCTTGCTGCTGTCCTTGTGCCTGGCTGTGCTCCCTGTGCCTGGGTTGGTCACACCTGCCCTCCAGGCTGGGACTCTGCCTGGGCTCTCCTCTCTCTGCTCTGCTGCTCTTCTGAAAAACTTCAGAAACTTCACATCCTCAAAACTGCCCTTAAAACTGCTCACTCAGGTGTGGGTGGGCTGCAGAGCCCTTCCTTGCTGGCACCCATGGCAAACAGAGATGGGCAGCTGCCCGATACACAAGTCTTGCTTTTAGTGAACCAGGCCTGGTCCTCCCCTCCCACCTCGAACCCCACCAGGTGGAGAACTAGACCAGTGGTGGTTGTCTTGAACACAAACAGCTGCAGCCAAACCACATCTGAGCTCTGGCTTTTCTCGCCAGTGACAGCAAAGCTCTGTGTGTGTCTTATGTTCTGGTCGTGTGTGTGATGAGAAGCCATTTTATTGTCTGATTTTCTTAGAGTCTTGATATTTCAAACAGGATTGGGTATGAGAAAGGCCATGCGCTTCCTTTCCAAAAATACTCAAAGACTTCAAATATATATATATATGATTAGAAATATATAAGAATAATAAAAAAAAAAAGATCCAAAATGTGTATTTCTTCTTGCAGCTGGACTGAAATAGCTGCTAAGATTTCCTCTCCCCAGCTGAGAATTGGTACAGTTTGTTATTCTTACATGATTTCCATGGTGTTGATAATGATGTATTTGTATATTGTGACTGATGAGAGATAATCAGACAGGAAAAGAGCACAGAATTATCTGTCCTTTTTTCCAGTCAAGACAGAATGTATGAATTTATTACAAGAAAAAAAAGTGTGAAAATGAACTTCCTGTAATTAGGCCATTCTGACCTGTGTAGAACCACACTTTGTTTGAAATTTATAAAAATTATAACTACTACACAAAACCCCGTGGTTGATGTCTCTATATGAAGCAACAAGTAAAATGAGATTTTTTTCTATTTGAAATAAATGAATTATCAGTAAAGATACATTATCAGAGCTGAAAAAATGCATACATTTGTCCAATATAATTTTAATTTGTTCAACGCATGTGTCAAAAGGCAGGGTAGGTGTTGTTTTTCTTTACCCACCTCCCTTAGTCATGTTCTGAATCGCTGGGACCTTTAGGAGAGTGCAGAGGTTCACACAGACAACTCAGAGGAAGTGGTAGATGACTTTGTAATAGTTACTCCTGAGATATCTGCATGCCTTTGGCTATCAGTGTTCATTAGGGAGTGCTAACTGGCCAAAATACAAGCTGTGGGTCATGTAGAAAGGCAAGCAGGTAAAAATGAGAATATAGAAACACAGTGTAAATCGAGCAAGATAAACTGGAACTTATTTCATGCAGTATCCAGATTTCTGGGGGCAAACTTCACCTCACCTGACTTTCCCAGTCCTTGGTGTCACCATGTTCCTGCAGTGAGTATTGGTATGAGGAAAAGGAGAATTAGGAGCGTGCCAGATGCCAGCGTGGGGGTTGCTGTGTTCCCTGCCCCAAGCATGCCCCTGGCAAATTCCCAGGGCAGGTGTGAGTGATGCTGTCCTGCTGCACATCCCGGCTGCTCCGTGCAGGAGCCCCTGTGGCAGCGCTGTTGGGATCAGCACTAACAGTGACCCCTGCCCGACGGGAACAGCACCGGGCCAGGCAGCAGAGGATGGTCCCCACTGGGGACAAGAGCCCGTCTGGGGCTCTGCTCAGCCCTGTCTTACTTTTGGCAGATGTTCTGTGGAGATGGTCACACCTCTCCCTTCTGTGCCTTAACATAAAAGATGGAGTTTGGCCTTAAATGTGAAGCATTTTCTAAACAACACAGGGCAGGCACTGATTTACAGGCTGCAGCCCTCTGCTGGGGCACTTTTAATGTGATTTACAGGCTG
>CM031865.1:11323412-11556043 GCA_018697195.1 Certhia americana | reverse complement strand
AGGCTGCAGCCCTCTGCTGGGGCACTTTTAATGTGATTTACAGGCTGTAGCCCTCTGCTGGGGCACTTTGCACCAGGTTCTTAGAGAGGGAGGGAGGGAGATACACGAAGCTTTCCCTGACCTTGCAGAGCCCCAGGTCTCTTCCCAGTCAGCCCAGCAGTCATTTCTCCTTACACTTTCTTTACTAATCATCATTTATTTCCTTCTGCGTGAGTTTACAGACGAGAGACAT
Organism: Certhia americana; assembly: GCA_018697195.1. Lineage (NCBI taxonomy): Eukaryota > Metazoa > Chordata > Aves > Passeriformes > Certhiidae > Certhia > Certhia americana. Next base: position 11,555,811 of record CM031865.1, on the reverse strand, counting down.
CGGTCTCCCCCTCTCTCTCCACCTCCTTCCCAGCCATGTGACTGAGCACTCCCTGCACCAAGTGAAACTTTTCAGTCCGCAGGAAAGCTCTGTTTCCTCTGCACCCTCTGCCTGGGGAGAAGCAGCACCTCTCACACCCGCAGCCAAGCTGGCCATGGGGAGGAGTGCACGGCAGCTCATCTCGCTGACCCTCGCCTGTGGTGAGTAACAGCATCATTTCTACCTAAAAACGGGACATTATGCCAGTTTTGTTTCATTGCAATCAGGACAGTGCCCAACAGACTCAAAACTTGGAACAGCTTCGTTGCTAACACTAAGAGTGCTTTCAGTGAAGTCCCACTGGTAAGAAATAACCATAACTGCTGTTAACTGCAGCTGCTATACACCTAGTTTGATGTTTTCCTCTGTATTTTGCCTTGAACTCTGTGATGGCATAAACTCCATGTGAAGGAGCCAGTTCAAAGACATGACAGAAGCAGATTTTTTTGGCTTTGCTTTTCCTAATTAAAAGTAATTTCCAGACCTGTAGAACTAACTGAAAAATCCTGAGTGAGACAAGTAGGAAAGAAACCACTAAGGAAGTGTTCCTCGAGTCATTAATTTATCTGCATTGCAGGATGCAGAACAGGACCAGGAAAGCAGAAGTGAGGCAGGGTCTTGGAGAAGACAGGCTGGGGCTTCTCTCAATGACAAACCCCACCAGAGTCACCATTTGATCCTTTATGCTGCTCTGAAAATCTGGGGAGCCATACACATGAAGGAAATAGCCCAGTGATTTAAGTCAGTGCTCAACACCTGCAGCAGCTCCAAATTTGCCTGGTGAAGAGGGACAAAATGTGGTTTAATCTGGGGAGTGGCCAAGGATTTGAGCTTGTTGTTGGGTGTGGTTTGCCATCAGCACACGGGGATCACACAAAAAACAATACCCCGTCCCCCTCCCAGTGCAGGAGCAGGGAAAGTGCCCAGGGACTTGACCACGAGCAGTTCCTGCTGTATCTCTCTGCTTTCCCATGCCTGCTCCATAGCCAAAGTCTGCTGAAGTAGCCCCAAAACATACAAATGAAAGGGAGAGCAAGAGCAGACTGAGAAGCAACAGTAATAATTCAGTGGTCAGCAATCACTTTTGACCAGAAAGAACTTGTTTCCTATGTTCTTTACCCGGTTTTGATATTTCCTTTAATAATTTCTTGTGATGTTTCATTAATGTCAAAAAGTCAAGTCTTTCTATGCAGACAGGGAATGAAACATAATTAGTGTAGAACAAACCCGCTGGGCAGCTGAACAGATGAGTGTGGTTAGATGAAAGGGGGAAAAAATCCTCAGCAAGAGTTTCTATCACACACCCCAGTACAGGCTGAGAAATGGCACTGAGCACTCAGCTTCCCACAATAACGCCTGGGAGCAGAGCAGGGATATTCCTTGTGACCAGAACTTGTCACCAAAAAAGGATGAAAAAGGGATGTCCAGGCCCAGACTGGGAACAGTGAACTTCTGAGAACTGTGCTTGTTCATTGCTAAGAGTTCTGTTCTGGAGCATTGCAAGGAGGCTGTCAGGGCTCTCACACAGCCCTCAGCATCTGTTACACACCATTTTGGTGCTAAAGTGAGACAAGGGGACTGCAGCTGCTTGCTCTGGGAAGATACACCCCAGGGCACTTGCATCTCTCAAGCAAAATGTTGTTTGTATGAAGTTTTGAGTTGGCTTTATGGCAGGAAAACAAAAGGAGACAACTGGGGGGGTGCAGAACTGCCATTCCTCATGTTTCTGTAGCCTGTCCTGCTGGAAGAGCCCCAGAAAGTCTGTGCTGGGGGAGTCGTGCTCACAGCTGCTTTCTCAGCGGTGCCAGGCTCCCAGAGAGGAATGTGGCCTTGCTAAGGAGCCACAGAAGCTTTGTCAGCTTCAGCTAGAGGGTATGTCAGGGACCCCATGGGATGTCTACCCCTTCACACAGCAGAGCCACCAAACCAGCTCCAGCAGCCACCCTAACACAGCCAGTGCCAATGGGTGCAGCTGGAGAGGGATCCCTGCCCATCCCTGGGAGCTGATGTGGCCCAGATGCCCTTTGGGAAGACAGTCCCAGTCAACAGATTTAGCAGTGTGTTCATGCACTGGCAGAAGCCCCAAAATGCTTGGGGGAACAGGCTGGTAGTCACCCAGTCAGCAAGAGCCAAGGGCCATTCCAAAGATATTTCTGGTTTTACCTCTCAGGTGACCCAATCTGGCTGAATAATGAAAAATAGTTGGGTTGAAATTGCCTTTTGAGGAGTTTTATTTAAAAGCTGTGTGTGGCATTCTAATGTCATTTCAATAATATTTCTTTCTACATCTATATTACCGTGTCAGTAAACAAAATCAATCTGTGAACTGAAAACTAAGACCTACAGACAATTAAGGATTCATATAGATTTAAATATGGGTTGTTTCACAGTCTTAGAGGGGAAGAAAGAGCGAAAATTGCAACTTCTTCTTTCTTGTTTTTGTCATGCTGATACACTAGGATGCAGCTACCCATAACTGGTGCATGGCAACTGCTCTGGCTTTCCCCTGGCCCCACAGAAGGAGATCAGTCATCTGATCAACAGCTCAGCAGCTGTGGTAAAGCATAGGGGCAAGAGAGAAAATGAGCTAAAGCATCATATGAATTATGCATTTTTAGGTTCATTTTGAGAAAAATCCCAATATTTTTTGAGATTTTTCAACTGTCTCAAGTTGCACTTTAATGGTAACACCTAAAGTGGCTGTCAGGTGGGTTCTGTACAGCTCAGAGTGAAATACAGGCAATTTTAGGAGTATGGAATATTTACATCTACATTTCTGCTGTCCTCCAGCATAGCCATTTTTAAGGGAAAATTGTGGTAAGGGTTAACATCTGTGCATCTGCTCTTGTTTCTTTGATTTTTATCTTGAATTTGATTCAAAACCCAGTAAGTTTTATTATTCTTACTTAGTTCATAAGTACCTGAAAATGGTTAGATTTTGTGAATTCAGCTATTATTGAAGATCTCTGTTCATGATGAGTGACAACAAATGAAAGAATAAATGGAAGAACTTGTGAGATTTTGGCCGTTTTCACTCTAAATGTGCCTCTGGCATTAATCTATCGTAAAATCCTAATCTCAGCAGCCTGCCTGCCATCAACTTTGACACTGACTCATGAGAAATTTCTTTGAAAGAACCAGTGTACAGTGAACTCAGACATGTTGAGGCATTCTTTGTGGAGCTATACTGCTGGGAGTATGGGCTGACTTATGGGTCCCTTCTGTCTCCAAAGTGGAGAATTTATCCCTGTCCTCCCACTAATTTAGGCAGTAAATCATTTAAATACACCTATATCTTCATGTACATCAAAGAATTCACATATATCAGTGATTTATTTCTTTAACTCAATCTTGTCATTTCAGAGTCTTGTTGCATACTCACAAAGACTCAAACAGAAGAGCTGTGACATTCAAATATTCTACAATGTACTTTCCCATTTTTTGTTCACTTCTGTATTTACATTTAGGAGTCAGTTACTTTTTTTCACTTCTGCAAGGGACTTGTTTGTTTCTGTTAGAAACATTAGATGGAAGAATAATTTTAGTGCTGTAACTATTTTCTGATGTGGTCCAAAATGCTCCTGGATGCTGCGCCCTGATTTTTTTTCTCATTTCTGAAAGCCCATCACTAAGAGGGATGATCCTTCTTTGGGTTCTTCCAGGACAAAAAACTCCAGGGTTCAAGCTGACATGGCTACAACAAAACCATAAATAAATACCTGGAATTTCCCTGTTCCCAGACTGGTTTCCCAGACTGTTGTGAATCAGTGTAAGACAATTGCACTGCCTTGTTTCCTTCACACACACAGACACATCCCTTTTCCCTACACTTTGTTGGTGAGAAACCAACAACCCCTTTGGCTGCTACACCCACTTCATCTTCCTTAGATCTCCACAATTTGCTTCCAGCAAATCCTGCTGAACTACTGCCTGCAGGGAATTCTTGTGCTGCCTGGGGATTGTGCAAGGTCTGGTTCCTCAGTGTGTGGAGAGCTGGGAGCCTGCTCCTCCACTGGAATGGGAATACTCAGAGGTGTGAAACTCAGGGGAGTGGTGCCTAGCTGTGGATAGTCCTACAGGGTGTCTGCTTTCACTCTCCTGTCATGACTGGTGCCAAATGAAGAGTGATATTGTATCACCCATTTGACAACAAAACCAGTGCAGATATGTTGAGGTTATCAACATAAAAGTGAAATGTAAAGGTTTCTAGACTACTGACTTTAGTTTCTTTGCAGCATTTTCCTCCTGCTTTGCTGAAGTGGCCCTGGGGGTCGAACTGTCTCCAGAAACCACATCCTTCCACCAAATTGCTACTTCTGCTCAGCCACTTTCCCTTTATCATTCTTCACCCCATCAAAGCACCACAGTTCATTTTAACAGCACAGGCCCTCTTCAAACAACACCCACGAGCCACAGAACAACTGAGCAGACAACAGAGCAGCTCCAGGCAACATCAGCTCCAGGCCAGCACACGGCAGCCCAGGCAGGAGCAGGGACTGTGTCCACAACACCCTCAGACGACCCCAGCACAGCCACGACCTCGGCAATGCCCTCAGTGACAGCTGCAGTGAAGAACACAACCACTCCCTCTGTGCCCTCCACCAGGCATGGGAGGAGACCATGTGTGACCACAGGAGCTCCAGCAGTGGCCACCAACACCTCCCAGAAGCAGGAGACAGCAAGTACCCAGGGGACAGCTGCCACCACCACCTCTGCAGCCAGCAGCACGCAGAGGGCTGGGCCCAGCACAAGGTCACGGAGACAAACAACAGGCACTGGCAGTCCAACAGCCACGGCCATGACCAACACAACCACCCACGCAGGGACACAAACAGCCCCCACATCCCCTGCTAGCACAGTGAGACCCCCTCCCACCCTACAGCCCTCTGCCATCCCCACAGGCACCTACACCCTTTCTGATGGGAACAGGACCTGCGTCAAAGCCGTCATGGGTCTGCAGCTGATGGCTCGGGATACACAACGGGTGAGGTGGAAATGAGCTTTGTAGTGACTTTCTTCATTATTTGGAGTTTGTTCTTCCTTTTTCCAAGCCATTTTCAGAATTAGCTTCTATGATTAAAATAAGTGGTTTGCTGCCAGTCTAAGGCCCCTCATGTGCCACAGCATCCCAGCTGCTGTACTTTGGCCTGTGTGATGATGATGCCAGGGGCATGTAAAGGTGTTTTCTTACTTCAGTGATATTTGTGTGGGACCTATGCTGGGGTAGGAGATCAGTCTGCAGGGTTATTTGTGCTTCCCAGAATGGGAGATTAGTTAAAATCTGAACTGACTTCAGGTAAGAGCTTGAGATTGTGAGTTGTAATGAAATCAAGAAATTGACAGTTCACAGACTTGGATTTAGAGGTGGGTTGTCCTGATGCTGATGTATGGACATTTAGGATCACAGGAACTGCCAGGTCCTGAAGAGCTGGTCCTGTCTCCTAGAAGTGATCCACTGAGAATGATTCAGCAAAAGACGTCATACAACCTGAAATGGCTGTTGTGTCCCTCAGGATTAAGGTTTTGCTGCCTCCATTAATACAACACATGGAGCTACATCCTCAGGCTCTGGAGTTCTTATGCTTGAGCCATCCCTGTTACAAATACAAATACTCATGTTTGATGTCTGAATATTTCTAACACAGGAGTGTCTAATGTTGGTAAAGGTAATTTTCATCCCTTGTCCTGGCAGAAGCCAGGCAGGGAGCAGGATTCCCAGCCTCACCAGACCATAGTGAGATGTTTACAATAACATAAGGTGCTCCCTCTTTGTAAATTACCACTTTGTAAAATTTGTAAATTACCTGACCCTGCCTGAATTGTATCAGTTCACTGAATGAACAGAAACACAATATTTTATGTCATCTTAATGCACTGGAAGAGCTCAGTGATGTGTCAGAGAACCTCCAGTGCTGGTTCAGGAGTAGGGAACAACCCTGGCAGGCAGCAGTTGGGCTGCTACCCCCACTGGCTGGTTCATTCAGCCACACAGAGCCTGTCTAGGGGCAAAAAAAGGGCAAATCTCTACATGTTTTAAAGTTATGTTTGCTTTTAAGTTCCCTCCTCCTCTTCATCAGCAGCCATGCAATGTCTCTTCTCTCTACAGGAGCAGATGGAATATGTGACTGTCAACCCCAATGTGACAAAGATATCTGGAAGCTGTGGGATGGTGCAGTCCGAGCTGAACTTAACTTTTAGTGAAGGATTTGTAAACATCACCTTTGTAAAGGTAATTGTTGCATTTAGAGGGAAGGAGTGTTTAGGACTGGGAAGCAAGAACTTAGGCTGCCTTTGACCCAGCTTGAGCTTGGAAAAGGCATTTCATCTATCTCTGTGCTTGTTTTCCATCTGCATTCAAGGCATGGTTACTCCTGTTCTTCCCAAGGGCTAAAACCATAGAACCATGGTTTGATTAATTCAGGCTGGAAAGCACCTCTGGAGGCTGCCTGGTGCAACATTGTGCTCGTACAACTGATTTCAGTGTTAAATCAGGTCTGTTTGAACTTTCAATTTGGAAGTGAAGGGTAAGCACAGTACTGTGCCATACTCTGACAGAAAGTGCCAGAGAGCAGTGTTAAAGCTGCCCATCAAACAACACAAAGGCTTGGAATAGCGAAACAAAATCTGAGTCTCTTTTTTACATAGGTAAAAGTCTCATGGGAGGGAAGGTCAGGTCTGCTGTTTGCACTGGAGTGGTGCAGAGGGAAAGGGTTTGGGACTGTGCAGGAACAAGGTGTGCTGGGAGCTCTGACTCACTGTCAAGTTGCTCTCAGGCATTTGCTTCCCCTAAAAGTCAGCTGGGGTTGTCAAATTCAAAGGACAGTCTGTGCAGTGTTAAGTGCCCAGGAGCCATGACACATCCACAGCTGAAGGAATCTAATTTCATCTATTTCTGAGTGGAAAATTCCAAACAAGTGAACTGCAACAACAAAATTGTAGCTAAGTGGCCTTAAAATACACCACACCAGGGAGACCTATAAACACTCACAGAAACTTGGGCAAGATGAGAGATTCTGCTTACAGTGGGAAAGGGAGCTTTGTTTTTGACATTGTATATATTCATTCCACCTTCTCCACTGGGGCCACATCACATGTAGGTGTGGCTTTAACACAAGCTGCCAGGAGTGCTGCAGCTTTTATAAGCACGGGAGGAAATCCCTGGGTGCAGCCATCCTCTAATTCGGGCATTTGCACATTTTGGGAGGCAGCACTATTTGCCTGAAAGCTGTAAGGGCTGGGTGATGATGCCAGCAGAGGTAAAACAGAACTAAAACTGTGTATAAAGTCATTAATAGGCAGGGAGGAATGCAGGAACACGGCACAGGTTGGATCCCATCAAACTCTGGCAGGTGTAATGAACATCAAGGCCATGTCCTGGAGCTCCACAGCAGCTGAGAGCTGCATCTGGCCATCACTGCTGATCTGTGTCCTTCAATTAATCAAGCTGAAGTGTCAGTCTTGCAGCCTGGTTCCAAGCTCAAATTAGAGACAATTAAGAAAAGTACAAATGGTTAATCAGTCATTTTCATAGAAAGTCCAAGAGGGAACAGCAAATTATACCCCATATGTGTCATTAATTCTTGAGCAGAGAAAATATTTCGATTAGTAGTCATTTTTATTTTAGCTTATGGCAAAAAGTTTTCTAAGAGCTACAGAAAAAAGTAAGGGAAAAAATGAAGGACCTCTTTAAAACAAAGGAACAGTTCAGACTCTGAGTGTTTGCTCCTGCAACAAGAGGAGCATTTTTGGTGTTACAAGAATCCTTAGAAAAAGGCTGGGGATTCGAGTACCCACAAAAGCCCCAGGTTGCAGCAGTGCTAAGGAGAGTGATGTGAACCTTTAGGAGGTGCTTGACCTGTCTTGCCCTGAAAAAGGTGGGTTTTGGCACAGCATTAGACAATGCACCTTCCACTTACAGATAAGCCTCAAGAGCATAGCAGGGCTCAGCTTGGACTGCTTTGAAATTCAAGTTAATAAGAAAACAATTTGCTGCTGGCTTTTTGTGTTTGGTCCCCACGGCCTCTCGGTGCTTTGAAGCAGGAGTGCTTCAGCAGTGGCACTTGTGGCTGTCCCTGGTGGGAGAGGAGCTGGCTCAGGCCCTGGGGCTGGGGTGGCAGAGGAGAGGGGCTGGTTCAGTGCTCACCGCTCCAGTGGCCTCTGTGAAGGGCTTGAAAAAAGGAAGTTGTGTAACCAACCCACAAGATGTGAAGTAGCAGGTGTTTTCCACAAGCAAAGTTTTTAACTGTGGCCAAACAGAAAAAAGCACTGCCACCCAAAAATGGTCATGTTTCACCTAATTATGTCCTTCAGTTGGAATAATGCTGAGAACCTCATCTCTGGTGTATTTCTTTCTTCAATTTTCCCTCTCCATTCTACAAGGGCACAGGAGACATTAATATCTACTGCGATTTATCCACCAGCTGTGCTCACCAGTCCCTGTGTGCTGCTGCAAGAAGTATCACATTTTACTCTAACACTGTTACCAGGGGAAAGTTCTCAGGGCTGGCTCTTGCCCTGTGACACTCCAGGGGAGGGCAGTGTCCAGGTTGCACCAGGGTTTCAGGGCACATGTGGGCACGACACCTGGCTGGAAATTTTGTTCCCTGCTGTTATCCCAGGTACTTTCCATGTCAGCAGTTTTCCTGCTGTTGGTTATCATAAGTATCTCATGAGTGCCCAGCTTGAGCAGTTTGTGTAAGATGACACCTGAATGGTCCCATTTCATTGAACTGAACAGAACTGGTGATGCAGCTCAGATTCAGAAAAGAAAAATACATCCAAGAGTGTTGATTCTTGGGTCTCAAAGGTGATGCTTTACCAAGTGTTTCTTCAGAATATTCTTTATGAACATTTTGCTGGGGTGAGCTGTATTGCTTTCCCCTGCAAATATGAGTATGTATTATGAATAAAGATATATCTTCTTTTGCAGCAAGCTCCAAGTTACTCTGTCACTAAAATTGAGAGCAGAATACAGTTATCTACTGAAGGTCAGTGATTTTACCCAGTCAATTTCATATCAAACTGTTCTGGGTGTGGGATAAGTTTTCAGATCTTTAAAACACTGGATTTTGCAAATATGTGTTTTATCAAGCTTCAAATGTCTCATTCGCCTAAATCTTAATGTATAAAAATGGAAAAATAATGGCTGTAGTTATGTCATTATTATTACATTTTATTTTATATCTCAAAAGCTTTCTCTGCCCCAGTCTTTCAGAATAGAGATTACTTCAAACCTTGCCTGCTGCTGTAAGAATTCTTACCCCTGCCTGCAGATTCAATTCGTTAAAATGTGATTTGAAGAAGCATCTAAAATTTTAGCCACTTTTTCTGACGTAAGCTCAGCTGAGTTGCCCATTGATAATTAAAACACTCATTTAAACAAGTGAGAAGAATAAGTGATAGTTTATGGAGAAAATGCCCATGCTGTAGTCACTTCTGGGACCATTCTACCTCAGAAAGGTGTTGGTTCCAGTGGAGTCGGTGTGGATTCTCATCTGTCTCTCTCTGGCCTCCAGGAATGCTTTATTATGCAGCCCTAAGTGAGAAGCTGTTCACAACAAAGCTGGGGAATTCCTTTAAGTGTGCCAGCAGACAAACCTTTCTCTTGGAGAGGAACTTCCAGATCCTCTTTGTTCATATGCAGCTGCAGGCATTTGACATTGTGGGTAACCAGTTTGGAAAAGGTGAGTAGAATACTTTTCCACCCTTCCCAGATCTACATGTCAGCACTCTGGTGGCCTGATGGATTTAACCTGCTAAATTGTTCTCATACACATCCCACTGCTGATTTCTCAACCTTTCCTGAGTCATTTCCAACAGAGTGATAATACCTATGGAGGATGGAAAATATCTTTCCCCCCTCCATTCAGCACCTTCTGTTTCACCTTCTCATTAAAAATGTTCCACTCTACAGCCACAGTTTTCTTCTTCATCCATTTTCTCCTGGAACAAGCAGAGGTGTGTTCACCACCAGTGCACTGCTGAAACCCCAACATGCAAAGTTCATTTCAAGGTCGTTGTTCTCAATATAACCAGATTTTAGCTATTTTTAAATGCTCCTGATACTCACGTTGTTCCATGGCTGCAGCAGCAAAACTGCCAGCTAATAAGGATATTTGTGAATGCAGGATTATATTTTCAGAGCAGCTGTGTCTAGACAAGATGAAACGTGCTCCTGAGAAGGAGCACAACTGGCCTACTCCCAGCTTCAGAATTAAACATGATGCTCATCTCTTCAGTTTGTCTTTTCTTGGAGAAGTGTCACAATGAGTCAAGCAGGTACCTCAGTAAAAGACAAAGACCAGAGAAGGGGACTCAATGGGACCTTGTGGTCTCTTTCAAGCTGTCCATCTTTTCATTTCTGTGAGAAATTTCTTCCTCTCAGGGCATTTCCATACAAGAACTCAGGTGCACAGAGAGGCTGACTAGCTCTCCAGCTCTTCAGAGCAACAATAAAGCATTCTCTCTTCTGTCACTTGTCTTTCTGTGTGCTTACAAAATGCCCCTGTTTTCTTCTTTTTACTTTAGATCTGTCTTTTGACTCAGTTTGGCTCTGTTTGACCAATTCTTCTTCTGTTAGGTCACCATTTTGGTTACCTTTTCCATCAAAAAGGAATGTAATGGGAAACAACATTTGGGGCTTTTTAAAGTTGTGGTCCTTCTCATACTGAGAATCCCATCTATGCTCTCATTCCCATGAAGTATTTTCATGGGATAACACTGAGCTGGAAGAACTCGTGGGATCCCATCTGGTCCCCACATTCCCATACAAATATGTACAATGAATTATCTTAGTTATGGGATTAAGTATGGCCTCTAGGAGAGACTGAGCTGAGAAAGATACTCTGCTTCTCCCTCCCTCCCTCCTTCCCTGTCAGACTTACCTCTGCTAGTCAGTACCACATACAAATTTAAAATAGTTTTTCTCTTAATCAGGAGTTGAAAAAGCAGCTCCCACCTCTGAAATAATTCCCCTGTGGCTATAAAATAGTCATGAAACTGTTGTGTGTCAGCTACGTATGCAGCTTCTGAAAGAAAAAATCCCCAGTGAAGGAATGACTAAACACATCACCAGCCTTCTCCCCTCGGGTGTCTCAAAACTGATACTTTCACTTCTGTTGCTCCTGATTTGCTTATCTTTAAATGAGGAAGAAAAAGAAAACATTAATGGTCACTGGTTTCAAGTTCCTTACAACTGTATACAGATTACAGCAGTGTTATGTCATCAGCTTGATCTGTTTGAGTCTGGAAATCCGTAAAAGGGTCTTCTGTACTTCAGTGTATCAGAAACAATTCCTAGAGTTCACAGAGTTTGTTCCTTCATTCCCAATGTTTCATCAAAGAAAAATGGCCAATTCAAACATCGGTGGCTTTTACAACACTTAGATGCAAATACTTTTCAGCTCATTTAACAGCAGGTTACATTAACCAGACAGAGCTTTTAAAAGGCAGCCTCTAATAGAATGCTCATGCCTTTGGCTTTGTGGCATTGCATCACCATCTGGATTTGAGCAGAAGAGGATCAGCCTTTGGGAAGAGCCATGTGGAGGCTCTGGAGCTGTGACATGATGTCATGGACTCCACATGTTCCCTGGGCTCATTGCCCACTGACAGTGTAAAAGTCCCATGGGGGAAAAGCACAAGCCAAGCTACAACCTGTGCCAGCACAGTCATGGAATAACAGTCGAGGTTTTTATCTCAGAACACTGTCAAAACCTGCCTCAGAACAGTCACAGGGTGTGAGAGGGGCACAGGGTGTCAGATCTCCCTCATATCCTGACTGTAAACTGGATTTGTGCTGAGCTGGGATGTACTGTGGGGTTTGGCTGCCCTGCTTAGAGAACAGTTTGTTCTGCAGGTGCCACTCACAGCAGCATGACAGAGGTCAGTCTTTCCCCGGAGCCTGAGGAAGGACCATTCCATCACCTAGATCTGATGGAAGATGTAAGTCTGATCCTATATTGGGATAACACATTAGTGGTCATTCCCAGACATTGCCTTCACTCCTAGGACTATACATGTATTTTCAATTTGAGACAGACCCTGCCATTGTTCCTGGGTAAATTTTCCATTTCTTTCATTGGCCCATGTGGTACAGTCTCTCCATAGAAAAGCTGCCAATTTACCTCAGTCTAGAAGTTCACTTTAAAGTAAAATAAGTTTCTGTTTAATCAGAGGATGATTTGAATATTCATTTGGGTAGGAACTGGTTGAGGAAGCCAAGATTTGCACTCTCTGTAACTAAGAGGTATGTTTGGAGTGATATCTTTGAATGGTCCTTCAAAGATCTGATTTGTGTCTGATGTTGTCATATGTACAACAAAATTACAAAGGTACTGTTAAAGCAACTCCCTGGACTATGTCCAAGTCTTCTGCTTTCCTAATCTCTGAATGTTCTGAGATAGCCACCATTATCCACTAATATTTTGAATTAAACATAGAGAACAATTAGAATTTGATTTTTCTTAGAAAACATTGACTTAACAAGGATCCCTACTGCACGAATGATGTGCTGGACTATGGGCTTCTGTCTCTGGCCTCATCCTCTTCACTGGGAAGAAGCAATCAGATGTCACACAGGAGCAATTTTTGACCATGCAGGATGTGTCTTGCTCTTTATTTTCAGACTGCACTTTGTATTGTGATGCTCCCCATCTGCTTCTGGGAAGAAAGCCCCTGCTGTGTGTGTGCTGAGTGGTGAAACAATTCCTACAGATATGAGGGAGAAGAGCCACTCGCTAGGGAAGCACAGAGCTACTGCAGAAGGGGCAAGGATTGTTTCCTTGAGAAAAGGCTCACCACAGATGAAAAGTGTAGTAAGCATAGCTCAGGAAAAAGAGAAAACGAAAGAAAGCAAGGTTTTGAGAACTTCTGGCTTACATTTGCCAACTTTTTTGGAATACAGATGTACAATTCAAGAGCATGGTGTTCTCCTATGACATTCTCTGATCTCCTTTTCCTTTCAGAAGAAGAATGTTTTCCTGATAGAAACAGCAAAGTCGCTCCCATTGCAGTGTGCCTGAGTATCCTGGGATTGTTTGTCATCGTGTTTGCCACCTTCCTGATCTCCAGGAGGAAGCCACACAGAGGATATGAACGTATCTGAGGTGCCCTTGTGCTTCCAAATGTATGCAGCAACCAGAGAAGTCACAGGAGTTTTTGCTTCTGCCTGACAATCTCCCTGCCCTAAAGCCACATTTTTAAGTGAGATGACAGCATGTGTTTACAGCTAATGAATGTTTCTGGAAGGAGTTTCTTTAAGGTGGGAAGGAGAGAACTCACACCTTCTTCTTTAGGCTATTCTTAGCATCTAATTTAGATGTAGTCCAAAATGAGGAGCCTAAATTCTCTGTTATCAACAAAGGAGGTCATTCAGATCACCTAAGCCAGATTCCTAAAAATAGTTTAAAGAAAGCAGTATCCCTGTCCCCTAGAAAATCCATCAGGTTTGCTAATTATGGTGTTTAGATTTATCAAAACGTGTAAGTCTGACCTTCAGATGAATAAACCAGAGGCCCACAGCTAAAGACAAGGCAGCAGCCTTGAGAGCTCAATGAAAGCTTTTTTCAAAGCACAGCGTGTGCCAAAATCTCAGGGGAAGTGTCAGTGTGACTCCACTCACAAGCAAGTCCTTACCAGTCCTACAACACAGTTACACTTCCCAAGTGCCTGGGGATCTCCCACTAAGCCCTTTGCAAAGACACAGTGGTAATTGTGACTCTTACCCTGGTCTTGTGAGAGCTTAGGAGTCCCCTAGGTGCTGTTCAGACATGGACCTGTCACAGTGACCACACTGAGCCTAGGAAATGTCCTCTCCTGGGGCAACAGGGTGGTTCCATTCCAGGAAGTTGCCACATTCACTGGAAATGCCTGGGATTAAGTGCCCACCACTGGGGCACCTGCACAAGGTCCATGAGAAATGGAAATCCATTGATGCTGTATGGTCAAGGTTCTGTGGGAAATAGAAGCTTGCACAGGCCTTGGACAAACTCTGCTCAAAAGTGAGTGTTCTCCAGTGTGCTCACAGCTGAGCAGCTGGATTTTCATATGGAAATAATTTGGAATTGCTTTAAAGCACACTGATACAACTCTGTAGTCTATTTCCTGCTAAACCAATGATGAAGGCATGAGAATAGTAATTGCTTTCGAGATTTAAAGTCCAGCTCATGTTCTTTGTTGTAACAAGGAAAATCTCCTTGTCACAAAAGATTTACATGGGCAGAAATGTGCACATACACACACATACACATGTGCACATGCCACACAATCTGCTCACTGAAGCAAATGACATCAAGATGGTAAGAAATTATGCACAAAAACATTTGCAAAAGAGAAAATAATATTCAATAAGAGCACACTTCGTCCAAGGAGTTAGACTAATGGCTTACATTTTACTTATAAAAGTTTGGCCTGGAAAAGGACTGTAGAATGGCACTCATTAAACAAAAGAAAGACTGAAGTCATATGCAAAAATGCCTTGACAGTTTAATCAGTATCTCAGGAATATGGAAATGCTGGGAGCTAATTTGATTTCTATGAATAACAGTCTAAATCCTGCAAAGTTATTAATGGTGATGGAACCTCATTGGATTTTCACTGGATAAAATTGATGACATCTTCTCAGATATTCCCTTAAGTACTTTAAAAATAGTTTTGATATTTTACTAGTATTTCACCATTGCAAGTTTAAATGAAGAAAGAAAAGAAATTCATCCATTCTATGAATTAATTAGAGATGTTGGTCTCTGTGAAGCAGGAAACATGGCCATACTGCTCTATAATCAGTATAATATGTAGCTGTGGAAGTAATTAACATTCTTTAGAACTGTTCCCTTTGAGTCTGAATGAACCAATAAATAAGAAAGATAAAGACACTTTTGAAGCACTTTTACGCTTAGAGAAACACCAGAACCAGCTGTGAGCACAGGAACAGCTGAATACATTTCTAAGGCAAAATAGCACAAGAAATAGGATACCAAACTTTTAAGCCTTGAATACAGACACTGTGATTTGGACTGTATTCAATGGAATACTCAAATTGAAACGTCAATATTTCAATTATTCTTTTGCAAAGGGCTCCAGCACTGTTCATAATGCTTAGTGAGCTTTATCGAGCTCATTTTCCCTTCCTCCTTCCCCCCTTAGGAGACAAGCAGCCACTGGACTCAGACCTTGGGCCAAATAAGATCCCTCTAATTCTCAGGGTTACTTAATACTATGAATCTGTTGTTTAGAAAGCAGATTTTTATACTCAATTAAAGCATTCACCTTTTTTAAAAGAGTGAGATGTCTGAGAGGAAAGGTAAACGGATGAAGAGCTTCCATTTGAAAATGAGCCTCTGCAGTAGGGATGTCACTGTCCCAGTCTGCTACATGTGGACATTTTAACAACAAAAGTTGCCTAAAAAGCTCAGCACACAGTCTAGCCCTAAGCTGTTCTGCCCAGGGATCAAGAAACATCTTTCCCTTGTCAAAGCTGAGTCCCATTTCACATGTTCTGTGGATTGTTGGATTGCATGATCTGTTTTACTTCTACTGACATGGATATAGCATTTGCTTGTTCTGTTCTGTAAAATTGCTTTATGTTAATATTCAGTCTTTTAAAAAAATCTGATATCAACATGAGGATAGAAAAGAGTTACTAATGACTGCTAATTCTGTGGTTAATATTGTGACACCTGGCATTTTTACTAGTGATGCACAAATAATGTTTTCCCCATAGTTTTTTTCTTTCTACAGTGAATCAACCTGTTGGTATTGAACAATATTTTGATTCAGATTTACCTTATCTGTTCTTATGCTTTTTCTTGCTATTTTTGTTTGCTATTTTTATGAAGCTTCATTCTGCCATTTGTGCAGCTTGCTCTAACTGGCACAAGTGAAGTGCACATGGTGCAAACCAATTAAATAATTGGATGCTCCCAGGAAATGCTGCCAACATGCAGCAAAATTAATCCAATGGAGTTAATGCTTTACAGCAGTAGAGTATCCATTGGAGAAATCCTTACTGCACCAGGAGATCCCAGCCTTGAAGTGCAACCTTTCTCCCAGCTGTGGCCCAGCCTGCATCCCATCACCTCCATCCCTGATTCCCAAAACCCAACCAGCCTGCAGCAGGGATGTGTGTCAGCATAGCAGGGAGTGTTGCTTCTCCAAATTTAATGATGAATTAGAATCAGACAGCCCAGCTGCTCCCTGAGCTGCCATGTGCAGCTCTAAAAGCTGATGCCTGTGCTTATATTCTGCCAGAATTTAGGAATATTATTTAGCTGGTACTTTTTTATCTAAGGTCTCCCTCCCACTGGGAAGACTCTAGAGGGGTAATTAGTCTCAGTGTTGCTGGACTTGCTCTTTTAAACATCTTGTCTGAGGAAATATCTTGAGCAAAAATTCCCTAAAAGGGCACCATACAAAAGGAGGATATTTGGTAAACTGCTTGCACACTAGATGGGCCATAATGGCCACACCATGGGACAGCAGGGCAGTTTGGTCTGCTGTGGAGGGAGACAAGGCTGCAGCTGGGTCCCAGAGTGACTCAGCAGCACCTGCTCACTTCTTCCCCCAGCTATAGACTCAGACCAAGCCAGCCCTGAATCAGAAGGTGATGTGGTGCACTGATGATGTGATGCATCCACCAGGGAAGCAAAGCTTAACTTCTGTGCAAGCATGTGCTGGTCAGGAGGCCATGGTGCCATCACAGGGACTTGGAGGTGAACACATCCCCACATCCTGACATCCCGATGGCTCCCTGGCACTCTGCTGCAGCTCCTGTGCCAGACCATCCCCTGTGATCTCTGCACACCCAAGGCAAAATGAGGGCATCCCAGAAGCACGATGATGTCACACTTAGACAAGTCACTGAGGAATTTAAAAAGCAACGTTTAATTTCTTTCAGTCCTTTTTGTTATCTGATGGACAAGCGCAAATTAAGAAACAGCTGTTAATTCAGTTGAAAGAGGAAGGGAGATTAGATTGGCATCTTGAGTGTCTGAACATGGCTTGGCTGATCACTTCTAGCTAGCTATAATGTATGGCTGCTAAAAATAACTTGCTATGAGAAGTAAGATATGCTCTTTATTTTTCTATTATTGGTGTTTCTAAAATAAAGGCTGTATTTAATCATTAGAGTGTGTATTGCTGTGCAATGATTTTATCTCTGAAATGGCTGAGTGAGTCTCACATGTTGTGCTCCTCATGAAGAAAAGGTTGTTAGATGGACTGCAGGAAAGCAGAAGATGTGGTAAAGGCGGAGAAGAAAAAATAATCTCTCTGCTGTGAGCAGCTGATTGAGGAACTTGGCTGTTGGAGAAGTGCAAGTGAGGGCAGCAGAGGCTGTAATTTCCCTCAGGGATAAAATACCAGAATTATGCTTCACTTCATTTCTGGTGTCAGTGCACATCCCTACATGATGGATAATTCCATGTCACAAGGTGAAAACTTTACAAGCCTCCTGTTTTTTCCTTCTGAAGAAAAGCAGGGCTGCCTGGAGAGGAGGGGCAGTTCTCTCTGCCCTTTGGCAATTGCCTGGCCTGGTACAATATTAAATTTGGTGCCAGGTTTGCACCTATTTAGTGGGCAAGATTCTTTACTTGTTCATGTTTTAGAAGCTGGGCTGGTAAATGCACACTTTAGTAGGCCCTCAAAGGCGGCTGGTGTTTCCAAATTCTTTCTTGACAAGGTTTAGTGGCAGATGGAAGAAGAGTCAACTATTTTATTTAAAGGCAAAAAGTCCCTATCTATGAGTCACACCCTGGACTGTCCCAGCGGCACAAAGGTTTGGAATTCATTGAAAAACCTTTGCATCAGAATATCTAGGAGAAAAAAGGCGGTGTATTTTTTAAGCATCAATTTGAGCAAAATAACAAGCGTGAGAAGAGAAAGTTTTCTATGGAATTAACCCTTTGTGACTAAGGTGACAAGACTTGGAGACTACATTTTTTTCCTCACATCCAGGGCGGTGGCCATTGCATGTCAACAAGGCAGGGGTATGTGCGTCTGAAGTTTTTCTGCCACAGCAACGTAACACTGCTGGGCTATCATCAGCATCTGGGCTTTCCCAGCTAGCCACAAAATGTCACAAAACATGCTTCTCTTTTTCTGTCTTACTGCCTATGGAATTGGTAGATCCCAAGTACTTTATTAAATTATAAACTGACTCAGTTTCTTACTTAGCTCTTTCTTCACAACTTTAGATTAGGAGCAGGTTGCATTTCCAACATGCAGAAACAAAATAAATGGCTGTCGGGAAAAAGGAAGGTGTTCACTCTGAGTCAGGATATCTGTGTTTATTAGAGACACAGATCTTGGTTTAGAACCTCAGTTTCACTGAGGCCTTCCTATATCACAAAAATGTTTGAAGACTACGAATCATGAGTCCAGCGCATGTTTAACCTCATTTTACCATGGAATGACTTTTTTGTCATCAGGTCAAGGATAATGAATTCATATTTCAAATGACATTTTTCATAATCTGCTCATGGAAAAAATTGTTACGAGCAAACTACTCAAATTATTAATGAAAGCAGCTTTCAAAACACGCCCATATTCCACAATAAAATTTTAAAAGTGTTGCCAACCCAATCTGTACACTACCTTCATCAGTAGGTTCACCTGAATGTGTCACATTATGGATGTGCACATCAAACATATTACTGGTGTCAATGAAGAAATTATTATTTCTGCATTTAAGCTTTATTGCACTGCACTTTCAAACATTGGCATATACAGTCTGGTGATCCTGCTTGACTTTGCAAGCCCTAAAAGCTCTGCTGGCAGGATGCCTCACCAAGAGCAGATTTGCAATATAAATGAGTTTGCCACTTCCATTAGTTCTATTGCTAAAAGCATCAACTCCTCTGCCACCTCTGATTTATGTACTGCAAAATATCTGTAGCTCTCCCCAATGTCCAAGTTAAACTACATAAAATGCTGCCATCTTGTGTTTAGAGATAAATTGCACACAACATTTTAAAAATCTGGATTATGAGAGGCAAAAGTAGGACCTACACTGTTTTATGTTGAAGAGGATTAGAGTGAATGAATTACGGAAAAGCGGAATATTGACTTAATAATTTAGTTTTAAAAATCTCGTCTTTGGAGCAAGTGCGGATCCCTCTTGCAGTCAGGTCCAAGGAATGATTTCCCCAAGTTGATCTGGTGTCTGTTTTATCTACTTGAACCATCCAGTTACTGGTGTGAGGGGTGACCACGGCAAAATAAAAATAGCAACAGTGGAGCAAGCAGAGATTGCCTGCATACCGAAGATGCCCTTGATGTAAGAAACTGTTACTGCTTCAGGGTATGGAGAACACTTAAGACATTAAACACTGCCACTACTGGAGTTGATAGCTTGTGTATTCCTGTTGGGAAAAAGCACGTCTGCTTTCCTATTTGTAAACAACTGGAAATACTTATTTTGGCTGTGCTGGGGCTGGGCAGGTTTAGCAAGGCCCTATACTGGGGTGGGCTGAGCCTTAAACTGAGAGATATTGGGAAGACATTCTTCCCTGTGAGGGTGGTGAGGTTGCCCAGAGCCGCTGTGGATGCCCCGTCCCTGGAAGTGTCCAAGGCCAGGCTGGATGGGGTTGGCAGCAACCCGGATAGTGGAAGGTGTCCCTGCTCAAGGGAGAGCAATGTAATGTGGTGAGCTTTAAACTCCCGTCCAACCCAAATCTTCTGTGGCTCTGTGACTTGCAAAGCTCCAAAGCCTGAGGGGGCGGAATGGATCCCGGCGGCTTTCTGTTCCCGCTCTGTGACCCCCTCCGCCGGCACGAAGCGGCTTTGCTGCAGGAGCCGGGCATGTTGCGTTCTCCGAGGATGCCCACGCCCTTCCCAACAACCCTCACGCTTGTGTCGCTGTTCTATTACAAGCCCGGATGTCATTCCTGAAGGAGCACGCTCAGCTGAGTCCGTGCACCCACAGGCCTTCAGCGACACGCGTCGTTTCACATTTACACGAAATGTATTCCGTCCGCCTCCTCAGCGCCGTTTCTCGGTGCCACCCAGGCCCGCCCCCGACAGCCATTTCCCCGCTCTCCGAGCCCGGCTCTCCTCCCCCTGACGCGCCCCCTCCGCCCGCTCCCTCCCCCTGAGGGCTTTCCCCGCTCCCGCCCGCGCTGCCCAACATGGCGCTGGCGGCGGCCGAGCGGGGCCGCGGCTGCCTCGGGGCGCTGCGCCGGCTGTGAGTGCGGGCCGGGGGAGCGCCGAGCGGCCCCGATTGCGGGCAGGGGCAGGCGGGCCGGGGCAGCCCTGAGGGTGGGCTGGGGGCGGCCTGAGGAGCCGGGGGGAGCTTCCCACAGCGAGCACGGTGCCCGCTGCCCGGGCAGGAGGGGCAGTGGCTCTGCGGGGCGTGAGGGGCCACACAGGAGGGCCGGGCTGCTGTGTGGGAAGGAAGAGTAAATAAACCCTCCTGGGCTTTAGGAGTCATTGTAGCAGCTGCCGCGGGTCCCGTGAGGCTGTCCCGGCGGCGGGGGTCGGTTCGCAGGCTGTACACAGGGGGGTGACCATGACAGCTGTGTGTTCAATGCTCAGGGCATGCACCGCTCCCTCCGCCCCTTGTTAGAAACCGAGCTCCACTTGTGTGGGGCCGAGGACGTCCCGTGTCTTTTTTTTGTCCGATAACGCTTAAAGAATGCTGGACTTGATCCAAAATTCCGACGTTGTTTTGCATACTAATTAAAACAGGAGTTTGCTTTCACAGTTCTATCCAGTCGCTTCACTGCCGTTATCTCATTTAGTTAGCATTAATCATCTGAAGTTTAACTTTCCATTTCTAAAAGTCTCTATAGCTCGCTCTTGCTCTTGCACATTCTTTTCTCTTGCACCTTTGCTCTACAATAGCAGTTCCTGTTGCCTTTTTAATCTTTTTTTCTGTTTTATGGTTGTTCACCTCTTCTTTCCCAAATACTTCATGAGCTGGCCTCTGTAATAAATAAATGCGAGTTGTTGGCTGTTCTGTCCACCAAAAAGAGGTTTTTTGCTTGTTTGTTTTAAGAAAATGCTTTGATTAGTTCTATTTGAAACTAAAATAGAAAAAAAGCAAGGGGATAATTTTTACTGTGTCCCAGTGAAAGTACTTAGGGAGAGATCTGGTGAAGTTTGAGCAACTTCCCTTGTTATATCTGAATATGTTCTGTGTAAATAGTTGTATCAGAAGTTTCTGTGCTGTCGTTCTCTCACCTGAAAATGAAAGTAGCTCAGTTTCCACTTCTTCATATGCACTTGTAACACTTCTGTTGCTTTATAATTGCACAGGCAATGGAACCAAGTACGAATATTTGTGAAATGGGCCTCAACGATAGGTATGAAGTTTAACTTCTTTAGCTACTAGCTTAAATTGCTATGAAGTGTGGATGGTTTTAGAGTACTTCTTGCTGAAAGACTGTGGTTTTTTTCAATAAATATTCAGTACCTTCACAGTTTTTGTAAGCAGGAATATGTAGCTAACCTAACAGAAATCGTCTTTAGTGTTTAAACAACATTTTGTATAATTTTATCTTTCATATTATTATGTTGCAAACTCTGTGGAATTATTTTATAGGCATAATGGTATTTAAACTATATATGAAGGAGAGTCAAGGGTTTTAGTGAGATGCTTTAAACTCGCTATGTGGTCATGTTATCTAAAAAGTTATGATTGAGAATTCAGAGATCTCTTTTATCTTACTGTTTAGTTTTAAGCTATTTAGTTCTCACTGAGAAGTCTCTGTCAGTGCTGGCCTTATACTTCTATCAAGTTGTGCCCACTGGCATGACAGTTTGTAAGTCACTGCTTAAAAAACCCAAACCAACAAAAGTTGATACCTTGTTGTTTCACATGTGAATGACTTCAGTTGTGAGGGATACAACACAGCTTTGATTGTTTTCTGGTTAGTCCAGAAGGTACACAGCACAACTATAAGCATCAGCTGTCATGTAGAAGTGTGGTTTTTTTAGGGGTTAGGATGTATTTCTTGAATTCTGAAAAAGAAAAAAAAAATCAGCTTAAGCCTACTTCTGCATAATGACTGAGTTAAAAATTCAAAGAGCAGCTTGGAAATGCTTTTGGGTGAAGCATGCATTTTCGTTATTGAAGAAGTGCATAAACTTTATAAATAATGTAAAAGAAACCAGAATTTTAAATTTGCTTTGTTTCCAGGAATGTTTTTGTGGCTTGGTTTCTTACTGTGCTTCATCCTTTCAAACAGGAGGTCACAGCATCGGGAAGATCCTGATTGCAAACCGCGGAGAAATCGCCTGCAGGGTGATGCGAACAGCCAAGAAAATGGGGGTGAAGTCTGTGGCAGTTTATAGTGAAGCAGACAGGAATTCCATGCACGTAGCAATGGTGAAGTATATTCATTAAATTTGTGGCCAATGTTCATTCGTAACAGTATTTTTCATTGATAAGTTCCATGTGTAAAGCAGATTTGGGTGCTGATTTTCAAAGTTGATTTTCACTTCTGTAGATCTATTGCCAAATTTTCTTTGAATGGATGGAAACTTTGCCTGGTCTCTGTCACAACACCTGACAGCTTTACAGGATGTGCATTCAAGTTTGGCTCTCTGACTCTGGACAGCCAGGGGTTAGAAAGTGGGCTCTGATTTTGGGGGAAAAGTCAGAATTTATTTCACCCAGTTGAGCCTCTCCATGAGAAAAGCAGTGATTTAAACTGCTGTCTGATAAGTGATAGAATTAGCTCAGAAACTCATTTCAATTTGCTGGTAAACAGTCTCTGTTGTATGTATTTTTTGTAAAACAGGCAGATGAAGCATATTGCATTGGTCCACCACCCTCACAGCAGAGTTACTTGGCCATGGAGAAAATACTGCAGGTGGCCAAGGTCTCAGCAGCACAGGTAAGGAGATCAGGGCCTTGCATTTTCTGTTACTTCCATGTCTTTGGTTCTTTATTTTTGCTCATCTTGCTTTTCCTTAATGATCTATGAAGTTTCTGAGTTTTGCAAGCTAAACTGATAGAAAAAATAGGCTGGTAACATTATTTTTTTTTAGGCTATTCATCCAGGTTATGGTTTCCTCTCGGAAAACACAGAGTTTGCAGAGCTGTGTAAGCAACAGGGAATCATCTTCATCGGTCCTCCTTCTTCTGCTATCAGAGATATGGGTATTAAAAGGTATCTATTTCTGATTTGTTACTTGGTTATGCAGTTTACAGCTTGGCAAAGCTGATTTTGTTAACAAATGACCAGTTGCTCTGTGATTGTATTATTCTGTCAATTTGCATTGTATTTTTACAGTTTTCTTGAAAGGAATAAACTCCAGGTTTATAGATTTGTATAGAGATATAAACAGTCAAGATTGTTCAGTTATTGGGATTTTAGTAATTAAATAAGTAATGATTATGCTTTTCCAGAATTGAAGTATTGCAGTGTAATATAGGTAAAGGTTCAGCAGTCAGATTGGATGGGTCAAGAGAGCCAGTGGAAAAGAAGCACCAAATCATCAGGGTTCTTGTGGCTCATGGAAAAAGATCATCCCAGAGTATCTTATTCTTAGTTATTTAGATCAAAGAAAGACTTTTAAAGTATGAAGTATAAATCAAGAATATGGAAATAAAGTTGTTACTGGCATAGGAACTATATAATAGTTAGAGAGAATTAACTTTCTAATCACCTCATAATATGAGAGTAAATTGCCTCAGTAATTTAACAAGCTTTGCATGCATTTTAGAAGTTGGAGTTGTTATGCGTAAGTGTTTTATGTGTGGTGTGAATGTAGCCTGTGTAATGAGAAGTTTTTTGTCTTTGTACAACTTTAAATATTATAGGATACAGTGTTGTATTTTGAAAATGTTAGATTTTTGCATTTTTAATGTGGGAAACCCAGTCAAACTAAAATGTAATTCTGCTAGGGCAAACAGACCTCTTTGTTTGAAGCTTGTGCTGAATTCCAGTCCAATGCTGTGTAACCCACCCGTGCAAATAGTCCTGTTGAGGTCTACTGTGGAAGTATTTTCATGCAGAGAATTAACATTGGGAACATTAGACAGGTTGGAGCTTAAAGTAAGAACAAAATATTATTATCATTCTAAATACAAAACTGTTCTGTCAAAGCACTTCCAAAGCTATAATGTCTGCTGCTGGCGTTCCTGTTGTTGAAGGTTATCATGGAGAAGATCAATCTGATGAGTGTCTAAAGGAACACGCCAGGAGAATTGGATACCCAGTAATGATTAAAGCTGTCCGTGGGGGTGGAGGAAAGGTAAGGAACTCATCTGTTCATCATGTGCTGTAAAGTTACCATGTCTCAGGATCTGTAACTCAATATTCTAAAAGAAAACAAAAACTGAAATAGTACTTTTTGTTAAAATTTATTATTAATGGCCAATCTAGCACTATGCAATCTCATTTCCCTTTGATATGCAGAATATAAGTAGCTGAAATAAACTGGAAGAGTTTTTTTTTATTTCTGGATCTCCAGTAATTCACATAAGCAGAAAAGTTGTGCTATGGATTTGTGCAAAATGAGGTGACTTTAAGTTGTTACTCTGTGATAGCAAAACACAAGCTAACAGTTTTAAATGTTGCATAAGAAATTATTAGAAGTACCATTTTGTGTCTAGATACTTTTTAATGAGTGGTGAACTCCCAGTCTAAATCAGATTTTGCTCTGAAATATATGTCTATAAAAAATTACATATAGAAAATTTTATTTCCAGAAATAGCTAGACTTATTTACTAAAAAATAAGTTTTTCTGTGCCATCCTTGGAAAATTTTTATTATATTTGAGGACAAAATTGAATTTTGTGCTCACTTATATCAGTGGAATGATAATATCTATTTTTTACACTTTCTATGGCACTTTCACTGGGACTTAGGAGAATTATCTTACTGGAAGCTGATACACAATTCTGCTAAGGTTTATGAAAGAAAGAAAAAATGTTATTTTTAAGCTCGTTTCTCACTCTGTGTGTGCAACATTTTTCATTGTGTGCTGTATTTTTAGAAGATTAATAAGCTTTTCTCCTGTATTTTAGGGCATGAGGATTGCTCATTCCGAAAAGGAGTTTCTGGACCAACTAGAATCAGCAAGGAGAGAAGCAAAGAAGTCTTTTAATGATGATGCAATGCTGATTGAGAAATTTGTAGATAATCCAAGGTAAGAAATAGATGTTTCAATATAACCACTGTAATCTTTATTCTACTGTTAAATAAACATAACTAGCTTAGTTGTAGGATTAAAATCAGTTTTGTATGTCTGATTTGCACTATGAAAGTTGTTAATTTGGTCAAAGTTATTTATAATTTATTGAATTTCTTGTAGTGGCTTTGTTTTGAATGACAGGAATTAAAATGCTACTTCTTGGGAGACATGGCAGTGAGTGAGCGTTTTAAAACTGATTTACATCTAGGAAAAAAATCACTGTATAATACTTAAACTATGGACCGTAGTCAAGCTGTGATGGTGTTTCTGCTGTCCTCAGGTGTCCTAAACCAATTATTTAATCTTCCTCTATTTTGGTATTTCAGACAGAAGTGGGAGCCTTTAGCTCATGCCTGCCTGAAACTGAACCAATTTATTTTGTTTAAAGAATGTCTCACAGAGGTCTGTTTGATACTCTTGTACTTTACATCTGTTTTTCCTTGAAGCATCACTATAGGGAAAACATTTATTCTGAAGAAATTGTCAGGTAGGCATAAGGAAAAACTCCTTGCTGGGGAATTTCTTTTGTTAAGATCCAGGAGATTGTCAGAATGGTGATGTATTTTTATTAATTTTATGCATAGAATCAAATTCTGCCACCTAATAGTTGTCCTTTGGAATGGTGTTTTGAAGTGAACAATGTTATTCCTGAGCCAGGGCTGCTGCTTTGTGATAGCAGTTCTTGTGAATTGCTGCACACTAAATTATGAGGGAAATAATCATTCTCAAATTAATAGTGAAGTGGGTTTACTTTTATTATAATAACTAAGAAAGAGGTAGCAGCCATGAGATATGTCTTGCTTATCCTACAGTCTGTGAGATTTCACTGCAGTAGTTGGTATTAGGAATCCTCTTTCATTTAGAAGATTAAGTCTAAAACAGTTAAAATCCTGCATAACAGAAGCCTCACTTCTACGTTTTTGGCATTTATTTAGGAGCAGACAACTTACAAGAAATCCTACTGAAATGTACAAGTTTGAAGTCTGTTTGGGGCATTAAAATACATTAAAACATTTATTTCTATGGAACAGGCATGTTGAAGTCCAGGTATTTGGTGACCAGCATGGCAATGCAGTGTATTTGTTTGAAAGAGACTGCAGCGTGCAAAGGAGGCATCAGAAAATCATTGAAGAGGCACCAGGGGTGAGCAGAAAATTGTTAATATTTTTTATGAACTGACATGTTTTTATAGTAATTGCTATCCCCCATTGAATATATGCAGTGGATAATAATTTATTTGTAATTCTCAGACCTGTTTTACTTTTGCTGCAGAAGATGTTCTAATTGACAAAAATCTACATTCTTTAGGAAATGATTCTCAAAGAAGCATTATGTTGATTTCAAGTATAACATAGATCAGGGTTTCACTACAGTTGTTAAATGCTGTTTAATAGTCATGCATACCAATACCATAAACTCAACAATAGTTTATACTATTATTAAGTATTATTGCTGTTATTACTATTATTATTATTTACAGCCAGGAATTAGTCCAGAGGTTCGAAGGAGACTTGGAGAAGCTGCTGTCAAAGCAGCTAAAGCAGTGAATTACGTGGGAGCAGGTAAGTCTGAGGAGCTGCAGCTTTTAACTTAATGAGACTTCAAGTCTCAAGCAAATGGTTTCTGATTTTTTTTCGACTATGACACACATCCCTCAAATTTTTGAGGTTTAAGCAAGTAATCATGTAGTTAAATCTGATGTGATTACAGATTTGAATTAGCATACCTGAGCTCAACGCCAATGGCAGCTGAAGGATAGAAAGAAAAAATTTCAGGGCAGATAATTTGATCAACTCAACTGTTGTTGGCAAGTGAGCATTATGAATTAGTAAGTTTGAGCTGAGCAAGGGGAAAATAATTTCTCTTTTAGCATACAAAGGGTAATGCTTTATATGCAAACATTGAAGTCATTAAAAGAAAAACACATCTCACTGTAAAGTCCACACCATTTCCCAGATGAAAAATTACCTCCTAAAATTATTGGTGACTATGTTTTCTCACTGCTTTCTTTGGATATTTATTAAAAAGTAATTACATACCCTATGAATATTCAGAATACTTTCAAACAGTCTTGATGCACTTTTTAAAGTGCTAATGAAATGCAGCTCTTACTGTAAAGAATGACTACTAAACAACACAGGTTATGTAAATATACAAGGAAACAACCTTTCTGTTTTCAGACCTCAATTTTGTGACACTTTTAGATTATTTGTGTAGAATTTAATGAAATTCAGTGTGTCTGATTTAGAAATAACAGTCTTGGTGTAGTTGAATTAAGTGCCTTGGGTGTCTTTTCCATAAATGGACACTTAAGATGCTCTTTGGTGAAGTTCCTTTTGTTAAATACTCCAGGAACAGTTGAATTTATTATGGACTCCCAACATAATTTTTACTTCATGGAGATGAATACCAGGCTGCAAGTAGAGCACCCAGTTACAGAGATGATCACTGGAACAGACTTGGTGGAATGGCAGCTCAGGGTGAGTGTTAATTGATTTTACTTGTAGAGTTGCTCCTGAGTGCTCTGTGACACTACCTGTGAGTGGCCAGATGGGTTTCCAGATCCTCATCTCCTGCTCAGCTGACAGGGTAGAGTTTCCTTTGCTCCACAGGAACATCTCACATTGCTGTATTGGATATAGAGCACTGTGTAGGTGCTCTGAATTTCAACCAGTCCTCTCCCAGCTGTGCAGAGAGAAAACATTTTTAAATTTAGATGTATTTAGAGACATTATAGACAATGTGGAAAGTGGGAGGGAGTAGGGTCCTGATGTTTCCCTTGCCATGCTGAAAGGTTTCTAAAGCTCTAATTGAAATGAATCTATGGCCCAAAAATCACTCTTGCATCAGGCTGTAGGAGGAAAAAAACCATGAAAACCTATGTCTGATGTTATAGCCACATTCTGAAATAAATGTACAGTGGGGTGGACTGGAGCAGGGGATTTCCTCACACACCCAATTTGCAGAGATTATTCACACATTTGAATGATCACAGGAAGTGTTGGGCATTAAGGAACTTGAAATAATGCCTAATTCTGTTTGGATAAATCCAAAAGTGAGGACAGCAGCTTAAGTAGTGTGAGATTAAGGGTGGGGAAGTATTTAGTGTAATCAGAAAGAAAATTAAAATGGCAAATGGTGATGCAAAAAGAAGGAGCATTTGTCTTTCTTATGTGGACATGGAAATTGAGAACTGAATCCTAAGTTAGAACAGGGATCAAACAACACTGTAAGAAAGAGAGAGAGAAGATGGACAGGTTCAATGGTCTTGGCACTGTTTTTCTCCTTGTGCTTTTTAAAATGTGCTTCCTGGTCATTCATGTTTAGAAGAAAGATAGTTAATATTTCATATATCAGCACTCCAGAATATTGATCCTGCATTAAAGAAAAAACCTGTTGTTTTCAGGTTGCAGCAGGAGAGAAGATTCCTCTAATGCAGGAAGAGATCCTGCTCCAGGGCCATGCATTTGAAGCTAGAATATATGCTGAAGACCCTAATAATAACTTTATGCCAGGAGCTGGGCCACTGTTGCACTTATCCACCCCCCCAGCAGATCGTTTCACCAGGATAGAGACCGGAGTCAGGCAAGGTAAAACTGAAGGCAGTGATGGAAGAAGAAATAATTAATATCAAGAACTTTTCCTTGTAAGCATTTCCCTCTTTGGCCTAAATAAGTTTGTCTAAACGGGTGTTGTTATAAAGACAAATCCTTACAGAATTGTTCTTCCTCATGGTTTTCCATGTACTGTTGGTCAGTCACTGAATATTTTATTTACCTCTTCTTTACCTCTACCATATGAATGTCCACATGGCTAAATGTCCTCACTATTTAGCAGACCTGCATTCCGATTGCAATAAAGAAAATTGAATTTGAGTAATGTTACTTCTACAGAAATCTATAAAAAGTCTGTGCTGAAGTTGCCCTTGAAATTGAAATGCCAGGTCACATCATCATGTCCTTAAACAATTTTAATCTTGAGAGAAATGTGGCCATGAATTGTGCCCGAGTTGGATGCCACATGGTGTCCAGTACTTTGCATTACCTACTTTCATAAATATTCGGTTGCAGTGTAAATGTGAAAAAAACTTCACAGCATTTTTGTTTTATTGCCACATTTTAGGTGATGAGGTTTCTGTGCATTATGACCCCATGATTGCAAAGCTGGTTGTTTGGGCTGAGGACCGACAGGCAGCTCTCAGAAAGCTGCGCTACAGTTTGCACCAGTATAATGTAAGTGGGAGGAACCCAGAGGGATACCACAGCTTGAGCCAGCAAAGTGTGCAGAAAATACTGCACTGAAACAGAAACGCTTTCCAAAAGGGAGCCTGCGTTACTGCTGCCATTTCAAATTCATTAGTTGTTTGCAGAAGTTGTATTTTTTTTTTCCTAATTTGCACACTGTTTTCATTGGTGAAGTGAGTAAAAACACAAGTGTGAAGCCCAGTTTTACCCATAGATTTTAAAGTTTGTGGTATCTTCAGTTTGAAGATGCACCTGGGACTTTGTAGAAGAATAAGGCTAAACAACATTGTAGTGTGAGCTTTCTCAGACTTAAAGGGTTTCTTAGGTGGAATTTGTATCATAAAATGTTTGCTTTAACTTTTAATTGATAAAAAACCCTAAGTTTTTAGAGTATACATGTGGTAAAGAAGTATGCTGTCAGTTCTTTTTTAAGAAACGTTCCATTTTTCCCCTATGAAAACTATAGGTATTGTAACTGTTTTCAAAAGAGGAATTCAGAAGGTTTGGCTTGAGGTGAGACTAAATATTACTTGAGCAGAATTAATTTACACTTATAAATCAACAGCATGAATGTGACTGAGGTAGTGAAGATGTTGGGCCTCTTATTGTTTTAGTAAAAAATGAAATTTACTGCAAGGGAAAGAGAGAAAAGAATTGTCTTTTTTTCCCCAGAATTTTCTTAGTAATTCTGTCAGTAAATGTTGATGGCATAACATAGTAACCAGTTTCACTGATTTCTCTAAAATAATTATGTTGTTTCATTAGGTACATTTTGCACTACAGGAAATGGATGGTATCTAGTAAACTTATAGAAGTCCTTGTTCCTACTTTTTACTGTTAATAGATCAAATATGGGATACTGAAACTATTGTAACTCATTCTTATAAAAAGCACTTGTCAAGTTAGGAATGTTCTTTTAACTACTCAGAAGCACCATTTTCCAAAAGTTGATTTTTTTCTGAAATGACCTCCTGTTACTGTTTCTGGGAAACTTTGCTCAACTTCACAGTGAACAAAGGCAGCATTTAGGAAACAGAGTTCTTTTGAGAAAGCAGCTTTTGGGGTTTTGGGTTTTGGTTTGTTTTTTTTTTTTTTTTTTTAAAGTTAGTGGTTTAATTGATAATAAAACAGACCAGTTGAATGAATTACATTTTATTGATAATGAGCAGAAAGCTGTGTATTCATACCTCAATTTGGCAATATGCTTCTGTTTCTTTACAGATTGTAGGATTAAGCACTAATATTGATTTCTTACTGAGCCTGTCAGGACACCCACAGTTTGAGGCTGGAAATGTGCACACTAATTTCATTCCTCAACACCATGATGAACTATTTCCAACCAAAAAGGCAACTCCACATGAAATTATGTGTCAGGCAGCTCTAGGGCTCATACTGAAAGAGAAGATGCTAACAGATGCTTTTAGAGATCAGTCAGATGGTAAGGATCATTGTTTTGTATTGTTCTATTTTATGAGTTCATGTGCAGTTATTTAATCTGGATGTTCTTTCTTTGCCCAGCTTTGTGTCTGCTCAGGTTCTGTGTTCTGGCATCTCCCAGATGCCATCACACAGAGCAGACTATGACTTTTGTTAAGGATCAGATATGGAATGTGCTCTCTCTGACTACAGCAGTTCCCCAGTCTTTCCTGTGTAATATAAATACATAAATGTGAAGCAGTAACAGTGGGACAATGATTTTAAGGCCTAATTTACAAGTGTTGTGTTTTGCTGAAGTAATATGAGAATAATGTATCTGTGTATTTTGTGTTTTAGATAAATTCTCACCATTTGCATCCAGCACTGGTAGAAGAATAAATATGTGTTACACTAGAAAACTGTCTCTGCTGGATGGGGAAAACAGTAAGTTAATAAAAAAGTGTATGGAGGGAAGGGAGGTACTTGATGGATGAAGTTATTTTAACTGATGCTTAAAAATTCAAGCTAAGAAACAGCGTAGAAGCAGTGTGAGTTTTATGCAGTGTAAGCTGGGAATTCACAGAATTGCATGCTTAATCCACACTGTTATATCCTGAGGACATGTAAACCAAAATCAAATGACTACTGATTAATGTTCATTATTTAAGTGAATGAAGTTGAGATTTTAAGAAGAGCAGAGTGCCATTTACTTTTTTTGAACTCCATTTTGGTGTGAACGAGCTCAGTACTTTCTCCCCTCACAAAATTGTTTCCTGTCCAGATAATACAGATTTCAGAGTATGATTTCAAGTGTTCATCTTTGAAAGAAAAATTGTCTGGAATTCAGTATGAAATCTGCAGTGTGTAGTAAGCTAATCTGAAAATACCTGTTCTTATCTTAGTGTTGGTAGGCCTCATTTTTATCAAGAAACCCTTGATACTGTTTATATGTCATCATTGTCTAGATACTCTAATTAAATCTACTCATACATGCATATTTTGGTTTTTTTTTATTGAATAGCTGTGGATGTAGCTGTAAATTACAATCCAGATGGGTCATACAAAATGCAGGTACAAGTACATTTTTTTTCAGATACTTCATTAGATAAAATAATCCATTTTTTATAGGTTTCTCTTAGGATTAATTGTTACTTAAGTTGCTTGGTGATTACAGATGCAGAATTCTATTTTTAGTTTGCTTGTATCCATTGCTATATAATGTCACTTTGATCTGAAATTATCTGTGCTATATGCTGGATTGGCATGGAAGAGCTATTAAAATGCTTCTGACAATGAGGCTAAGGAAAGCATTTGCATTTTCAGTATTTAAAGGTCTGATTCTTTATTTTCCTTGTTAAATTTGTCTGTTTTAAACATTGGAAGTTACATTTAAATCTGCATTTAAAAAGACTTTTTTTCCACAGGACTCCTGCTCTATTCTGTGCATGAGAATGGATTTCCTGTGGGATAAATAAAAGCTTTCTAGAGCATTATCTGCAAGATAACATTTTATTTTGAAGATGGAAATTGGAGAGTGATTACCAAATGAGCTGAGGAATCTTCTGGTTAGATAATTGAATGATACCCCATAGAATTGGCTTCTTTGTCCATGCTGTAGAGCTCCTATAGTAAACAGCTCAAGATGCCTTAGTTGTAGATAATTTTGTGTGTGCACATGTGAGAGTCTCCAGTTGTGGCTTAAGGAGATTGTGTTTGGCTGGATGTTGAATATCCTTCTTGCATCCCCTGTAGTTCAATGTCTTTTTCTCTCAGATTTGGCACCCAGAATGGATGCATAGTCAAGAATGCACTCTCTGTAGTTCTACTTCTTGTTTTAATAGTCAGAAAAGGGGAATTAAGAGAATAAGTATTTATGAACTGCTTAGACTGCATGGAGGTGGATGTACTAGAAAAATAGGGATGAAATTGTTGTGCTTTCAAGGATGTAACCACATCATGATAATGCAAACCTTTACTTCTACTGATATGAAGATTGAGATAACCCACCTCCTTCCTGTAGTACCTGGGTTATTTGGAGTGTATTGATTATATGTGTAATGCCTGACAGCTTTTACACTTGAGCCTTATCTCAGAAGTCACATCAATAACAATGAAAAGAGGCTAGAAGGGATGTAGGGACCATTTGTGCAGGGAAGTGTAACTGGGGAGAATGTAGACTGCTAGGGAAGAAGGAATAATGGGGGGTTGACATGGAAATGGAGAGCAGCTGGGGATAAGAGATGTAGAGACATAAGTGGGGGCTTATTATGAGGAGGACAGTGCATCTGGAGTGTTACAGAACCTGTCCTGAGGCAAATCAACCCAAGCACGTGGCTGGGCCTGGGACTGGCAGGCACTCACTGCTCAAACAAACAATTTTCTGCTCAGGGATCAGTGTCACATCAACAGGGTCTTTTCAGTGCATATTTTCAGTGGAAGAATAATTTGCAACTATGTAAATGAAGACCTGAGTTTTATTTCTGCTTTTACCATCCTGAAGGACCAGCAAGTCTCTGATTCTGTGCTCAATGAGGTCAGACTTGGAAGTAAACATGAGTGAAATGTAATGTATTTACCTTTGTGTTCTTACACTGTGTGCTGCAGTTGTGGTACAGGTGCAGCTTCCACTGGAAAGCTTCCTTCCTTCCCTTCCCTTTCCAAGGAAAGGGTGGGAAGGGATGAAGGGTAGTCATAAACAAATGACCTTTCTGTTTGTTTTTTTTTTTTTTTTGCAGTTTTGGTGTCTCATTGGCACTATTTCCATTACTGCTCTGTTCCTTTGTAGGCTTACTGAATATGTTGTAGTTCTTGTCCTGCAAGCTTCCAAGACAGAGGAAGTCACCTCTGTTTTGGAAAACATTGTGGAATATGTCAGCTGAATGCTGTGGGTTCTTCAGTTTGAAGAGAGTCAAGCTGCTAGGACAAATCAAAAATATCGGATTTTAATAGCATTATTGAACTGAATATTCTGGGAGGTTTTTTTAGTTGGTTTTTCTTAAGAAATAGTGTATCTTTAAGATAAAACTTGTCCTGAGTGAATATATTAGATAATTTGTTGAGCTGTTTGTATTGGATGCAGAACAGTCTCTTAACTGAAAAAATAAAGGATACATAAGGTTTAAAAATATTTTCTTTTAAAATCTAGAGTTGTCTATGCAGTATCATAGGTTATGAGGATACAAATACAGTCTTTTGATTTATTGCTCATGAATGGTTAACCTTTGTCCTTATGAAAGTATTTAACTTTCAGATTCAAGATAAAATGTTCCTGATTTCTGGAGAGATCTTGAAAGAAGGTGATTCACTTTACTTGAGGTCTTCAGTAAATGGAACAGTGTCTAAATCCAAGTTGGTAATTTTGGACAACACCATTTATCTGTTCTTCCCGGTAAAGTTCCTTTCTTTATTATCACACATTTAAAAATTTGGAATTTTGTCTATGTAAATGAACAATATAAATTGCAATAGAATGTGAAAGAGAGCAACAATTTCAGTTTCTTATTTTGACCTATCAAGTTTTGATATTTGTAGGATTATTGTTCTAATTATAAATTCATTGCTTATGGTGAGTGAGAAAGTTAATTACTTTTAGAAAGTTAAAATACAGTTGGTGAGTCAGGTTTAGAAATGATGGTTTAGGAGGGGGGAGCACATACTAAATTTGTCAGGTGTTTAAGTTTGGCACAGAACAGTAGCAAATACTTCAAACTGACAATTATGTGAAAGTGCTTGCAACTGGTGTTTTAATTTCAGTTACAATTTTTAAATTATATGACAAGAAATAAATCAATATTGGCCTGAGGAAGGATAACTTCAGCTAATATTAGAATATGCAATTATGAGTTGCCATGGCATTATATGCATTGCATATATACAAATGCAAATGACATTTGAAAGAAGAGGTACCCTGACTTGCATTATTAGGTTGGTAATTTTTTATTTACAATTCAAACATTGCAGGGCCTTAAAGTAACTCAATAATATTGTAATCTAAAGAAATAAATTATTATTTATTAGTTTCAGTAACTAACCTCTAGCTCTGAAGCTCTTAAGACTTTCAGCAGAATGCAGGAAAAGCTTCATTGCTCCAGTGATGAGGACAAAATAACCCATTCTGGAATGGCAAAATTCAGTTGTCCTGTGGTATGAGGGTGGAGTCTGGGATGACTGATTGAGAAGAAATCACAGAACTTTAGGGCATGGGAAAGATGTGGGGTTAATGAGTCTTTGAGAGACTCTGGGAAGCAACTCTGAGAGGACTTAAGGGATTTTGAATAACAGTAAGAGTCTTTGACTAAATTTAGCCCTGAATTAATTTTATTGTAAATTTTGAAGCACTCATTGGCAGTGGCTGGCAATGAAGATGCCAAGGTGTCTCCTTGTTGCAGCAACCTGCCTGCCCCTGTGCAAACAGCCTTTATGCATTTCCAAAACCTTTTACACTGCTGATGCATGAACAGGGAAGGTACCAATACAGGATTTGTACAAGGACCCACATGGAGCTGCTTTGTCACAGGGGTTGTTCCTTCCTTGCTGGTCCTTCAGCAGCACGTTTGACTTTCTAGGCCTCAGACACTGGCAAAGCAGTGACTGTGAGAGTCCTAGTGCAGCCCTGACCTCAGGGTCTGCCACCCTCAGAGCTGAGTGCTCTGCCTGAGGCTGGATCTGTTCTTTCCCTCTGTCAGCCCATCTATTATTTCGTATTGTTAATTCACCTGTCCTGGATTTCCTTTCTGTAGGAAGGCAGTTCTCAGATTGGCCTCCCTGTGCCCAAGTACTTGTCTGCAGTGAGTTCAGGGGCAGAGCAAAGTGGAGCTGTGGCACCCATGACAGGCACAGTAGAAAAGGTAATTACAACAACATGGGTGGGACCTGAATTCTCCAATATATTCAGATTTACTCTGCCAGAAATTGTGCTTCTCTACTGCCAGGAAACAACTGGGGCCAGAAATGTCAGTGCTGTGTGACTTCTGATTGGAAAAAGCTTTGTTTACTCTGAGTTTTCAGCAGCCACCCAGGGCTTTTTAAGGCTTTTATTCTTTCTCTAGAGCTCTGGAAGATCTGAACTAATGCTAGTGCTTAACTAATTTTTTCTTCATCTTAATTACTTCCCAAGTCAAAGCTCCCTGAAGTGTTACAGGCTGTTTGAGTCATTTCATCTCAGAAATGAGTGAGATGCACTTACAAAGAAAGAAATGCTCAGAAATGCCTCTTTTGTTAAGCTGTGAATTTATTTCTTTTTCTTTAGCTCAGCAAGTCTTGTGCATTCTCTGTACAGTGACAAAGTTTCAACAGAAAGAGATTTTCCAGATAGTTCAGTGGTTGAAGGATTCAACCACTAATAAAAAGGCATATAGGGTGGAGTACATGGAACCTGGATCTCTGACATCCTGAATGAACACTTCAAATCAGAGTAATGGCTGGAAAATGAGGTGGCTCCTGCCATCTTCTTTCTGGATGTTGTTTAAAGATTTTAGGGACTGGCTCCAGGAAGAGGTTCTGCACTTTTCTCAAAACAGAATTGCTGAAGCCCAGAAAGGGTAGAATATACATCATCTCTTCTAATGTTTCTTCTTTGATAGATAAATGGCTTCCTGGTCATCCTGTCATCTGGTACTGACCCTCTTTCTGTAAGCTCTGCCTTTTCTTGAAGAGATCTGTCTAGAACTATTCCCTATCTAGAGAACTCAAGATACCCAGATCAACAAAAATAAGGATTAATATGAGGCTGTCTCTCCCTTTAGTGCATTGTGTTAGTCAAGATCCAGCTGATTTTGAATGGTACAGACATAAATGATTTTTTCACCCCAGTTTTCTCCTGAATTGCAGGTGTTTGTGAAGGCAGGAGATAAGGTTCAGATTGGAGACCCTCTAATGGTTATGATAGCTATGAAAATGGAGGTAAGTGACATGTAAAGGTTTTAATTGCTGAGAAAATAAAAATCTTCTCAAAATTTAATGATTTTTGGTTGCGTTATTGAAGTGTAGAGTGTAGGTTGCAGATGTCAGTATCATTTCATCTGCTGTAACATCAGTGTTGTGTCTGACTAGATTTCAGAGGATTATATTTGCTGTTACTTTACTAACAAATGATGATTATATAATCCATGATATTCTGCAGCTGTTCTAATATGCATTTGGGTGGTGGAGTCAGGCCTTCTGTCCCCTCATCTCCTTTGACTTTTCCAGCAAAAAACTGTCTTGGTGTGACTCTTGCTCCCTGGTTGTGATCCAGGCACATGGGTGTCTGCAGTTACTTCAGGCAGAGATTTACTGATGGGGACTTTGTAAATGTGCACAGGATTCTTCTTGTGTATAATCCTTCTATTATTATTATTATTATTTACATAAAGTTTTATGAGGAGCACACTTAAGATTCCGTGTAATTATTCACACAGCATTCAGAGGACTGGCATTTTGGCCATTTTACCTTGTCACAGTGCTTGACTATGGCTCAGATTGCTTGAATTACAGTTTCTGTAGCCTGAACTGGTTTGGTTTGACTGTTAGTTTAAAATAAATGTCAGTTTGTGTCAGCAGAACTAACTCTGTTGAGAAAATCTGCCTTTCTCTTACTGTGTTCTTTTTTTAATTACACTCTCATTCTATTAAATAAAACTGCATGCAATAAAAAATCTACAAAGTTCTTTGCAGTTGGATGCTAAATGTGTTTGTGCCTCCCCAGCTGATACCCAGACTGACATTATCTGAGTTGTTTTAAGTGCTATTGAAATATAAAATGTAAAATTTGAAAAGAAAAATATTATTTAAAGAGTCCTTAGGATTTAATATCTGATCTGAAATGTTTTGATGCTAGACTAATCCTCTGCAGAAAAATACCAAGAAGCAATGCTGCAATATCAAACTAACCTGGTACAATGACAGGCAGACCAGCTGGGGGTTGGTGTGTGACCATGCTGTTCCTTTACTGTCATTAGTAGCTGTATTTGTGTTTCATCTGCATTTTGCCAAATATCTGCCCACTCAAGACCCCTCCTGGCCAGAAAACAGAAGTATCTTCAGTAAATCTGCAAATTTCTCTTAAGGGAACAAATCTGCTTTCTGATTAACATTTTGGATTAAAACTGTATTATTTCTGTTTGGTATTTGTTACAACAACAGAAAGTATTAGTAAGGTAAAATAACAGTCAGCTGTTCACAGTGATGATAATTCATATGATGATGATAATTCACATAAATGCATTATATAGCATTTTTCTCCCTGGTATACTTACCAAATATTCATAAGAAAATAAAACTTGAAAATGGACTAAGATAATGTTTAAAAGAAGGTTTAAAATAAAACATGGCAGAGGAAGGAATTAAGTATGTTCAGTTCTAATTGGACCAAGGAGTAATACTAGCATTTGCTGGAGAGAGAGGGAGGGGAGGGAACCTCCTGAGTTGTCTGCTGTTCACTCTGGCTGTGTTTCTGTGCAGCACACCATAAGGGCTCCCAAGGCAGGAGTGATTAAAAAGGTCAATTTCCAAGAAGGTGCCCAGGCCAACAGACATGCTCCACTTGTTGAATTCATGGATGAAGAGGCAGAGTCAAAATAAAATTCAAGGAAGGTGCATTTTATTTTGTCTACTTTGCTGATTTTCTTGCAGAAGATTTCTTCATATTTTCAGCAAACTGTTTTGTATGAATGGGGAATTGGTTTCCTTTGCACTTCCTGCATAGTTTGACTGTAAATTATGCTGACTTCACTGAAATTTGAATATCACTATACTGTAATGGTATTTATAACTTGTGGACCTCTGTGATTGTTTTCCAATGGTTGGTTGCCTGTGGAAAGGCATTAGACTGGAAGAAGATGTGAAACTCTGAAAGGATCAGAGGGTTAATAAGGACTATAAGGTACAGACACGTTGGGTTCTTCTGCCTACTTATTCACAGCTGCCTTTTTTCCTTAAATATGCGAAGATTGATTTGAAAGAAATCTGAAGTACAGTTGTTCTATTTTTTGGCAAAATTCCTGTTTGTGGCTTATGTTTTTGCCTTAATAGGGAATTTAGGATTGTTCCTTAGCCCAGAATCCCTCTCAATCATTTCTGATGCATCTCTTTTTCCTGTTTACCTCAATGAGTCGTGAAAACTTGTATTTCAAAAATTATTTTAATATACCTCAAAATATGCGATACAAAGTGTTTTTCAAATACATTTGCTACACTAATCAAAGTTAAAATGTTACTGCTTTCCAAAAATACCATTTGAACTTTAAACATGAAATAGTAACATGGAAAGATAAGCTTCTTTAATACTTAGTGTGCCAAAATACAATACTGACTTTAAAATCTTCATTACTGTTACCATGTTGTTCATGTTGTAGTGTATTTCTTACTGTCTGGAATGAAGTACACCACAGTCTTTATAACAACATGAAATGTTTCTAAGAATAACAGATTTTTTTTTTTTTTTTTTTTTTTTTTTTTTTTTTTATCTGCAGGGTTTCGGAAGGGAAAATTGGTAGGTTTTTGGATATGCAGAGAAAAAGAATTCTCAGACTAAGCATCGGTGATCACTTGCCATAAATTTATTTTAACTTATTTAAC
Organism: Certhia americana; assembly: GCA_018697195.1. Lineage (NCBI taxonomy): Eukaryota > Metazoa > Chordata > Aves > Passeriformes > Certhiidae > Certhia > Certhia americana. Next base: position 11,516,415 of record CM031865.1, on the reverse strand, counting down.
CAGCACCTTAGAGAAATAAGGGAAAGAAACATTGTTTTAATTGTTGCAGACTTTGAAAGTCTTTTCATCTTTCAGTTAATGTGAAGTTCTGTTATCATGTGAAGTTTTGATATGCTAGTTTAATTAATTCAATAATCTGTTTTATACCATAGAAAGGAATAATCAGATACTGCAAATCTGATCCCAAACCTGTAGTTAAATCTGTGCAAATGGACCCTTACCTGAAATCTCATTTCTGAATCAATATACAGTACCATGGGGAATTCTCTGATCTGCTTTTGTAATTGTGCAGCCTTGTCTGCAATGCAGAAAAAAGTGGTAAAAAAACAATGGCTCTGGATGATCAGTGTATTGAAAGCATATTTTAATACTTTCCAATTTTCCTTCCAATCCTATGGTCACCTAGCAAATAATTAAACTCCAGTGATCATCTTGTAGAATATTGCCACAGTGATTTTTATTTACTGACAAATAAAAATTAAACGTAACTTTGAATGTTTTGATTTTTCTCCATTTTGTTCTTTCCTTGGTTGCTTCTGTTCGTGCATTGGATTAGAGGGTTTAAGCAGCTGTTTCTGTATCATCTGATGATGATGAGCACAATCTGCAGATCACATTTAGGAGGCAGTAATCCAGACACTCGTGATGGGTTTCACTGCAGGTAAGGGTAGGCGCTTGTTTTATCCAGAATTCAATCTCCATATAGAAACATGAGCTCAGCCCTGAAAAGACTCAGCAGCTTGGCATTTATTTTTTCCTCTCTCTGTGACACGGCTGTTTCTAGACCGACTTTGCTGCACTGAATCTGTACCAAAACATTAAAACTCCCAGCAGGAGGTTCTCTGCCTGCTCAGTCTGCACAGCTTGGCTGCACACAGCCAGTGCAGCAAAACACATTCCCTGGGAGCTGACAAAATGTCCTCCCTTCGGAGCCAGGGGAGACAAATAACCTCACCAGTGCTCATTTTCCCTCATTTCTCAAAAATTAGCTGTTAGGTTTTTATCTCTATAGGTTTCTTACTGAAATAGATTTTTCAGATAGTGATGGTTTTGCTTATTTAAGAAAAATTTCTTGCAGAGGTCACTGGCACAGTTTGCACATTTAACATGTTTTACTGCAGTGTGATTTAATTGAACTTGGAGATGCTCAAAGAATTATTAAAGGTAGGTTGTTCCTATACCAGTATCTTAGTTAACAAAATATTCATGACCCTTCAGTTTTATTACAAATAAATTTTTGTGTTATGAATGTAAATTGGTGAGAGCCAGTGTGACTAGCATAGTAACATAGCTGTTACTGTTGTTGTCTCTAAAACATTTAATGGCAGGCTAAGAAAAAAACCTTCGTTTTTTAAAATGCAGTATTTTAGCATTTGGACTAAAGGGATAATCTCTGCTACTAATTTATTATCAATGTACTTTTCAGGTAGTGCTGTGGTTTTGAACCAACAGTCACAGATGTTACAGGAACAGTGAATCTGAACTGATTCTAGTTGTAATAATTTTTTCTTGCTGCCAGAGGAGAGAGGGGGCTGTGTTGTGGAATATTTAATTCAGCTACAGGTGATGGTCTGCAGGAAGGAACAAAGGTTTTGGTGTTCCAGACTTGGGCTTCTCTGAAATAGTCAGGGAGTGACACTGAGCAGTGGTCAGCTTGGATCAGGAATGGATCAGTGGATCATCCTGCCCTGCTGTGTGAATGGTGCCAGACCACAATGAGTGTAAACTCCAGTTATGCCCCTGTGGGGATCTCCATCTCTCCTGCACTCTCCAGCTGCTGCCCATTCCTGTGGCTTATACCCAGGGAAGTGCTGTGGGGCCTCAGTCCCTGCTGGGCTGTGGAATGGGACACAGGGAGTGGGAAGCAGGAGAACAGGACAGTGTTCTTACTTCAGCCACTGACTCACTGTGACTCCAGGAAAGTCACTTGGTAGATATTTGCCTGTTTCCTCCTATTTAATGAGGTTGCTGGCAATCAAAACATTGCAAAATTTGTGGACACACTGATTTATTTATTTGCTTGTTGGGAAAGTTGCAATTTCACGTGTAGACTAATTCTACTTGTAAGGGTTTTTTTTTTAACCTTCTAGACATCAAATATCAATACCATAGAGTTACAAAGTTTCCAGTGTGTATTGTATCCTGTGTTGTAATGATTGTACCAGCTAGTTACTAGAAAATCCTAGCTTCAATTTTTCATGCAGATTAAAAAATGAATACTCAAGTGATTTTTTGCAAGACCTTTAACATTGAGTCAAAGGTAGGGAGAAAAAAAGTTCATCTGGGCACACAACTGTTTTTTTAAAGTAACCTGTGGATATGTCCCTTGAAATAGGTACCAGTGAACTATCACAGGCATATTCATTGCTATTGATAATCCTTCTCAAGCACATCAGGAATTGTCTGTGTTCTATTTTAAAAATCTCAGCTGTGCTGTGATGAATAGAATGTGTTTACTGAACAATCAATGGCATCTGATTAAGTTCTGAACTACCAGCTTTTACACAAAGTATATTCTCAACAGATACTTCAACTTCTTGTACAATTATGTTCCAAGTGAAGATTTGCACACACTAATGCCTTGCAGGTAAATATCACTTAGTACCTCTATAATACTGCAGCATATCCTTCTGCATAAGAATTCCATTTGGAAAGTAATATACACTACTGAATGCTGTGTTAAAAAAAAAAAATCAATATTGCAGAAACTGATAATTGGAACCTTGGTATTTATTTTTATGTGGTCCAACTGAATTTCTTGGAAGAGAGCCTGAATTCTAAAAACAGTTTTGAGACATTTGATGTTAGCTTAAAACCGGTTGATTATACAATGAATTCATATTAAAACAAACATGGATGTTCTGCTTGAATACACCATGCTTTTTATTATAGCAGTAATTAATACAACACATCTGGAGTCCTGCTGGGTTTTAAAATCGTAATGGTTGCTGGATTTTAGCTTTAATCTGTGTCCTGGTTTCAGCTGGGAGTTAACTTTCTTCCTAGTAGCTGGTCCAGGGCTATGTTTTGGAGTCTGAGAGAATAATGTTGGTTACAAACTGATGTTGTAGTTGTTGCTGAATACTGTGTGCTCTAAGTTAAAGGTTTTTCAGTTTCCCATGCTCTGCCAGCAGGCAGGTGTACAAGGAGCTGGGAGGGAGCAGGGCTGGGACAGCTGGCCTGAACTGGCCCAAGGGACATTCCATACCACAGAACACTGCCAAGCACAGACGGGGGAAGCTGGCCAGGAGCCACTGATTGCTGCTTGGGGACATTCTGGACATCAGTCAGGGTGTGTTGAGCAACTGTAGTGTGCATCACCTGTCTCTACTGGGTTTTCTCACTCCCTTTGTCATCTTTTCATTACAGTTGTAGTATTATAATTGATTATATTTTATTTCAATCATTAAATTGTTTTTCAACCCATGGGTTTTGCCCTTTTTTCCCATCCTCCTCCCCATCCCAGCAGGAAGTTAGGGTGGTAAATGAGCAGTTGCATTGCTGGATGGGGTTAAACTGACAGACCTTTTTGGTGCCCAATGTGGGGGCACAAAGGGTGGAGATAACAACAGATCTGACCAGAATGTGTAAAACAGATTTGTTACCAACGTTTATTATATTAATTTAATAGTGGTCAGGGTGTTGTTTGTTCTCAGAGTTGTTGTGCTTGTTCTCAGGTTTGTGTCATGTGATGCTGTCCTTGGTGTCCAGGTTGCCTTTGTGCTGTTTATCACCTCTGGGGGCTGGGCTAAGGTTGATTCCTTTGTACTTTATTACACTGGCTTGTGACAGAATTGCTGGTTGTGAAACAAAGGAAAAACAATCACAAATGGGGGTTCTTCCAGGAAAACTGCTGCTCTAGTCTCCAGTGGGCAGCTCCCCACTCGGAGAGAAAGAGCTGATCCTATGGAAGAAAATTTGAATCCATTTTTACAAGAAGCGGGGAATCCTAAGACCAGTATTAGAGGGGTCCTGCCTCCAGCCAGGTGGGGGAGAGGGACAAGTCAGGTTTGTGAACTGTGTGGATCAGATGGTCTGGCACAACAGACCCACAGGAGTATAAGGCTCTAGCAAATACCTGTGCACAGGGCATCCTAATGCCATCAAGCTGTAAAGGGGCAGATCCCATTTTCCTTTGTTCCCCATCCTACGGGATGGGAGCAGCTGTGTGGTACTTAGCTGCCAGCTGGGGTTACACCATGACAGGCTGTTTTCCTTTAAACAGTTCTGGTGCCACAGTAAAGCTCCACAGAGTGGTGGAAAAGGCTGCTGCTGAGAGCTGCATCCCTCTTAGGCCTCTCTGAAAAGGAAGGCAACATCTTCTCCTGGGCTGTCCTGTTCTGCTCCCTCATACCCAGGAACACTCAGTGACCAATACTGGGAGGGACCTGTCACCAAAGACCCCACATCTGTTCAGTGTCCTGTGCTAAGCATCCCAGAAACATCAGACACAGTTGCTGCTCTACAGAGTTGTAAAATGAGGTAAGATGTGAGAATAAACCCATTTAAATCCAGCACTGTTACATACAGAGTGGTTAATGTGCTTTTTCCTTGAGGCCTGCCCCATTGTATTGATGCAGGCAGCCAGTCATGTGCCCGGAGGTTACAGTCAGGACAATATCACTGGCCAGGTGGTGTAGACATGAGCCCAAGAATCAGTTTGCTGTTACAACAAGGAGGAGTGGAAAAGGCTGAATGTGTGTAACATGTGACAGAGGAGGTAAGAGCCATCTTACTACCCTTGCTTTGTACAGCTGCAGTGTGCCTACCTTCAAGGCAAAAGGCTCTACCTCCAATACAAGTAACTGAAATTATTGTTTTGTATGCTAATACCAAAATATGTGCTTTGCATTGGGATGGCTGATTTTTATTGTGTTGAACAATTATGAGTGGCACATACAGAAAATCACTGGGATAGGGAAATAATTGTGTCTCAGTGTTCTAGATTCTTGAAATCACCTGTAATTCTTAGTAGTGAGAATGGAAAGCTGCTTACAGTTCAAAGGTGTAGGTTTTAATCATGAAGCTGTGATGGCATTGTGTGGATTACAGCTTGGGAAAGTTTCAAATAATTCTCATTACAAACATCATACCTTGTATTACAGAAGTTCTGAATTAAAAAATGTCCATATAAAAATCAACTAGCTCTGCCAATTCTTATTGCCCTCCCATTTGCTAACTCATATTACTTAAAATGTGTTGCTTTTAGTATATGTATCTCAGTACTTATTAGTTTAAAAAAAAATACAGAAGCCTAGCAGTCTGTTGCCTTTTGGGTGTCCTGGAAAGTCTCAGTTTATTCAGGCCTGTCAGGGTAAGAAAAATTTTCAGATTTTCTTAGGCTCTCTGCCCTCATTTTGCTTTGTCACATAAAGGTGTCCTGCTCCCTCCCAGAGATGCTGTCACATGGAAAACTGCTCCTGAGAGTGCCTTGGACTGGGTGTAGTTAACTTGTTAACCTCTTGTGTAATGCAGGAAGGATGAAAAACTTAATAGAAGGTGAACACCCTTCCCTGCAACCTATCAACAACAATCTTCTGATATTGGTGCTGTGTCACTGCAGGTTAAATTGTTCAGACACCTACAGGAGACTCACACTGTTTACTTCCTTTGTGCTTCTTTCAGTGCAGAAAAAAACCCTATGATTGGCTGAAAAACATTCCAACTGTACCAGCTGAACAGCACAACAGAAGCAAACCATTGGGTCTGCACCTCTGGATGCCTACAGAGTGGCATTAAATCTCCTTGTGCAGGATAGCTCATGGGTCTTGGTTCTCTCTTAACCATGGGGTCAGTTTGCAGGCATTGGGCCATAGCTGTAATCACCCTATGGCTGTTCCATCAATATATGATGATTTGGTGGTTTCATTTTCTAGAGCACAAAGTAGCTGCTAAAATGATGCGGTTAGAAAGACATGTCCAGGCCAAGCTGCTCCAGGTTACTGTTATTCTTCATAAAGCTTTGGGCTTATTCCTCAGAAAGTGCTCTAAGTGGAAGTTCTCAGCCAGGGGATTACACTAAATGGATTCTGCTTTGACTGAACATGAGACTTACATGTCTGCTCGAGAAGAGAGCTCAGGTCAATGTAAACCAGCTCAGTGTTGTATTCAGTTATGCCCTTGACACAGTTGGTTTTAATAAATCACTGCCTCATTTTCCTGGGGTTCACATGAGAAGATAAAACCCCATTGGCTCACACAACAAAACAAGGCAAGTGTGTCAGCCTTAAAATAAATTAAACAAGTCATCATGTTACCCTGGTCACAGTGATTATGCTGCGTGCACATTGCACAATGACATTTCCTTCTCACCTGTGTCACTGTGTGCACGTGTCACCTTCACAAGCAGCAGAGCTGGGTATCCCTGCTCTGACCTGGGGCTCCATCCTGCAGGGAGCTGTGCAAAAAGCAAATTTAACAAGCCACATTCAGATAACTTACACTTTTTGGTGGCCTCATGTTGCCTCTTGCTTTATAAAGCATCTGGTTTTGCTCAGAAATGGTGAGGGTGAGATTCAGACAGCACACACATCATTCAAGTGCCCATCTCCATTGGTAGGCAGGCTCAGGCATGTGGATACGGGTGGAATTGGGGCAATCTGGCTGTGTCCTGAGGTGTGTGCCTGCCTATTGCAGTGAGCTATGTTTGGAGATGTAACTCAGCCTAGTCAGACCATGGTGGCCAAGAGCTCTGGGTAAGGTAACCTCAGATTGAGAAATTCAGTCATATCCTCATGGAAGCACTCAGGAAACCAAGAGAGAACATTGCAGCTCCTACTAAAATCAGTAACACTAGACTTACAACTTAAATGGCAGCAGGAAGCCAGTCCTTTTCTCAGGTACAGTTTCACCTTAGGAGTGATCTTGAATTGGAAAAAAAACCCACAAGAAGTAGCATGCATACTGTGAATAACAGCAGTATGCATTACACATTTTTAATATATTTTATTATCATATCACTGGATTACCTTGTTATCTGCCCTGCTCAGAAGCAGTAATTATGATTTTCCATACCTTATACAACATGAATTCATAATGTAGAGCTATTTAGTTAGTTAGGGAGATCAAATCACAAGCCAGTCAAAAAACTGAACACAAATACAGTGTGCCCCATACACTCAAAAAACCCACTAAGAGACCCTGCATTACAAGAAATCTGTAAGATCTGCAGGTATTAGAGAAAAACAAGCCACTTAACAAATTCCTCTTTTCTCTCCTGAGACATCTCCTGCATGCATGGCTCATCTCTCAGATTATTGTTACATGTCGCAATAATTCTCCAGGTCTAAACTGTGTCTTCAGCTGGCAGGAGGGCTGCCACAGCACATTACAGTGATGGCAATTAGCTAACTCAATCAAAGAGATTTCCAGGTTTGGCTTTGCCTCCCCTGCCGTGGTTACATGGACTGGGCTGGTGTGCAGTGTTTGTGGCTGTTCATGGGCCAATTTGCATCCATCCCCAGTTCCAAAATTATGCTTTTTGGTAGGATTCAAGGTATCCAGGCAACTACTGTCTCCAAGGATAGCTGAATTCTGCTATGTTCCCATATACTTGACATCAAGCTCTTAATTTTATTGTTTCATACACTGGCAAAATTGGACACTTCACAGGACAGGCCTGATTTTCCTCACCAAATACAACTTAACTCCTCACACTCCCATCTAAGCTTTGCTCTGATTTTCAGCAAATTCAGATCCTTTTCAGTAAAAACACATACATAAACTGTGGATATCCATGATGAAGCATGGCTTTTTGAAGCCTTAATCTCTCTGTGGCGTGTGCAGTCATATCACTCATATAATATAAATACAGAAGCTTACTTTAATAGCTCCAAGCTCAGCGGGAGATGAGAGAACGAGATCAGATCTCAAACCTTTGTACTTCACAACAGCAGTTTGCCACCACTGTGAGTTTTATCAGCAAATATTCTGCTTCCCCAAACTCCCTCAGCTGCCAAAAGCCTGCAGTAGGTAGAGTAAGCTTTCCTGGGAAAAAACAACTGTCTGGGATAGTGGTATAAATCGTGATTTAACCATTGCATCCCCTTTTGCTAGTTCAGCTATGCTAATGCAGGAAGATCCACATCTCTCCACAGCTCCCCAAAGGGGAACACAGTCTGGAGCAGGGAAACCAGGGAACTCTTACAGGTGTGGAGGTGCTCCTCTGTAAAGCTGCTGCCCCGAGACTTCACCTTCCCCAGGTCTCCGTGGCTGCTCAGCAGAAGATTTTGCCTCTTCTGCGAATCCATCCTGGAAAACGCGGGGGATTTTCCCATCTCGCCCTTTCCATATTCAAGTCCCGGGCTATGGCGGCCACGCGACCCCGGCGCTCAAAAACTGTTTTACCTTTTGATATTGACCAAACAGCAACACACAGGGAGTTTTCCCGACAGAACTGCGGTGAGAAGCCGCTGGCACCCCGCGCATCCCCTCCGAGCCCCGAGCCCACCCCGCAACAGCCTCCAGCAGGCTGGGGGGGACTTTCCCTTCCCCTCCCTTCCCTGCTCGGGCCAAGCCCGCCCTCCCCGGTGCTCGCAGCGGCCTCAGCGCCGAGCAAGGGCGGCCCGCCGCTCGCTGCCTGCGCTCCGGGGAGCGCGGCCCGGGGCCGCCCCCCGTGAGTGCCGCCGGCTCCCCGCACTGCGCATGAGCGGGGGAAGGCGGCGGAAGGGCCCGTGAGGAGCCGGGAGCCGCCGCCGGAGGAAGCGCCGCCGCCGCCGCCCTCAGTGTCCGCCCGAGCCGGGAGGGGAGAGGCCCGCACAGCCCCCACCATGGTGAGCGGCCGCCCGGGGCACCTCTGGGCCCAGCGCGGCGCCTCGGGGCCGGGCAAGGGCAGCGCGGCCTGCTCGTGGCGCGCTGAGTGTCCGGGAGCGGCCGAAGCGCCGGTGTCGGGGGCTCCGCAAGCCGGGCACGATGCGCTGGCCCGGGGGGTGCTCGTCCTCCCGCTGGGCACGGCAGGGCCGGCGTGTGGGGCCCGGGGAGGGCGGCAGGGGCTGCTCCGGCCGGGGGCCTAAGCGGGGGGCGCCGCCATCCCGGCCAGGCCGCCGAGCCCCGGCAGGGCCCGCACAGCGGGGAGGGGCTGGCTGCCACCTGCGGGGAGCTCCAGGCACCTCTGCCACCTGCGGGGAGCTCCAGGCACCTCTGCCACCTGCGGGGAGCTCCAGGCACCTCTGCCAGGCTGCGGCGGGGCTGGGGCACCTCTGTGCGGTCTGTGCCCCGCGCCTGCAGCAGCACTGAGGGGCACGGCAAGGGGCTGCCAGGAACCAGGGGCTGCTCGGAGTTTTTGTCGGGATTTCAGGCGTCTCAGGGTTCATTGAGTGCTGTCAGTTCACAAGGAAATCTGGGGGTGTTGATGGTTCTTGCGCTGAGGTTATGTTGGAGAATTGCTGGGTAATTGTTCTAGGGTCTTGGTTCTGGTCATAGAAGTGTTGTAAAGGAGGGCCTTGCGAAGGTACGCCTAGTGAAGGTCTTGTAAAGGTTTATATTGCCTTTTCTCTGTAATTCTGTTCTTACAGCTGAGGATTTGCTGTAGACTCCCAAATCAGCTGATTTTCTCCCTTGCTTCTTTTAGGGGGAAACTGCAGTGTTTAGAACAACATGTGCTAGTTTTGTTTGCCTAAACAAAAGAAAAATTTATTCCCTCAGTTTAATTAAGGGGACTCTCACTGGTTTCTTGCACAGTGTCTTATGCACCAGAGGGAACAGTTTATAGTAGTACTTCCAGGCTTTCTCCCTATTCAAATGTTGTAACAGCTTTAGCTACTACACCTGTACGGTTTAAAGCAGTACTTTTCTGTAGCAGTGATTTAGTTTTAGGAAGGGTGTAGGAGGGAGTCTTATGATCTATGTGTATGCTTATTGGTATAAAGTTATTTTATACTTGCTGTTAATACTCTTCTGACAAGTAGTGTTAAAAACATATTAAAAAAATTACAACGTCACCTTTAATTGATGGAGTTACGTTGGCATAAAAATTTGGTTAGCCAGCATTTAAATTAGTGGTATGCAGACCTCTAATGAACTTGTCACTATGTAACAAGTATAATTTCTAATTGAATAGTTTGATGTAGATCTTCGTTTGTGTTTTTTTATGAGAGCTTAAGACGGAAGTCTGAGTAAAGTTCAGACTGTAAAGATGTCTTATTGTAATTCTGCAGGTCTGGGACTGTTTCAAACAGTGCTTACACAGTAATGTTACACAACTTTTTATGGAGTCTTTTTTCCATAAAAATCACTGAGAGCTGTCTCACAGTATATCCAGTGTAGGTAGGCAAAACAAATACACAGTTGATGAAATCAACAGTTGATGTCTTGCATGTACATATATTATTGGCTGGCTGTGGGATCAGAAATTTAAATAGAACAATACTGTAGAAAGTGGCATTATAACACAAACAGTGAGGCCCATTATTTGGAGAATAAATTTTTGTGAGCAGCAGCAGAGTTCTGTCTACTGATCTTCTTGGAAAGGCTTAACTGAAGAACCAGCAGGCATGTTGCTTGTAGCAATCCTGTACTGCTAGATTGGTATTTATCAGATTGGAGGGAGTTTGTGACTACTGCAGTCATGGCCCCGAGCAGAGCAAGCCCTGTGCAAACAGCTGTGTTCCAGGTTGTGTTTGTTAGCTCCAGCATCCAGGTGAGAGACATAACCACTGAAGTGGGCCTAAAGGACAGGCTGCAGCTTTTAGTAGTAAATACAGCTATGGATGGTTTCCAGTGTCCGGGTGTAGGATTCTGTGCCTGTTCTTGTGGTATGTCAAAATCCTCTGTTTGGTTAGGGGAAAGGTGGGGAGACTTCACAGAGATCTGAGGATGCCATCCAGAAAGATGAGATTATTTGATGTCCCGTTTTTCTGCCCATGTACACAACTGCTCTGGCTCATCCTCCCAGAGGCTGTGGCCAGGTAACTTGTCCAGCACAGAAATGCCACGGCACAGGCTCCTGCAGCTGGGGCCTGGCTCCTACCTGTCCATGCAGCAGTGCCAGGTAGAGCACTGCTGGCTCTGCCTTAGGCTCACAGTGTCCATATGGCCAGAGCCTTATGCCTTCAGGATGGAGGTTTCCTGCCATTGAACCATCTTTGTCCTAGATCTGGAAGGGACACCACCCTGCCAGTATTCCTTGGACTGCTGAGAGCAGTCAGCCTCTCTTACCCTCTCCTCATTTGAGCTGGCTGAGCAGCACCTGGAGAATTGGTGTCCTTCACCTTCCCTGTTAGAGTGGCACTGCTTCATCTCACCCTGAGGACAGTAGTGTGCACGTGAATCAAAGCAGAGCAGTAAGCTGGTCCATTTTACTGTGAGCCATCTTCACTGCCTGTACAATTCTGAATGATTTAATGAATTTAGAACTGTGTGTGGTAATCAAGGCAAGTATGATTATCTACATCTTTATCCAGAGCCAAGCACTAGCCTTGTCTGTGTTTACATTATCTATCATATTGTCCAGTTTGTGTGCTCCAAAAAATATTTCTGTGCTGATAAGTACTTTATTTCTTACTGCAAACCTCAGCTGACAGGAAGTTGTAAAATTTAATATTACAAGAATTTCATGTCTGACGCTGTCGCCTGTAATGGTAGTGTACTTCATGACATTGTTATGTGGTGTTTAACTCAACAGGCTATTCTGCAAGGCCAGCTATTTATATGTGTAATCTGTGGTGCATATGCATGTCTGTAGCAGTTTGTTGGTATTAAATATTTGAGGTTTGGTTGTCCCATAGTAAAACTTCAGATTCTTGGCATTACGCTTTGGAGGGAGTACTCAGAGTGCTAGACAAGATGGTGCATGATTTTGTTTCCTCTCGTAGCTTACCAGAGATCCCTTTGAACTAATACTTTAAATCACTTTTAACTGGAGCCATGAAAAAAATATTCAATATGAACTACTCTGAGAACAAGGTGTGAAATTTATTATGTAGCTCTTGATATTTTACTCATGTTTTATGGTGCCAATGCAAATACACAGTATGAATAGAGCTTCTGCCCCAGACCAGAATTAAGAATGCTAAACAACTGGCTGCTTTATGTTGTCCTTTTTTATTTGGAAAAGCCCTGATTTTTTGTGTTGCCTTCACCTCTCAGGTTAGCATGAATTGCCATTTTATCTACAGCAATCTTCTGGGTAGCTTTATATTGACCTTCTGCCTGCATGCAAATACTGAAATGATTTTATCCATTACAAGAACATTATAGAGGGTGGAAAGCAACTTTAATTTTCTGTTGTGATTTTTCCCTTGGATTTTATATCTCAACAGACTTTGTAAATGTTTTTTTTCTGTTCCAGTGCAGCCAAGTGGATTTCACATCAGCTTGGAACAAAGCTTACAAATGTCCTGACTTTATTACTTTGTGTTCCCTCTCTTAGAGAAACTGTTGTGGAAAATAAAATGTAGTTGAAGGACATGTTTGTTTACATTTTGCAAAAACTGTGGCTATTTACTTTCATTATTTTTGTCTTTACCTGAGGTTTTTTTGGTATTATACCCGTGTGCCAGCATTGTTTGTGGGTTAAGATGCAGTTCTGTGTATTTGCACATTTTTGTTGTAATGAACATTTTTCTTACCAAACAAAGGAAAATACTCATGATGTTGCCTTTTAAGCTTTAGCCATGTGTTCGTTGAATACAAGCAGTAAAGCAGACATTTTTAAGTATCTTGTGGTTCCTTTCACAGATATTGTCCAAGGTGGGGATGATTCAGGAGCAGAACTCTCCTGGCCATTCGAGTCACATCAAGGGACAGAAGTGGCAGTCAGGGGAGGGGGCTGCATGGCCGAGCCTCTGGGATTGAGCTGATGTCACCGGGGTCCTTGGGAAGAGCAGGGAATCTTCCCACAGCCACAGCTCTTGCTGGAGTCTGAATGCAGTCAGTGTAAAGGCCTAGACTTTGTGGAGGTTGATACTATTTTAGAAAAGGCTTTTACCTGTCACATGCATGAGAACTTAACAGGCTTTTCTTTGAGTCCTGCCTGAAACAAAAGCACAGATGTCACATCGTTCAAATTCCTTTACTTAGCAGTGAAACTAGCAGGAATCAGATGGTCTGTATCAGTGGCTGGGTGCAAAGCAGCTGCTCACTGAGGAGTGTCTGGGGGATTGCCTTCCTTGGGGGCCACGAGCAACTTTGGGCAGCAAAACTCATCGTGCCCTGCTTGGCTGCTGGTGGCAGCATGGGACCTTTGAGCCGAGTCCAAGAAGAGGGCTCCAGTAGGGATCCTCAGCTCTCCAGTCCAGGCAGTGTGGGACAAAGGTTGGTGCTGTTGCCAGTGAACATTGTCCAGGAGAGTGGAGCCCTCGTTTGGCTGTTAGCTGTCCACAGAATGGTGATGACCAGTGTGCAGAGCTCATCTTTGAATCTGGGGTGACTAAAAACAGCACAGAAAATAAGGAAAAACAGTGATGTAGTCAGAGTTGGTAGGGAAGTTCAAGCATTTTTTGTTCTTGAGACTATGAGAAAAAAATATTTGGGGAAGTAAAAGTCCAAGTATTTATTTTTTATTTGTAGTTTTTTACTGAAGTGTCTGATCAAGGAAAGGATATTGAATTAGAATATTCAAATTTGGTATTTCATGGTAAGAAGCAAATCTTAACATTAAAATTAAAGTTATAGGACCAGATGTTCATTAGAATGAGTGTAGTTTTATGGATCTACACAAAGTAGCTTTTCATTTGGAGAAGTTAGTCTGTGTTTTAAAAGTAAGGTTATCTGTCTTGTGACATCTTTATTATGAAAGGTAGCTTGCATACCACACAAATTTGATCAAAGGCTTGCAGAACTGAATTCTTCCCTTTCCTCTTAACCCAAGAATTAAGAGAACAAATTTGCTTCATTTGCTTTCCATTAGTTTTCATTTGTATATATAGGCAAGACACATATCTGTTAAATAAAATTCTGTCTTCCTTTTTAGCCTGTGTTAAAGTTGAGATGTTTTAAGTGGATTGTGTTGCATTACAGTGAGCACAATTTCAATGTCAGGTATTTGTTGCCTGATGACTGTAGGATTAAAGGTTATCTACTGCTCTGTATTGCACTTAAAACAATAATAGAGTATTAGTGCTCAGTGTCTAGAAATAAGCCTTAAAAGTACAGAAGGTTTGGAACTTGTTCCTGCTTGAAGTGTGGGTTTTTAATGTGCTGGAAGAAGAGCTATAATAGGCTAATAAAAACTCAGCAGTAATTCCATCTCTTGCTGTCCTGTAGTAGGCCTGCAGAGAGTGTCCAGCTAAGGATGTGGAGTGTCTTGTCCACGTTGGCAAGGTTCTGCAGAAGCTTTCATCAAATATAAAGAAAGGGTTTTGGCACTTCTTCACTAAAAATAAACTCATACTTGACCAGGAAAAATATGACTATTCAAGAAAAAAATTATGGCTGAACAGTGTGATTTATTGCATCTTAGACCTCACTGACTGTTGTACTGATTAGTGTAATTAGCTCCTTGATTCGTTGCAATTTTGATCTTTTAAAGAAGTTTTATGTTGTTACTACCACTTAGGGAGCCCCAAGCATGGGGGAATCTCATGTACATATGTAGAATTAAAATTTTAACATAAAAGGCATTTAAGCTGCAAGTTTTTGATCTAACTAATTGCACTCTTCTTTTATGTGACAAGATGCAGAAAACATCACCTTTTGTGGTCCTAGGCATCCATGGTAAAACCTATTTAAACCTGTTCCTTGACTTCTTGTGAAATATCACTGCTTTTGGAGTTCACCCTTGGAAGAGCAGGGCAGAACAAAGCCTCCTTAGGTTTTTACAGAGTACTCACTACTAAATGGGCTATGCATACTTATGTGTACATGTTTAAAAAAACCAAAATACTAAAGATTAAAGGCACCAGCTTTGTAAAGAAAAAAAAAAGAAAAGAAAAGCTAAGATAATTAAGTATGACTGCCCTATAGTGCAGCTGAGTCTGTGGTGATGCAGCAGTCTGGCTGTGTGGAACTGATTAGAGGAAGCTGGTGATTGATAGAGAAAATTAAATTTGGGATTGTTTCATCTTCATTTGGGATTTCATTCAGTGGTTTGTTTTCATATATCTGCGTTTACAATGCATTTCAAAAAGCTGCAACTGCAAACCCGTGATTCATTTCTGGAAGTCGTTCCACATGGCTTTGTCAGTGTAAGTGATTTTCGTGGAAGTGTGAGCTCAGCAGTGCCAGGTGCTGAATGTCTGCTGCATGGACACATGGGGTGCACAGGAGCTGCTCAGGTGGCTTGGCCTTTACCTGGAACCACGTCTGAAAATCTCAGTTTCAGAAATGTGTTTGTAGCCAGAGGTCCAGTGTAACAAACTTGGTCAAGAGACTCAAATAAAACAGCAACACAAAATAGCTTTAAAAACAGTATAGCCTAACTAATATCACTGTTTGAAGTCTGCAGAATGAGCTAAAAGTTTGGCTTCAGTTAAGTGTTGCAGATGCAGGGTAGTTTTTGGGGAGGATTATTTTTATTAAAGGATGCTTAAGGAAGGGTATAATTCTATTTAGTATATTATGTGGGTATCCGTTTAAACCAAATGTGATGCTCTTATGTTATTTTTTTTTTCAGTGGTGTAACTGAAGCTGGTAACTTAACTGTTCTCACAAATAAAAGTGTTCACACTTGTCATCAAGCCACAGAAAACTGATGCTGACTTTTAGGACAGATGAATTTGTGTTCTGAAGCATTAGTTCTTTTTTCTAATGATAATGTGATTAAACACTAACTTTATCCTTTGAATTAAGAGCTTGAGCACATACTACTCCTAAATAATTCATTCTTTGGCTGGATTTTATCATGCCTTGTGATTTTTTTTTCCCTTTTTCTCCATATTCCCTGAGAAGGAGCTGTTGAAATTACAGTTACAATAATGAACAGAATATACAAGTTTTGTTGAGAGTACAAAGCAAACTAAAAATGAAATATTTGTTCCATATAAAAAATTCAATCCTGACTTAAAATTTTGTCAGAGCTTTACTTTATGAAGTTGTAACATTGTGAGTCTGCTTTGACTGTACTGAGTGAACTGGAGAACCGAATTTGGGTGTAGTACAGGAGCTGATATTGCTTTCTCCTGATGAGCAGTTAGTTTTGTGTAACTCATACCCTTGAAATCCCGAGTGTGTTCCTCTTCATCAGGAATATCCTTGGGATTCCCTCTGTGCTGATAAGCAGCAAGTTTGCCTTCAGTTCTGGGCTAGACCAGGGTGGGCTGGCTGGGTCTGGGCAGGAGGCCTGGAATTCCAGAGCTCCCACCTTGGCTGCTCACTCCCCCTCCTGCCTCAGGCACAATTACCTTTTTTTTTTCTTAGCTTCGGTTGCTGCACCTGTGAAATGGAGACAATGCCTCCTCGCAGGAATGTTTTGCAAATTATGTAGGTGGAGCTGAGAACCTTCAAAGTGAAAAATCTCTTTAAAGAAAAAGAAGTCTTTAAGGTATTTCAGTGTGTAGCTCCCTGAAATGGATGGCCCAGCCTGGTCCCTTGCTGCCATCAAGAGGCACCTGAGGAGATCCCATTCCAGGTGTGGCCCTGGTCCTGCAGTAGCTGGACACCAGCCTGCTGCTCAGTGGTGCTAAACTGTTCAGTGAGCTGCTCTGCCCCACCTCTGGAGGAACTTGATCAGATATTTTGATATCTGGATTGCCTGGGAAAATGATAAAGATACTGATTTGAAAAACATTAAGTTACTTTTTTTTTTTTTTTTTGTCCAGTAGACATTTCTAGTTAAAGTATTGTCTGTTTTCACCAGAACAAGTTGAAATCATCACAGAAGGATAAAGTGCGTCAGTTTATGGTCTTCACACAATCTAGTGAAAAGACAGCAGTGAGTTGTCTGTCTCAAAATGACTGGAAGTTAGATGTTGCAACAGACAACTTTTTCCAAAATCCTGAACTTTATATACGAGAGAGTGTTAAAGGATCACTGGACAGAAAGAAGTTAGAACAACTATATAACAGATACAAAGGTGAGTACCCTGAATTTTAAGGCTTGTTACCTACTTGTATAATTCTTATTTACAGTGTATTGGTGATGCTGTGCTCTTGTGCTGGGAAATCTTAGCTGACTCCTTCAGCTTTGTTTTTCTATACTAATAATACAAATTAGAAGGGAAACATAGGTTTCTGCTTCACAAGGATTGCATGCAGTTACTTTATGTGCTGTGAATGTATCTACATTTATAGGATATTAGGGTCTGAGCTGGAATTGTGTGTAAAGTGAATAATTGTAATGGTTAATGAGGATTTTAGGTAAGTCTCCTGGGGAAGGCACATCACACAGGACTTGATCCTGAGGATGTGTTCTACCTTAGTTTTTATTCAGCTTGTTCTTATTATGAGGTAGTTACAGAGTGTAAAAAAACCCCCAAGTCTCTGTATCTGTTATATAGCCAGTGTTCAGCTGATATCCTACCACATAAAGTGGATTCAGTAGAGCAGAACAAATCCTGTGTTTTAGCACTTAATCTAAAAATGAGTGCACTGTTTTCTGTCAGGTTCCCTATGTTTTATATGTATAATCCAAATACCGTTTTTGTGAAGTCTGCGTTGGCTTGTGTTAGTAGATCTTTGTTAGTGCAGCTGAAATGTGAGCATCTCCCTTCCAGACCAGATGTTGATTCCTTTGTGGAAAGAAGAGTGGGCCTGGCTGACTTGGAATCGCTAACAGGGCAGCCTAACTTCCCCCTGGAGGTTCCTGTGCCCAACCTCCTGCATGCAGGAAACCTCAGGTGTGCCAGGAAATGCCTAGATATGCCCTTGGGGTAGCTGTGGATGGGCACATTTGGGTACAGCTTGGAAATGAACCCTGCAGAATGGCTTCCAATGGAACACAGCTCATCACTCTGACCAAAGAGACCAATAATTGAGTGTGCTGGAGGGAGAGAACCTCTGTGCTCTGTAGGGAATGAGTCAGAAGATCCTGCATATTATTATGCAGAAAACAAATGTTTGTGGTGCTTTTGTCTCTCAATGAAAATAACATGAGCTTCATTGTACAGGAGGCTTTATTGCAGTAACTGCCTCAATTGTTAAAGCTTAACCATTGGGAACGCTCATTTAATTTTGTTTTTAAAATACTGTCTTAAAAGGGCTGATCGTAAAAATGGTTTCTTGAAAACATTTCCTTGTCTTAAGTATACTTGTTGAACAAATTAGCTTTTTCAAATATCTGTTTTTCTTGATACTTACTTGTATGTCCCAAAGATCCTCAAGATGAAAATAAGATTGGTATAGATGGAATACAGCAGTTCTGTGATGACCTAGCTCTTGACCCAGCCAGCATCACTGTACTCATCATTGCATGGAAATTCCGAGCTGCAACACAGTGTGAATTTTCAAAGCTGGAATTCATGGATGGCATGACTGAGCTGGGGTAAGTGCTCACTGAGTGTTAGATGGTGACAGTGTGATCCAGTGTCTTGTTTTGGGGAATTCTCAGTCTTGGTGTCCTTTCTGAGATGTTTCAGAGCCCAGCATCGCTTGTCTGCCTCTGGAAAAACGCAGCCCTGCCTTGGCTGTGTGAGCATTGTGTGGTGGTTGGCACAGAGCTGCTCTGGCACATAGAGCAGGGATGTTGGGCAGCACTGGGGTTTCTCTGCCTTGTGAGAGTGCAGGAGTCTTTATCACATTTTCCTAAAAAATTTGTGGATTGTAGAACCTGATAGAACAGATATATGTGCAAATGCAATGTGAAGAAATAACAAATAAATGAAATTCTTGTAGATGTGCAGACTCACTAAAAGCTTCCTGAATTCTGTTTTGATAATCTTGTCTTCTACAAACAGTTTATAGATTTTTGTTTAACTCATGTTTTTATGGCAAAATGAATAATAAATAAACAAACAAATGCGCTTTTTAAAATGCAGATGTGACAGCATAGAAAAACTGAAGGCTCAGATTCCTAAAATGGAACAAGAATTAAAAGAGCCAGGAAGATTTAAGGATTTTTATCAATTTACTTTCAACTTTGCAAAGAACCCGGGACAGAAAGGTTTAGGTATGTATTCTAATTCATAAGCATTTGTTCATAAATATTGGAAATGACTAATTAAAGCAGTAAAAGAAAGTATTATTGTGATCCAATGAATCTGAAAGACAATTGCTCTTGGGATAAAATACAATACATCTCCGTGTTTTGAAAGATAGATGTCAATTTAAGGTATTCAAATTGATTATTAATAAAGGCTACAGAATTTTATGAAAGAGAGTTTATTCTTTCACTCAGAGTGAGTGCAATTCTCAGTAAGCACAATGGATTATGGTCTTACATTAAAGACATAATTACACCACTTAGAATTTGCAGCACTGAACAGATTAATTGAATTTTTACTTTTAGGATAAATTGAAGCTATAAAACCATTTTCTGTGTAAGCACATTTGTTCAGTCCCTTGTAACACCAAAAATGCTTGCAAGTATCTTAGCAGGATAGAATTGGAATGGTACAAATGGATTCCTGTGTTCTGGGCCTGATGCCTGCTGGTGCCTACCCTACAGGGTTTTTCCCCCTGTGAACCTCACTGAAGGCTTTTTTGTCATTATTTCAGAGTTCACATGCTGTTGGTGTAACAGGTGGAGTGGAAAAATAACTTATTAAAAATAATTTCAGAACACCATAGTTTGGATGGAATTAAAGGAACAAACTTTCTGTAGCTCTGTCTGTCCAAAACAGCAAAAATGAAGGAATAAAAATTTCTTTTGAACGGTAATGTTGAAGAGCCAGAATGTACATTCATTTCTCTACAGTGTGATTTGGTTATTAGCCATAACTAGCATTTCATGATCCTGTAACTCCTTAAATTAATTGTTCTGGTTTTGAGAAGTAATAATGTATGGAAAGGCTGGTAGGTTCTTCCTTGGCAGCTTGTGAATTTGTTTTTCTCCATAATGAAAATGCTCTAAACTGGCTGCCACTGGACAGCTTTGCATTCCCAGGCTGTGTAAAGATGAGCTTTCTGGTTTAGTTTTATTGGCTTTTATGTGCAGACCAACTTTAGGCTTAAAATGAGTATGGAAAAATAAGTAAATAAGCAAAAGCTCTATGTCCTTCTTTGACATCTTGCTGTATCTTATTTGTTGTTTTCAGTGGATTGTGAATTTTGTTTGTTTCCAAAGGAGCTAAAAGTGCTGCTAAGCCATCTGAAAATACTTGTGCATGCTTGTAGTAATTTCTGAACCACGCAAATAAATGAATAGGCTGATTTGTATTTCTTGTAGAAAGTCATAGTAATTTTTTTAGGCTGCTACAACAAGGAAAATGTGAACAGCAACTGAATTGTGGGATTAATTTCACAGGAGAACTGATTCACTTATTTTTCATTCATCATAAACCTTCGTGCAGGTTAAATTCTAGCAGTGGCAGGCAAGTATAGTTTTCTGAGATCTATATAGCATATACATAGTGTGAGATAGGTTTTTTAATTGTTTTTGGTTTAATGTCTGGGTCTGGAAGTGATGTGGAACTGAGCTTAAAGTGTGGATGCTTACCAACCCTTTTGGTGCTCATAAATACACAGTTCTAGGCATGAATTTAGAACAGGACAGAATAATTCTGGAAACCCTGGAGCAAAAGAATACTGGGAGAAGTACAGGACTGCAAAGTGCGTGCTGCTAGTTAGGCAATTAATTTTGGTGTGTCTAAATAACTGCTTGTAGGAACTTGCAAATTGATTTTAATGTATATTGGCCTCTAATCTTGAAAACATTATGCTGTAGCTCAGACACAGTTCTGGAAATACATTCTGGAAATACAGTTTCTTCTGCATAATTCCTTACTGCTGTGTAAGAACTCTAGGTGTCTGAAAAGTTCTTGATATTTGCATCTCATTGGAAAATACCCTGTAGCTGGTGTTCATCTCAGACACTGTTTGCTTCTCTTGCATCTCTCTGGATAAAATTCAAAATGGAGGCTGTATTTTGAGACTCTTATATTTGATCCAGGAGGATTTCACTGAGCATTCTCACACTTAAAAAACCTAAAATTGTATCTTTACCTTCCAGTTTTGTTATTTCACATAGTTTCTTTTTACAAATGTAGTTTGTCCCAAGGCAGTATGTCATTATGCTTTACATGTTTGGACTCATACAGTGAGTTTGAGGTTGCAGCATTGTGAGATTTAGCTTTTAACAGCCTTTGCTTATGCACAAGAATGATCTGAAAATTGTGTAGAAATGTCAGAATGCACTGTTTATAGTGATTGTTTACAAACCACTGTAAAATGCAGTGATTTGATGACCTTGCCTTTTGTCATGCACACCAGTAATGCAGTACAAGTAATTAAAACTTAGTTTTTAATCTGTTTCCTTGAGGAACTGATCAGCTTCTTCTGAAATTTGTATCTATTGATTTTCAGAAAGGCAGTAGTTTTAGTTGAAAGCTAAAATGCATGTTTTTGTACCTGGATCTCCTGTTAAAGAGAGATTCTGAGCCTCTATAGTCCTGAATGAGTTGCCATTTTCAGATACAGCTTTATTTACTGAGTAGTGACTTCTGTCTAATTTGTCTCTGCTTCTTGAGATCTGAACTTACACTTTGTCTGAAATCAAACCTCTGCAGCTGCTGGAAAGTCCTTCACAAATTTTATTCTGTACTTTGGTCAGGAGTTATTATAATGTGATCTGCTGTTTGAGAACTTTTCATATCAGATGCTAAGCAATTCAGAAACTCCCCATAAGCTTCTGTTTTCCCTCCAGCAATGCAGATTTCATACTTTGTTTTGTTTGCTGTTAGGTTTCACCTCAAAGATTTACCTCCCTGGGTTCCTTTAAATATTTGGGCATCCTGGGGGAAGGGAGTGGAGTTCTTGGGCTATTGGTGTGGGTGTTTTGCTTTTTTTTCCTGAGGTGGGCAGTTGATCCTGTGTCTTCTCTCCCTTCCACAAGGGGATTGTTTCTAGAAGAGATTTGCTAGACTGCCAAATATGTAAGAGCTTTTGTTAAAAAGAGGCCACTTAACCCAGGAAGACTTTTGGGGTTCCTGTGTGATACCCTGTGGCTGAAGATACTGAATTTGGTAATTCACAGTGAGTGGTGTTTGGTGCAGCAGCACTGAGCAATTCCCTGATAATTCCTGGTAGTGCAGGTGTTCCTGGGGAGAGTTGTGGGTTCCAAATGTCTTTCATGTGCTCTCAAGCTCCTGTCTGCCCCTCCTGGCATTTCAGCCTTTGACACTCCCCAGGAAGGAGGGACCTGGCTCTGTCCTTCCCCTCCTCCCAGACCAACTGGGGATTTTTGGGAGCAGCTCTGACAGGCAGGGGGGCTGCTCTCAGATGTGTCACTCACTCCAAACAAGCAGGAGTTTAACAGGAGGCTTTGAAAGAATGAAAAAAAAGCCAGCCCACCACAAAAAAAACACCCAGCAAACAAAAGGAAAAAATCCCAAACCAAAATGGCCAAAAACTACCCCAAACCACCAACAAAAAAACCCCCAAACAAAAGCAAAAAACTCAACCCAACCAAAATACCACCAACAACAAATTAAGTAATTATCTTCTGTCTGCTTAAGGACACTACCTAGAGATTCTTTTTCAAAGAATCTGCTTATTTTGCAGAAAAAAGCACTTGACAAAAGCCTTTTTACACAAAGGCAGCACCTGTAATAATGTTGCCCTAAAAATTTTTTTATCTAAAATACAATTTAGATAAAAATTTGTTTTTATCTAAATTGTATTTTATACCTGAAAAAAAAAAAAAAAAAAAGTCTCAGTACGAAATACTACAGATTTTCTTTTCAAGCCAGTAGCATCTTTAACTGAAAATATTTTGCTGACTTTTAACTAAAGTATTCTTAGATAGCAAAAGGCATATGAAATGTCCTGGGGGGTTTCTTGATATGTTAGATATTAATATGGACAATTTTCAGTTCTGTAAAATATAAAATACGTGTGTAACACTTGATTTTTGGTTGCCTTTTTGTAAAAGATCCATGAGTATAGTTGCATTAGTTTAATCTTTTCACATTTTTGGATACATGGTTCATCCTGGTGTTAAGATACTTGTGGAGATTATATATTTGATATGTATATCTCTAAAAGTAATATATTTTAATATTACAGATTTAGAAATGGCCATTGCCTACTGGAATTTAGTACTTAATGGAAGATTTAAATTTCTAGACTTGTGGAACAAATTTTTGTTGGTAAGTTTAAACCTTTACATAGTCTGCACTGCAGTATTTTCAGAACTTAGAAGATAAACATGTTTAAGTTATTGAGTGGATGAAATAAGACTGTCTTACCTAAATCCCAGATATTCACAGTGTGTACTAGAGCAGTATGTTTTGGGGATATGGATGTGTCTGAGACAGTAAAAATGAATGTATAATAGGATTTTAAGTTTTTTTTTTAAATATAAATTTTCCACCTCTCCAAACAGGAACATCATAAAAGATCAATTCCAAAGGATACTTGGAACCTTCTTCTAGACTTTAGTACAATGATAGCAGATGATATGTCTAACTATGATGAGGAAGGTAAACACTGCCATTTTCTCTCATTAACTTCTAACTGTGTTTTATATTACATTTTATTACTGTGTATCTGCTTTGGCACAATCTCAAAACCAGCTCCACTAGAGTATTTCTGGTGATCTGAAGTCCTGTTAGAGCTGCTTTAATGGATATTGTAATCATCTCTGTTACTGATGTTTTAAAAAAGAGATGCTGAAGCTTTCAGGGAATCCATTTTCTTTTTTTTCTTCTAAGCTCAGACACAAATTCTCTCTTACTGAGACAACCTCAAATTCTTTCTTACTGAGACAAACCCTGCTATATGTCCATTTAAAACCCACAGATTCTCTGCTGGTGCAGTTCTTGGCATCTTCATGCAAGTAACTGATCCATGGTTTGTGCAGCTCCGTGTAGGGTCCTCTGGCTATTGCATTTCATAGCTGAGAATGTTTTTAGTCTGCTCGTTTCAGTTTATGCGAGGCTTGGACATGTTTTGACACAGAAGTAAAGCTGGCAGCACACAGGGGTTGCTGAACAGAACTCACTTCCTTACCAAATGTGTTTCTTGTAAACTTTTGTATGGATCTTTCCTCTTCCAGTTCATGTGCAGCCAAGAACAGCTGATTGCCCTCTGTCCTTGGCAGCACATCACTTCAGTGAGGGGGGAAACTAAACTTGTGATACCTCCGGAGAAGAGGGCAGCAAACTGCTCCAACTTTATTTAGTAATTATGGACTGTCCTCATTCCCTTCTCAGTTTTGAGTTAGGATTTTGGTCAGTTTCTTGTTTTTATGACCCTTGAAAGTGATGTGTATTAAGTGGCTTTAAAGGAAGCAGAAATCTTTAATAGGCTCTTAAATTTCAAGCAGGAAAATAAGATTATATTTTTTTTGCTTCCAACTCTGCGTAGTTTAGTACTGCAAAGCAAATAGCTTGTCTGGATATGAAGCTTGTGAAAGAATGCCTCCTCAAACCAAGTTCTTACATTCTGGTGTTTTCCTCTTTTAGGGGCATGGCCAGTTCTTATTGATGACTTTGTGGAATTTGCACGCCCTCAAATTGCTGGGACAAAAAGTACGACAGTGTAGCACTAAAGGACCCTTCTAGAGTGTACATAGTCTGTACAAATACCTGAAATGGAAAATTGCACAGTCAATTTCTGCTGGCTGGACTGAACTGAAGATCAATCCTCACAATATGGCTGAGGGTTGAGACAAACCTTTAAGGATACATCTTGGACCATATCATATTTCATTCTTCTACTGGTGGTTTGGGCTTTTCTTCTAGTCTGGACCACTCTTGCCCGTTAAAATTCCAACACTGTGGATTTCATCATGGATTTCTTTTTTGTTGGTGGATCACCCTAGTTTCATCTCCCATAAGTCCTAGAAGCTTTATAATTATTTTGAGGTTTCTGATTTCACATAAAGCACAACGCTGGTCATCATCAGACAACTGTTGTATGGCATCTGAATTATACAGATCAACATCAAAACAATTTTTAAAAGAATCCTTAAATATACACTTGGGGCTAGTTGCAAAGACTGTACTGATAGCACTTCCTACAAGAGTGATATATTTAAGTGTACTGGCTCCGAGTTTTTTCTTTTCTCGGGAAGTGCAGGTGTCGTCTGAGTCTGTGGTCACAGCAGTGA
This sequence comes from Certhia americana, assembly GCA_018697195.1. Classification (NCBI taxonomy): domain Eukaryota; kingdom Metazoa; phylum Chordata; class Aves; order Passeriformes; family Certhiidae; genus Certhia; species Certhia americana. Next base: position 11,491,334 of record CM031865.1, on the reverse strand, counting down.
CAGGAATGACCAAGGAGCCCCAGGGCTGTTGACTGGGGGTCTCTGGTGCCAGGCTGAGGTTTGCTGGTGGCTCAGCTGCTCTGGGGACAGCTTGGGGACGACACAACTCGAGCACTTGCACCGTGTGGGTGATGGCAGAGCCCACAGTGGGCTGAGCTGTGTCCTCACAGAACCCGGCGTTCTCTAGGCTACTCTCTAAGAAATCAGATTTCATTGCAGTTTTGAAATGCTTATTTGTCTGTCAAAGAAAGGTTTTTCATTTCTGTGGAAATCAAACACTTGAATATACTGAATTTGTGTCTTAACTGTTTGCTACACAATACAGTATTTTAAATTGAGACATGTGACTTTTATGGCTGAGGTGTGACGAAGCAAATGGCCCTGTTGTACAAGAAGCTGGTGAGGTTTATGTGAATCTGGGTTTTGAAACCATTATCTTGGTAAGTTAAATCTTCATAACATAGAGGTACTGCCATTGTGGATGACACCCCTTTTTAAATTATTTTGCTGAGTTTTTCCTTAAATTGACATATCACTGTGGTTGCCAAATACAGAAATTAAGAGTAAAGCTTTCCCAAACAAGCACAGATCAGATACAAACTACTACACTGGCTTTGTTTGTTTAAATTATTTTGTGGATCATCACTACTTCTGTCTTGCTGTGTTTGACTGAATCGCTTCATTTGGATCAAAGCAGGTTTTATCAGATGCAATTCTTTAATAATACAAGAGCTCTTTAGCTGCTTTTATGGTCTTTTACTCCTCACTGAGTTACTTGTGAAGAGATTTGATAAATCCTGCTCTGGAAAACAAGCTGGAAAGAATGAGCTCCAGGAGTGGAGACAGACCATACTTACAAGTGAGAAGAGGGGGTTTAAACAGTGCTCTAAATAGTGCCCTGATAAGGCCAGAATTATTTTTGAGATGAGTCATTGGTACTTGCACTAGACTGCAGCACAATTTTATGCAGATGCTAAAAGTATTTTAGGGAAAAATTGACTATTAAACAGCTAAAATTTTTATTTGTACTCTGTGCAGTTGACCTTAAGGCTGGCTCCCCTTACAGCAGTGCCCTTTTGGCAAATCCAGTTGTGCATTTATTCCAAAAATACAGTTCCTCAAAAACATTGCAGACTTTCTCCAGCTACTGGAATTGGCTATGCCAAAAACTGTGTGTTTTGCTGCTTTCAGTATTTCCTTTCTCGGTTTTGTGTAAATAAAAATGGGGACTTGAAATTATGGGGGTGGGTGGGGTGGAAAAAAAAAAAAAATCAACAAGGTTATCTCTGCGTGCTGTTTTTTGTCTTGAGGGTTTTGGTACTGTTTCAGATTGATTAGTTCAAGTATGCTGTGTTTGGAGAGGAGAACTCACTTGCTTTTCATCCCAATGCAGACTTGGCCCTCAGAAAAAGTCTGGGATTGGGCAGTGGCGAAATGCCATGGTGTTTCAGAGACTCTTCCTTTTGAATGCAAGATCTTTCCAACAAAATAGTGTTGTCATCAGTTTGGTACTACATGCTTATAATTACTGTGTAATTATAAAGAAATACATAAAAACTTTGATTAATTATGTTGCAGAAAAGGGTTATTTGTGCTATCATGGCATCTTAAAAGTTTTTCAAAATGGCTGAGGTTGAAAGAAATGTTGATTTAACAGGGTGTTGTTCTAAGGACAAAATGCCTGGTTACGGGGAATATTTTGTACTGAAACGTGCTCAGATGTGGCCATGTGGTTTTTTCCTTTATATATGTGTGAGGTTTTTTTGGTTTTTGTTTTTTTTTTTTTTAAGAATGCAGCCAGTTGCTTACTTGGATTGCTTTAATTCATAAGTGCTTATGTCTTCAATTTGATGATCTCCCTGCAAATGGATCAATTTAATTTTGCCAAATGTCAAGGAAAAAAAAAAAAAAGGCAAACATCAAGTTTGTAAACTGTTTTTATACATTAAAATATGTACAAAATTAGAAGTGCCCTGATATAAAACACTTAATCTTGAGATTATATTTAGTAAAAACCCATCATTTACATATCTCTGTAAGTTCAAAATGTAACTTCTTACAATCCCTCTCATTACCAACAGAGGCAATAAAGCTCCAGTGAAATTGCCATGACTGAGGTTCGTACTGCATTGTTTCACTGTATTATTTGTAAAACTTGTTTCTGGAAATGTGCTTTTAGGGAGTGGGGAAAAAAAGCATGGAATACTTGTGTTCTTCATAAAATACAGTTCAGGATGAGTCTTTCTTTTAGGGTTGGGGGGGAAATCTAAAAACTCATCTACCTTGCCTGTCACCTGTTCCCAATGTTTCCAAGTCCCACCCAGAGCTGATTCCCCAGCCCTTGGCAGCACACACACTCAGCTGTGCCTCAAGCAAAGCCACTTTTTTATTGATCAACCTGTTAATAAGTAACTTGTGACTTGCCCCAAAACTGTTTAACAATGGAATCCATACTGAGACATCCTTATTTAAGAAAGATATAATTTTTTTAAGAATTAATTTAATAAACTTGTCAATCACACAAAATTTTATTTAAACGTTACCAAGAAGTCTCTAGATTTTTATTTGAGAGTGGTAAATTGGCTGGGTTAGCTTTTAAACAAAACCCAGTGATGCCCTCCAGACCACTGAGCTCTCCAGCAGTTGACCACACCATTAAATACTTGATGTAATTATAATTTCATCTATCAAAAATAGGCCTTAGCTTTGTAAATATGGAGCTGGTTTGGTACAAATGTGTAGAAGTAGCTGCAGAAGTAAACACCAAGAGTTTTGCTCCTGAATAGGCACCTGTACCTCAGCCCCAAGTCTGACCATTCAAACTGGTGGAAAACTCAACCCCCACTTTCTGGAAATTTTCAGTCAGCAAAAGCTGCCTAAATGCAATCTGAATGTTTTGCAAGAAACTGCAGCTGTTTCTTTTCTAAACTCAGTTCTGTCTTTTTGGAATACAACATTTCAAGCCTTTTTCAGCGTTCAAAGGACAACTACCAGGAGGCTGAAGGATAAATCAAATTAGGGCAAGGGACCTGTGAGGGTGAGAGATGAGGGGGGCTGTAAAAATTGTGTGGGGAGAGGCCCAGGTTTGTTTTCTTTTTCTTGCTGGTGCCTTCTCTCCAGCCCAGCTCCTGGGCCAGGGTTCAGCAAGCCTGGCTTTGCTCTGCCATCTTTTCCTCCACCACTTACATAATTAAAACAATGACTCAGCTAGAAGTGAAAGTTTTATTTAATAAATAAAATTTTCATAAACCATTTTCAAAACAACTACTGACCAAGCTGTACAAGGAGCAAGCACACAGCCTCGCTGTCAGAGGAGCAAAAATAACATGAGGCAGCCACAGTGTCAGAGGTCCAAAATTCTTTGTATTATTTATTGCTCATTTCCAGTGGGCAACGCCCCAAATCTGCCTCAAATTAAGGATCAACATCTTTTAAAAGGTACTTCTTGCAGAGATGAGGCCATTCCAGTTTTTTTTTCTTGACAGAAGCAAGCTCAATCCCACTTCAGTGAAAAAAAACAGGAGTCTAGCTGATGATTTTTTGACGCATAAAACCTGAACTCTTGTCACAGGGACTGCAACTAGGAATTGTAAAAATATATTCTTTGAGATACAAATAAGATCCTCCTGCAGCAAGGTGTGCCTCGTTTTAACCGTTTTCAACTGCACGCTGCACCACTCATCTTTTATCCTGCTGTCAAAATGTAAGAAGTGTGAGAACCTGCTGCTGTTTGCAGGAATCTCCTTGGAAGCTGCAGAGGAGAGATGAATAAAGCCCCGGCCATGGAGGTGCCCGCCAGGTCTCGGCCAAGCCTCGCGTCCCGCAGAGCTCTTCACCCCCGCGGGCTCAGGGCACAGCGGAGCCGGGCGGTGACAACAACAACGTCCCCGAGGGAGCACAGGCGACCGGGACAGACGCTCTGGGAGACTCCAGACGCCTTTGGAGCAGCACTGAGCTGAAGGGAGAGAGAAATCCATAGAAAGCAGAAGCCTGGCACAGCCCGCTGCAAATGCGCGACAAGAGCTGACGGAGCATCCCCTGCTCTGCCACAAAGCGAGCACGGCCCGAGCACGAACCAACGGCAGAAGCAAAGGAAGGTGCCAAACAACCAACAATAAAAACATCTGCGGGAAAAAATCCCAGCCCAGAGCTGCAAAGGACAGAGTCTGGCTGGGAAATCATTTAGGAACAAGATAAAGGCTAAAATGAGGCCCTGGTGAAAGGTTTGCTCAGCTCTAGGAATGGCTCCTTTAAGCAGTGACATCTGTGTAACTATATTTGAAAAAGCAGTGCTGAGGGCAGTGACAACGGTGAGTTATTAGGCATTCTAGACAAAAAAAAAAAAAAAAAAAAAAAAATCTCGAAATGAGTGGTTCAAAAGCACATTTTGCTTGAGCACTTTGAAACGCTGAATTTCACCAAAATCACAAGTATTTAGAAGTACAGCAATAGCAGGGAGAACTATGAAAAATAATTTAGACTGCAGCTTTCAGACACTTCTAGCACTAGAAAATGGTATTTTATTCCAATATAGGAGTTACACTATCATAAAAAAACATGTTTGAAAGTATTACCAAATATTTTCAGTAAGAAATTGCAGGTGCTTACTATGCATTCTAAATTGCGTAAGCTTTTCTCAAATCATTCTGAAAATGAAAAACCAAAGTTTCCAGCATTCCTTCCTTTGAAGCTTCTGTTCCCCCTTCCCTGCTGTAATCTTAAAAAATAGAGTATTTTTAAGCAGAGTATTTACATTTTAGTTTTTGAAACAATTCAGAACATCTCAGGTTTTTTTCCGCTGCATCCTCTTAAAAGCATGAGTTTGGCAACTGAAATTGTTTTCTTAAGTAACAAAAGCAAACCCAGTTTCTCCCAGAGGCAGAACTGACTGCAGAGAACACGACCCCATTGGGGTGTGGAGAAGGTGCTTCCTCAGGGACACTGCACAGTAAAGTCAGTGTATACCACACTTGCTTTGAACTACAAACATCTACTACAGGCTTTTATGGATTTCAAGGCTAAAAGGTAAATAATAGAACTTTCCCTCCCCATGGCAAAGCCTCCCCCCACCTGTTCACACTCACACTGGGAGATGAGTGCCAGCATTACACTGAATTAGCTGGATTTTTCAGTTTCCTCATGAAGGATTCTGCACCGTGCCCAGGGCACAGTCAACTGACTCCTACACTTCAGCTATCAAAGAAATACACAAAGTCTTCCTTGAACAGGAGCATTTTTAAAAGATTTCTGACATCAATACAAAAGCCCAGTGACTTCCACACAAAGTATTTGTCATACCAAAAAATCTGCCCTTAAACAAACCACATCTATGCTCTGACTCAATGAGACATTACTGACTTAGATTTACTGCAAATAGAAAAATATACCTTGGCCGAGGGATGGATTCTTAAGTCCTTCCTGAATTGTTTAAATGCAAGTTTCTTCGGTAACCTTACAAACACTGGGAAAAGGGAAAGTAGGGGGAAAGGGAGGAGAGGAGATGGAAGGTTTTAAAGAAACACATAATGAGCGCAAATTATTCTTCAAATACACGACTGTGCAGCTTTTGTGCAAATCTACTCAACACACCAGTGTGGTAAAAGCCAAAATACATCACCTACAGAGCTGGGCCAGTGGAAATGCTTGGAGTGGGGTTTATGGCAAAGCCTCTGCTTCCCCTCACACAGTGAACCCGTCTGGTCTGAGGGCAGGACACACGGATGGATGAGGGCACACGGTCACACACACTGACAGGACAATGCTGTGCCTGACACGGACAAACAAGCACTGCTGAAAAGTGAAACACTCTGGGTGAGGTGTAAAATACAGCTAAACAGCAGATATCTGATTAGAGTAGTAAAATAATTCTGTATTTCCTAGGTATCCATGGCAGCATGAAGACTCCTAGAAGGAGGAACTACTATGAAGAAAATTACTATTTTAAACCCAGGTTTAATATAGATATGAAATACAAAGGAAATTATAGGAATTGGTGAAATCTAAGTGTATTTTGCTACTAGTGCAGATCTGGAGGGTACTGGATGGATGACAATCAGGTTATTGCCTCTCCAGCTGGATCCAGGTTTTCAGCTTTATGCAGTGGGATTAGGCACATGTTCATACCTGCTGCATGGGAAGACAAATCTCAATTTTAGTGTTTCTTCATCCCCATGGCACTCGCTGGGGGGACCTAGTGCACACTGACATTTTCAACCTCAAGCTTCGCTGCACTCAGGCATCTGAAGACATGATACAGAAATGCACTATGAACGCTGAATTAAACACTTATTTAAAAGGAAAGTTTGTTGTATTTCATTTCTTCTTCTTCTTGTCTCGTAATTTATTTGTAAAGCTTCTTAATTTCTAAACTGATCTCCCCCTATAACAGTGGGGAAAATCCCTTGTGTGCTGCAGGTTCAAGTCACTACAAATTTAACAACAAAGTTGCAATGACAATTTCTTTCCTACCCAGATGTTGCCTTGAGCACAGAGATTTTGCAAATTCCATGGTACCTGCAGCCTTCAGGTCTGAGTGAAGCTGTCAGGCACTAATGCAAAAACAAAGCTCCAAGAGGAGAGCTGAAATAAAAGTCATAGGCAGAGAAATAAACAGCAGAGCTGTTTATAGGTAAGGAACCTCTGAAGGATCCCAGGAAAGTGGGACCTTTTCCTCTGCTCATTGAACTTGGAAGAATTTGGGATGTCAAGAAGGATACACTCCCCTGGCAGCAGCCGAGTTACAGTCAGCCAGGTTTGCAGCAGCCCTGATTTAGTTTTTAGCCAGAGCTATTTTTAAGGTGGATCTTTACACTTTTGACTGTCTGACAGGATGAGTATTGCAGTTATTGATGGGATGTCACTGTCAGAGATGACAAAGGGGGTGTCCCAGATCAGCAGCACTTTTCCCAGTCCCCACCACGAACAGCACCCTTCTAATGCACCCCTGCAGCACCTCCAGTTCATCTCCCACATCCCAGGACAAGCAGTGGGTTCAGCCACCCCGGGTGAGGGAGCAGGGAAATGCTGCTGCTCCCCAGCCCCTACCATGCAGACACATCTGTACTGGGACAGGGGAGGCACCTGCAGGATGCACCACCCAGAGCTCCAACTGTGCAATTTGTTTTTATTGGCATACTTAGGTATCAAAACATTGCCACCAAGGTCTCGGATCCTTCCGATAGACAAAGATAATTAAGCATTAATTTTTATCTTCAAAGTACAACATGACTGAATATAAATACATGAAAAAGAACAAAACATGCAAAAATTCCCCAACTTTAAAAGGATTAATAATTCAAAAAATTTATGCTAGTGAGACTTCTGCTCAATCCACCAATTCTTAGCAAATTTTTTCCATGTCAGGATCCAGAACTGTTAACAAAACACGCAGGGCATAATAAAAGATGACTGGTTTCTGAATTGTACTTTAGGAGAACAGTGAACTGTTACATCTCTTATTATTTCAAATTAGTGATTTGTCACAGTTAATTTTCAAAGCAATGGCTAATATATTGCCACTCATACACCAGCATAAATATTTGAATTGCATTTAACTCTCAGAAATTACTAAACTGATTGCTTATAGAATACAGTAACTGTCCACAGAAGTAACAAAATTGATCTGCAAACTGCTAAGACAGCATCTGCAAGACAACTCAAAATGAATGTGTGTGTTTAAAAGGAAGGGTCATAATGAAAAACAGCTTTTAAAAGTTTCATTGTGGAGATTCAAATTGATTCAAATTGGATCACTCAAATTTGGGAGGAGAAAGATTTCTGTCACTGCACTACAGGGACACCTCCAGTATTAAATTCAGGATTCCAATCTGCTCATACAGCAACAAAAAGGATCAAAACGTCAGAGGTAAAAGCATTTCTTAAAAAAAAAAAAAAAAAAAAAACAACTTATTTAGCAATTTGTAGATATAATTAGAAAAATCCTGGAAGCAATTGCTGTGCAGATTATGCCAGGCAAGACAAGCCCTGCCTGGACTCAGGAGGCCTCTGGGCTTTCCTAGGGCAGCGCCGGACACTGAGCTCGCCTCAGCACCTGCTACAGGTGTGTGAGCAACCACAGGGCTTCCACAAGGCATTCAAAAATGTCCCTGTCAGCAAGTGGCTGAGTCCATTGTGGAGAGAGTCAAGATGCTCCTGTCGTTGGCATAGAAGGGATCCGATGAACTCCATGATCTAAAGTAACAATAAAAGAAAAGTTTGGCTGACTGGGAATTTGTACTAGTACTGGGAGGTGAGGAGAAAAGTCTATGAGAGCAAAAGATGAAAGTGTTAGGAGAGCAGGCAAATGTACCTGTTTAAGGGACTACTCTAGTAATTTCATGTAGGTACCTGCAGTTCGTTCAGACCTTTGGAAACAGAGGCCAATTCATGCCTGCTGTGTCATTAGCACACAACTACAGCTATTTCCATCATTATGAACTAAAAAAAGCAGCGGTTTTTATGCCTATTTTGCAGCTGAAGTTTTACTGCTGTGCCTCGGGAGGCTGTGAGTGCTGCCTGTGTACAGAGGCACTGTGAGGCTGCTGCAGCAGAGCCCTGTGGAGCACACAGCCAGCCCTGGAAACCCAGCACGGCCATGTCCCAGCAGGAAACATCCACACTGCCTGGAACTGGGGGAGGCAAAACTTATCTAACAGCCAGGAACCTGTTTTATCCCTTCTGTTACACTTCAAAACATCAGGGAACTACCCCAGGTGTCACAGCTGCTGACTCACAGAGGTCTCACAGTATCTTTCACTTGGGCACAAATTGGGAAGAAATACTGTTCTTGGCTGGACAGCATTATTGGACTGTATGGGAAAAGCTGAAGAAGTTTGGAAGGCAGGAAATCAAAACATCACGAGTTTATCCTCCAAATTAGACTCTGTCAGAAATCTGCTGTTTCTTTAGAACTGTTCCATCCAGTGCCTTGACACAAGAACCACTAATGGGAGACCCAACAATTCAGCAATGATTCCTACTGTACAAGTAATGTATGTGATCCAGCATTCTTAATATTGTAGTGACTGACAAGTTGACAGACAATTCAATGGAACAGACAGACAATGCATTTTAACATACCACACCACACATTTTATATTCTAACTAGTGAATGAAGCTATAGAAAATACTTCTCAAATACACTTTACAAGCAATAAATTAAGCACAAGTGACTATATTCCTGTGGCCCACTACTCCAAGCATTTGTATGACTTTGATTCATCAAAGTTTTTATCAAAATTTGATACAACATTTGATTTCATGTTACCACATTTGACAGAATATCATATTTGACAGAATATCAGGAGCAGAGAATACAACACAAGCTGGCTACAGCAGCATTATTTAAAATAGTACTCTTCATTCTACAGCACTTGCATAAACAACATATTCATCAGCATCACTTCAATCAACAAAAGTAATTTGCAGCTACCTCTTGGTTGAATACTTAGCTGTTTTTTAGAGTACAAATACTCAAAAGACCATCCTGTTGGGGACAACATGATCTTCTGGAGATTGAGATAAAAACAAAGCAGCTCAAGGTCATGAACCAAAGCCTAAACAATTTTAAAATCACCCAACAGTTTTCTTAATTGTACCTTCAGCATTTCACAACTTGTAACTGCTTCATGGGATTTAAGCAATTAATAATTTAAAATATGAATAAAGACTTCCTTATATTAGCAAAGAAAGTGTAAGGGAAAAAAGGTCCCTTGACCTTCAGACCAGGTTTTAAGTGTCAGTACTGAGTGGAAGGAGCCAAAATAATAAATATGACTGACTTAAAAAAAAAAAAACTCTTTTCTATTTGTACTGTACAAAACTGTAAGTGAAACCATTAGATTGTTTAGAGCAATTTCAACCAGAGGCAGAAGCAATACCCACAGAATTTCAAGCCCTTAGTGTAGCACCAAGAGAGTTTTGCATATTCATTGAACTTAATCCTAAGAACTCTAAAATTATTTGGCTAGATGGAACTTCATCTGAAAACTACATGAGGTAAGCAGAAAATAAACCTGAGAAAAAGCAGTCTTGAAAAATATTTAATATTCTGTCAAATATGAGTTAACTTCAATAAGTACTTTTAAGTTCTTAAGGAAAGAAAATTTGAGAGGAACAAAGAAAATTGTAAAACTGCAAATACATTGCAGAAAATGAAACACAGAATACCTACCTTATAAGACTACAGGTTACTAAGGCAATTGTTAACTAACAATCTGCCCTAATTAGGTAACAATAAGTGAAAAGAAGTGGCATGAGAAAGTCCTCATTTGGAAAGCACAGTTTTACAGAGAAGTGAAAAAAAAACCCCAGAAAAGTTAAGAGCAACTGCTACCAAAATGTTGATTTTTAGACCAATTAAATGCTCACCTTGTAGATTAAAAATTCTATTAAACTGTTTATTTTACACATCATGCCCGCTTTCTACACAGCAAGTTTGAATTAAAAATGTTCTTAATCGTAACAGTTCATTTTTCATATGGAATGAAGCTTCTTGCATACTCATACCCTAGATTTGTAGAAACACTGAATAGATTTCATAAGCAAGCCAGAAGAGAGAGACTGACTGAAAGCACAGACACTGTGTTCAACACAAGAGTTCCAACAGAGATGAGCTACAGACCAGGCAATACCTAAAGGCAGAATCAGAGCTGACAAAGCTGTCAGGGAAAATTACCCATACAAGATTTGATACCCAATGAATGATATCACAGCCTTTAACTGAAAGAGTCAAAGTTCTTCAAATACAAAATGAGTTTCCTTGAACATGTGTAAAGTTCAGTGTTTTCAGGTTTGCCTTTTGACCAATGAAGGACCATGATATCATTCAGGGACAGAGACTACGATGTACAAAAGACTGGTTTTATTTCTACCCCCAAATATTTCCATATTTGTTTGCTATCCCTCTTTATTTGGAAATGGGGAGATGGCACATGAGAGGATTCAGTGAGAACTCCTCTCCCAGTTGGGCTGGCTGCAAGAGCAGTGCTGCTCCTCAGACATATTGAATTACTCAACGTGCTTTTACCCCACTGAAGTTTGTTTCACACGTGGTTTGTGAAGGAAAGATTTATTTAGCACACACTTTGGAATGGCACACATGATTTTGACAATATACCTTCTGGAACCCAAAAAACATTGAAAATTCTTAGAACCTGAAGACTCTGTTCTGTCAATCACTCTGATTTAAGAAATAGATTATAAAAGTTATACTACAAAAATATTTCATCTTCATATCAATCAATGGCTGAAAGATTTAAAGGCTCTCTTCCTATCAATGAAGTTAGATTTAAGGGGGGGAACTTGAGCCTTTTTGTATACCTTCAGGAGTAATGCAAGCTCCAAGGTAAATATTTGGAGGTTGTACATCAAGAACCAAAGGGAAAAGTCTTTTGACTTTACAAACAACTCCTGATTTGTGAAGGCAAAAAAGTAATCATAAAAAGGAGAACAAAAACAGCAGCAAGGCTTGATTTTCTAAAGAGGAGAATGTACAAATCAAGAGAAATTACGACAGATACAACACAAGAGCTTGTAAAGCCAAACTAAACATTAACAGAAATCTTTCAAAAACCGTTTTCCCCCTCCCCATCCCGAAAGAAACCACTCAAAAAGAAACAAGAAGCTAATCTTTCAGGATGAAAAAAGTACAATAAAGAGTTGCATTTTCTACTTAGATAAGCAAAACCTGCAGCTGGTTTCTAGACATCTATTGCTGCAGGCTCATCGGGTTCCAGTTTATAGGAGAATCGTCTGCAGCAAAGGCTATTGAGAGAAATGCCACACCTGTTGACCCGGGTTGGGCTACACCTTCCCATTAGTCGTTCCAGCATTCTTCTAACAGATGTGCATGCTGTTTCCCCATCTGAGAAGCAGCACATGGAGTCCAAGCAGTTGATACCTGAACCTGCCTCAGTAAGCTGGAACGAAAATATTAAAAAAAAAAAAAAAGAAAGAAGAAAAAAAAAAAAAGAATAATCAGTACTCACAAATTCTAGCAATGAAGATGTTATCAAAAAACACTTAGGAAAAGCAGGTTTTCTTAAAGCTAGAGTGTTGAATATTTTTCAATTTTATAGGAGAATAACAATAATAATATTAGCACTTCCTAAGGTCTATATACACTAAAAATTTGTTCTTCCCAAGGTTTGAGTGCAACCTTGTTGAGTGCATGGAAATGCTCTGGAACAGCATCTGCCTAACATGGGAAATGAACTGGTCAGGAATTCCCTCCAACAAACCCCACAGCAGAGCACATGCACTCCCAGCTGGGACACCTCGATTCACCTCTGTGGCCCTACAATTTGTATCAGCTCAGCCCTATTTTAGGGGAAGTTTATCAAGACAAAGCTTCAGGCTGCAGAATACAACACAACAACCTGATCCCAAATAATTGTTCCTCAAGTGCACAATGCAACTTTCTAGAATAATTGACATTGTATCACTACCATAGGTACCCTTGGCTTGGTATGGAACAAAAGCACATTCCTGATTGTGAACACGGTTCATCCAAAAGCAAACAAGGCTGATGTCACAAAGGTTCAGTCATGTTCATGCCAGCATGAAGAATAATTCAACATTAGCATAATAAACTCTTCCAACAGCTCATGTTTTGTAGGTGGGAAAACAAAAGAATAAAAGAAAGAAAATGAAAAGAAAGCAGTAACAGATGTATGGGTGTAAGTGCCACCTACCAGTGTGCTCCTCTACAGCACTGCTGCACCAACTGCAGTGTAACTGGAAAATCCTACTTCTGCAGAGAGAATATCCTAAACTGACTCCAGTTACCATTCCAAAGAGGAATAAAAATGTGAAGTGTGGGGATGCTTTTATTTTAATTTTAAATACTCCATGAGAGCATCCTGTCAAACAAATACTGAAAACAAAGGCTGAATTACCCTCTCCTCACACCAGTGAAAGAAGAATTCTGGGAGGAGGCATCTTAGTCCATGACAGCACACAGTTCACTTAAGACTTCCCCACAACTTTTCACTGTGAAATCAAAGATCACTGACTGTTGTCTGAAGATTCTGTTTTTGAGCCCAAATTTCTTCCATGCCACCCACAGTTGTCAAACACTGCAAGGAAAGCAAAGAACCTCAAGAGTTCCCTATGGGAATGGCTTATTATGAGTGGGCACACTCTCTTTGCTAATCCCCCCAAACAGGCAGCTGGACACATTTACAGCTTCACAACAGAAGAACAGCCTACACAACAAAGAAAATGCAACAGAAACAAGAGGCTTTTGGAAATACAAGAGAAAAATCTCAACTGGTAAGACAAGGAGGAACACATGCAGAGCTGGTGTTTGTGTCCATGTGCCTTTTCTTGGGCCTGCCCCTTCCTCAGCCCTGTGCCAAATTCCCCACAGCCCCTCCAGACCTTCCCATCACACCATTCATGGTGATGTTGACAGAACTGTCACTCAGCAGCTGTTGGAATGTTCAGGATTCTCTACAAACTGAGGCCCCTAATCCTGTGGCTGAGCACAGGCAGAACAGGCTTTAACTCACACACTCATCTGGGGGATCTTTGGGACACAAAAGGAACATTTACTGTGACAATGAACTTCTGTATGTGAGACGAAGAAGCAAAACACTTGCAAGTGAATGGTCTGAAAGGGGTCCTGGTTAAAAGACAAACCAAACAGAACACACCTCAACAGAGCCTGAGTCCCTGAACACCCTCATGTGATGACCACCACGACTGGTCCCAACTGCAGTGCCACAGAAGATATCAGAATCAGGAATTGCACATTTTGCAGCACTGTAGTACAAGCAAATATGACCTTCAGAGCCACTTCACACTGTGCTCCCAGAGTTGTGACACAAGAGATTACACAGAGCAGAAGGAATTCCCATTTGGAGGTCAGCAGGCAAACTCCCTGCTGCAGATGGAGTGCCCTTCACAGCTGTGGTCACAGCAATACAAAACTGTAACATTCCTTCACTCAGGATTTCAAACAGAGTATTTAGTTCATCTATTATGCTCAAGCAGACCTTTAAAGTTACTGTAGAAAGTCACATTACAGTGGCTGCATGCTGGATCAGATGATCCAGAGCACATTTTCCTTAAAATTTGTTACCCTGAGAGCCAGCAGTCCCGGATATTATCCAAAGACTGTCAGAAAGAGGAACCAAGAGTAACCCAAACGAGCTCCCAAGGAGCAAACCCTCAACTCTGGATTTTGGAGGTCTAATGTCTCTTTTCCTGGAGAATCTCCTTTATTCTTCACAAATTAGATACAAAAAGCTAGGATCATGCTTGAACCACAACTTAGAGAAAAGTTAATATCACTTTTTAAAAAATGGCAAATGAAACCTTACATAAGCCTGGAAACAACAATTGTGTTCTGCCAAATTCACAGTTAAGTGTGAAGAAATACTGTGAGAACACTGAGGACAAAAAAACACAACTAAATTTTATACGTAGATATATTGTTTATCATTGTCTGGTGAACATGGATTTTTGTATTTGCATCCACTACTGCAAGGAAGATACACATGCTAGCGAGTCCCTTTCCTCACTTTATCTCCGTGGAGTACAACTATGGTCACAGTTTTATACCAAAGTAAAACCTGGCATGGCAAGGCAGGAAGGTATAATGTTCCCTGGAGACCTGAAACAAACCTTCAGGATAAACAAGGCAGGAGATACAATGCTTTAAAAAAATTGAGCATAGAGAAATACCAGATATCATTAATATTTGAGCGGCAAATAAAGTATGTTCATAAGGTAAAATCTGGAATCTCAATAAATGTAATATTTCATATGAGAATGGCCCATTAATAATAATGTAATAATTAATGTAATAAATCAAAAAAGCAACTGAGGTGCAGAATTAAAGAATGATTCAGCTTGATAAAGAAAAGAAAATTAAACCAGCATTCTATGATGCAATTTTTCTTGTAGAGACCAAAAATATGGGTATTTTGGAGATGGCTTAATGACTGTCTCTGTATGATATATATGTAAATAATTATATATATATATGTAAATAAATACACAAACATTAGGGTATAGTGGGAGTACTACCTAGTGGAGGTAAGAACTGTCGGGCAGGCAAGATGGGTCTAGCAGCTGCCTACTGTCCTCCCCTCTGTGCCTGCTTTCAGCAAAGTCACATGCTGAGCTGACTGAACCCTTTTCTTCCATCTGGAAGGACAGAAAAGCAACAGATCTTATAAAGCACCATGCTTGCATTGCTTTAAAACAGTTACCATTGTTACAAGAACTTTCACAGGCCTGGTCTTGAGAGAACAAGCTGTATTTACAAGGTCAAGAAGCAATTCTTATTTTTGGTGGATCAAATGCGGTTTCTCAGTGCCCAAGTGTTAAAAGTGTTGGGCCTTTTTGTGCTCTATAGACTACAACAAGGAAACCCAACAAATCTGGAATCTTATCTAAAATTCTTAGATTTTTGAGTTTTGTTTGTTTTTCCCCTTCTGAAAGAGAGGACCATTTCAGTTTTTGTGTCTTACTGCAGGTTATTCCATATGCCACAAGACAGACATTTCAACCCAAGATTCAATCACACTGAAAAGTTGGGACTTTGAGGAACAAGAAATGCATCTAATTCTGTACACCAAGTTAAGAGCACTGCAGGGTATTTTCCTGAACCCAGGTCCCAGCTGCCAGTATTCTGATGCCACATGGATGTTTTAAAAAATTGATACGAGATGGTTATTATTATTCCACAATCAGGTTAAAACTTGCTCCCTACTGTAAGTCTAACTATCTTTAACCTTAATATACCATATTCCCAAACAATTAGATTTAAAATTATTAAAGAAAATATATAGGAATGTTGACATCTAACAACTTCACTGCCATGATGTTTTCATTGCTTCTTTTTCTACTCTTTGAATCAAATGAACCTACAAGTGCCAAATTATTTCATTATTTCCAAGTTATTAGACAAAAGTTTCTTCAGGTAAGGAGTATGTGCACTTTTGTGACTGAAGTCAAATCCAAAATGGTGCATTCTTCCCTCACTTCCTCAACTTCCTGTGACAGATTCTGTGGATTTAGCCAAGAGATCAACACCAAGCTATGCTAACACAATGAACAGGCCTGTAAAGGAAGAGATTACCCTTGATCAAAGTGCAGCACATCAGGGTGTTTAGCACACCTCACTAATGGGAATTCATGCTTCCACTTGGACAGTTTTCTTGGAAAATACGTTCCTTACAGAACATATAGGCTGTAAAAGGAGCAGAGACCTCTCTGCTCTCTTGACACAGCTGGGCTGGGTCAGACCTGAAAGCTGTAGGGGGGGATCCTGTGGAAAAGGAGCTAGAGTTGAAAATATAGACAAGGAATGAAGGCCATAAAGCCAGGGCCTGGAGCCTGGAGTTCTGGAGACAGCTGAAGAGCAGATCTGGACTGAGATGAATGGAAAACCAGGCAACAACAGACTCATGGGTTGGAGATGGGGAAAGAACAGGGTTTGGCTGTGATAAGGTAAATGCTCCAGAGCCCTGGATATAACACTGTGCACTGACAGCCTTCTCTGTAAATAAAACCCTTTCTGGTGTCTTACATTTCCCCAGTTCTGGGAACAGCTCATAACACACTGTCTAAAGGTCGAAACCCTGTAAACACAGTTAATCCCATCAGTAAGTAGAATTAAAACATCTGTGCAAGCAACACTTCTCAAATGTGGTTTAAGATTTCTGACAGTTCTTATGAGGCACAGGACATATAGATATACATGCACACAGAAGACTTTCTTTACAGATAAAAACATGGAATGAGATACAGTGGGATCCAGTCAGTACCCTAAGATACATATTTCACACATTCCAAGAACAGAAGAGGCAGCTATGGAGGAAAGAAGTGCTCAGCCAGTCTCTAGCTAAGCACAACACCTGCCCGTGCCTGTGCTGCCTCATTTCCTCTTCATCCCACGTTCCAAAAGGGACAGTAAAGTTCAGAGGCAAGACTTCAACAAGCACACACAAGACTGCAATTCTGAATTGCAGTAATCGCCTGGACACACAGAAGATCCCCTCTAAGATTTTAACTATACATCACCAATGTACTCAATATAAACTTGAATATTTTTTGCACATTGTGAAGCATACAGAAATAAAAAAATTATTGTAACAATCATACTTCTCTTTTAATTTGCATTCATAAAGGAAGTCTTCTTTTGATCTCAAGAGAAGAGTAAAATTTTGGCAGAACAAGGCATAACTCAGTTTAACCTGGAGTTATGCTCCTTTTGAGGCTTTTAATACATATTTATGAAAACCAAAAATCTGTCAAAGTCTGTTCATCAACCTCCATGCATTCTTCAGTCACAAAGGATGCAACCCCTGGGTGGGCATGTACAAATGAGGTGTGACAAATTAGTTGCTTTACAGCTACATATTCACCAGGCAGCTGTTTTGTTTCATACTTCCACAGTTTTCCTTACCTTCTTCGCCCTATTGCTTTGAGAAAACCACAGAAACCAACTCACGCTCTTCACTCCAAATTTGATTTTATTCAGTATAGCGAAATGAGTAGTTTCTATCTATCAACTGATTTTCCTTTTCACTGTTTTAGGCAAGGATCCACAGGCTAACTTCTGAACTTTGTCCAAAGACAGAATAAAGAACTAGAGAAACCTGAATCCTTGTTTGCTTTTTGTTACACTTTACAAGCTCAACTGCGTATTAGAAAGCAGTCAGTGCTTGTACTCCAGGTACTATCAGATCCTCAAGTGCGAAAATTCTGACTTGCAAGAGAACTGGATTTGCACAATCATTTGTTACTCGTGTACAAAACAGATTTCCCCTTCTTTTCAACTCTTTCCTAAATTTAATATGAAGAAAATTGCCTCACATTAGCAAGGATTCTCCTGGTTTTAGCATTTTTATGGCTACAGTGCTGCATTCCTAGAAAGCTTTATTTTCCTTTGACTATCCAGCTGTATATGATTAAGATGTTTTTAGTTTTTGAAATTTTAACAGAATCTTCTATTCTAAAACCTTTGGTGTAGATATGGCGTGTGATGTAATTCACTTCAATAATTAATTGAGAAAACAGACTTACATATGCTTATCCAAAGTTTCTAAAAGATAACTTGATAAACCAAGATATCTGATAAACTAAGAATTTGAAAAGCTAACTTGTAAAGGCTTTTTCAGAGAAAACTCCACAATATGTTGCTAAGTTTAACAGCTTCCAAAAGCTATACTATACTTTGCCTGTTTTAAAGCTATTAAGTGCTGAATTCAAAACAAAACCAAACAAATCCAGCCCACTACTATCCCCCTGGGTGTTTGGAAATCCAAGGTGTTGAGTTTCACACTGGGGTCACTAAACCCAAAACATGATGGTCATTTCAAGTTTCACCTTGTAAAGTTGTAGTGCTCTCTCAGAGGAAATACACAACTTTTCTCTTTTGCTTAAACAAATGGCAACTAAGTCCCTAAAATGTGGGTTAGTTGGTTCTCCTATGCACATATTTGCACGTTTTAACAAGAAAGTCACTGAAAAATATTTAAAAGGAATCAGATCTTTGCATTAATTCTTGCTGTAGGATGTAGAAGTAGATATTGGTGGAATTGAACAGATTGAGACATTGCTGATGCATATGAATGATTAAGTCTTACAAAAGAGAATCAGCATTTGACAGCATTTCATGTGCTGAACTCAGTGCGTTTGAAGAGTTGCAGAATCATGTTTTACCTACCCAGACACATGTATGCTTTGATCTTGTTATGAATAATTTTCTTGGACTTTGTAGCCAAATGCCTTTAGGAATATGTATCTATACACATTGAAAACAAACAACACTCACTTTATAGCTGCACAAAACAGACACAAAAAAGCCTCAGCTGCACAAGGGTATGGACCCACCCAAGCTTCAAACATTTTCTGCTCTTTTGACACAGAGAAAGCAAAGTAAAATGGGCAAATAACTTGCAAGAAATTGCTGCCTGGAGTACATGGATCTTCCTGTCACAGCCTTATAAAGCTGAAATTATCCAGCATGCAAAATGCACTGTTAATTTTTATCATAAAGAAACTAAAAGCATTATAACCATGCTAGTAACTACGATTATTTAAAAATGGATGCAAGAACAGCTGATCTTTATTCTGGAAGTTGAGCATCATGCTAGGAATGGTTTTTCCTAGGGAAAAAAAAAAAAAGCACGTCCAACACATGCTACTTAGGAGAAGCATTTGGCTCAGAAACACAGAGCAAAGCCAAGAAATCACCAAACTGAATGTTTCTTCACTACAGGGATTGCCCTCTCACCCCACTAATATATATTCATGCCTCTTCCCATCTCTCTCAGCACTGGTTAGTTCACCTTGAGCATGCATATGAGTTGATGAGGAACTGTCCCTCCTACTCTACCTAATTTTGCTCAGCTGATTCCTTGCCCTGGACAATGGCTGCAGTGCGATGAACTCGTCACTTAAAGCAACTCTGTTGGAGTACATCTACAATTGGACAGAGAAGGGATGGAACATACATGTCAGTAAGTAGCAGCAGTAATTTTCTAAGAGAAAGACACAGGACAACACATTGTTATTTAAGTGGAATACACATCATATACAGAACACAAGCCTGGTACCTTCAAGACAGCTCCTGGGACCATCACAGCCAGTCACTGTTTGGCCGGACCATTCTTAAAGTACCTTTGCTTTCATAATGAGAGAAAAAGCCTACACACTTTTACATCTGTGCCTTACCAGACACCTTTATTTCTTTCCTTTTCTGTATTGCTTTCTCCACTCAATAGTGCTGTGATTTATCTTTACCCAAAGATATTTTGATTCACATTTACCTTACTGTTCAATTCCTCCTGAATGATTCTGTAACAGACCTATATTTAGAAATTGCCCACAAGCTACTTCAGGGCAACTGACCTCATTGAAACATAAGATGGCTTTTCTTTAGGCCAGCAAAAAAACCTTGAAACACAACAAAACTAAAATAAAATACAGTAACATACATTCACCTTAGGTGCATTAAGGAACATAAAGTTAACCAAGCTCATCTTCTATAAAAGTCAACTCATGCTTGCCTGTCAAATTTTTAATTTTTAGTTTCCTAAAATGAATGATTGAGATTTAAGTTGCTGTGACAGAGTATTTACATTTAAAAGCCTATCAAATGTCTCTCTCATATCAGTTAAATTTCTCTGCTCTCTTATGAATAACTTTAGCTACATGTAACATCTAACAGATCAGAGGCAAACTCACACTTGATGCTATCACCTTATACTAACAAAAAGATATAATATCAAGGTAACGCAGATTCCCACAGATACAGTGAATTCAAAGTACTGTCAGGTAAGTCATACACAAAAAAATCTCAGAAAAATTAAAAAAATAGGGGCAAGCATTTTCAGATGAGAATTGTGTGTTTTGCTCACTGTTCCTGGGATTAGTTTAGAATTTAAATGATGGCAGACAGAAACAAATAACCTAAATAGCTGCAGTTTAAAAACAAGGAACTAGGTCATGTGACAATTTATCTTGCCATGATAAAAACACAGTAATTATAAACCAAGCTTTTTCTTTCCCCCAGTATGAAAATATACTAATGTAGTCCTACAATTAAAAATGAATAATTAAACATGTCCAGTTATACACAGGGTGAACCTACTCTATGAAATATTATTTTAAAGGACAATATATAAAGTTCCATACAATGACTTCCACAGAATTCATTAACATCAGTCACCACCCTCAGTGTTTAAGATATTCTCCAAACCCTTTCTATCGGAAAGTCAGTCTCTTCCTCTGCTTGGAAATGGAAAGAAAAATATTTACTGGAATTTTAAACACAAATTATGAGGTATGATCATAAAAGAAGCATTCTGTCACTTCTTGACAACAAATATGCTAAGTTGATCATCTGCTCCTCTTCAGTTATATCCACTTCCTCACTGCAAGAACGCTGAATGAAATCCAGTGGAGCTGATTGTCCCATTAAAGCAAAGTAGGAAAATCTCAACAATTAAACCTCAAGAAAAGAACAAAGTGTTGCCTACTTTTTTCAAATACATTTGTAACTATAATTTCACTATCAAACATACAAAGAGAAACCACTGGATAGCCACTGAAGAATTTCTGGTCAAATCCCATTTCAGATATCTTGACTTTGCAGCATCAGGAATTGAGAATTTTCAGAGAAAATACAATATTTTGATAAACAGAGTGACAAATGCTGACTCTGACAAATGCAAAGTAGAAAGCAAAAAAGGAAAAAGAAAAAGATAACTAATAGAGATGCACAAAGCAAAATCCCCATGGCCAGGAATCAAGCGATAGCCACAGGAAAGGTGCAAGATATTCATCAAGATTCCTTCTTAAAAATAAAAAGTCCTACTGTGTCCTTGACTGCACAGCTGTAATGGCAATAAAATTGAACGCAAAAATTCTTTAGAAGGGACTCCTAAAGCAAGAGAATGCATCAGGAAGTAAATGGATAAAAGAAGGAAAATCCACGTGGGTTTTTGGGTTTTAATTCAAGCACTTCAAGAACCACACCAATACCATGTCAGACAGGGACACGTGATGTATAGCAAGGAAGGAAAAAAAGAGTGTTTGATAAATACTGCCACTAGTTTTTGAAGGAAGAAAAAAAGATAGGTAAGTATCATTACCTACAGACACTCTAATCCAAGAAGTGCAGTAACATGCAATCAGAGTCTTACCAGGTCTATCTGAACAGTCTTATGAAAACCAGTGGTTATTTATCTTGGCTTTTAGCTACTGAATTCCAAGACAGGAAAAAGCAACCAATATTCCAGTTTTGCAAAGGGACTAGTGGGATATTTTGGCTAGCAGTGGGCTTGTCAGCATAACATTGATCCTAGGCAAATTAAGAGAATATCTCACACAGATTTTTTTTTTTAAAACACACAAATTAGAAGAGTAATATAATTCGAGTAAATCAACATGCACTTACATCGAAGTCATTACAAGGTTAGATGCTAAAGATGCCAGCATGGATGCAGTGCAGTCAGGAGTTCTGCATGGCACAGAGCTCAGTGCCACCTGCATTAAGCCATTAGGACACCACAAAATCCATCCGGCACACAGGTGGACAGAAAGCTACTAAGAGGTTTCAGACCATAACTGTGCATGGGATATCTCTGTCAGCTGGGTTCTTCATTCACTTTCACTATTTTCGGCCCTATGCTAATGAACCTCTCATCAATGACTTGAAAGAAACCAACAGCACCACCTGCAGAAGTGTAGATGATGCAGAAGACAGTAAGTTTTTGATGCATGTTATTCTGTAATCTGAATGTAGCTGGGGACTCATTATTTCCACACTTGGCACTGATGTCTGCTGTGCTGGAGTACTGTGTCCACTAGTAAAATCCAAAACTCAAGATGAGGTTGAAGAAGTGTAAAAATTACAGGCGAAACACAAGAATGATGAGAAGAGTCTAAAATAACCTTTTTGACTGAAGATGCAAGTCCAATCTACCTATCAGTGCTAAAATTAAGTTGATCACAAAGCTAACTGTGAATAAAACAAAAACTGTAATAGAAATCTTCTCAGTTCAGCAGAAGTATTAAAATGCAAAATACTGAAAACTGAAACCAGAGAGACAGTCACTATTAGAACATTTGGTCAGGACGACTTCTCCATAACTATCTCTAAAAAGAAGGAAACACTCAGAGATGAGATATTTGCCTAAAAGACAGCCTAATCTCACCAGAATGACCTAAAGGATTCCTTTGTAGCCTGTGTCAGGCAGAAGGGAGATTCCATTACCACATGTAACTTTAGACCTTGTCTATGAATCTGTGAAACCGTCACATGGGTAATTAGCTTTAATTATAGAATCAACAGTCAAATGCACAGCATAGGAAATGATTGAGACTTAAGACATACTAATTAAAACAAGTTTTACTAAAGTAGTTTTTAAAATTATTGTTTCCATCACATTTTAAGAACTATTCAGTGCCAATTAAAGCAGTAACTTCTAATACCTAGATAAAAAGTTACCATCTATAAAGCAGTATAAAAATGCACAGTAGGATCCTTTCATACAGCTGCAAGCTGAGATGCAAAAGACTGAGTGACCCCTTCATAAACAATTTTATTTTTTTTATTACCAATTACTAAACATAAACATTACTGCCTTGTAAAATGGTGTCCTCATTTTTGCAATATTAAATTAACAAGTGCATTTCAAAATGAGAACACTTCTCTGCACTAAACTTGACAGCAATGTAAGAGGGTAACTACTGGTTAAGTTGGATACAAAAGCATAACATTACCTGAGCTTTTTCAGTACTTGTTGGTTGCAGATGTCTGTACAGCACTTTCTTCACAACATCAATAAACAAACAAGCAACTACTATGAGGATTATGGCAAACCAAGCAGAACCACTTGACAACAGTTGAACAAATACAAAGTACATGTCCTGGGTATGTAAAAATGGCCTGTAAAGTTAAAAGAAGTGGGAATTACTAAAAAGAACTTCTAGGTACACAAGTACAGCACAGGCTGTTATTTTACATCAAGCAGAGAGACTCAGGATGCAGAGTCACATCATCAAGTCCATGTGAATTCCAGCAACCTGTTGGACCTGACCTGCAAATGAGCTCCAGGGAAACAGGGAACTGAACTTTGGAGGAAAAGGTTCTGATTTAGTTTTAAACTGCATTGCAGAGAATTGATCATCAATCACCCCATCTCTCCAGACTCCAAACTACAAGCAGAAATACTTCACGTTACTGATTCAAACCCCAACATCTTTATTTCTGTTGCAATTATTTGCCTATTACACAGCCCCTCTGGGAACCTGTTTACTTCTAAAAAATGCCTTTATAGTTACAGGCTGTCAGATATAGTACAGGTACAGTGTGTCCTCGAGCACAGGACAGCACAGCAGCACTCCTTAAATTTTTCAAAGAATTACCAAAAGCAAGTGGTCAGTCAAGATTCAAAACTTTTTTTTTCCCCAAACCTGTCACAAAATTCAGAGCAAGATGGTAGAACATCATATTTGTGATTTTTTTTAGCCTCCTTGATATTACATGTGATAAAAGGGGGAGGAGAAATAACTTACCAGATAATTCCCCCATAAAACAAGGAGAATATGAAATAAAATACAATGGATCCCCAAGTAACAAAATGGTTTATCCATGTCCAGAAGTGAGTTTCTAGTGCCATCTAAAACAGAGAAAACTTCAGTGAGCTTCTGTTTTCCAACCACTGGACAAAAAATGATAAATACTAGTCAGAACACACTTATTAACTTCCAGCCTAAACATTAAATGTTGTTGTAACACACAAAAACTTCAGAAAAATTTAAAACACTGTTGAAACTAAACATAAAGGTCACTTATCTGGAACCCTCAAGAATCAGTAACTTTGGAATCAATTTTAAATTACTGCTTTATTACGTATTTGCCTATACATCCAAACCCAGAGAGCCATCAGTGTGGTATCTTACCTTCATCGTAACAGTTATAACCATAACGGTGAAGACCAAAGTACCAAATGTCCAGTTCCCAAACATCTAAGAAAATGGCAAGGCAAAAATCATGGAAGAAAAGAACATCAGTTAAGAGCATTCACTGTAAGTTAAATTCTTCTCAAGTCAGCTACACTAAAGAAATAAGACATAAGCTTGTGACAGGTAGTCATCATGAAAAAAGCAAGGAGGATACAACACAAACTACTAGAAAAAATATTGGTTGTGATAAGAACAAAATTAACAACCCACAAATCATCTTTCTTCTTGGTTTAAAACAAATCACCACAAGGCCACATAAATATGAAAAGAAAAAGGCCAAAACAGTAACATGAAATGATAGGAAAATGAGGATACCAATTTGATCAATTAACTATAAGCGTCCAATTAAAAGGAAATATTGGGTGGAAGGTATTCACTTAAAGTGCAAAACACTTTTGAGTTTAAACACTTCCAGATAATTTTAAACATGCAGAATCAAATGAAAGTTCACTTTTAACCCCAAGCACAATTCTACAATTCAAAAATAATGGTGCCATTGTATTTCATAAAGAAAATTCTAAGGAAAAGACACTTTGTTTCAAGGCTAACAAACACAAAATTAAGCTTTAATTCTGAAACACTGAAATCTGTCACTTTTGTATTCTCTTGTGCACATAAATTAAACTATCAAAACTCTGAACAAGGTCTACAACAATAAAATCTCAGCTCTAACAACCAAGCAGGGATGCTGAGGTTGTATCTATCTACACACATGCTACTCAGGGCCTGCCATTCTACACCAGGTGCAGCCTGGAATTGGCTGGGGGACCACAGGGACGATGTTGCTGTTTCACAGCTGGTTTTGCCACTGACAAACTGAACAATGACCAAATCCCCAACTCTGTGTTTACAGGTAGCAGACTAAGCAAGCAAGGAGGAAGGTATCACATGCAGACAGACAACCAGGCTCATCCTAGAGCTGTGTCAGTACGGCACAGGGGCACGGAACTGGGATTCACACAGTTGTAGGTCTTGTTGCAGAGCTCTGACAAAAACCTCCCAACAGCCTGAGGACAGATTGCATAGCTGCCTCTCTCATCCACACACCAGGTACAAAACTGAGGCAGCCATGAGTCTGGATTTACTGATAATTTTAAAGATCTTTGTGATAACATGCCTTCTTGAAGCCTTGGATTTACTTGTCCCACCAACAGTAATGGTTGACAAGTCATGTGTTTGTTATTAACTGCTGCAATATTCATCTTAAAAGTAAAATTAAACTTCTCCTGAGTGACCTGTGAAAGAAAGTGTCTTTGCTAACACTGCTCTCAATGGTCACAGAGTTAGAATGCAAAATACGAACAGGTTCTTGCCACCATTTTATTTTTGAACACATTTACACTGTGGATGCTGCATCCTTTAATCCTAGGAAGTAATAGATACAATATTTTGTATCTCCTCCTCTTCTAAACTCTTACCATTTGCCTGTTAGGTTTCAATATCTGACGACATGCACAGCATGAAAAAGGGGGGAGAAAAAAGAACTAAAAGATCAAGTAGTTGCACAATGTGTTGAGGTAAGCCTAACAAAGCACCAGCATTAACAAATTATTTACAGTCTCTTCTATTCTGCTGTGCTCTGAACTGAGAACTTGGAATGGAAATGTGAGGCCTTAACACTGCCCTGTACAGATGATCACTTCTTGAAGACTTACTAAGAAAGCAAATCAGCAGCGCACAAAATACTCTTGCCCTTAATTCTGGCTTTTCCAGGCACATGTTTAATTTGCAAGAAACTATGCAATGCAGCTATTTCACTGCAACACAGTTCTGATCACCATCTTTTAGCAAACAGAGAGGCAGAGTAGCTAAAATCCAGAGAAGTCTTAGAATTTATTTGAGGTCATATCACATAAGAAGCTAAAGTGCAGCTGCCAATTTCCCAAACCAAACAGTTGTTACTAAATACAACAGAAGAAATCTTTTCCTGCACTGTGGACATTTACTAAGCAATTTTGAAGTGAAGTGCTTTGACAACTGAAGATGGATGCACCACACACTGATTCATAGTCTAAAATTACCTCATTATCAGAGTCCTGAAGGACCTTTACCAGCTCACAAGAATTTCAAATCCCACAGCTTGTAACAAATGACAAGAGAGGACACACTCATGCCTCATCTAGAAAGACATTTTAGACTAAAGCACAACTATTTTAACATTCTTATCAAACATCTGATGATGGAAGCTCCAGGTGGCTGCACCACTCCCCCTTCACTGCTCCTCCCTCCTCAGGGATGCTGCCAACCACCAGCTCTGCCTGCAGCCCCTCAGGGCCATTCTGTTCACTGCCTGTACATCACTGCATTTCTGACTACACTTCCTGAGCTTGTGCCCACTCCCTGGCACCAGGTGACGCTGGGAATTCAGCAGGATGTTGCTTTTGTCCCTTGTGCCATAACTTGTAACTCTGCCAAGCATTATGAGAATTGGCAAGCTCCTCATTCCAGTATTAAGAATGGCATAATGAGAAGCAAGTGTATTTTTCCATTACTACCAATGTTTAATGAGGGAAAAATCAGTATCTAATTGTTCTAAATTGAGTTAACTAACTCAGAATCAGGGGAAATAAGGAAACTGACTTGTAATGGTTTCATTCAAGCTTTAAAATTTTTTTTGTAAATGATTCCTCCTGTGAACCTTAACATCTCTGAAATATAAAGTGTCAAATTAATGTATGATGACTTCATTAAGTTATGGCCTTAAAAACATTTATTCAATAAAAAGCATGATTTAAAAGCAGCTTGCACCACTAAAGAAAATTCAGAGTAATTAAAATAACATAGTTTCAGGAGAAGCTTTAAGACTTTTGTCAGCTTTTAGCCTAACTTTATAACAGTTACTGAAGAGAAGCCATTGCTTGACATTGCAATTAAGTCAAATTCAAAATGAGTTTTGAATGAATGAATGAACGTAAATTCTCATTTGCTGACATTATGAAATAGGATTTTGACAAAAACAGTTTACAAAATACAATGAAATTTAAGACAACCATGATACATCTATTATCTTGAAAGATATGTTCTTCAGGGACATATGCTTTCTGACAACACCTTACAATTTCCATGCTAAGAAATGTTACTCTTGGGAGCACACACAAATACTGACAAAGAATCTTTGATAATTGTAGTTCATAAAAACAACATTTTTCAGACACAGGAGGATTTTTCAAAAAAGCATTAAGAAATACCGCCAAAAAATACAGTGGTAGAATAACATTTGTGAGATTGTACCTGGCCATTTCCCAGCAGAGAAGTGTCTTCTCCCATTAGAAGATACGAGCCATAAAAGAAAACAAATGCATGAAAGAAGCCCAGGATGGTCCAGTAAAGAAATGGTTTAAACCCCAGATGGGCATTTTTACTGATGTCTCTGCAGAAATAAAACAGATTTTGGATTTCATACTGTCCATAACCATCAGCTATTCACACTGCATGACTGCTACTGCTTTGAATAAATGTAACTTTCAACTGCACCAAGACACATTTAACAAATGTTGACATATGAAAAAATACATAAATCATAGTCAAAAAAAGAACTCTGGGCTCTCATGATTTGGCTCTGCATTAAGGAGCAGTCACCAATGGCCAAGGTCTCTAATGGGTCAAATTCAGAATAGCACAAACTAGAATTCTTGCCCCTGGAGGTCAAACTGCAAGAGGAAGAAAAAGCTAGATCTCCTGATACTTGCCCCCTTGATCTGCTTAAAAGACCTTTACAAAAAGAGAAATATCTGAGAGAAGACATCTCTTTTTTTACAAAAATACCTATTTTCTCCAAAAAGCAGTATGCAGTGCAACATGCTACCACTGGGAGGACATCTACTTCTACAGGAAATCACTCCTCCTTTTAGAAAAGGATTTTTTTGTGGTGATTCCCCTAATCATGGTGTCCCAGTTTTTCGTTCTCCTGAGTGATTTTCACCTCCTACATGCAATGGAGGAGAAGGCTGCCAATCATGTAAGCTGACCAAGTGCTCAATGCTCTTCACTTGTAACATGGTTGGCATAAAAAGACACTTCTCTTAAAATACTCCTTTTAATTAACTTTTAGGATGACAACTATGTAACTCTAATTCTTCCTCATCAAGATAGTTACTAAAAACGCCTGAACTACAGATAATTATTGTACAAATGCCTAATAGGAAGTTCAGAGTTGTGCAGATACCACTGCTGCTGCACAGATTCCCCTGTGGGAATTGATGCAGGACATACGAACCTGTAGAGCACAGGTTTACTCTGCAAAACATGCGGGTGCACATGCTGCTCAAAAAGACTGTAGATGAGGACAGGCAGGGAAGTGAAACAAATATTGTACAAAGTCAGGTATACACTGTCATAGAGTGTCTGCAAAGGAAAGAAAAAAACATTTTATGCCTTGGAATTTATAAAGATTTATTAGCACACTTATAGCAGCAACGATTGATGAGGTACATGAATTTGCTAGTTAGGAAAACAGCTGCACTCACATAATCTAATAACATCACCTATCAAATAGAGAAAATGAAGCTAGGTATTTGCTAAGTGTAACATCTCCACTGCTCCTTGTGCCACTCTTCCCTATTTTCTTAATTACGGTCTTCAAGCGTTTCACAGACAAAATGTCAGACATGCAATACTTACTTGTTGTGAAAACAAACAGAAGAACTGATATAAAAACTGTGGTGTAATAAAGCACACATTCTGAAATAAAGAGAAGTGAAGGGAATAGTTAATCCTTAGTACATGCCTCATAGCCCTAAAAGAAATTGATAACTAACAAGCTGGTAAAAATACACAGGGAGAGCACAAAGCCTTTCAGCACTTTACTTGGTAAAGTAAAGCAAGATGCTTTGCTTGAGAGGATATTTTGTTTGTTTGTCCTTTGGGACAATGAATCTGAAAAGCATGAACTTTACAATATGTGCTTGATGAGCACATCTCACTACAGGAGTCTAAGTAGCATTTAAGTAGAAGAAGTCCATTCATTTTCCCCTTCAGTTTCTTTCTAAGAATTTCTTTGCAGGATAGATTCCACATTTTATTCAATAAAGCTGTGCCCTGCTCACGTGAGTTTGTTGCATGGAAGCAAACAAAGCAGAAACCAAAATATAACACCATGCTATTGCCTTTAAATGAAAGAAAGCAACTTCAAAAGGGACTTAAGAGCCAAAGCTATAATCCCAGATAAAATTCAGTAAAGATAATGAGTTTTGACTTGTTATGAAAACTGATGAACAAGTAAAAAAACCCAAAAGCACCCCAACCAAACAAACAAAAAGCCTGCCTTGAGAAAAAGAACACATCAGCCTCTCAGTCTAGACAAATCCATTGTGGTATTTATTTAGGTGGAAAGACTAAACAATTTCACAGTTAAACTACTGCATTTGGTTGTAAAATATAAAATAAAAAAGAGATATTTAATCTGATCCCAACAAAAATTTCATATTTGAAAAAAATTTCTTGCTGGGACAAAACTCACCTTATAAAAAAAGTACTGTACAAGGGTTGCTATTCTAATATAGTAAAAGTGCCCATGAACAAAAAGCAACTTGGAGAGGAATTTAAACCGTGCTATTGCATAGTCACTGTTTCTTACAGCTTGCCTTCCCTCCTTGCCCATGATTCCTGTAATGTTTGGGAAACAAACACAAAACAGGTTAAATGTAACAAAACCTAAAATTTAAAAAAACCAACAACATACATCTGAAAAGTTACAGTTCTGTTTTCCTGCACTTCAACACTGTAAGGACTGCGGCAGCTCCCTGTTGCAAAGGAAGATATTACTCCTCACACTTACAACTAAAGGAAGTTGCTCATTTGATGCTAGTTCAAATAAAGAAGCCCCATTTGCAGGAGACAAAGGAAGTTACCTATGCCAACATGTGCCTCCTGGATCATGCTCACATCATTAGCACCATCTCCGATTGCTAATGTTATGGGCTTCTCTGGAGAGGTTTTTAACAGTCGAACCACCTGGAAAAAGAAAATTAAACACTTTCAGATGAGGCAGTCTACCTACAAACCACATCACCAATTCCCAACTACCTCAGTTAGCTGCCTATCTGTATATATAATTAATACATTTTATGAACATGCATGCTTGGGTAAAAAACATCTTTGGCACATCGCATGCATACATTAATTCCTTCCTTATAAAAGCTGCCCATTTTGGAGCACAAGTCTGATTTAAATATTATATCTGCCTTGAGCCTATTTTCCTGTTCTTATTTCAATGTTCTTTTACAGCTCTTAGTTTGGTGCTTTATCATACAAAAAGTCAAGAAAAATTTGGAACTGAAAATTGACTTACAGAGTAATATATATTTAATGGCCTTTAATAAACCCAGATTCTTCATATTTATAATTAATTGAACTAATCAAGGTGAAAGAAAAATTTGAAAAACCACATGTATTAGCTAAAAGATCAATATGCTGTTATTAAGGAAAATAGCTTCTTTCTAAAGCAACTTCAACATCATCAAGGGGTATTCTCAACTGACAAAGAAACAGAGGAAGATATGACAGAATGAGGGGAAAATTGTTGACATGCAAGGCCCTAAAATACTCAGAAGAGGAACAGTGATATCAGATCTTCAATGTAAGTGTCAATAATACTCTAAATACAGAAGAGTTAGTTAGATGAAGCTTTTGGTTGAGGAGAATTAGTGATTCATTAACTACCTACAGAGCCCTAGCTTAAGGTAGAAGCTTCACTAATTCAGTTGTAAATGGGCTGCAGGTAAAGGTATGACTGCAGATCTCAAGAGGTTTTCCAAAACAAAAAAAAAGAAGTATCTATGGAAAAACATTTTCCCCCTCAAGTTCTAGAAACCCCAAAGTGGAAACATCAACAGAGCAACCGCAGGAGGTTAAGTAGCCATAAAAAGCTGTATTGGAGTAATTGAGTTGTAGTTGGCAGTGTCAGAGCATTGATTCACAGGAGTGGGAATTCACTTCACATGAGGAATGCAACAGTGATTAAACACAGTCCACAGCTCAGAGAAATTCCCCTGATTGTGGGAATACATTCCCTAATTGCAGGTATTAATATTCCAGTTTAAAGGTTGCCCATTCTTAAGGGGTAATTATTTCAAATACATTTAGCATTAGATCCTAGGAAGTAGCCTTAGAGAGGTAACAAGGCTGCAGGACGTCACCTGCAGATCAGTCCTCCAGAGATCCCCAAAGCCTGGGTAATTTGGACAGACAAACATCTATGTGAAAAGGTCAAGACAAATCCTCTGGCAACTTTTAACAGCAGCAATCAGCAGCAGCACCAAATGACTGACATGATGATGTTTAAAAAAGGTTTTGAGTCATAAAACATACCAAAATGAGTAGCAAAACCACTAACCACACATTAACACGCATTATAATTAAAGTTGCAGGAAATATTAAGATGAGTTCCAGCTTAATCTTGGAACAAACTGCACAAAAAAAGTTGCCTACAGCAAAAAATAATGTGCAAGACAAGACTAAACTGCCCTGCACTTCCTTCCCTACCCCTCGTGTTGTATGGCATTTGTCTAGGTGATTTATATGCTTCAATGTTTGAAATTAAAAATTCACTGCAATCAAAATTACATTTTACTGTACTTCATGACTCAAGACAGGAAATAATTTCCATTATCTGCTGGTGAGGAGAGGAATTAAGGAAAGCAGTAAAAAACATTATTAATCAAGTTATATGGCAAAATAAAGAACAAGGACATGACACTGACAAATAACTGTGCCTTAAAGAGAGAGAATGTCAAAACTTTCAGCTGAAAGAACGTACAGAGTGGACATATCCAACAGATTGATTTACTCAGTGCAGCTACAACTTCCTTTCAACATTTTACTGAAACTAATACTATACCAGGTGAACAGTTCAATACTGAAGTGATTCTAAAGACTGCATGAGAACTCTGGAAGGCAGAGTGACCTACAAACAGGTCACTCCTGCTACAGTAAACCAGCCTGCCTCTGGAACATCTAACACCTCACAGAAGGGTTTCCTAGTGCTTTAAGGTAAAGAGATGCCTTTTCATGAAGAGAAAATTTTAAAAGGAAAGAATATTATAGTCCTTCAGAGCTTAGCTTTCTCGATTAAAAAAAAAAAAAATTTAAAAAATCATAAAATCTGAGTTTGAATCTTGTCCAACATGTATTTGAATAAAACTCAGTACATGTGAAGGAAAAATTATATTAGAAGAGAGTATTAAGGCAAACCTTTCCTGGAGACTGTGCCTTGGCTTCCCTTCCCTTTTTCTTCTTCCTCAAACTTAGGTATTTTTGAAGTATTTAGAGAACCACAGGTTCATGAATTTTCAATTTAGATTTCTTTTGGTTTGGAGAAGTGGAGCAGCTAAGGCAAAAGCATGCAGGAGATAGGGAGAGCTGCTGCCTTACTGAACACTCAAGAGGCAGAAAAAAGATGAGTTTGATTTCTCCATCTACTTGCAAATTTTCAAACACACATGTAGAAACTTCTGAGCAAACTACCCTAGATCAGAATTTAACAAGGATTCAGAGGTCACGAAAAGGGTAAGACAAACAAAGCAGTTTCAGAAATCCTTGCCTCCTCAAAGCATGATAAAAATACTTCAAAGGCAATCCTGACTACATTCTCACTTACCTTTGCTTTCTGAAGGGGTGCCATGCGACAGCACAAGACTGCAGAACAGTTTTTACAAACTTCCATGAACAGTTTTTCATGTTCCCTGAGTGCAAGAGAGAGGCTGGTCCCATCCACAACCAGTCCATGCTGGATAACATGGTCTTCCTTTATTCTATTCAGAGACAAAAATGTTGATTTTGTACCAGTGCTAACAGCAGAATTCCAATTTTGCTATAAACTGTGTTGCTGGCCAGACAATAAGCAAAGGAGTTAATCTGTCAGACAGACTACTTCTTCCAGTCTGTTGTGATTATAATAAATAATTTTTTTAAATGACAACTTCTTTGTTTGACACATGTATCAAAGAGACTGCAATAATATTTAAAAATTAAAGCAATCCAAGCTAAGATGATCACTGGCATAGTGACATCTCAGGTATTTTACCTTTTGGCTAGCTGCCTCAGCTGTTCTGCACAGGTACTGTCTGACTTGTGCTGCACAAGCTCAAGGATGTTCATGGTTCTGTGAAAGTGTCCACAGGATAAACTGACACTAACAGCTGTTTCGTGCTTGTCTCCAGTGAGCACCCACACTTTGATACCAGCCAGCCTGAGGGCTTCTATAGTTTCTTGGACTTTCTCCTGCAGTCTAGAAACAAGAAAAATCTTAAATAACCAACTGAACACTTTACAAACAAAAAAGCTTTTACTTTTACTCCATGTTACTACTGTAACCCCCCTGCCCTGGTGATTTAAGTCTGCCTTTCCAATGTTACATGTATTTCCAGAGAATCATAGTCTGACAGATTATATTCTGTTACCAGCAACAAAACAAAGGCCTTGATGAAACATAAACTAAACTTCAATCCTGCTAAGGGATCAAGAATTTGTAATAAGCATATCTTGATTTAACTAGGCACCATCACTGCATTTGAGAAGCTTTAAACCAGTTCACAATAATTCCTGGCTACTGTGGTGCATGAAAATTTCCCATGCCCTGTGTGCTCACTTCAGTGTACAACACACCCTGTGACCTACAGAGCAAAGCAGAATGTTTTGGAAAGGAACTGTATGTAAAAGCTTTCCCAAGGAATTTGCTGTTACACTGAATATTTGTTGCAACTATTCCATTTCATATACACGGAATCCCTCCTGATGAAACACACTGTACATCACCATTATTAAGACAGAGTCAGTTGGTACAAGTTTTGTTTTGAATGTGGCTCAATCCAAAGGTTAATATACCAAACAAGAATAGCACAGAACTTCTGGTCATAGTGGGAGAGCTTTTCACACTTCATATATCAAGTATAAATCCTAAACTCGCTGGGTTTGAGCATAGATAGCAGAAACTCCATGGCATACTTGTCTTCTACTCCTGTAGCCCCAAGTAATTCCAGATCCCTTTCTATGAAGTTGAACACATCTGCTAATCTCTCTTCCCGCTGCTGTAAGGCAGTCCTGGCCTCATGAAGGCGTTTGCCAATTTCTTGGTACTCCTCGGGTGTGAATCTTCTGTAGGCCACACACAAAGTTCTTAGGCCTTTCTGCAAGAAAATAAAAGACTACATTCAGAGTAGACAAGATTCTTATCTAACAAGAAGGTGTCACCAGCAATTTTTTTCATTTCAAGTCACAATTTACGCTGTGTGAATTTTCTTCTGATCAGCTGAGGCTGTGAGCAGGGAAAGCATATACACTTACCAAAGCAAATTCATCCACGTGTATCCTTGTTTTATCTATTTCTCCACTCTTACTACGAGGAAGAATAGAAGATTCTGCTCCCTTTGTGAATAAAAGCTTCTCCCCTAGAAAGTCAAATAGAACTGAAATTAAAAATAATGTCGTTTAAGAAGTTCTCAAGTGCTGCTTGTGCAATTTCTGATCACCTACCTGAGGGACTCTCTACAATGACACTCATTCGTCTGCGATTTGGATCAAACTCCAAAACATGAAGCAATTTATACCTGTATTTTGTGTTTTAAAAGAGGGAATGGGAAGAAAACATTTTTAGAAATAGACTTCCAAAGACAGTTACTTATAAATAGACTCTTACACCACAGACCTTTCCTCAAAGTGTCATTTTTGTAAAGAAACTCTGAAAGCACTGCTGAACAACAATCACTGTTCATTGCTTGTTATCAGTTTATATATGCTTAATTCCATTCTGTAAGAATAAAAGGTTCTTCTACCAACAGGAATTGCTTTCTGAATACTAACCTGACATTTGGTGATTACAAGCAGCTCCTACCTATTTTTTCATTCTTCTGTCATTACTTTAAGTATAACTGTGAAAACTACATTTTGTTTCTGACAAATTTTTTAAAAATACAGACTGTCAAAAAAGTGTGTGTACCCTGGTAAGTGGATTAGTTTTTGTTATGCTACCATTAGCTTAGAAAATTAATTTTAGATACTTAAATTCAAAGTACTGCCAATTAGCTGACACAGATCAAATGAGTAAAAGGACTTATGGTATACTGCAGATATACAGTCATTAATAATTTGTACTCATTTTGGGAAAGTTTAAAATAACTAATTAGATTATGCACAGAGGAGACTGGTTCTGGGAATTTCTAGAGCTGAAACAGGACTTGAAACAAGCAATTCAGTTTTCCAACTCTGCTACAGTCTCAACCTTTGAGGAATGGGCAAAGATACAAACTGTTACAACACACATCTACACAGAGTAACTCACACAAACTTCTTGCATCTCAGCTACAATTGGTAAGGAATAAGATGCAAGCTGTCTTGAAGACATCAAGGGAAAAGCATTAAACAGAGCACGCTGTGGAAAGGCAAGGTTTGCTTATGAACAGAGAGGATTAAGAGGAGAACATTACAATAAACTTCACTACTGTTCTGTCTTTCAAAATAATAAAGAAAAAAAAACAAATACCTTTCTGGTTTTCCAAGACTTTTTACTTCCATACTGTCTCCACTAATTCCAGTAAATACTACTCCAACCCTAAAAGTAAAGAAAACACACATTTAATTTTAGACAAAATGCCTATCAATGGCATGAGGGGAAGATGGCAGGGAAGAAAAGCAGAGATTCTTACACTCCATTACTTTACTCTGCTTCTAGGGAAAATTAAGAATGCCCATTTCTGCAGTATTTTATTCACATCATACTCAGACCACTGTAATTTCTCAAGTATTTTCATAAATATTTTAGATCATCACTTTATAATACACCTAGGGGGCTGTGTATTTTACACTTGAATGTCTTCCCAGCAAGGTGACAGTGCCAGCAGCGCTGCTCACCGGCTCGCAGCTTCCACTAAAGCCTTCTCATCTGGGGAAGAAGCATAATATTCCAGAGGCGATGTTATTCCATTGGCATGCCAGGGACCATCAGCACCATCTGTCTGATCTGCATTGATCTGCACTGTATGACACAGACAAACTGCTTTCAAGAAGAGCTCTTCCTCTTTCACCTAGAAGAAAGAAAAAACTTGATTTGTAACATTTACGTATCAACCCAGTTTTGAACACACTTAAGGAAAAAGTGTTTTTACCTAAAAATCTGCCAAGCATTTCACATTAAATAATCACATCTCAACACGTTTAACAAATATTATTTGTTCAGTGACACTTGAAAGCTTCAAACTATTCAGAAATTCTGATTTATGTTTTAGTTGCTTTTTGGGGTTTTTTTTAAGCTAATGGTACAAGAGTATTCTCTGAAATAAAACACTTTCCATCTAGGACAAATAATAGTGGGAAAACCAAAGAGCCTTACCAAACCATGCCTATTTCCATCTGGAGAATCTTCAGAAAATCCTTCTGGAGTTAATTTACCATTGACCTCTTGGTACTTTATGCCATTAATGGAGCACTCCCG
The DNA here is from genome assembly GCA_018697195.1 of Certhia americana. Taxonomy (NCBI): domain Eukaryota; kingdom Metazoa; phylum Chordata; class Aves; order Passeriformes; family Certhiidae; genus Certhia; species Certhia americana. The sequence continues at coordinate 11,454,418 of CM031865.1, read as the reverse complement.
AAACTGCATCTCATTTTCAGTTAATGTACCAGTTTTGTCTGTAAACACATACTCTACCTTTTGTAAAATAGAACAAAAAAACCCAAATTTGGAATTGCATGTACTTGCTAGAAGAAAAAAGATACAATAATCTCCACTCACACTTTCTACTACACGTTTTTAATAATAAAAGAATTTTAACATCTGCCATCACATCTTTATTTTAAAATTAATCAGAAATCATATCACAAGTAATAAAAAGCCTGCAGTAACAAATTTTAGTATTAAAAACTAAATAGAAAATAGGTTAAAAAACCCAATAGACAACATATTTTTTACCTGTCCCAATTCCTCATTGAGGTCTGAAGTATTTACTTGTGCTCTCTGATTTGTTTCTTCATGATAGAGGTCAAGATCCCAGCCAATAAAAAAAGATCCAAGAAATTTCTGCATCTCAACAGTCACATAGAGCGAAATGGGTATGATAAAATTGTAAAGTACCAGAAAAGCAAGAAAATCTGAAATAAATCTCAGGATCTACAAGAGAAAAAAGAAGGAGATTGTGAAGATTAACACTGTGATCACGTGAAACACGGTGACTTAATTATGCTTCAATATGCATGAAAAATGACAAACTGGGAGAGCCACAGAAGCTCAAGTCCCACGTACACACGAGAGAGACAACACTCAGTGACAATGCAGGCATTTGCAGGTTGCCCCAGTAACACGCCTTCACACTGATGCAAAAAGTCTGCCTTAAGCTATGACTGGAGGTTTCAATTCACAAGTTCATTAATTTTTGTCTCTCTACTGAATTTGTCAGGAGGGCTGCCAATTAATATTAACTGTCACGGTGACTTTGTTTTCCAACGCTGAAAGAGTTTGGTCTGAGGAAACTGATGTGTTCCCCATTCCATCAAACAGCATCATTCATGTAAGCTTTTCTAAGGAACCCAAAATTGTAAAAGCAAACAAGTGATTTTCTATGCTGTCAGAGGATTCTGCAAGCACTCTACTGTTTCAGGACTGCAAAGTGCCCAGAGGGTTCCTGTCTGCTGGTATTCCCCAGTGATTTGGGTGATCCAGACTACACAAAAAGAAAGGGACCATGTGGATTTCTTTCATGTCTCTTCAAATCACTGTGTTCCACACGCACCTTTCAGGCATACACCTACATGACAGGAGAGAGACTTCTTTTTATTAGGCATGATAATTTTAACAAACCCTGAAACACAACACTATGGTCTCTTTTTCATCTGCACAACAAACTCAGTATCTAAACTGTACTTTGGAAATACTCTTACCGACACATGAATATTGAGCAAGGGAGACTAGAGATGACAAAAACCAGGCCACCTCTTAACTCCACCAGATTGGTGCAGGAGAACATTTTAAACAAAGGAAGCATAAAAGTAGTCAACAATTTACAAAACTAAATAATGTCTGTTCTTCCTCTTTAGGGATCTAAATCTAGGGATTGCTGTAAGTTTTGAATAAATAATTAGAGTAGGTGACAAGAACTCAGCAAGTTCTGTGCCTAAAGAGATCTTCCAAACTAAACTAGAAAGAACAGATAGAAAGTAAGAGCAGTAATTCATCTAAAAGAAGTAGAGACAATTACTTAAGTTAGAGAGTTTCTTCAAGCAATGGCAATGAAATAACAATTTGCACACAGAGGAGGAGATGGACCAGGAAAGCATTCTGAGTAATGAGAAGCATTGCTGGGAAATGCAAAGCAGACTGTGGAAATCAACATGGGAGACAGAAAAACAAAGACCTGACAGAAGGAGAATGACGCTGCAGAAACCCACATAGCTCTCTACATTCCTGATGGCAAAGGAATGGAAAGATTGAGGAAATACTTATCCCTGCTCTATTCAGAACTGAAAGGCTCCACAGGCTAGACTAACTTGCATAGCAATTATTTCAAATTAAGCTCCTGAACAGCATGCTTTGGACAAAGACAGACTCATACAGAAATCAAAAATTAAAGAGAACACAGAAAAATACAGACTAATTGAAAAAAGAGATACTTTACAGAACCACAGACTTCAGGGACACTTTGAAGTATCCCTTCAATCTCTAAAGAGAACTGAGCAGGCAAGCAGGAGCTTGAGCAAAATTACAGCCTTACAAAATTGCCCAAACCATCTCAACATCACAGAACATACAAAATTCCTGAACTGTGAAATCACTGCAATAGAACATACACAAGAACAGCCATCCTCCTCCTCTTTTCCTTTATGGAATGACAAAAGACACACTAAAGAACAATAATTAGAACATGGACTATCAGAAATATATCCTAACAAAGCCTTTTCAAAAGTTTTCAAAAGGTCTGGTCTTTTCATAAAGGAAGAAAAAGTCCAACCCAGTAACAGAGGTAGAAATATTTCTACACAATGGTGAGGCTACATGGGACTAACTCAAAAATTATTGAGACAACAGCACAGAGACTTGCAAGTGGAACATGTGGTGGTTACACATAGAATAGAGACATAATATATATGACATTGAGTGTATATTGGTTGAGTGTTCCTTAGATATGCAACTGGGCAGAACAACGTTACCTTACTGCTGTTTCTTTCATGCTCTGTTTTTTCATTATACCAGGGTTCATCCCATTTCTCTTCAGCTTGCCATGCATACTTTAAAATAGTGCTCAGAATGGCTTCAAATAGGAGAATTATTAGATAAATAATCAAAAAGGAATTCATGGACCTATAAAGAGGCAAAAAACCAAAAAAACCAAGAAACTTCAGTTTATTCCACTTCATTTGTTGACACAGTGTGGTTACATGAATTAATCAAAAAATTGTTGGACCTTTTTTAAAAAGTGTATCCTGTACTTGATACAGATATAAAAGTTACCACAATGTAGAATGGTAAAGAAATTCTACATCTGGCTATGACAAACTCTCTATATAGCAATATGAAGACTAGATTAAGGCGCAGGAACACCCCAACAGCTGACTTGTGTCACACCTGCAGCCCCACACTGGTCCTTTTTCCCCATGGAGCTTGCAAGGCTGTGCAGGCAGTACAAACAAGCCCAGCTGCACCTTTTCCTCAGTTAGAAGAGCACTGCCATGTGCAGCTGAGCATTTAACTCAGGCCAGGCTACAGCAGGATAGTCATACCTGCTTCTTGCTCTGTAACCAGCCAGACCATCCTTGCTGCCCTTGGTTTGATGACTGAACTTCTCTTGTGCTACATACAATTGTTTGTATAAAGCAATATATTTGCACAAGAATCCCAGGGGGCTCTCAGATTTTTAGGTAACTGGAATAAAGGCAACATATCAGAACTCCTTTTCCTTTTAAAATAAATCATGAAATTCAATATAAATATCTATCACAGTAACATCTATCCTGCAACCAGGGTAAAGCTTGGGTATTTCCACTTTGTACACTACTAAAGGATGAAATAACCAAGAAATGGATTTATCTTAATAGCTTCCTACAGAAGGCAAGGCAATTACCACTCTCTTCCCTTAGCCTATAACCCAATGATGAGACCACCAGAGTTTTAAGGTTATACAGGAAAAACTAAGTTAAAGCTCTACAAATAAGAGAGATATTAGAAAATAAACATACTTTTCTACTGCTGACCGTTTCTGAGATTTACTCTTGTAATTTAATGCCATCTTTGTCTCCATACCTGTATACACAGCAACACCTGAGAAGGAAGGGGGAGAAGAGTCAGATTTCATTTTCTGCACAAATACAATTGGCAGAATTTTTCATTTTGAGATACAGGATAAAAGCAAAAGGTGGTACTACTTCTATGTTTACTATGATACAGTACTTTGTACTATTTGCAAGACTCTTCTATAGTAGAAGAGTACTACTGAAGTAATTTTAACACCTACTTTAACACTGTTCATTATTATGACTGTACTGCTCTTCAATATGTATTTTATGGAAATCAGCATGGTAAATCTCAGGAGAAAGCCTTGAACAATAGGTAGCAGTAAGAACAGTCATTTATCCATTGAAGTTAAGTTATTCCTTTATCAAACCACTTCAAATATTTTCACAGAGCAGAGCTGGAACTTTATATCCTTAGAGGTTCTTCAGCATAATATCATTACTTTCATCTATAATCATATCCCCTCAGGTAACAGTCAGCAAGATTATTACAATTTCTTTAGTGCAAGTAGAATAAAACACAGTTCATCAACATGCTTTAAGAAGAGAATACTCTTTAAATATTTAGATGTCTACAAACCAAATATTTCTTTAGTGTTTTTTAATCTTGCTCCACGAAGTAAGAGACTTTCAGGCCCAAGAGGTCTAAAAAGAAATAGATATATCAGCATGTAAACATCAGCTGTTCTGTATTCTGGAGAAGTACTGAAATCCAGTTTCCTATGCAAAGCTGTCCTACATGCCCTATAAATTCCCAATGCAGCAACTCAATCAGTGATGTTCCCCCTTTCACCACACCTCCCACACATCTCCACAGAGCTCTCTCTATCCTTTCATGTCTCCTTTGGTCACTGCCATACTTCCCCGCCACCGTTCCATATCCCGTAACTATTGACTGAGCTAAATATTCCAAATGGCTGCTTCAGAGAGACCCACGAGGTACTTGGGAAGGAAGCAGGCAAAGAAACCAGTCAAGCTCAAAGGGCACCCAAAGTGCTGGTTTAGGTTTGGCTAATTTACTAATCCTCTACCCTCTATCAGACTGAGATGATCTAGAAAGTTCAAAAGCTACTCATGCCAAAGAAACAGTGAGGTGGACACCACCACAGCAGTGCCAATTTTGTGTCCTAACACAGAAGGTAAAATTTCAGGAGGTAAAATAGATGGTTTTTCTTCATGTCTATGTCTACAATACAATAGCACAGTCATTTTTTTTGGCTAAGTTCACCACAAGCAGTGCTGTGAAAATAAGGGTCTAGTTAGAAACAAGGTTAATATAAGGTTAGAACCATGTGTTCCACTGCAGCAGCTGTATCATCTTTAGAAACTGCCAGCAGGGTTGGTTTGAAATTTAAAAAATGGTATTTTTCCTACTATTTCAAATGAAAGCGGAAATTTAACAACTGCAGTGGCCAGATTGACATATTTGGTATTTAAAAGAATTAAAATTTCAGCTGCTAAGTGCTTTGGCACGCAAGCCCTTGGGTTCACCCTACTTCTCATTTATCTGTGCCACATGCAAGCCATGATCACTATTATATAAACAAAGCTCTTAAACTTGAAGTCCCTGTGAAAGTATAACATGAAGTTACTCATAAAAGCCAAAGCCACAAACCACCTGCAGTCAAAAGTTTAACTTAAATGTTACTGCAAATGTAACAGCTACATCACAAATATCATGTGTACCGATTACACACAGAGATTATGTGGATTCTTTAAATTAAACATACATATGTTAATATTTTAGGCTAGACTCAAGACTTTAACTGAAAGTTTGAACTAAAAGCAACTAAATGCTGGAGCATTTAAAATTGTCATATAAGAAACATAATTTATATTTCTGGATTCAATTTTGTAAAACCAGCCTGACAAACCCAAAATGCCAAACCTGAATCAGTGCAACACAGACCAGACAAGTTTACCTTAGACAGAAGATACAGCTCCAGCAGTACTCAGAACATGCAATTATTTTTCACCTTCCATTAAACCAGCTCTATTTGACATTGTCAACTGAACTATTATGATAGATTATCCCAATGCTACACCTGTCAAGTTTGGCAGTAATGAATTCTGAAAAGCTCTCAATGAAGTAGCAAATGTGACCTTAGAGAATAACTGAGTGGGTTTTTGGGGGTGCCAAGGGTGGGGCTTTTTGGTGAGGGTAATTTTGGTTCCAAGTAACCTGGCTGCTACACTTTCATACTTCTTGCAAAACCACTGAAAACTCCTCAATTCACTCTGAACTCCAAGTCACTCCCATCCAAAGCAGACAGATGTCTGCTAACCTCACACTGAGAGACATTCAGCTCCTCAGACTAAAGGCAGATGTTATGTGGAAAACAGTACTCTTTTAATATTCAAGTACAAATTTCACTAAAAAAAAAGTGTAAATGACAGCAATTTGCAGACATTAGAGGAGTGAAAGAACCATAAGAGATTTACCTGTTTCTGCGACAAATTTATGCACAGCACTTCACCTTTTCAGAAGAGATGACCAAGTTTTTTGAAAGCTGTACAATCAACAACTCTTAAGATAAAAAAACTAAACTTGAATGCTAAATATTTCTGAAAATTTGGCAAATTTTTGTGAATGATTTCTATGTCTTTATTTAAAACCATAATCCTTCTCACTCCTGCTCTTCCTGTTTTCTCACCTACCCTGATGTGGTGGGGGGAATTGAATGAGCAGCTGTTTGGATGCCTCGCTGGTAGCTGGGATGAATCCACAGCAATTAGAAATCTTTCCAGGAAGTCAAGATAGAAGTCTGTAAATGGCTTTGCACCTTTGTTTTTATATTTGCATGCATGTTTTTTACTTGCTGTAACTGTACAAGGAAAGGTGGTGAGCACATGATTATGTCCACACAGTTGCATTGCCTGTGACAGATGTCATCTGCACAGTCCAGCTGTAGTTTGAAACAGATACTAAAAATTACAGATTTGTAGCAGAGGCTTTGTTAAACCAGGAATTTCTAGGGATTTCAACTAAAAAACTTCTCAGTGCCTCTGATTACAGGGGATCTGTTGTAGTACCAGTAATAAGTGGAAATTGTTTCAGATCAATAAAAGCTTTAATTAACAAATAACACCAAAGTTACCAGATGATTACTGGTGCCAAAAAATTACCTGCTTTGCAACAGATGAGCTTTACAGAACTCTTGTATTAAATCTGTAAAACTGGGTAGTAATGAACTTCATTCATTCATTTTTTCTCATCTCCATCTGAGGTGTGAAGCACCAGTTGATACTTTTAGTAAAAATATCTTCCTTTTTCATATATTCAACAGAAACTCTTGTGATGGTCAGATTTTAACCACCTTCACATATTCTAAACAATCACCTTATACAATTCTACTCACCGTACTATTTCTTCAGCCTGTTGACTTACAGTTATTCTTCCAACAAATCTATGAAAGATGGATATCTCTTAGAAGTATCTACATAAAGACTCAAAAATGTAAAAACCCTCTCTATATTTACAAAAGAGTCATTGTTTCACAAGTGAAAAATAAATCAACTTTTATTAACAACCAAACAAAACCAATATGGCAAAACTGGCAATGATTTTAAAAAAGACATTTAGCAATAGAAACATTTATCCCTCAAAGGAACAGGCATTTGAGAAAGCTTATTAACTAATTAATTATCATAAAAGATTATATTTCTATTCATTTAAAACAGATTGTGAACTCTTGATGACTAAGAAATAATTCCTCAAGAAAGTGCACATTATCCACCAGAAATAGTAACTTTTCATTTAATAAAGCCAATCTACTACACATTTAAAAATCTGACATGCATATATTTAGCATGACTCCAGCCACAAAAGGGGACACAAACTTCTATAGTGATTGTACCTTAATTTGCTAAACATAAAATATTTGGATATCTGTGCAAATTGAGTATCTAAGCTTTAAAAACCTTAATATTTCTCAAAGATCTCCAAGCTTACTTAAGAACTGCTGCAATAATATACTTTTCTTTATTTTAAAAGCTACTATTTCATAGCTACCATTTTCCATTATACAATCCAGAAGAAACTTGGATAGGGACATAACTTTTGCTACCCGTGATGCTGCTTTACAGAGTCTATGACCTTGCTTGCTGATGTTAAAGCACACTCAGATATCCCTGTCTATAATCTAACATTTTGCTGCTGAAGAATGGAGTTCTAATCTTCTCTGGAGAATATGAGAAATAAATATAAGCAACACATATTCTTAGAATTAGACTTTAGTCAATTCTACTTCAACTATATAATATCTAAATCTCCTGGCAGAACCTTACAGCATTTTTTTCAACCTGATCAGACTGTAGGCCATTTAATTATTTAAAATCTAGAAACATGTTTACTGATTAGAACTGAAATGTACATAATTAAGAAAGAAAGGACAAATATAATAATGTCTGGTTTACTATTCAAGTACTTATATTTAACTTGTCACTTGCAACTTTCAGTAAGTACATGTGTATAAACATAAGCAGATTATTAAACCCTAAAATTCTAGCATATGTCTGAAGCTATTTTAATCCAAGCAAGACCTGTAACATTCTGAGTATTAAACACCTCATTTTGATTAAATTTCAAAATATTTACTAATAAATTGATACCTGTAGAGATCTGCTTCTGGCTGCTGACACTCTATAACAGCTACCAGTTTGTCCAGGTTGGCAACAGACTGCAGCACTGCTGTTTCTGGGACTGCAACGTGTGTCTGCAAAACAATGCCCACTGGGTTATTACAGGAGTACCAGGCAACAGGGCAGGTATTTCAACAGGCTGAACGAAAAATTACCCACACCACAAATTAACTTTTTCACAGAAGTGACCCAGACCTTAAGATTGGTCTCTCCATCCAAACTTGCAGTGGTAACATGGCATGAACCATCCACTCGGTCAGATGACAGGAGCACCAGGTCCACAGGGAAAGTCTCATCTTTGGCTACTCTGACAATGTCCCCCACCTAATGAAGTGAACACAGATCAGAAAGATACAAGGAGGTTTAAAAAGCAGAATTCATTTCAGTATTTTTACCAAGCCACAATGATTAGCAATAAAACAAGAGCTCAAGATGTGTAATAGAAACACAATATTCAATTTGTCCTTTACCCGAATGTTTTTAGATCTGGTTTTTACAAGGCCACCACTTCGAACAACATAAACTGGAGCACCGTTGACTTCATTGTCTGCTTTATGTCGTAGCCAGTCCTCATAGCCCTGTGGAAAACACATAAAAATCTACTTTTTAAGCAAGAAAACTAAAAACTAGACTAAATTTAATCAACTAAGCAAATGTGTTGAAACTACTTCCTGCATTGTCAGAGTAGAGTTAGTAACTTCTGCTCCAGCTGTTACTCAAGAACCTGTGAACTTCTTAATTTTGTCACTTCACACAAACATGTAAAGGCAAACAAAGTAGCAGAAGTGAAGAAACTTAACTGTCCCATGTTCCCTTAAAACAAACAGGCAGTGACATTTTCTGCAGATCAGATGACCAAGCACTCAATAAATCTTTGATCTATATGGATTAATGCACCACAAAACCGGGAAGAGTCAGTCCTCAGGCTCCTTTGCGGATTCCTTGTTTTTTTCAGAAGAACTAACAGACTGAAATTACTTTCTCAAGTCATACCATATAGCATTTCTTATAGTTACTGCCATAACCCATGCAGGAAATCTCAAGATTTAATTCTGCGTGACATGCTGTTGACACATCAGCTCTGTCCAGCAAGAGAAGATGACTGAAATTTTCATTCTTTTTGAGTCCTAATAGATCAGTCTGCAGCAACTAAGCTTTTAACTGATAAACTAAGCACCTTTCCTTTACCTGATACTTCACACCTGTTTAGGTACCCTTTATCCCATGCACATACATGTGCAAACACTCAAGATTGTGAATCCAAGTATACTATTCCCCTCCTCCTTTCTAAAGTATGAATCCACTGCTTGTTTAATCTAATATCATTAGATCATAATAGCATAATAATCTCTGATCCCCAAATCTAGGAACTGTTTGGAAAGCCCAACTAGCAAGCACAGGAAATGGATCAATCATGCAGGAAGTTCAACTGTCTCTTACGACCTGGCAAGATTCCTGCAACTAATCTGCAATAACAGACTTCCTGAAAGGCTTTTCTGTAGGTATAAGAACTATGAAAGAGATAAAAACGTTTCCTTGGAAGTCTGCAGACAGAAGGCAGCTGTGTGAAACAGCAGGCATAATCCCAAATCATCCTACAAACATTATGTGAATGTCATAGTACAAGAAGTACTAATGCAGTCGCAGTTCAGAGACTTCTGTGGTTGACTGGAGTTTGTAGGTGAAGTTGTATAATGAATTTTGCATGTTGAAAGTAGTTTTTTAGTTCTACCTTTACACATCTCCACTGTTACTAGCACAAACGAATATGGACAGCACAACTGCACTTAACTGAGTTTGAAAATAAAGATGAAAGAGGGGTAATGGGGAAAAGAGCTTTATATGTCAAATGCTTCAAAATCAATAATTAAGAAGTGTGTAGTAATAGCAGCCATACAGAGAGATACTGGGACATCAGACTCCTAAAGTTCCTAATTACGACTCTTCTAAGAATCCTTCCTAAGCAGTATGAAAAAGCAAGAGTCAGTACCTACAGCTCTTGTTAAAGGTGACTGACAGAAGAAAACAAGGATTTAACTAACATCCAGTAACCTTGGGGCATTTGTCTCACAAACCTGAACAGCTGAGCAATGTGGACATTTGGCAAAGAACTGAAATTTACCTTCTTTAGAAAGTACAGATTTCAGCGCTTTCTCCAACCGACACCTCCTGCCTCCAACACAAGGGTGACACCTCACACCAGGGAATTCCTAAGAGCCAACTTAGTGTGGTCAGTTCAAATTCCCCCCAAGTTTACCTACTGCAGCATTTTTTGAGAGGTCCTTATCCTCACTTGAAAACATTGGAAAAATACAGTGAAAAAGAAAGATGCAAGAGGAATATAGTGAATGTTGCCTACTTGCAAAAAAAGAAACAGAAGGTTAAAATCCCTCAATTAAATTATATTCTGAAGTCCTGCATCAATGTAATTGAGAAAAGATCTGCATTTTATACTACCAGGTTTTTCATACTCAGTTTAGGTCTATAGTTAATCACAACCTGCAAAAGTAGTTGTTTGTAACTTACCTGGCTGTCAAGTAAACATCTGTATTCCATCAGCTAAATACCTATGAACTTACTAAAATGCACTGTTTCCTAAAGTTCCTTGGGAAATACCTTTATTTTGTTGTATTTTGCTTTGGGGTTTCTTTTTAACTTTTTGTTTTGTTTCTATTTATTTGCTAGCTTTGAACTCCTTGGAGGACTGCATACAGATCTTCAGAGGCATAAGGAGAAAAGTGCTCTGGCTAACAAGACAGACAAAATGACACAGCATGAGCTGCATCACTTTGCAGTCTTGTATGTCCTTCTTCTGACCTAGGTGCAATTACACTTCCAAGTAGAAAAAGTTCTGTCTCCTTGGCTGAGATTAAAACAAGGCTGAGTTCTGAGTTTGCAAGAGGTGCCACATTCACCAGTCTTCTGGAAGGCAGGGGACTTGTTCCATCCACTGCTAAGCTTCTCAAACCTTCATATGATCAATGCTTCTATTTTTCCCCTTCATCTTTTGAGAGAATACTAAATTATAGTTTAACGTTTATCCTGATGTAACTTTGTACAGAATCACTGCCCCAAAGCTTTCAAAAGGGGGTTCTTTTCTGTGGTTTAGAGAAAATGAGAACTGATTTTGAGGAAATGCTGGGGATTTTTCCCTCTGCATTCCAACAGATTTATCTTTCTCCCTTGTCTGAGGGCAGCCTGTTGGAAATAGCACAATTCATTGTCCCTCCAAGATAACAGCCTGTGAATATTGCTTGCCTCCTTTGCAGCAGGTAGGAGAAACATGGGAGTCCATTAGATCAGTTTAGGTGATTCCAATAGTCCTTGCAGAGATATTGAGACAGCCAGAAAATCTCTTGATTTTCATGAAGGATTTGAAGCTTCCAGAAGGAATGACATAATCTCTGTTCTTTGAAATTGATGATAAGAGAGTTAAATTTCCCAATATAAGATTGGACATCTGGAAGCAAGGTGGTGTTAAGATTATTTTGGACTATTTTAGACTTACACAAGACCAAATTCTTTCTAGAAAAAGTGATCTAATATTTATAACCCTGTTTCATAATCTCTTTTAGTTCACACAGTTTTATTATCCATTGCCTACTTATGATTATAGCTTTTGAATAGGTGATTTTTTTGGGGTGGTGATGGTAGCAATTAATAGGATTAGGGCATTCTATATATACAAATTACACAGCAAGAAGATGAAATATTAGTCCAAATATTACTCCAGCATTAAGAACCACTCTGTCCCAAACACCTTTCTATCTGCTTGAAAGCTAGAACTATTTTTACTTTTGCCCTATTTCTGGGTAGCTTTGGGTCTTTCTGGCACAGAAGGCAAATTGAAATTCCAGTTACAGTTCTGAAAAAGTCTCCTGCTTATTTTTCAGTTGCGAGACTGCATCTATTCCCGACAGCACTGTCAAACCCCTTGAAAAGGACAGTTCCTGAAAATTACCTCCCTGCAGAAGAGATTATAATTTTTATCCACGTCACGTCTTTATTTATGAGCTTGCTTCTTTCTCCTCTTGCTTTAAGAGCATAAAGAAAACTTTTTTTCCTTTTTATTTTTTCATTCTGATTCCAGAGGCTCTAGGTCTCAGTAAGAGATGTAATATGGTGCTTGAACAAGATTTCTATTAAACTTAAAAGATTTTTCTTATTTCAAGTGCTATGAAAGACTCCAGAATGTTTTATGCAAACAAAGAAGACTAGGAGCTCTCTAAACCAGAGTTTTACCTGATACAGGATCACAATTAATACACATTTTACACCAGAAAACATACCCCTTGGGGCAAAATTTGCCTTTTAACTACTGACAAACACACCCTGCACCACTGCTTCATCTGCCCAAGCTCCCTTTTCAGGGTGTGATGTGGGAGGACTGGTTCTAACAGGCAGTGAGGTGTGCCAAAGGAATAAGTGAGGAGCTCTCAGTAAAGGTCTGATAACAACTGACATGTAATGTTTAGACAAAAATGCTGCCTGACAGTCATCCACTGTCCATTTTAGGGTACTGCAGTGAGTCACTGAGTGCTTGACAGCCAACCAAATGCTGAAGCTCAAGCTTCTAACTAGAAACATTAAATCCAAAACAGTTTCCAAAAATTACACAATTTTTATGTATTTTTAGTATCTAAGCACTACCCTGGTCAGACTCTGTTAAGTAGCTTTACTTCAGTAGGACTTCTTGCCTAAAGATTTTTTTCCCCTTTACCTGTTTTATGGCTGTCACAGTTATGACAAAGAATAATGGCAATCCACTGGTAATAGGACTGGTAGGGGTATCTATCATGAGCTAAAAGAAAAGAGAATATGAAAATTAGTCCAAATTTTATTTTTACAATTGTACTTTCAAAAAAACTCAAAAAACAACCCAACAAAAAAAAAACAAAAAAACCCCAACCAAATGAAGCAAGATGACTGCTTTCCAAATTCTTTATTATAACCTGGCAGTATTTTTACTGCATTTCCCACAGAATTTCTCAAGTAAAATTCAGCTTCTGACAACTAAATAATGCATCAATAATGATGCAAACAAATGTTTTAGGGCATAGAGCAGCCTTAGTCACATTCATAAAGCATGTGACAATTTTAAGGGTCGTTACTAAAAGGAAGGTATAACTTCATCCAACAAAAATTCAAAAGCATATTACAAAGAAAGGAAATCTACATTTCACGAAGCTTTTCAATTCAGTGAAAATAAAGTGAAGAACAGTAATTTCCAATGGTTTAGATAATAGAGAATAATTCTTTTAGACTGCACCTTTCTGGTTGCCCCAAGCTAACATGCAGTTTTATAATTTGTGCTATTACTCCTGGCATGCCAAAAGTGCAGTGTACACATTAGGTTCTGTTTGTGGGGGGATGTTAGTGGTTCTCCTCTGCTGCAGGAAAAAATCAACACGGTCAAGTGCTGTAAAGGAAATATACACAAGAACTACTGAAAACCACAGAGAATGATCTGATCCACTTTACCTGAGACTTATGGCATTGCTTTGGGAATGGTTAAAGAAGAAAAAAAAGTCATACATGAAGTTTACGCTCTTACAGGGGAAGAACCTCACAGAGAAAACACATCATGCCACTTTACAATGCACACATGAAGTTTTTTTGGTTGGTTTTTTTCACTGAAACAGACAATTTATAGAACACAACAAAAATGAGACTTAGCCTGCAATAGTGCCAGTTCTTGAAATGTAGCACTACAATTTCAGATTGGCAGCATTTTGACCAAGAAAATCCCTATCAAAAGCATCTGATTTTTGGCTGGATAGGGTTGATCATGGCATTTCTGTCATCTGTACTCTCATTCTTTCTCAAGGGAGGCTCAGATATATGAAAATGAAGCAGGTTTTGTGCTGGTGGAATTGTCATGTTTCACCAGGACACCATGGTCCTCTGCCTGGACACACATCCATGACACACCTCATGTCACCAAAATGCAGTCTGTCACCTTATTTTGGGCATGCACACATGTGGTGAACAACGTGAACTGGACTGTGCTGCAAGTTGAAATTACATGAGACCCTGCCCCAGCTCTGCCATCCCCAGTGGAAAAGGTGGTAATGACAGACCCTGCATCTTGGCCACACGAGATTTATAGGACAGGGAAGGTACCATGGTGGTCAGCTTTAAAAGACAGCTTTGCCTCATAAAAAGAAAATTATTAGATATTAATGAACTTCCAAAAGGGATTTGAATAAAAACAGAATTCCATTCTAACAAATGAACAAAAATTACTTCAACTTTTCTGCTGTAATGTTTCCAAGAATGCAGACAGAGACAAGATGACTTGACACAAACTGAGAGAACAGGATTACGATCAGAACAGAATTTCTGCCCTTAGATCCTTATTTGTCCATGGATGTCACATTTAGATATTATTGAAAGGTAACAGTTTGAAAGAGCTGTGACACAGCATGGAACTGAAGAGATAAATCTGCATTAAAAAGAAATAGAAGCCATGCTGTCTGTGGTTACTTTAGTAACATTTATGTTCCATCTTCAGCACATTCCCATCTTCCTCATACTACAGTATGTTAAACAGTAAGAAATTTACAACAGGAATGACACAGTCAATATTCTTAACTAGAACGAGTGATGGACAACACATTTTGTTATCCTAAGTTAGAACTGTATGACTTTAGTCCAGCACAGGAATTTTCAGCATAGAAATGTCCTTCTTTCTAAATGTGAAAGAACAAGATCAAGTGACACAGGAGGCAATGGATTAAAAGCTGCAGACCTGGCCCTGATACTGACACCTTACACACCACAGACAATGAACTCTTCACTATCCCTGTTCTCTGTCAAATGAGGTGCCATCTTTTTCAGATGGACACTCTAAATGTTGGTTAATCACTCTGGAGGGCTGTATGTGTTCAAATAATTCTATTTTATAATGAAAGAAAAGTTTGTGTACCCCAAAATCTTGTCTCTGCCTCAGATATTAATTAGTCATTCAAAAGTTACTATCTCTCCTCTGAACCATTCTCCCACTTATCCTTCATCTATTAAGCCTTCAATAGCTCTACAGAATTCAGGTACATTAGAGAGCTGGAGAGGCAAAGATCATAGAAAATGCACAGACTGTCCTAATCTACTTGTGGGTATTCTTAATTAAAAGAAATAAGGTCTGTTACAAAAGCCAAAGCAATATTTCTGACATAAACTGTAACAATAAAAGCACTAACTGAGGTCTTCAAAACTGGAAAACTATTGATTTTAACTGTAACATCTGTGTTCATTTCATCTGAACAAATTGAATTTGAGGATCTTAGAACTATATAGTCTGTTGATTTACAACCACCTACAGTGAAAATATACAAATATTCAAACACCACCAACGCCCACAGAAACAAGAAGCTTATCTGGAATTTCATTACTGCCTTAAGAGATTTAAAAAGATTTAAAGTTGCATTTGAGGCAGAGAACTGAATCCCTGTGCTGACTGTGCAGTGGACTTTGAAGCTTCACACTTAAACAGACTAGCATTCATGAAGATAAAACCTAAGGATAATACTTAAATTTGGACATAATTATTTTTAAAGTTATGTTCCTTTCCTAGAGAAACTGGAAATGTGGTTTTTTATAGACAGAATATATAAATAGAGAAGTTAAATTCATGGAACAAAAATGAGTGGCAAACAACAAAAACTGCAATTTCCTGAGTATTATTCAACTTACCTGAACCAAAAATATAATGAGAAAATAAAAGTTGGCTACTCTTCTGAACTGCTCAAATAAGTTTTTTGGAACAAAATTCCACACTGTATACTGAAGGGAAAAAAAAGGAGAGAGAAACAAATAATTACAACACAATGCAGAATTTTTCAGTGAAATTCAGTTCTGTTCCCATTGAACACTCTGAACCTAAATCTTCTCATTCCCCAGGTCACCTCCCCCAGACCTTGCTCCTCTCCCACGCTGAACTGCTGTATCCAGTTTTTGGGGGTTTTTTATTTTTCATTTTTTTATTCCTTCTGTTTTAAGTACAGCTAGCAGGGAAGCAGGGATAGCAACTGCATTTCCTCTACAGGCCAAGTTTAAAATGTTCTCCCCCAACTGGGAGAGGGGCAGCTGGAGTCATTCGGCTGCTTGTGTGCTGGGTAGGAGGAAAGAAATTAATTCCTGCAGCTGTAACTTTCCCTCCAACACCACAGCAACGAGGCACATCCCCACCATCAGCTCTCTTGATTTCAATCCAAGGACACACTGGGAGGGAATCTGCAACTGCAGTCCACCGCTGATTTATTTTATGCAGAGTACTGGTTTTCAATTTGGCTATTTTAAAAGTCCTCCTAACCAGCTTCATCCTTTTTTTTTAATTTTAAGCAGTTTGGGCAACACTGGTTAAAAAACTACTTTTCTTCAGAAAGCCTGATCAACTTGCTTAATTCTTCTGTACTTGAGTTTCAAGAAAAGAAGGGTGAGAGAATGAGACAAACTACACATGAAGCAACCCAGACTTTCCTTCAAAACAGTTCAGAGTTTATTTCATTTTGAATACTGTATATGCACCACTAGACATAAAACAGATGTGCACATCTGCCACACAACTTCTTAAGCAACATTTCAAGTACTTTTGCCACTTACCTTGGATGATATAATTCTGTTGTCCGCAAACTTCTGAGGAACATAATGGCCATGCTGGGGAAAACGATTTGCTATATAAATAGTTCTTGTGTCGCTTTGATGCGGTGGGTCAAAACCCTAGAACATAAATTAAAAAAAGAGGTAGTCAGGAAAATCGATTTTATTAACTGCTGTTTCGTAAAATTCTGTGGAAAAGGACATTCAGATATCAAGAAGCAGTTTTCAAAGAGTAAAGAAAATGACTGTAAAAAATTGAAGTCTGCTGTGTCCAGACAATTTTCAAAAACTGTGAGGAAAAAAACCAAAATCTCAATTTTGAGGTTGCGTACTCATTCTGAAAAATGCAAGAAAAAAATAACTGTCTCAAGCATAGAGAACACTTGCTACCACGCAAACTTGAAGCCCTGCAAAACTTAAAAAGGAAAAAACAGAAACGAAGATGAAAACATAAATAATTTACAAAACCTCACAGCCATGCTTGTGATAACCCTAATAAAACAGATTATTGAGAAAAATAAAAGGTCAAAACATACAAGCTATACTAGTATGCTGTGGTAACTGGATTTTGAAAAGATTCTCACCAGAGAAATGCCAAAAGCATATGCATCTGACCAGACAGCAGTATTTTTCCAAACAAGTTCTATCTCCAAGAACTAAAATTTTGTCTCATTTCAAATGTGATTTCCTGCCATTACCACCAATTCATACATAAATGGTGCAACAGTGAAAGCAAACTCATGGAGAACAAAAAAAAAAAAAAAGAAAAAAAAAAACCCCACCCCAAAATAACAAAAAAAACCCTCCAGAAAAGCATACTCAGAAATATTTATCAATAATTTCCTGCCGAAAAGATGATCTGAGTGAGGTCCCTGGGAATCAAAGCCCTGTTTCAGGTCTAATGGGCAGTGTTTTCATCATCCGCTTCTTCAAGAGGAAGTGGAACCCAAGTGTTAAACCTGCAGATGACACCACCCTGGGACTGCAAGAACACCAAATAAGACAAAATTCTTGACCAACCAGATGCACAGAACACAAAGATCCAGCACAAAGAAACTGCATCTAGAAAAAGAGAATAAAAGCCCATAAAGAAATTTTGAAGAAAAATGTCAAAGGCTATAACAGATCACAGGCTAGACATGAGTCATCCTCGTCATCCCACTGAGAAATAAGCCTTCAGTGCAGAGGAGGCTGGAGGAGGAGTGGAAGCCACAGCTGAAGCACTGTGCACCAACTGGACAGCACCCAGAGGAGTGCAACGTGAACCCCGAGAGATCCTGAAAACATGACATATAATGCAAGGCTGAACAATCTAAAAAGCAAAGAGAAAACAAATTAGAGTCATTCAGCCTGGAGGAGAGGAAACTTGGGATATCCTAGTAAATCTCCTGATACACAGAAGACAGTTCCATTGAGAATATGGGTGATTTGAAGGCCAAAGAAGAACAGAAGTAAGCAGGCTTAAGTTGCAGGTAAGAAAACTTATGTCTCTGGGTATTGGAAAGCAAGCAAATTCCTTTGTTGTGGGAAGGAATAATTAAACACCAAAATCAGTCACGAGGAAAGGTTGCAATGTCTGTAACACAAGGGCTTATATCTAGGTCATTCAAGTCTATCTTTAATTGAGCCTTTCCTGGGGCTACATGACTCACCAGAACCCTTCCTAGCAATAATGTTCTGACCCAGAGAAGCAGGTGATGGCAGAAGACAACCAAACAGTAATAATTCAGATAACAGGCCAAGAAAACTACTAAGGAAAAAAAAAAAAAAGTCAAAAAGCTTTTAGGCATGAAATAAACTAGTGAAATTAAATTTGGAGCTGTCATTTGAATGGGAATCAATGACTGTTTGCAAAATGGTGAATTCCAGCATCAGCATCACACACATTCCTCATCTTAGAGCCTAACTTGCAGAGTTTACACAATCTTCCTGTTCTTTGATGCCAAGTGCAAGGACAACCGGTGGTGTCCTTTGCTAGAAAAAAGGCATTATCAATTCCACTACTGCAGGTGACAAAACTGCATTTGCAGTTGTGTTACTCCACTTGTAACACAACAAGAGCTTTATCTATGTTAAATAAAAAGTGACACTTCACAGAACTCCAGAAGAAGAGATCTCTGTACCAGTTAACTACAGAAAATGAGCACAATGACTGACATAAAAAATGTTTGGAATAACCAAACATTAATATTTTTAATCCATGAATATCTCTAATGCAGGTCATTAGGTATGTTCACATTCAATATGGTGTCATATTAAAGTAAAGGAATAATTAAAAAATCCTCTCAAACATGCAAATCTATGCGTTCGGCATCATTACTACAGAAACATTCTGCTTTAGAAAGAAAGAGGTCCAGAATAATGAAGGGAGAAAGAAAGGAAGGGGGATATTTCAAAGAGACTTGAAGGAGAATAAACTTTAGATGACAAGCAGTGGAAGGCTGGTCTAGTCACATGCTCCAGGGTGAAAACTTGTTTAAAGATAAGAGTGGAACAGGGAGACAAAAAGTAGATACGGGAAAGGATGGAAAAAAATATACAGGATACCAAAAGGAAAATGTAAGGAACTGTTCACAGCTTTAAGAAAAGAAATACAAGCATGAAAGGAAGATGAAAAAAATTGTACCTGTTAACTGCTGACACAAAATTTAAAGAGAAGAGTGTTTGTAGAAGAAGCATTTTGGGTATCTGACATCAGTGACACAGTATTTCTAAATCAATCCAGAAGATGCCACATATAAACTTGTTTTGCAAGCAAGAAAAAAGGTACCTAATTAGTAAGATTTTATACACAGCTCTCTTCTACATCTCAGAAAATGTCTGGCACTCACAAAATGCCAGACATCCTCACTCTGGAAAGTCAGATTCTACAGCCTGAAAAAATTCCACTCTAAATCAAACAGATGTAAAGCAAGGAAAAAAAACATAAAGAGCAAAGAAAACAAGTTGCAGTCTTTTTCTCTGACAGTGATAAATGCTAACCTGCATGCCACTTGCTGAACACTATTAAAAGATAAATCAGATTACTGAATGACTAGGATATCACTGAATTTTTTTATATGCCCTTTTTAGGCCACCATCTGAGCACCTGAAGGTTGATGAGTTTGATGACATTTTATGATGAAGACCTGTGTACAACTCCAGTCTCACTGCACAAGCACTTCTATCAGAATGAATACCTCTGCTGAAGCAGGCTCAGATGAATAAAATCAAGGACTTTATTTTCCAAATAAATCAGAATCTCAGGCCATACAAGTTTACAGGTGCAGTTGAGGAGCTAAAACAGCTTAAATTTGCAGTCTATAGACATTTAATTCTGTTCTGTTGACATTTGCCACAGAGAAGGCACAGAAGCTGTGCAGTCAGCAGATCACAATGCACACACAAGGCAGGCCAGGGACAAAAACCCCTCAGTTGTCAGAGCTGTGGTTGGAAAAGGACACATCCCTGACAACCTCAGTGACTTGACTGTAGTCACAGCAGGAAGTGAGTGTCACAGCTGGGAAGAAACCCCAAATTTCCTAAGTTTTATGACTATAACTATTAAAAATCAGTTGAAATTAGTCGACAACTCTGCCATCTCATAATTAGTTGATGAGACCAAAACCAAGCAGATCGTCTGGAAAAATTTTAATTACACATCTCTCCAAGGAAAATTCTGCACAGGCGTTGAACTTCATTGTTCAAGAGCTGAAATGTCTTTAACTCCTCTCTAACTCTGGGGCTGGTCAAAGAGCCTGCTCCTGACACTAAACTGATTCATAGTCCAAATTTCTGCCCAGCAAGGGATTTTCCACAGTAGGTCTGTGCAGCCAGCAAAACGGTGCAGAAAGCACACA
Source organism: Certhia americana (assembly GCA_018697195.1). Classification (NCBI taxonomy): domain Eukaryota; kingdom Metazoa; phylum Chordata; class Aves; order Passeriformes; family Certhiidae; genus Certhia; species Certhia americana. The sequence continues at coordinate 11,433,711 of CM031865.1, read as the reverse complement.
GTTTCCTAATTTCACTTAATAGACAGTTCTCTCTTTCTAACGTCATTCTCCAACTCAGCTGCAAAAGTAGGGTAACATGCCCTTGTCAAAGGATTTCTGCAGCTAAACAGCATGAGCAGAGAAACCCTAAATTAAGAGTCTTGCAAAATGATTAAGTTGTCACCAATCTCTTTCAAATAAAAAGTTAAGTTTTCCTGCAGTTATCTAGTGAAGTGATTTCTACCCAAGTGCACAGATCACTGACTTCATAACAAATAATGCTGAATAGATTACAAGACCTGGTAATTAAAGCTTCTTTATCAGGTATATTACAGGCATATATTTTACATGAAACACCTTTAAATAGAATTTGACCGTAAGATGAAGTGACCTGATTTTCTCCCCTTCATGTTAAAAATTAAATCTAGACTTATTGGCTAAAGTTCAGTCCTTCGGTGGATTTTTCAACACAAACCAGGCGTTATCTACCCTTGGAATACAGCTCTCATTTAATCTTTGATACACACTTCCCCAGCAGAAGTTCTGTACCCAGATGAACTTAATACTTCGGTTTTGAAAACAGCCTAAAAGCATCCACTTATATACAGTACACAGATACTCCAGTCAAGCTGATTTATAAAGCACAAATGAAAATAGTCTTTAAAAAAAGAAAGAAGTGATTCATAGTTTTCATTTTTTATAAATTTGAATGACTCTAAGCAAAGTCTAAGTAATTTTTACTAAACTTCAGCAGTGATTTCATTACTGTTCTAAAAGTCAGACAAAGATATTCTCTGTGCAGTGAATTAGGCCCCTTTAAAACAGCACAGAAAACACATCCCAGGGAACTGAGGAGAAATATTTGACTGCAATTTTATGCAATTTATTTCATGAAAGCCATGCGATTCAAGACCCCAAACTTTTGTCTGCATCTCAACCACTGTACTTGGAGAACTGCCCATCGGCCACCAGGTAAGGAAAACTGATCCATCCATTTTCCCACTTTGGTTTATGTCTTTTGTTTTGTCTTGGGTTTTTTTTCTATTTTTTTTATTATGTCATGCCAGTTGTCTGGTCATACAACAAAAAGTTTCCTGTGAAAGAAGTTTTACACTGCTGCTGAGGAAGCCTTAATAACACATATAACAAACTCTGCAACCACACAGGAAACAAATGAGGATCAGCACTACAAGAAACCAACACCTGCAAGTGCAAAAGAAGAAAAGACACTAATGCTTTTGTACTCAACTTGTTGCTGTAACATACACATCTACTGCAAGACTCTTAATGCCTCAATACCACTATTAAAGTATGGCAGTGTGCACCAAGCCCTCCCCACACTCTCTACAGCACTGTTATGTGAGACAGCAGAAACCCAGAGATCTTTCAGTAGGGATTACTGACATGAGGCTGGCAAATCACACATCAATTTCATTATCAAGCTTTGCACTATGTGCATTGATAATCACAAATCATCTGACAGGTAGGTTTTGCTTATGACTTGCATAAAGTTAGTATACTTTAATATCATCTCCCAGGGTTTCTTATTCATTACTCATAGCTTTTATGGACGGGGAAGAAAAACCAAACATATTTGCTGAAAGAACTGCTTTGTGACCACTGAAAAGTGAAAGGGGTTTGAAAGAAGAAAGCCTCATTCAGAGCCTCTTCCTCCTTTCAAAACCCACACTGAACGTGACAGACAAAAGCAGCAGTTCCCCCAAAACTCTTCTGAATATCACATACTACTTAATAAAGCTAATAAACATTAGAAAACTTGGTCTCAGAAACCCTTTCTCCTGGGGAAGTGACTTGACTGATCGTGGCTGCAGAAGCAGAACACCACATTTCCTGGCAGACAGCCCAAAAGTCTGCTATTACACTGCTGTCAAGATATATTTTGATTAAAGGTGTTTTGAGGAAATGGATTTTCTTGCTTTGGGTTTTTTTCTGAATATACATAGAATACTTTTCCCTCTGTCAGATAAGATGATATATTCACACTCCATGCACATTTTCAGAAGTCTGTGTAAATTTGTACTCCATACAGTCAGCCAATAATTCTTTCAGTCATGTAACTGGGCAGTAGTCAAACTGAATTTGCCTTATCAAAGGTTAGCATGAAGGAAGAAACAGCCTCTCACAGCAATTTTGAACACTGCTCTAACAACTAAAATAGTGAATCAGCTGAAGCACCCTGATGTGTACACAGTGCCATGCAATTTGTACCTCCCCTTTTAAATATCACTGCAGTAAAGAAATAAAACTACTAAAAGTCATGCACTATTCAGGTAACTTCCTCTTCCCTCTTACTGTATCTACAGCTGTTCAAAATAGCTGATAAAAATCATGTTGTAACCTCCTAAAAGACCTATAACCAGATTACATTACTTTGTGAAAACACACCCTCTAGGCAACACGGCCTGAAAATCATGAGGCAATAACCCTTCCTTTCAAAAAGTTAAAATATGCTTAGTACAGCATTAAGAAAAATTTTCCTGGTGCTCGCCACGAAGTCCTGCCTCACAGAGCTCAAATTGTTCTTATTTTACATACTATTTTGTCAAGATGCTTACCAAAAATAACTTGGAAAAACCCCTTAAACTTAGAATTTTTAAAGACCACCTATCTTCACTTTTAATATATCTGCAAACACAATGAGTAGGGTAAGCTGTTCTCATTCATTGCTAACATGCTGTCCCACACCAGTTTCTCTGCTCAGGTCACTGATGCCAAACATACTGCTTTTGTAACATCAATAAAATCAGAAAGGAAAAATGAGCTGAACAGGCGAGTTAAACTTTCTAACACAGCACTCTCAAAGGCTGCTATGGCATGTCTAGTTCCTGTTAGCAGCAAAGGATTTGAATAGAGATTCAGGTAAATTGTTTAATTCAAAAATAGTCCAACATGCATCAGTGAAGGAAATGGCTTTCTTATCCTACCCCACAATCCATATCACAGTATTTATAAAGCATAATCCATTTTGGACTTCCATATGGTAATACAAACCTAAGACCTTGTAACAGCTGCTCTTTCATGACTGTCTTCAACAGAATGCCAAGATTCACTTTTTTCCTACGGGATTATTACTCCAGGACCCAAAGAGGGACTACAAGAAAGCCAGGGAGGGACTGCTTACAAGTTCATGTAGTGATATGACAAAGGGGAACGGCTTTAAACTAAGAGAGGGCAGATTTCAATTAGATACAAGGAAGAAATTCTTCCTTGTGAGGGTGCAGAGGTCCTGGCACAGGCTGCCCAGAGAAGCTGGGGCTGCTGCATTCCTGGAAGTGCTCAAGGCCAGGTTGGATGGGGCTTATCCTCTTGCCTCAATGTGCTTAACTAACCAAATGCCTGCAATAAATTCCTTGTCCATTGCTTTATTTTAGGATGCTCCCTGTCAGACACACACATCACCAAAAACTTCTGCTCAGACGCTTTTTGGAAAAAAAGAGACTCTACAATAAATGTGTCTTCAGCTCTAATGAAGGAAGAAACTTAGTTAACATCCAGGTTCTAAGAAACAAGTCTCAATCCAAAGACAGGGCTAGTGGCTCCAAAGTTAGATTTCATGGCCAGTCAGTGCACTCTAATTCTTTTTATTTTGAAAAAAAAAAAAAAGCTTTATATAAAGTGCAAGAAGTTGAAGAGACATTGAGGCTTGACAGTGTCTGTAGTTCCAAATGCATGGTCTTTGCCACATGCTCCCAAAACAGCCCACTGCTCTAACGTGGAAATGAAGATGCCTTTGAAGTTCCAACTACACAGTTCTAATTTCAGAACTAAGAGTTTTCCTCTGTGGGCTCCTGCAATTAGTTTTCTTTATCTGCAATATCATCTTCCTGTCAGGCATGTACAAAAGGAGAGTAGGCAAGGTTTTTAAAGCTGAAGGGTAACTTTAGACACCCTTCAGGAGACAACTACAGGCATCACATTTTATAAAACAAGAACTGAGAGCTCAAATATGACAAGCCACTTTTTCAGAAGACTTCTCAAACTATATAAACTACACTGAACATGGGAAGTGCTACAATTCTCCAATAATCACAGAAATAGCAGCTGCTAAACAGGGCCCACTAAGAAATACAGTTCCAATGCAAGAAATTAAACATTTAATACACAAATCCTTCACATACCTTGAATGATCACAGGATCTCAGGAAAAAAACCAAACAGGTGCATCCTTTCCGTACATTCCCTGCATTTGTTAAGCAGATTTACAGCAGATTTTCAATATTAACTAAAGCATTCATATCTGTGACAGGCTACGAACTTTGCCTTAAGACTAGAAAACAGCTCAAATTTTGTAGATAGCAATTTCACCATAAAAAAAATGACATTTGTCAAGTCCAGGAAGGAAAAATACAGAGCAATCACACATTCCTTCACGTACTGGCATACTAAATATACTACAGCAACCAACCTTTCCAGAAGCATCTTCCCCCAAAATCACCATTAAATAATAAATCTTAAGGCTTTTTCAAAATGTGTGCCAAAATTATGCTGACAATTGCTGACAGTGGCTGCTCAACAAATTTCACAGGAAGAGAATTTAGTTCATAGCTAGAACTGTCTAGCTCTTCAACATGCTTTGAGAAAGCTTGCTCTGTAAAACATTACAGTTTTGAGTCTACTGCATCCACCCAATAGCATTTTTAGTTCTAATTCCATTTCAAACATGATTTATGATTCAAGTGTCAGTTTAATGCCCTGCTTTCAGTGCATTTACAGAGTAGTCTAGCCTTAAAGCTGCTAAATCTTAAGCTTCCTTTGCATTTTGTTGCAATTCTCTTTCCAAACAGAAATGTAAATATCTACAAAAATGTGCACAGCCACACAAAGTAGCACAAAAACATGCAAAGGAGGAACAAAATGCAACAACAGATGACAACATGTATTTTGGGGATAAACCATATAAAACCTCTTCCTCTAGTAAAACATTTTAGGATAAAAACAAACCGTTTGCCTTTTGTCTACATATTCTCTCTCTTTCCCATTTACAGGAAAGTTCTCCTTTCCCAGACTTATTTTTACTCAAAGTAAACAAGGGAAAAAAAAACCCTCTTAAGCCACTGCATGTGGGAGGCCAAGGAATTGCAGGCGTTTGTTTTTTAAATCACAGTGTAGTTCTCAGTCCTATCCTTCTATCTTTTCTCCCATGATCTGTACTAATGCTAAGTGGTTTGCTCAACAGCAGGTAAAAAGAGGTTTGTATTAAAAAAAAAAAAAAAAAGCCTAGCTGCAAATATGTCACCTGTGTTTTGCCAGAAGAGATGACCTTACATTTACAGAGACACTTTGCGACATCTATTTTGCTGCAGTTCTTTTCTGTTTGCTTAACAAACAGATTTTGTGCTAGAAATTGCAAGGATTTTTTTGAGAGGTAAACTTTTTCCTGGTGACATAATTACAAAAACAGTCATAACTACTGAGCACATCACAATACAGTCAAGAAAAAATCAAGAGCAGATGCCAGTGAAAGTCACAAGTCATGATGCTTTTAATGAAATTTAAACACGTTGTTATATTTTTCTTTTATAACTTCTGTCTCTCCATCCCAGAGGAAAGCAAATGTCAGTTTTAATGAAATCAGCCAGCCCATTTAAAACTAGAAAAACAACTACCAACGATATTCAAAACACATGTTGAATGTTACTAAATCCAGCACATATTTACTTGCCTTAGATTACAAATTTTACCTTCCACTGTGAGTAGAGAAACAATCTCTTAATAGTAAACAGAGCTTTTCACCCATCCTACCAGATAATCCCTACTGACCAGAACACAAACAGTTTTTGCTCATTGTCAACAAAACTCTGTTTTTCTCTCTCTTCTCCCTTAGTCACATAAAAACCATAAACAGACAGAAGTTATTAAGGGAGCAGGACCCCATTAGTGCAGGAATATCATACAGTCAATTAAATAGTCCTATTTTTGAATGGTAAGTGGAAATTCGGCACAACAAAAATTTGCTGCTTAAAAAGCTCATGGATAGGGAAAAGAAAAAGAAATGAGGATGGGGCAAGATACAGGTCAAATATCCAAGTCTCACAGCAAGGTAGCACATCAGACAACGCCGATCTTCCCGTTTTTAAAACAGTCTTTGTCAGTGTCAGGACAGGTTTGATTACGTTTTGCGATGCAATTCTTAGATTTAGAGTTTAATTTTCATGAGGTAAGATTTACGAATTACACAGGACACAACGGATGTCTCCATTTGGAGCAGACAGCTGGCTGAAGACAGGGCCAGGTTCTGCAGGCTTTGGAACACACTGTGCTGCAAAAAAGTATCAGCCCTCAGCAGTCACAGAATACAAAGAAAAAATAAGGTTAAAAGACCCAAACACATGGGAGCACTAGTCCAGCAGATCAAAGAATATCTCTAGCAAAAAAAGAGGGCCACATTTTCTCCTGTGCTAAGTTACAGGAGGGGAGTCCTTGACCTCCAGCTCTCAAACTACTCCAGCAAAGCAACCTTTGGGTGAGTGTTCCAACATGCACCTTGCTGATCCCTCAGTGATATTTCAGAAGGTATTAACTGGGCAGTCTGAACTACAGGAACTCTTCTGAGCAAATATCCATTTATTTTTTCTAGCATAAAATAACAAGCAGTTAGTTATTTTTAGCCAGAAAGGGGAAGAGGCTTCATTGACAAATAAGAAGGGAGAAATTGTACTCCAGATTAGCAAGGTGATTTCAGAAGCAAGATTCTCAGTCACTGGATTAGTTTGAAGTACTTTTGGCATTCAGAAAATAGAGGGAATTCTGTGAGGAGGGGGGGGGGGGGGGAAGTAACTGCATTCAGTAAAATGATTAAGTGAAAATAATACACACTTGCCAGTGCAAACAATGAGGTAAATGCTGTCCACCTTGTTCAGAATGCCAGTAACTGCAAGGTACTACAAAATACCATCTGTCCTCTCAGAACCAGCATCTGAAAGGAAAAAAAAACCCACCCCAGACATATAATCCTCTAGTGATAATCTATTTGAGGACATTCCCTTATTAGTAGAAATTTTTCATTAGAACATATCTAGAAGATGCAGAAGAACACTCCTACAGATACTGTGCTGGCTGTGGAGGGTGTGAGGTGTGACAGGCACTACCTACACAGAACAGTCAAAATCATCCCCTGTGATCACCCCTCAATGCAGCCTAATGAGAATTTCTGGACTTGATAAACTCCTGACACCCCTCCCAATCTGAACCTTCTTATAACCACGAAATAAATAAAATAGTCTGGTAACTAGGCTTTACAGTTGATCTATATATAGATTTTATCTTTGATTTACAGTTAAATAAGAAAGCTGCATTTGTCCAAATACCTAGCTCTCCACAGCATTAAAGCTGTTGTGCACTACAGCATTCAGGTCCTTAAACTGCAAAGACACTCTGCCAAATCCAGCACAACACTTGTCTTGAATTGTCATTTATAAAAGAGGGGCCAGGCAGGCAGCTCTTAGATTTTCTCCGTGCAGTATCCTTTGTACTTCACTGAGCTGTAAGACAATAGATCAAAAGGCTCAAAGTCCTCATAACAGCAATAGAAGAGAAATCCTGAGACCTTTCTCCAGTTGACAAGACCAATAATTGTAAAATTATACAGCTAAAATCGCACATACAAAGGTATTCTACCACAATTTTCAGAGGCCTCCTGGCCAGACAATTGAAGGTGTCAGTATGATCTGCTAACAGCACTGCAACAGCTCCTGCACTCCATGTGCACCATCAGAGAGCAGCACAGCCCAAACGCTGCCACAAACCCACCAGACCAGACGTGGAACAAAGTCCCTGGGTGTTACAAATGTCACCGTACTCTCATTTTGTGTTGGGACTGCAGAATCTTGACCACGGGAGCCACAACAGCACTTTGTACACAGATTTGCCATGAGGTCAAACCCATCATATCTGGAAATGCAAGTAAAACATACTTTGCTATTCCTGAATATTAATGATTCTTCCTATCAACTGTTGTCTATCCGGTTGGTTTTTTCAAGCAGAGTTGGCTGTGCCTGTGGCATTATGCAACCCTCCAAATCCACATGCCTACTGCTCTCTGAAATCTCAAGGTAACAGAGCTGGAACCCAAACATCTCTCCTGCCCAAAGCTTGTCTTTGTCACGGCATTTTACTCAAAGCCAAGAATTTTAACTCCATTTGGGTCTACATTTTTTCATTACTAAAGCCTACCAACTATTAGCTACATACTGTAACATCACATTAACTAGAAAGTTAATGACTTTCTATGCAGCTTATTTAGCATGAGGCAGCATTAGATGGAGAAAGAATGATCAACTGTCTCTGCAGGATGGTATGAGTGAATTGTTTTGGAGCAAGAAAACCAGCCTGAAGGCCAAGATACCAAATTACCTGATGATTTGTGCCGTGTAGGCACTGAAGGCTGTACTACTGCCACAAATATCTTAGATACAACAAATCACTAAAAAAAATCTAATACCTCAGTTAAAGAACTGTTACGAACTTGTAAGATGATAATAAGGATGGAGGAAGCCTTACAATTCTCAGCATGTCTCCTCAGAGAACTGCTCATGCCTTTCTATCCCTTTCTGTAGCTCTACAGGCATGCACAGGTCTTCACAGAGAAAGCACAGCAAGTCACCACTTTCAAAACTTAGCTAAAATAGTCTGAATTCCATGCCAGGTCCTCTCATTACTTTAAGTTCACCTGCTTTATTCTCCCCTCCTCTTAACAACGCAAGTTCTCAAAACCATATACAGTCATGAGCACTCAGAATATGAAATACTGTTCTCTTAAGCAAACAAGAAGTTGCAAAACAGTTCATTGGTTTTATACAGAGAGTACTTAATAACTACCTAAATGCACTTTCAGCAAAGTAGCAGTCCCTCCCCTTTCCCCAATCCCTTACTACTTTTCCAGCATTTTTGCACACCAACGTTCTTCTTTTGTATTACTACAACATCCCACTTGCATCACTCCCACACATATGCCTAATTCCAACCCTCCTGTATGGATGAAGACCCTTTTTTAAAACTCATTGCCACATCAAGCACAGGTACAAATGCACGCTCCAAAGGCATCCAAACCCACATGTTCCTCTCTTCTCCTCTCAGACATCGATTTTGGCACCTTTTCATTTGAATATTTCTGTCACCCCACTCTTCCCACTCATTCTGGTTATTTTGTCAGCATCCTTCCCTGTGTTTTTAGCCCTCTGACATTCTTGCAGCACCTAAACACCACAGCCATGTGAAGAAGCAAACATATGGTGGGATCTATGTTAAAACAACAATTACACACAGGCATGAGTTGTCTGAGTGCCTTTAGGTAGAAACATGCAGTGTGATACCTATCTTAGGCCATTTTTCATCTTTATGAGCTGTGAAATAACCAAGCCGTTAACATCTGTGACGTCTATAGGAAAAAGAACCACAAAACACATATCATTGCAATAATTTTTTCTCATCGGTACCATATTTAGATGTCTGCCAAGAATCTTGACTTTATTGTCCTGCTTTTCTACTACACTAATTCTTCCCTGTCAAAACTAGTGCAAGTTTTAAAGTCATTTTCCACCGGTTTCCTTTAAGAAGCACTAAAACCTCCTAGTGCCAAATTTATTGCTCATCCTGTTCCACTAATCTTTTACTTTCTATTAAGGGCAAACAGATTTCTGGAAAGCTGGTCAGCGTACTACTCAAAGTGAAAAAAGCACAACATGTATCATGTTTGATACATGAATTGCTGGCACTGATACAGTCCTAATCTAAACTCTACAGAAGACAGCATAATGTTGCTTTAAAAACCACACACAAACCTCAAGCCACCTTCAAATGGAAAAAAATGACAGCTATTACACCAAACAGGTTTTTTTTCTAAAAAAATGTGTGTACAACTGTAACAGAACAGAAGAGTGCAGTCAGAGCTCAAACAGAACAATTAATTTCCAGGTCAGTAACTCTTGGTGTCAGACCAAACTACTGAGCACTGTCAAGCTGGCACTGAGACCATCACCACAAGCTTTCTGCCTCAGACACAGAACTGGGAAAATCTATGGGCCATGGGAAACGAGGTCAGGGAAGAACGGGAGGAAAAAAGAAAACACAAAACTTTTAATCTTTTTTTTTTCATAAAAAGCGATGCAACGAATCAAACAAATCATTAGTGAGACAGAAGTTTTAACAACTAAAATCTGAAAACCTAACTAATGTAAGCTCTTGCTTAACCTGGACAACATCCGTGATGCAAAGTAATTTCAATGAATGGAAGAAGTTATTTTACAAACACATCATTTAGAAAGAATTTCTCCCTTAGAGAAAATGCAAGTAGGATAACGCTGGTCGGGGAAGGAAGCCGGCCAATACTTCAAATCAAAATAGTGAAGCTCGATGTACTTCCCTGCTAGAGCAGCACAGAGGTGACAGCCACGGCCGCCTGGTTTCCCCAGCTAACCCAGCACAGCAAGCAGAGCCTGTGAGGGGGAACAGCCTCTCTCACTGCTGCCTTTTCCTAGTGGTTTCCCCCCGCCAAAAGCATTTCACGGATATTTCCCTTCCATTTCTTTCACTTTCAAATCCTCAGCACGCCGCGGCTGCAAAGCGCTCAGGTACGGGGAAACATTTGAGGGACACGCACGTCCTGGTGGAAAAGCCTTAAAACATTTCGCAACGGGAAGGAGGAAGAAGCTGCGAATCTCTGAAGTGTCGGTCCAGGGAAAAAGGCACCGTCATTTCTCCGGGAAGTTTGGGGAGCCCTTCCCAACGGGGGCCACACGAAAGGGAACGCGCTGTCTTCTCTGCCAAGGGGGTTTCGAGAAAAAAAAAATCCACAAAAAACCCGACCAAAAGCCAAAAAACCGAAACACCCCAAACCCCCGGATACGGGTCAAAAATAAAATTAAAAAACCCGTCAATAACGATCCAAGAGCAACCTGCGGGGGGAAGGACTCTCCTCCCTCCCGCACCCCGGCCCTGCTCCGCCGCTTCCTCCGCGGACCCGCGGCCCGGACAGCGCCGTCGGGACGGAGCCGAGCCGAGAGCCCGCCCGGCCCGGGGGTGCAGGGAGGCACCTACCAGCTGCTGCCGGACCCAGCGCAGCATCCCCGGCGGCGCGGGTCGCGGCCCCCGCGGCGGGGCTCCCTCGGCAGTGCCGCGCCCTCCCTCCGCTGTCGCCGCCGCCTCAGGCGAGCCGCCCGCCGCGGCTGCTCCCCATGGCGCGGGGCTCACGCCGAGTCAGGAGCGGCACAGCCCCGCCGGCGCCCCGAGCCGCGGCTGCCGCCGCCATCACAGCGCGGCCGCTGACACTCGGCGGCTGCGGCCGCCCCGGGAAGTGACGTGACGGGGCGGGGAGAGGGGCCGGTGTGAGCGATGGAGCCGCCGTGACCTGCCCCGGGTCTGGGCTGCCGTGGCCCGGCCGCTCCGCCGCCCGGAGGCGCAGCCTGCCGGGCACAAGAGCCGTGCGTGTGGCCCTCGGGCAAAATTCCAGCTCCTCACACGGGCTCCGGCCGCAGCCCTCAGCCCTCCGCAGCGCCCTCAGCCAGGGCTTCAGCCTGTGAGGGCCCCCTGTTCTACCCAAGGGGAGCTACTTCGCAACTTGTTTTATCTCTGTTTTCTTTGCAAAAAGGGCAAAGCGTACGCGTGTTGGAATAAAGTCTTTGAAAAGAGAGCAGATAATCGCTGGTTTAAAGTTAACGCCAGGGTGTGTGGGTCCCCCAAAGCAGGGAACAGGTGCTGGAGGATCTGGCCCCCTGCTGCTGGCAGCATTGCCATGAGCTGCTGTTGTATAAAATCGGGAGTAGAAACGTGCTGATGCCAGGCAGTGATGTCTCCGAAACCTTCCACGGCAAGAATTCTTCCTACCTGAGCCCGTTCCTGTGCCGCCTGCTTTGGGCGACCCTGCCTTGGCAGGGGGATTGGGCTGGGTCATCTCCAGAGGTCCCTCCCAACCCTGACAAATCTGTGATTTTGCTGTGAAAACAGCTGCTGCTTATGGAAAGAAAACAGCGTTCAGCGCCAGACATTAGACACACCTATACAAGTCTGCAGCTTCTGCGCCTGTGTGGCTAAGAACTAAAGGAGATTATTTTAAGCAGTAAAGACCTGGTATTTGTGACCAAATACAGTTGTCACTGAAGTCAGTGACAATTTTGATGCTGAATTAACGAGAAGCATTTCTGTGAGTGACGAGCACTGTTCCTGATGCTCCCATTTGTTCCCAGGGAATTAGGATTTTTAGCAACGAATCATAATCGTATCTGCTATAGTTTTTAGTGTTCATATAGAAATTTACAATGTAATTCAGGATTTAAGATGGATGATCTAATGTCTGAGCAATGGAATCTTGTGGTGAATGCTGATGGCTTAAGCATCTGCATTTAATTAGAAATATAACGTTTAAACAGCAGGGAATAAAACTATTTTTATCAAGCACTTAGGAAAGCTAATGTTAGCAAAACTTGATATTAAATGCTAGGCATTATTTCAAAACATTTAAATACATCAAAGCTGAGTTGCAAACAGCTTGCACTACCCTATTCATCTAATGTGAAGTCGAAAATAACAGTGATTTCATAGCTATGGCATGCTGCCTGGAGAGTGGCCTTAAGCCAGAAGCTGAACTGATACACTCAATATTCGTGCTCCTCTTTTATCATCAGATGTAGAACAGGATCCTGACCACTACACACTAAAATTCATATGCCATTACTCTGAAGTGCAAGAATATTTGTCACTCTGTGTCTGCCAAATTCCAGTATGAGTTGCACTTTCTGCAAGCCTGTTTCCATGGCTTGCAGTTGTGTTACATAAAGCTGCTTGGTGCTGTCTGTTCCACATTTGCTGTAATGATACTGTTTCACCAAACAGAACTTGGAAGCGATCTGCAAGTGATTTGAACCTGCAGTTTGTATTTTTCTGTCTTAAGATGTTTGTATTTTAGTGGATGAAAGTATATTGATAGGATGGATAGGAATTCTTTTGCTCTGTGCAGCAAAGACTCTGACTGCACCTGTTCAAATATACAGAAAAATTTCACTAAAGAAACATCCTTTCCTAGCATCCTGCCTAGTAAAACTTTGCACCTTTTAAATTGCTCAAAAGGCCACACTAGACACTTATGAAGTTTCATCTCACCCTTGAGAGGTAAATAGTTTTCAGAAGAGAAAATTGAAACAGAGCAGCCAAGCCAGATATTGATTAGCCAGTAACACTCCAGCACTTCTCAAATCAGAGGTCAACTGTATTAAGAATTAAGATTCCCACATCAGAGACCCCACTTTAAAATAGTGACCTGGAGTCTCATCTGAATTCACACAGCAGGCTTGTACAGAAAAAAAAAAACCTGCTGAAGAAAAAAGTCACCTAATGAAGATTAGATTTAACCCATTGCCCAGGCTCTCTTGATTATATTCCAAGCTTTCCACTTAGGTTTCTATGAGAGTAATGATTTCAGATGTTTGTTTAGCAAGATCAGGATACATATGCTGTCTGATAAAGAAATATTTACATAAACATAAAAACACACACTTAAATGTTAGGTCCAGCAAGCTTTTATTTATGTGTGCATGAGTAATTCTTATGCAATCAAATGGAGCTACTTTTAGGTTAATAAAATTAAACATTAGTAACCAGAGAATCATTGTCTGAAGATGCAACCATCAAATTGTCACTGAGGCTGCTGATGCTGCTCCCTGAGCTTGTTCCTGTGTGAGACACCCATTTCCACTAGTTTTGAATGGTGTTTTGGGTGAGATGCTGTCAAGCTGTATGGCCACATCCAGTGCATGATGAGAGGAGGTGGAAGTGTGGCACTGATGCCAGAGGGTGAGCTGCCTGCAGCATTCCTGCCTTGGAAAACTCTGAAGTGCTTGGCAGCTGAGCCCTTTCACCTGCCCCATGCCTGGATGCACCAGCCCCATGCCAGGTTCCCAGAGTGCTGCTGCAATGCAGGCAAGGAACATGGTAACAAAAGGGGTGTCACATCTGGTGCACTGACTTTGGGGCAGTCCAGATCTTGCACTGAATCTGGAAAACACCCCTGTCCTTTGGGACAGAAAACCAGCAAAGCCAAAGAGGTGCAGAGTAAGGAAGTAGGTTGAGAGGAGGGATGTAGGTTTGTGTAGCACAAACCAGTAATACTTCTTACAGTATCGTTTTGATGGCAGACAATTCCTCTCAGTCATTACGTTGGTTTTAATGAAATATTTTGTAATTTCTCTAAAGGAGTGTTTTAATCTATGCATTATTTACTTGCTGATTATGGTGCTAATTAAAAATGTACACGATAAAAATGTCTATTTTGTTTCTAATCCATAGAGAGAAAGGGCTGCCTGAGAGACACGGAGTTTCTTCAAGGCATCTTTATTCCTCAAGCATTCACTTACTGGATGAAGCATCAATTATATAGCGATAATCAGTGGCTGATTTTCAGTCACAAGGCTTTTCATCTAAATACATGTGTATTCTTACCTATAGCAACCAGTCTTCAGGGAAAAAGAGTTAGAAAACAAACTGAACTTTTCAAAGGGAAACCTTGTGTGCAGTTTGTCACTCCTTTTTTGTGCCCTGAAAGAAATAAAATCGGATCAAATGACAGGATGCACAAGGTGACATTTCCAAGACACTTACTGGGTCTCCACAACAATGCAGTATTTTTTTATTTCTTCTTACCCTTTCTCTCAGTTGTTAAAACCTGGATCTTGACATAAAACCTCACCTTTCCATTGTTGTTTTTTCACTGGAGAGCTTCGTTGAGAGTGTAGAACATCAACTTCTACCCAGCACATTAAGCTCAAGAGAGCTGGATCCCAAGTTCCATGTAACACGCAGAGGGTCAAACCTGTCAGTCCCCTGCAGGCACAGAGAACTTTGCACTTCACCATACTTCACCAAAAGATGCTCTGCACTTACCTCACCCTTGGCTGTGTGGAATGCCCTGGCCTGCTAAATGCAAGTCAAGAGAGTTTACAATCAGTGCTACTCAGTTAGCAAGGCCTCAGGATAACAGAAGCTGTGGAAAGCATTAAAATTCATCTTCCCTTTCAGCCTCGCTGTTAACTTTTTAATTACGTGTTGCCTGTAGGCCACAAAGCTTGTGGCTTTCTCTAAAGCTGTTTTGTTTTCTTTTTCCCCAGGGAAGCAGTCCAAGATTAGAAATAGGAAATTCTGAAAAGCCACTCCTTATCTTCATGAAGCTGAGTATGACCAGGATGAAGTATAAAAAGCTAATTGCTCATGCTTTTTTTTTTTTTTTTTTTTAAGGGAAGAGGTACATTTTTTTAATCCATGGCACAAACAGTTGGGAACATCTCCAATGGCCCTGTCTTGATGGAAAGTGGAGGACTCATAATCCTGAAAAACAATGGTTT
Organism: Certhia americana; assembly: GCA_018697195.1. Taxonomy (NCBI): domain Eukaryota; kingdom Metazoa; phylum Chordata; class Aves; order Passeriformes; family Certhiidae; genus Certhia; species Certhia americana. Next base: position 11,418,386 of record CM031865.1, on the reverse strand, counting down.
TGTTAGAAAACCAGGTGAGTCAGTTAATTTCTAGTATACCCTTGACAGTGACATAATTTTGCAAATGTGTATTATAAACAAGGACAACCTTATAAAATGTGAATTTTTCTCCAAACTCTTTATTTAATGATTTATAAAAATACTTTTCCTACTAATTCATTCTTATCTTCATCCTTTTATAATAATTTCCTTTTCTAATTTATAAGCCCTAGTGATTATTTGTATTCATACGTCACCTCATGGTTAACCTTTGTAAAATATTTTCAGGCAGAAAATGATGCATCTCAATAAAAGACTCATAATATTCTACAGGGAATTTTTTTTTTCCTGCTCTGTAGCACCTCAGTTAAGACCAGCGATTGGATAAGGAAAAATTGTATTCATGAGAATAAACACAGGGCCTGGTATTCAGATCCCTTGACACCGGCCACCTGGGACATTGCTGTGGCAACTGTAATACAAACAGCTACACACCTAGGGATGTTACCTTGGAAAGGAGTTTGAAATCTTTGTGGGAAAGGAACATGGGGATTCTGTTCATGGTTGTACACTCTCTCTTGGTTTAATAGCTTGCTTCAAAATAGTGTAACATCTACAATATGGAATTTTCTCCAGGTAGTGGGAAGTAGGATTTCAAGCACCCTCATGTAAAACTTCAGTTTCCCATGTCTTGGTGGGCAAACTGTTGAATTGGATAGAGGTTTTCTGAGAGCAACTTCTGATTCAGAATTTACAAGTCACATAAACCTCTGTGGGATTTAAATAGGAAGTAAGCTTGTCATAACTCACGTATTTTTTTGTCCAGGATTCAGTTTTCTAGTATTTGAATTAGCTCATATAATGCCAGCAGTATAGGAACACTGCTCTCAAATTTTGAAGTAGGTATTTCTGAAGGTGCTCATTGCTGTGCTGTTGGCTGGATTGTAGCCAGCTTGAATGCTGAAAACCCAGCTTGGATGCCTGAGGATCTTACCCGTCCCAGCAGCAACAGAGCTGTGATTATACAGGTTCCTTTTCAAGGGTCTTCCTTTCTCTCAACTCATCTGAGGGAAAAGAGAAAACAATTTAACAGAGCCTTATAATCCAGTGCTTTCCATCAATTCACCATTATCGAAGCCTGTGCCTCAATGGTAAGTGGCAGAATATTAGCCAGTATTGGTAAATTCCTCCCTTTCTCAAGGGTGAGAGATTAAAATCCTGTCCATTGACTTCACCCCTGTCCCTGCTTTGTACAGGTGTCTTAAAGAATAGTGGTTACTCCTTTGCACAGGCATGTCCATGACAAAGCCCAGGACTCCAGCCTGTCTGGGTTACACAAATGCCTCAGGAAACAAGGCAGAGAGGCTTGGAGAGGCAAGACAGACACCTTGGGGAGGTGAAGGAAATTTCAGAGTCTCATCTAAAACTGATACAGCCACCTTGGGTAACAAAGGACAAAACAGAAGAGCTCTGCCAACATTGGCCATGAACACAGGTTTCAGATACATCAGTGGGTAGAAGAGGGTCTCACAGATGAAGACAAAATCATTTGTACTTGCTCCACACTGGAGAGGATGTTCATTAGTGCAGCTGTAAAAGCAATTTTTGCTAACAGAGATGCATTTTGATACAGCAAAAGGGTTTTACAAAAGCATCTACCAAACAGAATAAGCTGGCAAAAACACTTCTTCCTTCCAACACAGTGTTTACAATAAAGTTTTTGGCTCTTCAGAAATTGTAAATTAATCATATCTCCATCTGGTATTTATGATGGGACCTGTCTTTCCACCAGCTTTCCTTTCACCACTATCCTTCCCACCCAAACCAAGTGTGTTCACGTATGTGCTAATAACACCCTGCGTGTCTCTGGGCAGATCTCCAAGGCAGGTGTGTCCCCCAGGAATGCCAGCCTGGCTCCCAACTGTTGCTGACCTCCCTCCCATGGGAACCCTGTCCCCGCTGGGCTGTGCATTCAGTCAGGCTTCCCTCACACAGACACAGCACATTGTTGTTTGGTTCACACTGATGGCTTTGAATAGCAATCACAAAGAAGGCTTTTGGTTGGGTTTTTTCTCTGCTCTTTATTTTGGCATAAATATAGTAAAATAGGTTGCTTTACACTGCTCTTGGGGAATGAGACTTTCCTGGCCTTTAGGCTGGAGATTACTTCCAATACAAGTTATGTATGAGATAGGAAAAGTATATGTAAAGTCTAATGACAGGTGAGGGTACCACTGATTCCACAAAACCTTCACATTTCATTTCCAGCTAAGCTTTAAGGAAAGTCACATAGGCTCAGAGTTTCAAAAACCTGTCTACCATTTCCATCAAATTTCTGCAGTAGCTGCAGAACAAGTAAACCCATAGGAAATGTTTAGCACTTTAGCTTTATAAATCTGAAGCTGGACACTCAAAATTTGAGAGGGTGTGTGCACATATTTATTATTTTTAAAAAATCCTCTCATGGCCTAGTATTCTAGAAGTAGGGTGCAGTAATTTGCCATGCAGGGATAAATGGGGACTCTGCAGGGAAAAAAAAAAAAAAAAAAAAAAAAAAATTATTTGCTGTGAACATGACAGATGATGTTCCTACAGCCATATGAGGCAAACAAACATATGGTTGCTCTGTCTGAAGTTCCTACAATCTTTTATTTCTTCAAAGTGTAGCAAAACATTGGCTGATTAACATAATTAAAGTATTTTACAAATGATTCCTTATTATCTTTACACATGTAAATGAAGATGCTGACGGTGAAGTTTTTTGCTGTGCATGATGAATACTGAGTTCTCATTTTACTGAGTACTGTAATCAAATTTAGAACAAATGTTATATAAGTGCATAAGTAATCCTAATCCTAATCCCTTTTCTGCTGTCTCACTTTCTCCATCTAGGCCTGCTGCAGCTGTAAATCTATAAATCTCCCATATTTTGTAATTTCCTCGCATATTTTTATTTTTGTTTCCCAATCTCTTGCCTTTCTGAAAGGAGACTTTGTATTTGCTAATGGTTTGTAGTTGCTAATGGTTCTGATGGAATGAAAAGTTTGGTTTTTAGCCTTCTGCCAGTTTTCCTGCAGTACTATACGTTTGATCACAGCAAATGTACAGTACTGATGCTATTGCTATAAGATGTTAAGCCTCACCCTGTTGAAACAAATCTAGAAACATTTTTTTTTTCAAACATTTTTTACTCTGTCCTTAGTTGAATATCTGTTGGTTTCAATGTTTTATTAATATCAGTAGAGGTTGGCTGAGGGTATGTCAACAATGCATAATTCAAAGTAGCCAGAAGATATCAAAGATAGCTATAAACAAACTAGTTGGTAATAAATCAGTTCTAGCATTGAACACTGAATTCCCTGTGAGCAACCTGACCCTGTTTCTGATTTTTTCCTAGGATTTATGCCACTGCTATAATCTGAAATTATTTCACTGGCTCAATGAAAAACAGCCAGGAGGGACAGGATCCAGTGCAGATTTAAATGCTGGACTCAGAAAAACAAGAGACTCTGCTAGTGACTGTGTTTTGTGATATATTTCCATGAGATGTTTTGGAATTTATTTAATAATATTACAAAATATATATATAAAGTAATCCACATATCAATTAAACAATCTGGTAACAATTATATTTTTAAATCATTTTTATTAAACTGTATTTCTTATTTGGAATATTTATAAGGATGCACAATAGCAAAAGAAAAGTATTACAGATGAGTGGTTCACAGCATTTAATTTATCCAGTTAATTTAATTTCTTTGTATTTGTCTACAAATTGCTTATAATTTTATGTAATTAATTCATCATGTGAACCTAATTGCTAAAATAACTCTGAGATCGTCCAGCTGAAAAAAATAGCAGGCATTTCATTGACTTAAATGGGAACAATGCTGGGCTGCAGGAGATTTTTCCCTACTCTGTTGACCTTACTGAAGTTGGTTTTGGAAGTATACATCTGCCATAACTATTCCTCCTACTTCTTGCTTCCTAAAACAAAAATTTTCTTAGGCAGAGAAAATTCACATTTATGAATTGGTGAATGAGAGCCAAATATTCTCTGATTTTATTTTATTTATTTTTAAAATATCATATTGCCCATGAATCTATTTGTCAAAATATATCTGGAAGAAACCATTAGATGATGAGCCATAGCAAGAAAAACAGTCTTCCATGTTTTTTAAGTTACTGTATTTCCTTCTCTTCTGCTTATTCTCAGTTTCGCTTGTTTCACAAAAATATATTCAGATATTTCAGTACCACTGACATCAGTTGGGATTTAAGCAATTATTTTCTAGAAAATAAAATGGGCAGCAGTTTTCCAGTCCCACATTCTTGCCCAAGGCCTGCTGTACCAGCCAATCCTGGTCAGCCAGCTGCTCCTAAATATCAATCATAAAACCTCAATATCCCCCACAGCATTAAGTTTTTCTGAACCTCTTAGCTAGATCTTCCTCACCAATAGGTAATTTTTTGCTTCTTATCCTGGCCCAAATATGAAGTGTAATACCGAGCAATGCCTGTGTATTATATGAAAATAATCCTGCTTATTTAACCTGAAGATCATCCAGTTTCCTTAAAATTTCTGAAAAAATCTGTTGTTCTTTTTGTTGCTCTCGTCTGGACATTATCCTGGCCACTTCTTTTCCAAATTTACAAGTACCAAATGCAGCTGGTACTTCAACCCAGCTTGAGGGCTTATCTGTGCTGCACGCAATGGAAAAATAATTTCACTTATCTCACATGTATTTGTATAACCCATAACAAGATATAGTTGCTTTTTCCCCATAGCCATTATGCCTTTGACTACTGGCAAATGTATGCTCTGTAACATTTGAAACTTTTTTTCTGTCAGGCCAAATCGGTCATTTTATATCTACTGTTCGTGCAATTCAATATTAAATAATTCCTTTTTTTTTTAAATGACCATTTTTAATTTAGCGCCACCCAGACTATATTTATCTACTTTACCAAGATGTTTTTGCATTTACATTTTCTCCTGCAAAGTGCGTCCCATCTTGTTACCATCTACAAATATAATAACAGTATTCTCTAATCCCAGCGCTTAATGAAAATACTGATTAGTATTGAACCGAGAACAGAGTCTCATAAGAACCACTCTTCAATTTACACAATGAAAATGGATTTGACCAGCACTAGCTCTTATTATTACCATGGAATTGAGTTATCCTTTGATGACAGATAGATTCCAGTGCACCCAACTTGCCTGGCTGCCGTGGAGCCTTTCTTGAGCCAAACAGGATTCTGAGTTAGTCAAAGAATTCATTACAGAGCTCACAGCTGGCTAAATCCCACTGTTATTGAACTGCATCAGCCCTTTGGAGGAATGCCACCCCAAAGTACCTGAAAGTGATACGGACAAAGTGCATTATCCAACTTGTACATTTTTAATGATATTCTGCAAGGTAAAAGTGTGTGGTGCCAGCTGAGCTTGCCCTTCTGCATTTTGCCAAAAAGATACTGCAGGTGACCCAGAAAGTACCGCAGCGAAGAGCTGAGGTTGGATCATCTACACCACTGCTACACATCCTTATGTTCCTTTCTCACTTCTCATTTTCTTGCAGTTCCAGCTCTGGTGCTGGGATGATGGCACCCTCAGGAGTGCAGATCTTGGCTGTAAGAACACCATGAAAGCCACCCCAAAGAGATGTGTTCCTGTCTATCTGTCATACATGGTCAGAACAGGGAGTATTTCTCATTTTGTTTTGGGAGAAAGAACAGACAAATTGAGAGACTTATGGATATATTCAAGATTTATCAATGCCAATTCAGATGGGATTCACTTATTTTTAATATACTTCTCTTTTGTGAACTTATCAATCTTCTTATTTCAGTGTTTGTGTCTTTGAGCTGAATAAGGAACTGGGGATTTGCCTGAGTAAGGGCAAACATAAATTAAAGAAACAAGCACCTTTTGATAGAAAAGGCTGTTGCTCAAAGAACTACCTGTAAGGGAAGGTTATTAACTTTTTTATTTCAGATTTAAGGATCTGATTTCCATTCTGAGATTGAGGCACACTACTAACAGTATAATTTAGATATCAGATTTACCTGTTCGCTACTGCTGCCAGCCTGTATTTGGTTTCAGGGTTCTGATGTTGACTATTAACCTATTTAAATATTCATCAACAGCCTTCTGCCAAGGCAGATTAATTCACCATCTCGGGTCGCTGTCAAGTTGTCAATTTGTCAGATATTTTTTGTTTGCCAGTGCCCTTTAGAGTGACAATGATGGCACACTTACAGCTGAGCAACAATTTTACTGCTGGTATCTTCTGCTACAGAAAAGCTCTCCAGTACCTGAGTGGGTATGGCAGGTCTGAAAAATAGTCTTTTAACCAAGAAGTGAGAAGTGTATATGGAAAGGAGCTGATGAACCATCTTGTTTGATTTATGACAGTGAGAGCCTGTAACACCAATATGAAAGTTGCCTCTGAAGCTAAAGAAACACTGTCAGTTTTTATATGAACTTCATTTTTCATCCAGAATATGAATAAAATACATTAATATGAATCATGGAAGGATTCTGGCTCTCCCCTCTAATAATGACCAGAATTAACCCATGTCAGCCTTTGATAGAATATGGAAAAATTAACTTATTTACTTAACCAATAATTAAACATTAATTAATTACCATTAAGGTAATATTTATTTAATATCACTTCATTTACATTATAATTAATACCAGTGCCTTAAAAAAAACACAAAAAAACTAACTAGATTTCTTTTGCTTACCTCAACTTTTAAGCCATCTTTCTTGGGGACACTTTCAGAAACATTCAAGACATACTACTGCAGCTGATGATTGATGTATTTTTCATGATGGAAATCAAGTCAGCTGCATCCAGTGCACAAAACTCCTTTTATAGCTCAAGTACTTCCAGCTTCCAAGTGAGTATGAAAAACACAAATTGAATAAAACCGTTTTCCAAAGCAGGGAAACTCTGTTGAGATGTAAAGAGACAAATGTTTATTTTTGTATTTTCGGGGCATTTAGGAGTGCTAGCCCTCCAGGAAGGAGTCTAGGTAAGCCAGTGGAATTACAATGGGGATGTAAATGGGATGGGAATGAGAACCTTGGGCTCCCAGGCATTCTTCCCTCCCTAGGGGCTGTTTTAGGTCAGCATACCACAGTGGAAAGGGATTTTCCCTCTCTCTGGCATATCTGATGTGGAGAGTGAGCAGAATACAACCCAGTGTGACAGAAGGTCAGAGCCCAAGAGAACTTCACTCCAGCCACAAGCATCCCAGAAAAGCATCTCCAGAAACTGGCAACCCAAATATGGCCTTTTCAGGTTCAAACATCTCTAAATGGATCTCTCAGGACATGCATACGAAGAAGAAACTCAATCTTTAGAGAGAGCTCTAGGTTGGAAATTGAATTTTCTCCCTAATAATGTAGAGGCCCTGACACCCACTGACTTCCAGCAGTTTGGTTTCAAGTCTAGAGAGGGTACCAGTTTTCATTTAGTTAAACACAGTAGAAACAGAAAACTATCTAATATGTGTCTGAAAGGTCTGACAGTCCAGATTAATATCTGTGTTAAAAAAGATGACCAAATGTACAGAGATCTGCACAGTTCAGCTGGGCAGATATCCTACCCCATTTGCGAGAAGCAGTTTGCATATGGTGATTGATTTCAATGTAGTCTGCAGTTCTGTTGAGCAGGTGCTGTATTAGCAAATCTATCATTAAATAAATATGACACATGTAATTCTACACATGGGGATGCTTTCCCAAGGCTTTGGACATGTTACAAATTGGTACACGGCTAGACTGTGCTATATAAGATCAGATAGCTGAGGCTGCAGCCTGTACTGTATACATTTCCACTCTGATAGCAATAATGCAGTTATGTTGCTAGGTTAGGAGTTATATGAAAAAGAAAAAAACTCCCTCAGGAGATCCCTATTTCCTACAGAAAATTTTCTCTTTTTTTTTTTTTTTTTTTTTTTTTTTTCCAGTTTTGCTGAAAGCTGAACAACGGTGAATCGGAGCAAAGAAAGAAAGGAAATGATGTGTGGATAGGGAAGTCAACCATCTGGGAGATCAGTTCCAACAGATCCATGGGAACGAACCTCCTTCATCATCATCACCATGTTCCAGTGATGCTCCTGCAGGCACTCAGCACAAACAAGGACTGGGCAAACCAGGAGCATTCAGGACTGAAGTTAATGGGGTGCACATTATTTTAGCACCCAAACTGAGTTCCAGAAGAAAGCTAGTGTGGTCAAATGATGATTTATGTTTGTTTGCAGTTTTTGTTCCTAATTGGTCCATAGGGCTGTGAGCTGGCTGTGCCAACAGTACATTTCCTGAGGGACAATTAATCCCCATCCTTCCAATGCTGCCTTACAGGAAAGGTGGTTCTGAAAAATGTTAACAACTCTTGACATAGACAATGCAGAATACATTTTTGTCACTGATGTTTTATTTGCTCCAGCGAGCAGATCTGCTACACAGAAGTGCCCTTCTGAGGTACTTCTCACACACCAAAAGGTGATTCTGGCTTCTCTCCAAGGTCCTCAATGGCCTGGTGAGTTGGGATATTAAGACTCTGAGTCTTGTTATAGTGTTGCTTTCATCACATTTCCACAATTCACTTTTTAGTGCTGTTGAATTGCTAAATTAATTTTAAAACATTTATCTGGTGGTTAATGGTAGTGTAGTTTCACAGACCAGTCAGACCTGTTAGTCTAAACTTCCTCTTCCTACTCACCAGGGAATTTCAATTGGTATGTCCTATATTCAGACTTGACATTTTGGTGAAACCAGGTATTTTTAGTCCTTAATTAAAAAACCCCAAACAAACAATTATTTACTTAATGACTTCAAATGAGAAACAGCCCAGCCTTCCCTTAAGAAGCTGTTGCAGTGTGCAATCCCATCCTTGTTAAAAATGGAGGCAAGATTTTATCCCTAATCTAATTGAAGGTATCCAGTGGATTTCAGAGCCCAATACTATCAGATATCTTAGTTGTGTAAATATTTACAAACCACTGTCTAGTCACCACTTCACCTTTGTGTCAATCCACTAAACGGATTAAGCCTTCTAGAATTTTCACTGGGAGCTTTGTTCATTTTCCAGTTTGCTCCTCCAGCTGGTTTGCAGACAAGCAGTGCTTTGTGTGGAATCAGATGGCCAGAAGTGGAATGAAGTATTACAGATCAAAACCAGAAAGAAAGAAGCACATGTGAAGGCCAAACATCATTTAAATGCTTAGTGTGGGAAAACACTGTTGCCTGTCCTGGCAAAACTAGAGTTGGAAGAGGACTCAAACATTCCTCAGGCTCATACCTGGCTATTTAATCTGGTTTTTACTGCCCAGGCCAGCTTCCCCATTGAGTTTGCTGTTAGCTAGGCCAGGGAGAGCACAGAGCAGCACAGCACTCAGTACCTATTCCTTTCCACATGCTGCTATCAGTGAGCTGGGGAAGCCTCCCCCTGCAGCTTCCTCACTCCTCTGCGCAGGAACCACAAAAAGGATGTCACACCCTAAACCCAGCCCTGTCCCACGGCCTCCTGACACTGACAGAAGTGCAGCCTTCGCCAGGGAGGGGCGATTGGCTGCTCTCACATCTCGGCAGCCCTGGATGCACCTCGGTGAATCCGGCTCCTCCTCCCACTCCCTGTGAGTGTGAGCTCATTAGAAACATCTTGCTGCTGGGCAGCAGCAATTTCCAGTGGGGAGGTTTGCAGGCAGAACTGTGAGTCTGGACCTGCCTTGTCATGTCCAGGAGCGGGGCTCACCATCCCAGTCTTGCTCCAGTGCAGTCCTGAGTTTCAAAAGGGAACGGAGAAACAGTGTAATTTTTAAGGGGCACAGAAGTAATTGGCTAATCGCCTTCAGTTACATGCTCAGCTTTCTACTGTTTGCACAAATGAATCACAAACAGGATGATTGATTCCACTGGAAACCTTGGGCTACCTCTTGAGGCAGAGATAATCGTTCATCTCATGCTTAGGCAGTCAGCAAACAAACAATAGCACCTTACACTTCATTTGTCAGCCAACAAGGCACAGGTTGTATTCATGTTTTATCTCTACACTCATCTTACACAATGCTGTCATGCAATTTGCAGTGATTTTTTTTGAATTAGCAATAATTATAAGGAGAAACACACCACTGAGTAAATTACAGAGTCACTTGCCATTTCCCCAAGCAGCACACTGCTGCTCTCTGCTTCAGTTTTCATGCTCATCTGCACCTGCTACAGGGAAAAACTCAATATGACACAAATTCAAAATATAATCAAAAGCAAGCTGAACCAGTACAGAGAAGAGTGGTCAGTATCTGTAAAGCACAAATATTTCTGTATTATAAACTGGACTAATCAGCTTTATCAGCATTTCTCCAGCTACAGTTTCAGCTCCTTGCTACAAATATCTGAAGGGTATTGCAAGACCTTTTTTTCAATTTAAAGCACAGTGCCAGTCATATGTATTTTTGTAAAAGCACTGATGTCTGTCTGCTTGGCCCAACAAGGTCCCAAGAGCTCTCTGGGAATTTCTGAGAACTCAGAAATGCAGTGGAAGGACAAACCACTCCCTGCATGCTGCAGAGACCATTGCAAAGACCATTCAGCATCCAAATAGGAGAAGATGACACAATATTCAGCTTTGGGGGAATGCAAAACCCAAAGAAACACTGGCTGTAAGTTTGCCATTCAGTGGTCCTTCTTGCTACCACTGAATGATTCCTGGCAGCCAGAAAAGCTAATTGAATCTTACTGGCATCAACCAATATCTCAGAACTGAGGCGATGAATCTCTGTTCTTATCATCCTACATTGTACAAATGGGGCTGAACATTTACTCTGAAGTGCTTGAAATAACTCAGGAGTCTCTCTCAGCCATTTTTGAATGGCTTTAAACTTTCACCCTTTATGCTCATAAGAAATTGAGTTTGCTCAGCCTATTCTTTTTTCTGTTCCCTGAACACCATTTCCACTCAAATATGATCTCAGTTGCATAGCCTAAGGAGAACACAGTTCTTCAAAAATCTCCGTAGAGCATCTGTAAGCTTCACAACATCTATAAATTTCAGTATGTAGCCTGGAAGCCAAACACAGGTGATGAAAACAAGGACGTTTTTATAGGCATGAGTTTATAATCATTTAAAACCTGAATACAGAACAGAAGGATGGAACAGCTAAACCTTTCTGATTTACACCATCTTATTCCAACACAGCCATAAGTAAGCACAGTCAAAAATTATAGGAAACCAAGACAGGAATGAAAAGTAGTTATAGTACCCTGTGCCACTTGTTAGCAGCCTATACACTGGGAAAATGTTTAATCTTGGCTAAGGAAGAGCTCACATGGGGACAGCAGGGATTTCTCTTTACTGACACATCTTCAGCTCACCCTGTACAAATAGAAGTCCTGGATAGATCCACACCTTGGCAGTATTTGTGCAAGGAAGAAGCTCTCTTAAAGATATCCATAAACCAGTTCTGAAAGCTGAGGTAATAGAGGCACTTCTCTGTCCAGCAATATGTCCATAAAGGTCTTGGCACTGTGGAATGAGATCCACTCATTTTCTTCAAATAATTGATGATAATCCTTAAAAGTGTCCTGCTTATCTGTTATTGGACCTTAGTGTCATTTCCAGGGCCTATGCCTATATATTTCCTATACTGTGGTGCTCCAAAATCTGTTGTATGTACACATATCAAATGCATCATATTTCATCATCAATGAGACCAGATTCCCCTCCAGTTCTACTGGAATTCAAGAGAATCAGATCCTGCTAACACTGTTGCTCTGTTATCAGCAATACAGAGCTACAAGCAGGCTCCAGCCTGGGACCTTTGCTTATAAGGCTCTTTATTAAATAATCACTCTGCTGAAAGGCTTTAGTAAACCCAGTCTCCTCTTACAATGGACTCTCTTACAGCCTCCCTCGCTTCTGGCCATTCCTTATTTATACCACTCAAATTACTCGGCTCATTAGTCTGCCATTATAACAGAAGTCCAGTTTAGTTTATTTACTGCTTGTTAACAGCCTTTGCTTTTACAGAATGACATATGTATTTCTGCATTTGCAGAAATCTGGAATGTAACAGGAGCAAGAGAGTAAAAAAATCCATCAGAGCTTTTGAAGTCTTTAATCATTCACGTAAACAGCCAGATGAATGCAGTCATTCAGAATAAAAATAAAATCAAAACATACAGACTTCCCATAGCAAGTAGATAGCACTTAAAATGACTAACCAGATAAAGGAACAAGCTAGTTAAAAGAGTGTTGACTGAATCATACTGCTTTTGGAAACTCTGATAATGAGAAAGAGCACAGAATGAAATAGAAAGCTCTTCCAAGTATTTTGGCTACACTGAAACACAACCAAGCACATTGCTTCCACTTAAGGAGGCTTCAGCTCTTACTGTTCTTCTTAAAGGGGTTGTGTCACCAGGATTTATTATTAATGTGGACATAAGCTTGCCAAGACAGTCAGCTTTATGTTAAGAGGCCTGAGTGCAGATTTAAGGTGCCAGTTTGGCATTATGCACAACTTCAAGTAGATGCTTAATTTCAAGCTCTGTTGTTCCCACTGCTGATCCTAAAGAAATTAGAAATTTAGATTACATATATTGGTATGACAGCAGGAACTAGAGCCTCTGAATTAGGGGCCCATGTCCTCCATGACATGTAGTGAATGCTGGCAGAAAGGCCACATCAACATGTAGGCAATTGCTTCTTAAATCCTTGCAGGTGGCTTCAAAGGACACATGTTAGAGAGCTGTGTCTAGGCAGTTGGACTTGAAAATTGTGGCTTAACAAATTGTTTGAAGAAGTGAGGACTTCCACTCTGAATTTTTTCCACTCTGAAATTTTTGCTGTGACTTTTTGTACTGGGATCAGCAACAGACCAAGTTCTGTGGGGAAGAAAAAAAAAAAGACAAAAAAGGAAAAAAAAAATAGCTATCTCTGGAGCTGGGAAAAAGAGAAGGCTGTTTGCCTCATGGTAAGAAGTTCAGGCAGCCACTGCTTTGCAAACCTCCTGGTGCAGAGGCTTGGAAAGTGGAACAGGGTTAACTTAGACAGAGATGTAGTCTTACACCAGAGACAGCTAAATGCAAGAGTTAAGGTTTACTATCCTTGGTGAGTGTTTAGTTTCACATTGGTGGATTGTTTCAACTTGTAAACCATGATTGTTTAATGTTGCACAGAATCTCATAGTATGAGCTGATGGAAATGTTAACTCCTACCTGATAACTCCTGTTACATCTCTCTTGTTACACAAGATGTTGCTTTATGGATTCTTGCGTGTAGCAGTACATCCGATTGAATTACATTACCAATGTAATTTTGTCTTAACAAAATGACAATGCAGCTAGGTCAGGATAAACTAAAAATAACTTCTAGAACAAGCTATTGGAAAATTAATTAGTTTTGGGTCTAACCCAGTATTCACTACACTCCATGGAAAACCATCCACTGGTAAGCACAAGGAATGGCAAACCAAGCCTTCACAAGATTCTTATCCCTTGGCAAATTATTCATAAATGCAAGTCCAGAATAGCATCACTAAGTGAAGAACTGAGGATAAAAACTCTCTGTATCCCTAGCAGCCCATTTCAGGCATTTGTTCACCCAAACTATTTGTCAACTGAAACCAAGTTATTTATTTTACACTTGTACTGTACAATGCCAGAGGCGAAACATGAATTCAGTTTGCTGCTGTGTCCTTAAAGTCTTCTACTGTATAATGAAGGCTCCTTTTCTGTTCTGGTTGAGTTAAGGACAATGTCACCATGAACTGTGAACTGTCTTGGTTTTGCTACTTGGTTTTTGACCTCAATGTTACTTAAACTAGAAAGGAGACAGTATTAAAATACATATCCAAGTAATCCAAGGAAAGAATGTGAATGAATTCCTAAGTGTCAATAAACTCTCCATCTTTTTAATACTTCCTCAATATTCTCCTTCTATACTTGTGCTAAGCAGCCCTGGATTACTTGCCTCCAGTTTTAAACGTTTTTTTTTTTGTCAGTTATGGCATTGATTTCAAGGACTGAGTTGTAGTGCCTTACCTTGGTGTAACTCTACTGGGCAAGAGCGGCAGTTACTTTGAGCTATGAACTATGGCTATGAATTAGCAGTGCTGTGCTGATTTCCATCCCCTCTCACCAAACCACCCCTCAGTTACACCAGTGTGAATGAAAGGAGAACCCAGCCATGAGTACCAGCATGACAGCTTAATATGCACAAAAGTTTCTAAACTTCTAAGGCAAAAGTTCTTATAATATGAACAATACCTAAAAATACTGAAGTTGCGTTCCCCAGAAATCAGTGTAAGTAAGAATTAGTAGCTCAATAGTTGACAGGATGCAAAGTTGTTCTAGAATTGCTGACATACTCTAATTTCTTTCTTAGTCATTTTCGAACATCAATACAAGATCTTTCTTCTAAGCATATTGAGGCACTTCACAGGAGATATCCTTCAGAACCAAGTGAAGAGAGCAACCTGAGCCAGGAGTGGAATGCAGACCCAGATCTCCATCACTTCTCTTCTAGGAGAAAGCTCTGACTATCAACGGTATCCTGTGGATGCAGCCTGCCAAACAGGCAGTTTTGCAGGGAATGAAGAAAGTAATTACTGTTTTACATCACACTGTGATCAGGACATGCACTTGAGATGTGTGTTCAGGTCCTTTTTCAAAAAACATGTTGGACCATCTCTGCATTACACAAACAAAGCACAGATTTAGACAGATTCCCTCTCAAGAGCCCACAGCCCAGTGACCACATGCCTCTAAGTATCTCTGCAGTGTTAAACAGTAATTGTGGTTAAAATAACAGTATTACAGCAATGAAGACTTAGATGTAAGCTCCAATGTTTTTTACAACTGACACAATTCAGATGTTATATTACTGAATCCATTTAGTTTTCTGTCCTTCTATCAGCTCGAGTGTTTGTGCAAATGGGACTGGTGACTGACTTCCTAATAATCAAAATGTAATCATTCCCTTACTTCACATCATAGAACTGCAACTTTTTATTTCATCAATATAAATATTTAAGCAGTAACATCAATGAGGAGCAGCAATGTATCAGCTGAGCTGTAAGTGACCTACATCACTGGTTGATCATGCTTCTTGATTAGTGTAAGCTTTAAAGCTCATAAGCTGTATTCTGCACTAAGGCAGACATTTAATAACAGTGATAATTAGCTAGTAACTTGCAGTTTTCTAGTACTGAAGCCTACCTAAGAACATAAAAAAAAATCTTATCTCTATATATGGTATTAAGAACAAACTTTAAGCTACTCTGAAATAACACGTCTTCATCCATGACTCTTGGGTGCAATTCTCTCCTCATCAATATGTACTATTAACAAAGTTTATGTAATCTAAACCAAATCGCTAATTTAAAACCTTTAATGAATATTTTCTGAAGTTGATTGCTTTTTTGAGTCTAACAGGCATAGCCATAAAGCAATCACAGATGAAAATACTTCTGTGTATAAATACATACATATGAACAGCTGGCCTGGATCAGTCTTCCAAAATAGTCATCAGCAGATTAGGGAAAGGGACTAAGAACGAGGGACACATTGAGGAAGCCCTCCTTGTAATCTGGTGTTGGTTTCAGGCAATATATTTGGACGTGGTCATTGTCAGTATGCTGCAGGTCAGTGATTTTGAAAATGATCTTGGCTACGTGGGAGTCAAAGCAACCTCAGGGCTTTCAATTCCCTAAATTTCTCCACCACCACTTCCAGTGCAGCTAGCATCCCTGTTTTACTGCCACGTATTTCCCTTGCTCATGGCTAGTGTCAATCTGTCTGCAAGGGGAGGAGTGAGAATGCAGATGAAATGGGAGGAGAAAGAAATGCCAAGGCTGCAGGAAAGACTCCTTTTCTTAAAGGCAGATTCCCCTGCACGGTGTCACTCACTTGCCTTTGCAACCAGGGTACTGCCTAGGTGCCCAAGAGAAGGAAGTTGCTCTATAAAATAGGGTCAGGTACTAAGGGGATAGATTTTTAAAAGCTATTTAAATGGCTAATGGTGTAGACAGGCAATTAATGTGACTTTCAAATTGCATCTTTAAATACTTGAACACACTTCATAAAATTTAGTCTTTTTTCCTTTTAAGATCAAAATGAAGGGAGAATGGGATAAATTACAATCCAGCATGTAAGCAGCCTATTTTTGTGCACCTAAATAAGATGCCCATGTGAGAAGTACAGTTTCTCATCTCTTCCCTGGTATTATCAATTCTGCCTGGCTTGGCAGTGCTGAGCTGGAGACTGAATATGGGCTGAGGCTCAGCTACAACCATCCCAGCTTCCAGGGAGCATGAGTGGATGGACAGGCACCAGCAGTAACCCCACCAGCCATTCTGGGCTCAACAAGCCCCATCCCTAAATCAGGTCTGTAATTCCATCCCTGAGTGTGAATTGGAGCCACTAAACAGGACTGTGGGTAGCAAGTATGGGGAGACTTGTTTTGAGGCAGTTGTATTTTTTTCTCAGTCTTTCACAGATTCAATTCCTGATCCAGGTTGGACATGATGGCAGTGCAAAGGCTGCCCCCAAACTGGGGAGTGGGGTGAGGTAGGAGTGGGAACTTGAGGGTGAGACAAGATGGGCAGTTCACACTCAGACCTACAACACATTCAAAAATCAGAACATTTCTGTGATTCAGAGAAGTTTCCCTGGCTAGTTTGAATATCTGTGCCAGACACTGGCAGTTACGTGATGTGAACACCCCGTCAGAGACAATTATTTTGCTGATTTGTTCTTGTGACAGCTCAGTTATACACCAGCACTTACAGAGAGTAACAGAAAAACAACTTAGAGCATAGCCTGAAGTGCAGTGACAAGAGAGATTCATCTCAGGGGAAAATAATAAGGAAATACATTTGAGCACAGGAGCATCAGAGGGTTCAGAAAGTCACAGAGCGTGGGAGGGCTGGGTGTGAAGGCAGCTGACAAACGAAAGCACCGACTGCGAGATGAAGTGCTCCCCTCCAGAGGAGATGGCAGCCTTTGAAGAGACACAGCCTGGCGTCCAAGAACCTGCTATGTGGCTTTGGCTACTCTCTCTGACTTCCACATTCATCCCTAGCACTAGCTGTTGGCCTGTAGCTGGATCCTTAATCCCCACAAGTGAATTGCTCCCCTCCTTCTAACTCTTCCAATCTGTGCCTCTGATCTGGGCTCCCCTGAGCCTGGCAGTTTTATTTCTGGTGTTTTCTGAAGTGGTGCCTCCCCCTCCTCTCTGGGCTCTGAGGACTCCTGCTCCAGCTGAGAGGTGCAAATCCCTGTGGGCATTATCATTACTTCAGGCAGGCAGGTGGAAAGATGGCAGATAAAAAGGAGCACTAGGCACACTCTTCTACTCTCCTGCTCTAGCCTCATTTGAAAACAGAAGCACCCTTCTCTGTCCCTCTCTGTGAATACAAATAAAAAACCCTGGAGTGTGAGAATGCTGTAAATAATCAGATCAGAGATGTGTGTCTGACAGCTCCTGCACTCCATGGGGAGGACGTGTTCTGGGTATGTGACAGACTTCTTACCTCCCTTTGAACACATCTTGGACTTTTTCTGATTTCAGCCCTAAATGCGCTTTCAGACAGGACTTACAGAGGCTTAAATCTTACAGCCAGCCTCAGTCTTGATACAGCACTCAACCCACTGAGATGCTTTTGGCAACTCCAAAGTCAAGAAATATCATCCAAGTGCTTTCGCCTTCAGAAATGAGTCTTGGGAATGCAAAGCAACACTGCAGGGATGACCCTGAAATGGTGATATATTCATTTCTGAGTGCTCATAGCATAACTTTTCTATTGCTTTCCTAGTGCAATAGCTGACTCTTCAGGAGTCCTTGACAAACCACCTATAACAGCATCATCCAAACATCAGCTAGGTCATTACATTACCAGCTGCCAGTCAACATTTTCCCCCCACTGCAGCTACAGACCATTTCAAAGCAGCCCTCCTGCAACAGTGAGTGTCATTGCTCTCTGCCACTGTCTGAGTCTAGTTGTAAAGTTACGTTTTTTTTCCAGAACAGTTGGAGAGCATTAGTTTAAATCCCTCTGATTTAAAAGTACAATGGCCAATCAGCTGACTGGCAAGCAAACAATGTCACCATTAGCTCTGGAAACCAAACACACTTTCAAAATAGCCAGAGAACAAGAGGAGAAAAAAAGGCAATGCCTTTTGTGACTGAAGAGTGCAAAAGAGGCAGGCTCCAAAAAGCTCACCCATCACTTTGGGTAGCTCCCAGCATCCACTGTTTATCCCAGTCATCAGTATTTTGGGGGAGCTAGTGCTGCAGGAGCCATCCACAGGGACACCCTTTTCTGGAGCAGAGAGTGCACAATTGACTGATCACTGGGGCTTGAGCACAATAAAACACTTTGCAAAGGGAGTCAGAAAACTGACACGCACACCGAGCTGTGCCAGTGCCTAGGGAAGGCTCAGAGCTGAGGAGCTTGTCAGGCCCCAGACCTGCCTGGTTTTCAAGTATGACTGGTATAATTTTGGCCAAAATCTTCACTTGAAGTAGAATAACTGCTATTTCAAGAGCAAGCTTCCAACTTTCCTGTTCAGGAGAAGGGAAAACAGCTCTTCAACAGAGTTTAATGATGATCAGAGAATCTGAGTTTAAGAAGTGTCTTGAATTTTTTCAGTTGATAAATTATCTGGCAGCTAAAGTCTCAATTTAAAGAAAATAGCCTGGAAATAATATTGCTATCTGATGTTTCCCTAAGGAATCCTGCTTGCTCAGTGCACCCTGTGTTTATGCATGCTTCCTGTTGGTATTGCTGTGATTTCCAAGACATTTCAGTCAATTCATACTGCATTCTGTGCAGTCTCCCATGAACCACCCAGGTGATGTCAGTCCTGCTCCAGGTCAGAATTGTTGAAAATTATAGATGCATCTCTTGCCCTCAGTTTTATGTCACAGATTTAATACAGATACAGATTAATAAGTATTTCCTAACTGTTTAGGGAAGCAATACTTAGGAGAGGACCATTTTTCACCTATCTGAGCTGGTTCAAAAGACTGATTTATATCATCCCTTCAGAGGTGTAGAGTCCCAGGTCTGAGGAAATCAGCAACTTCACTTTAAGCTTTACTCCCCTTAGCACTGAATTCTTTCTGCAGCTGGTAGTTACCTCCTCCCTCGATAACAGAAACTCCTTTCCCATTCAGAGAGCTCAAAGACTTTGCTCATGGAATACACAGTATAAAAGCAGTGGAAATTAGCATATGTGTGGGTTGAAGGGCACATACACAGTATTAAAACCTCAGAAAATTACCCAGTAGGCTTACTGCTGATTTTCAGAAGATACAAGGAAAGACATTTTTTTTTTATTTTCCTTTGTGGACTGGGAAATCAGATTTTTTTTTTTCAGGAAACACTATTAAACTTCTCATTCCTATCCTAGGCTTCAACGAAATAACAATGATTATCTGGTCTTCAGAGAGCCCCTCACAGAAGAGTTTTCATATCTGTCTAGAAACATTTGCAGTGAATTTTAGTAGTGACAAGGACACTACTGTGACTGACCTTCAGAGCCAATATACAGCACAGCCTGACCAGCCCACGTGGCTCCTTCTGCCCACACCATCATCACTACAACTCAGTGGATTCAAACAATTCTGCCATCAAATGGCACTGAACCAGATCAGATTCCAGCCAGATTTTGAAAGTTACTTCCCCAAACCATAAACCCCAAAGCTTATGATGAAACTCAGCTACACTGAAGACTTCCAAAATAAAACCACTCAGATTATCTGTAGGACTATGCTACTCTGCAAACAAGTGAGTGACTTCAGGAATCCTCCCACAAGGAATTAGCTTGTGGGGTCTCTGACTTTCCACTAAGAAATAATTTGTGCTTTTCAGCAGAGGAAAAGTAATGTATTATTAATGATACAGTGTGGCAAGAATGATACCAATAGTGCAAGCCAAGAGCCATAACTGCACTGTTGGATGCTGCAGCTCCCGAGCAGAGCATAGATGCAGGGAGATGCAGGAATTGGTGGTGAGGAAATACTCAAGCTCCATCTAGTGGAAAATAAATCCCTGTAAGGCTAAATTTGGACACACACTGTGTGATTTGCACTAAGGAAAAAACCAAATCAGGGTATGGACTGGGTTCCTTAGGAGGGAATGGTCTCTTTTCTCTTTCAAAGGAAGTTAGGGTGTAATCATTACTGAGAAAACGAGTTAAGACTAGGAAGAAAGGAAAAAAAATCCAAACCTCTCTACCTACTGGGACTTCAGGATTTAGGCTTCCTGCACATATTTTTTACTCTCCCCTGCTCCTGCCATATCCATCTTGAGCTTCTCACATGCTCTTACTGCTGTTTACAGAGACAGACAAGATGACCATGCCAGTGTGACCAGGGAGAGTTAAAGAAAAGCTTTCCTTCATTTGGCTCTGAGGTCCCCTAACAGAACAGGGCAGAAAAGCCTCCTTCCACATGCAGTGAAACAGTGCTACTTCTACAAGTAAGAGTAAAAGACTTCAATGTTCTACTTGTACAAAGGGAGAAATGTGTGTGCTGGACTCACACAGATCCAGCCTACCTTGTCATTTGAAGGAGCCAAACCAGAACTGTGACCCTGTCCCTGCACCCTGGACTCATATGATGAGAAGAACCACTAAGTTTGAGCCTGGAGTTTCTGCTTGACTTCAGGATTCCATTAATAGATGATGCATGTGTGTAAATCCTCCCTATGCTTCCAAAAAACCTTGATGCAGAGCCTTAGAAAAATGGAGATAAAAACTTAATACCTTAGGTTATTAAAATCTCCACACTTCTTTTACTGCAGAAGCTTTTTGCAATATCTACTAATCCTTTTCCTCCATAAAACTCCATACCCTATCTCACAATATATTTTTCTGTGTTACTGCTAATCTTTTAAATTTGTGCATGTTCTTCAGTAGGTGGACATTACCACAAGCACTGTGAGAACACTGCACTTAGGGGATGCTGGATGTGCTGCCTTCAGCTGCAAAGTCAGGGTAAGACAAAATCTCCTCCACCTGTGCCCACCCCACCAGCACAGTCAGCACCACTTCAGGAACTGCAGCAGGGACATGAGGAGATGCAGCAAGTTGTATAGAGCAGGGGAATTTTTAACAAGGCTTGCTTACCAAACCAGGATGATACATATGCAGAAACTAGCATCTCTTAGAAACATTCTCATTCTGCAAATGGTGAATGCTCTCTGCATGCTGAAACTGCTCCTTCATCTCTGCTTTGCAAAAATGAAACAAGCAGAGAGAGAACTGTAAAGGCTAGTGCTACAAAGCCACAGGTTGTGTTGACAGCACTTACAGGTTCACAGTGTCAGCTTTAGTTTTGTTCAAGTCTCTACCAGCAAAGATAAAGAGAACTTGCCATTCCATTCCTGAGATAAACCCTCATTTTTCCATTCAAGGGTTTTTTTTAAAAGAGAGAAAAGGGTAATGTTTGAATTAAACTGTATATGTGCATGGAAATAATTTTTAGAAGCTTTGTGGCAGGCCAAATAGAAAGTAGAAGTTCACTCTAAGTAAGGTCCTTCTCCCTGTAGAACAAAACATTGTTCTTCTTATTCAGATAGGGAACCTCTGATACATTTTCCTGTACTTTCATTTTCAATGAAAGTAAAATGCTTGCAATAGTAAAAATGCAGTGGAAACTCAAAGAACTGTTTCTAGAGATGAGACTTTTCTGCAGAGAAGGAACACCTCAAACTCCAATTTATGTATTAAAAAAGCAGTTAACTGTAAGGAGTATGGGAGAAAGTGGGAAAAAACCCAAACCCTAGAATTTATGTGGGATAAGATATGAAACCACAAAAAGTCTTAATATGCCAGTGCATGCAAACAGACAGGCTGTGGCATGGCCAAACACATATAGGACAGTTTAGGTGTGATCTTATCTTTAAATCAGATGCATCTTTCCTCTTCTCTGATGGTGCCCATTATGTTTCCTGCTGAAATAAGATGCAAAGGAGATACAGGTACAGTCAGGACAGTGTCCTTCAGTGTTTGGGTGCTGCTCTTTTCTACTCCAAATTTGAAGTAGAAAATTGCAGAGCTGCAATCTCCTCTGTCTTTGTTTCACTTTATCAGTAGCAGAGGAGCTCGCATCCTCCAACCCACTTAGGAAGAAGAGAGCTTGTCTCTCTCTTGGGCCCCAGCTTTATTATCAGAACTGTGAGAGAAGGCCTTAAAATGCTTGTCCAGCACTTTCATTTGTTGTGCTGTAATGTGGCTGCTGTAGTCGCTGAATATGTAGATTTAGAAGTAAGTTTCTAAAGCAGGGCTTGGGAAGTATTCATGTTAATCCCATTATCTGATAAACGGATTTTAGAACACACCTCCCACCATCCTGCATTAATAACTATCCCTTACTCACACTAGGAAACGAAATTTAAATGCTTGTGAGAAGTTGATGGACCATGTGTTCAAAATCATGGAATTAAGCAAAACAAGTATATGGAAAGTTGCAACATTGTCAAGATCTTATCCCTCGCTCTCTCCTGCCAGTTCCCCATCTTTTAAAGTCACCAATTAGACCTGCTGCTGATTTCCTGCCCATTTGTAGAATGTGCTACCCTATGCAACTTGTCTACCCCAAAGTGTGCTGGAAGCAGAGCAACATGAGATCTGACCACTCCTGGAATTTTAGGAAATATAGATTCTGCTCCAAAGCTGGACACTGGCTCCTGCTCCTGAGGAAGCCATTAATTCTTTATCTTCTTCTGAAACACACCAAATCCGATAATATAGGGGGTCCGCATTTGCGTTTTTACTCTAATATCTCTGCATGTTATCAGGACTTTTCTATCACATTGCTGTGAAGGATGGCAAAGAAAAGCTTTTGCAGCCCAGACAACCAATTGATACTGAAATCAAACCTTTTACATCCAGGCCATCAGTCTAAATTCAGTATCAGCTGCCAGCAATACAGAGAATTGATTTTCATTTATCTGTACTGAATGGATATGGAGACTGGACTTAGTCACCTTATAAAGATAGATTTTCAGGGAAGAGACTTATCAGTGCCCTCTGGATATTTCCTATCAGAGCTATTGATTAATTCCTTGAAAGTCTGTGATGCCATAAATTGCCATGCTACAACAAAAGGACCCTACATCATTGAGGATGTGAAGACAACATTCACAGGTTGCTGGGAACAGGCTGGGGTACAAACCTGTTATCTGCCCCATCTCACCACGCTGACAGGCATGGGGTAGAGGAGAGGTTTGGTAGCTCCCACTCCCAAAGCAGGGGCTCTGGGAAGCAGAGTTTACAGGACAGAGAAAAGCTGCTTTTCCAGGGAAGCCACCACAGTCTGCCCATGGGGTCAAAAGAGGGAAAGAGACCAATATGATACAATCATCCAAATGGCCAAGGTTCAGACATCTCAGCCGGAGGGGAGAGGGAAGGTGAAACCAGCAAGTGAAACCCTCAGCACTTGAGATGTGAGAGTCCTACAGGGTATCCTCATAGTGACAGGCCACACTCTGTGGAGAGAGGAGTCTGTTCCTTCCCTGTCACCCATCTTCTGCTTTCGATGGGCAAAAGAGGTCATTTGGCCTCCTTTTCTCCCCACAGATAAATTCCTGGGTTCTGAGGTTTTCCATTGCCCTTGGCTGGAGCCCACAGTTACCAACAGCACACTTGTTTTTGTAACCCACTTGACAAAAGAAGGAAAAAGTAATTTCAAGTCCCACCAGTCCCAGCTCTAAGAGCATGGCAATAAAGAGGCACTTGCTTTCCAAATCAAACAGAACCAGCTCAGCTGGGGGGTTCAAGTCCAGACTCGCAGCCTCTGACTGATTCCAACCTTTTACCTCGCCAGAGCGTTTTAAATGAAGGACCGCCTGGTCTTCTGTTACCAGGTGGGAATTGGGAGCGCTGGCATGTCTCCCCGTCTCAAAGCGGTATTCCTTTGCCGATCCGTGCCGGCACTGCTGGGGCCGGGGT
Source organism: Certhia americana (assembly GCA_018697195.1). Classification (NCBI taxonomy): domain Eukaryota; kingdom Metazoa; phylum Chordata; class Aves; order Passeriformes; family Certhiidae; genus Certhia; species Certhia americana. The sequence continues at coordinate 11,394,433 of CM031865.1, read as the reverse complement.
TTCTGTGCTCGGAGCCCTGCACTGCCCGCCGCGGTCGCTGAAGGGAGCTCCAGGCTCAGCGCTCGGCTCCGCTCCCGCTTCCAATGGCACCAACCCCGTTCCCTTCCCTCCTCCACTGACCAGGTACATGGAACTAATGGGGCATTTACAGGGTCATTTGCCAAACGAAAATCTGCTCCTTCACTTCAGATTTGCAGCAGAGGCAGCTACAAATTCTTTGGGGAGCTGGGCACACTGTGAGTAAATGTTGAGATATGCATCACTGCACTGCGTATTGCCCGGGAATGTCTTCAAGATATATTGTATATTCGAGCCGAATTCTGTAAATGGTGTAAAAGTATTTACAGTCTAAGCTTGAAGAGAGAGGCTCAACCCCCCAGTACTGCATCAATTTTGGAAGGCTAACATTTTAAGAACATAGCTACGCATCACATACAGCTTACAACAGAAACACACGTCTGAAATAAGGTATGTCCACTGATTTAATGTGTTTGGCTTTGAAGTGGTGCTGTATAGCACGGGAATATTTCAGTCACAAAGGCAGTGTTTGCCGTGCATCACCCGTTCACAAACACACGGCAGAGCTTAGGACTCCTGTGGCACCATCAGTGCAATCAGTGCCCAAAGCACTGCAACAGGTAAGCAGGGCAGTTTAACAGAAACACCCCTGGACTCTTAAAACCAGGAAAACAACAAAAAACAACAACAACAACAACCAAAATTAAAAAAAACCCCACCAACTAATTGTTTTGCAATGGCAGCGTGATTTAAACACCAAGCAGCAAAACCCTGCAGGGAACAGCATCTGCTTCATGGCAAGCACAGCCTCCGAAATCAAGTGTCCCTGAGGCAAAAAAAATCAAAACCTGTAAGGACCTCCAAAGGCAGTGATGGTTGGGAAGGGCTGCTCAAGAGGCTAGCAGGAATATTTCTCACTTTAAATGTTTCTAGTAGGTGATGAAGCTGGAAAAGCTACTCTTCTGGTATGAACAGTGGTACCTTTCCCAATTCTGCTGGCCCTCCTGAGGGAGCTCTGATTAGCCAGTTTGTTCTGTCACTGTTGGAGTTAACTGTTTATGAAGACGTGAAATACTTTGTTTTCTACAGTCTCTTCCTACAAAAAAAACCCAAAACTACAAACCCATGGATTTCTTGGGGGTCTGCTTAGAAACAGGTGACCTTGAGGTACTTTCTACATTTTATTTGATTTAAAGAGACTCACAAGTCAATAATATATTCATTATCACTATTCAGTTAATGCAAAGCAGTACACATGGTGCAGAAAGCAGCAGGGGCAAGCAGGCAGTCTCAGAAAAAGCTAAGAAATGTCCAAGAGGAAGGAAATTCCTGCCACTTGTCTATCTGCCATGCCAAGCCTGTGACTGTATAGATGCAAAGCTATGGGTATTCCAGAGAACTCATGATTCACTTGTTTATAATTACTGTCAGCATTTACAGGAAAAAAGGGGGGTTGTTTTTCTTGAGGGCTATATACTCCAGCTGTCTCCACACCTGAGCAGCTGCAGCTATAGTGAAGATAAGGGACAGTTTCTATCCCAACTCTGAAAAAACCCCAGTCAACTCCAAGTTGATGGTCTGAACATTACCTAGCCACCCATAAGGGACAATAAAATCCTCCAATCAGATCCAATAAAAACTCCCTAAAATCAGACCCTGCACTTAATAAGACAGGGTAATCTGCTGCTAACCCTGGCTGACTGCTCTCCACAGGGCATGAGTAGATGTGCCATCAGGAGGGAGGTGGGAAAGAACAACCTCCCTTAGTTCACACAAGTGCAGCAGAGCTCATTATGTGCCCTGCTGCCTATTGCTGTGTGAGGTTAGAAATGCTTCTTTATTTCCCCTGCCCTAATGCACTTGCTGCCTTCTCCATTCTGTTTATTTTGTGCCACCAAAGCAATGACAATCAGCCATGTGGAGCATTATTCCCTTATTCCCCAGCCTCTTTTCTGAGGTGAGCACAGTCCTGAAAACAGGAGCAACTTCCAAAATTTAAAAAAAAAAAATAAAAAAAGGAAAAAAATTACTGCCACATCAATTTCTATTCAAATCACTTGGCACATTTCTCCAGTTCTTTTGCTGCAGACCAGGGTTCACTTCCAGCTCCCCAGCCTTCAATACCTCAGGACAGTGAGTGCTGGCACAAACTGAAACCTGGTGACCTTCCTTTGAGAATATTAAGTCTTGCTGGAGTTTCTCTGAGGTTAATCGATTCCACTCAGTCCTCTCTTGTGAAATCCTCTGACAGGAAAGAATAAGGAGATAAAAAACCAAGGGAGATTTTCATGCAATCCTTATAGCCTCAAGATTGCCTCAGTTTTTAATGGTGTTTGTCTCAGTCTCACCATCTTTGGAAAGTATGCTGCTAGATACTCAAATTACTCCTTAAAAAAACCCCAAAGAACAAGTACTGAGCTGCACTTCTAATTTGCCAAGACCACCCAGTCTGTGCAATATTTGAAGTACTACACAGCAAATTACAGTTCAACACCATGTAAGTTACCAGAACCACTCGAGATCCCAAAACTTTGTGAAGAGATTTACCCCTTACAGCCTGGCACACAAAGAGCATTGAGTGCAAGGAAATTTGAGTGGCTATAGGCACATGGAAATCGGCATGTTAAACACTGGCCTATGGAGCCATCCAGGCAACACTGAGCCCCCCAAAATTGCCAAACCCTCTTTTCTCTTTGCCACAATTTCTGCTGACTGGGCACTCACAAATGCAGTTTTGTTACTGAAAGGTCCAAACTCATTGCTTTGCAGCAGCTGGAGCTCAGTGGTGCCACTCTATTTTCATGTTGCTGATGGAAAACATGGACTGGCCTCCAGATTTTCCTCTTGCTCCCTCACACTGTGAATTGCACCATGACTGGGGCAGTGGGGGACCTTTGTCTAGTGTGGATATTTCACATGTGGCAAAAGCACATGCTACATCAGTGAAGTATGGAAGGAAGCAAAATGCTAAAATCCCCCTTCACTCCTCCATGAGTAAGCTGGTCTCCAAAAGGCTGTCCTGTCAAGGCACTGCTCTTGTACCAAAATTTGGTCACATTTTGGGTTGTGTACAATACTGAGCACAGGAGTGCTTGAGTTGTGTATGTGACTGGGCTGAACTGGCCTTGCTGGCTTGGGGCCACAGCAAGGAGCACCAGTGCCCTCAGAACCCCAGGATTTATGGAGCTGTGGAACACACAAGGTACCCTTGAAAACAGCAGGTCTGACCAAAAGGATATTTTCTGCTGCTAAAACATCCCCATTCCAATGTCTGCATCTCGCCTCTGTGATCAGTGCTGCTTTGATTTGATCAGGATCACTTCACCCTGCAGGTCCCCAGCCATCCCAGCCAGCAGGAGCAGGAGAATCCACATGGAATCACTGGGCAAGGACTGCTGGCACAGCCCAGCTCTGCACAGCACTCAAATCTCTAAATGCAGCATGAATAAAAATCATTCAGTTTGGACATCTAAAAACCAAAATGGGGTAGGAATATATTTAAATCAAGAGGTAGTTTCTGAAATGCAGAGTGATTCCTAATTATTTGCCACTGTTCATGAGTTTGTACTGAGAGATGCTGCTTCACTTCATCACTTTTAAAATGCTACATAAACATCACACAAATAACTGACATTTTGAGCAACAATGTTTCCACTTTTCATGTTAAAAAAAAAAAAATCTTAATTTTTCTTCTAGGCTACAGACACTGATTAAGAGTGCTATATAATCTTTGGATTCATCTGTCCAACAATCATCTAATTAATTAATCATTGGTAATTAAAATGACCTCCTTTTGACTGATACCTGATCTCAGAAAGGTTCAAAAGAAACTTGACACATGTTGTGTCATGTTCCAGCATAGCCCACTACAGGTATTTTATCGTGTTATGCCACATCTGGTTTCCAGAGAAGAAAATCAGCTGAGGAACAAATTAAAGGAGGAAGCAGTTGTACACATATCAGATCTAACCAGTTCAAATATCTGGCAACATACAGGAGCAGGTGAACTTCCAGTGTACTTGTAGGACCACCATTAACCCCAGAAACAGCATTATTTTTGGAAATGTCTAAGCAGGGACATCTGATAACAGCATATTTTCTGTGCAATCCCTGCTGTACTTTGATTCTACAATAACCCTCTTTAGAGGAAATCTGACTAAAGTCTCAGCTAAACCGACAAGAGGGAAAAGCACCCCTCATGTTTTGCCTGTACAAGTACTGAAAGCTCATACATGTTGAATCTGAGAGGTGCAAACTCTGAGGAAAATGAATGGTCTGGCCATCCTACACCTGTGGTTTTCTTATCTTACATGGGATCTGCAGACTGACCCATACCCCTCTGTTGTACTTCCAGATCACTGCAGTGTTGAGGAAAAAAAGGCTCCCAGGTGCTTCAGACGAAATACCACCATGAAAATCTCAGTTCTCCAACCACACTAAATAATGCTGTTCAGGAAATAGCTGCTACCTTCATCCCATGGGCAGTCCAAAGCTCAGATAGGGAAATTCATGTCCTTGAAAGATTCAGGGTTTGGCTCTCATTTACTTTTTCTAGGTGTTTACTTCTCACAGACCCACCAATGCACAGCTCTGACTTCACTTTTAAAGTTAATTAAAAAATGCAGCAATAGCATTTATTTCTTCATGGATATTTTGTCAATTTAAGGAGGAAAAGCATTTTTTGGGAATGATAGTTCAGCTACAAAGCTGGAGTCCTGCCCTCCTCACAGCAGCACAGTGAATATTTCTATTGAGTAAGCTGATGGATGAAAACAAATAAACATTTACTTTTTTTTTTTTTTTTTTTTTTTGCTGAGGCTAACTACGAGCTTTTTAAAACAAACATGAAACAAGTGAACCAAGGTGTTTTGGGGCAGAAAATCTATAGAATATAATAAGTTGTAGGTCTCCTTCCAATGGGATATTGGTTTTCGGTATATAATTAATAACAAGAAAAGTGTATCCTGACTTTGGGGTCTGCATCAGCATCCTGGAACAAAAACGACCATAAATTAGCATCAATTATGTATTAAAGTTCCAATTAACCTGGCTGACACTGATATACTTTAACAAGGTACACTTAGATAAAAGAAGCAACTCTCTAATTACTTGGAACAGGACCTCCTGACCCATTCTGCTCTTTTATCCCAATGCCAACCTAATGAGGAAGGAAGTGTGAGATAGGAAACTGCAAAGCTGTAGCACCACAAGATGCCCCTTGGGGAATGATTTTACCTTCTTACTAATGATTAATATTTTATTGCTCTTAGTGCCTTTTAACTGTTTTCAGAAGTGTTTTTGAGGCTGAAATTGCTAATGTTCATTTTAAAGTGGAAATCTGCCATCTAAGGAAGGTCCTGGTCACATGTTCCTTCTGTGACACACTACATAGACATAACTTGTGATGGTGGCACCCAGGGTAGCTGTACACAGATTTTAAGTGTGCTCCTTGGTCTAGGCCTGAGCAATGATCACAGTTAATTTTACACCTTAACCAGAACAGCTGGCTTAAACGTGGTTTTCAGCACTGAAACTTTGTGCAAAGACCGAGGGCAAAAGGTAGACCTGTATAAAACCTGTGCTGCCTGTAGGGAGACCAACATCAAGGTGAGGGTGGGATCAGGAAGGTGTTTATGGAGCATCTAATAAGGCACAACTTATTTCTTCCTCTCTATGTTCTTTGAAATCAGATAACTCCAGATATATATATATCTATACCCAGGGGAATGAATCCAGAGGCATCTCCTCTCCCTTACAAAACAGCAGGTGGTTGTAGAGTGTCCAGTCCAGCAGTCTGCTCTTGTTCAGTTCTGTTCAATGCTCAACTCTTCTACCCTAGTTTGACCCATCAGACTTTGAACATATGCAGTTATGCAAAGGGCCAGAGAGCTGGGGTTTTTTCCTGGTGTTGTTTTTTTTTAAATCACTTAAAAGTGTTGTACTCTAGCACTGAAGAATAGTTCCCCAAAGCAAGGCAATTCCTGTGGTGAAAACTGCAGAACTAATGTGTCTTTGAGAACAATCTTTTCTCAGTGCCAATTCTTTCTCTGTGTCTTGTTATCAGCACTTTAAATAGTTTGAAATTAATGATGATGATGACCCCTTCATAGTGGTTTTCCAGTGCAACAGAGTTGGAGTCTTGGCTTTCACTCTTGATCTCCCACTAGCCATACAAGTCTGACTTCTGTCCTTTTGGAGAAGAGGTGTTGGTGGAATCCATCAGAGGCACCTCCTAATTATAGTCACAGTCTTCAAAACTCAGAGGGAAGCAAACTCGTCACTGAGATTTCAGCTGGATGTTTCCTGCAGTGAGTGCTTTCCTGGGCCCTTGCAGTCAAAGGTTATCTTCCATGTAAACTTTGTCAAAATTTAAACACATTGGGTCATGCTCTTCCCTACATGGAATTTCACTGCAGAGGGAGGGAGATTTTTCTCTAGTGCTGCTGAAACACACAGCACTGGAAGAGAATTTCAGCAGCTCCAAGCCTGGAATCACAACTCCTTTCCCAAACTATTGCTGTTGGATGTAATGTGCTCCATTTGCAAACACAGCCAGCAGACAATTCTCCAAATTACAGCTTCTCCAGCAAGACTTTCAGAATTCCTTTGCTTTAGTTGGGAATTTTGTCTCTATAATTTTCTTCCTATCTTTGAGCAATTCTTCCAAAGCCAGCAGAGAATGAAGACAAACCTAAAAGAAAATTCTTTAGCTGCTGAAAGGGTCAGAGTCAGGTCATCTGCAAGATTTGAACAGTTCATCGATGCCCCAAGCTAACGCTGCCATGTGCATTATTCTCCTCCCCTGCATTTTCTGTAGAAATATGTCTGGATCATTCAAGTAGTTTGTGAAGACTGAAAAAAGTTACACAATCAATTTTGGCCTTTTGTGACATCCCCAGTGACTTCAGTAAGCCCTTGTGGAAAAAGACCCATCCACAGTTCATACGTGATGCTCCCCTTGATCCAGCCCCATTTAAACCAAGGGCTAGTTGAAACATCAGTGGGAATTGAATCAGACTGACAGACTATTATATGTGCACCATAGGGGACTCGCTCATAAGTCTCTTGTGGCAAACATGCTACTTATACAGTATCCCATTCAGATAAATGACCTACTTATTGGTTGCATGTTGTAAGCTATTTTGGTGAGAGCAATGTGATCCTTGCTGTTCTTTGCTTTGAGTAAACTTTAGCCTTTGGGTATAAGAAGAGGGAAATTTGACATCCATGTAATAGAGGACATTCAGAGTGGGATTTTCAAAATCATTCATAACCACAGAAAGGAGAAAGAATAAACTCACAAAGCTTTGATTCTCACAGGAATACAGTCACTTAGTAAATATCTAGGTGGCTTTATTCTCTGTCTCACTGGAATGGGCCTAAGTCCTGGGAAAATAGGACAATTATTTGGTATTGCATGGCTGCAGGTGTACAGGAACATTAAGGAGTATTGCTATCTCTATTTCTCACCATTTGAAGGGAAAAAGTGCAATTTTATTAGACTATTACTAATGTGAAAAAAGGGTAAAGGACAGGACTTCAACTTTCTTTTGCTAGTTTATGCTATTGATTAAATAAGTCCATCATCTTCCCTGCAAGACTTTGCTTAGGAGAGAACAGATGTAAAACCCACCCCAGCATATCCAAAGAAAAGCGCACTTTTAAAATGGCACAAAGAGGGGAAAAAAGTGTTGGTTTTGAGATCTTATCTCTTTCCCTTCCAGCTTTACCACACCATTGTTTTATGCAAAGCAAATTGTCAGCAAACTGCAGGAAGAGCTGTCCTTATCAGCCAGGGCTGCCGTGGCACACGTGCCTCAGCACGGGCTATAAATGCATGCACACCCTGGCTCCCAGTTCAGATGACTCCATCCACTGGTGAGCAGCTTGTGAAAGCCCTTCAAAGCTCTTCAGTGAGCCAAGGGTGACAGTTTACTCAATCTCTTGTAGCTCCTCTGACCCTGCCTTGTTCAAAGGAAAGGGTTTTTTTTTCCTTCCTAATTCCTCCCACTCCCTCTTTTAGAGGAATGAGAGAAAATTTAAGTGCCCTGCTTTGAGTCTCAGCTTGCTGCTTGCGTGCAGTCAGGCCAGCTGCCTCCCCAGATCTCCATGGCATTGTCGATATGCTCCTCTTGTGCCAAGACAAAATTTATAAATAGATTTGCCCAGTCAGTAAGCCCTTTCTCTTCAGAAAGACAGGGATTCAGGCAAAAAGAGGATTATTGATAACATGCAACATCTTTATTATAGCAGAGACTGCTACTGCTACTATAGTTAAGGACCTGTCAGCATTTCCATTGTAATTTTTTTTTTTTTTTTTAATGCTAGGGTTTAACTTGGCAGTAAAAATTTAAATATACTTGAAGCTGGACTTTTTCTTGCAAGAATTCAGCAAGTGCTAGGCACAGGACTCTCTCCCCTCCCTAATTAGCAGTGAATTAAATGAGTTTTAGAGCTTCTCTCGTGAATATGCCTCTCCTGTTTTCTGAGCAGTGGTGAGTAACACCTGATCCACCATCACGTATTATAGAGAAGAGAGAAGAGCACAGGGCAAACAGAGGGCCAAATCCTGCTCTCATTAGTAATGGTGTTTGAATAGCATTTGGCCATTACAGGAACACAGTTTTGGCTGACTTCCCATATTTTCATCTACCAAAAAAACAGCAGAGGGAGATGCTAAAAAAAATCCTTTCAAAATCATCTCATTTAGGTAGTTAATTTTCCTTGCAGTGCATGCTGGTAAGACAGCACAATCTGCCAAGTGATGAATGTGTCTTGGGAGTCACCAGCCCCACCCCTCTCCCCTTGTAGTCTGTGCCTCTCTTCAGCCTCTGGCAAATTGCTTAATTTCTGCTCTGCCTCAATTTCGGGATTCAGGATGGAAAGCAGTAAAACCCACACAAATGGTTTTGCACACAGAATTCATTCTGCTGCAGCTCAAGCACTTTCTGGCAGGAAATAATCCTGCCTTGGACTTCAGCAGTAATTAGCCCAAGTGCAAAGCCACAGCTTGTTACTGCAGGGTCGCTGGCATCCCCAGACTTGTGTAACTTCAGTAGTCTTGAGGACAGGACTGCTAAAACACTGCAGTGTACACACAAGTGTTTCATCAAAATAAGGCCCTCTTTGCTTTCAACCCTGCTCACAGACACATGCAAGTAAGCAGCAACGTGTCCTATGATCAATTATCTCCTCTTCTTCAGGTTTAAAAGAGGAATAAAGTATCTGTGCATTTCATAGTTTTCACATCTTCTGGGGGAAGAAGAAAAAATAGGGGAGTATGTTGAAATTCAGCTGCTATTTGCTAGGATTTATGAAAAAGAGTGGTAAATTGACTGGGGGTCTGCATGGAAGAGTGGTAGATGTATTTTCCTCTGCCTTGCTTCTCAGTGGGATGCTGCATGTCTTTTCTCACAAACAATACAGCAAAACATTTTGCTTTAAGGATCTGAACAAGTTGGCTCCCTTCTCAGCCTGAAGTCAAACCCTTAATATTAGGAGAATGTGGGCCTTTCTCAGGGTGCTTTAAGCCCAATGTATGTTACATAAAGTCCTTTACGCACATGGCACAAAATATTCTTTGACTTGTGTCTCTCAACATTTGTATTTGTGGTCAACTGAGTAGTATCTTTTGTGTGCTGATTCCTACAAAAGGGTAATACTCATCTGTTTTTTCTGTTGACAACATCTTCAAATCCTATTGCCCCTCTGACACATTAAAACAGTGCATTTCTGTCTAGTTTTATTTTTATGATATGAGGATTTAGCTAAGACTTTGACACCATGGAAACTAGACACAGGACACGATCCTGTTCTGTCTAAATATATCCTCTGACTTTCAATCACACTTGCCTCTTATATTTAATGAAAACTGCTCTTTACCTTCCTCCATGTAGGCAAGTATTTTGGCCAGTAGGATCACCTTGGGCCCACCCTTAGCTTTCATCACCAGCCATTAACACTTCAAGAGAGAATCACATGCACTGAGTGGAGGGGAGGCAGTATGAGAAAACAGGCTCTGAAATGCATCATGGAGGTAATTCTCAAAGAAATTGAATGTTAAATGGAAAGCAACTTTTAACCCACCTAAGTGCCAAATGCAACTATAATTAAGCAAAGCAGATCATCCTTTTCTTTGTGCTGTAACAAAAAAGGACTGTCTCTTTCTTAAGCCATCAGCTCCACTATAGATCTTTGGTATTTTCTATTACTGTCTTTGAGCATTAGTTTTTATGGTTAGTTACAGCTCACAATCATAACACTCATTTATACTTCTTATCTACAAGGCTACAATATTACCATTACTATTTTTTTAAACCACCAAATTATCCCTTCATTATAGTTCACTCAGGTTCTGCTTGAGTATAAGATGATGAGATGGCAAGCCTGAAATGCAATTTGATGAAAACAAATTTCCCATTTCAGCGTGGCATCAGAGAGCTGCACTTCTGAAGACAAGAAAGCTATACCTGTCTCTTAAAACCAGCTTTGTGGGCTAATGTGGGTTTTCCTGCCACTGTGAAATCAGGACACAAAATTGAGGCCAGAGTCAGGAACTCAATGCAATTATTGGGCAACCCTGGTCCAAGTGAGGGCACACACAGTCCTCACAATGCAAGATGGAGCTGCCTCTCCATTCCTTTCTACCAGACACAGCAAAAAGCCCTAGGAAGGCCAAAAAAAATTCCCCTCCAAAAATTTTTCAGTATTTCTGCCCACCATGGGCTGAGTGGCTATTTTTGAGCTTGTTTTCAGTGTCAACATGTGTTTTGCCTGCACAAGACAAGTGAGCTGATAGCTGAATGAAGCAGGCAAGACATGCAGGAGGAGTTGGAACAAATGTCTTAAATTTTTGAGCCTGTCTGTTTTGCCAGTGACCCATAGAGTGAGGAGCTGTGTCAGCTAATCACTCAGCTGGCCACTGCTGACAGACAAATACCTTGTGGTGACATCTGATGGAGTCCTTACAAAGCACCAACCTGTCAGGGCTTGGAGCAGAGGCTGAGACAGCTCATGCTGCTTGTGCACAGCCCCAACAAGTGCAAAACACCCCTAAGTGTTCAGAGGAGTTCCTTAAAGAACAGACCTTTGTGTTTACTTGTGCATTTTTATCCTAAACCAGTGATGATAATTAACTGATTAAAGATATCACAGTCATCAAAAGTGATAGCATGTTTTCAAGGAGCATGCAACAATAGCTCACTGCTTACATGGCTTTAATTGTAAAAGCAAATAATTACATCCTTTTCAAGGCTTGAAGATAATTGCTTTCAACTGTAAACAGAAACTATGAAAATTCTCCAGCACAATAGCCATTTTTAAATGGCCACGTTTCCTAAAAGAAGAAAAAAAAGCTTGCAACAGCTGTGTTTCAGGTGCATATTCAGGAACTAATTACTGATATGGACAGTACCCAGATAATCAGATGAGGTTCTGCTCATCATCAGGGTGTCTTGACCCATGGATGCAATTGGCCTACATAATTTTAAAAAGAAAAATTCAACATAGCTCCACGTGCAATGCTGGCCACACTGGGAGGAATGCAGATGACCTCAGGACTGAGTCAGTTCCTCTGTCATTCCTTTATAAACCACTGCAGTGGCTGGTTCACTTTTCTTCTTTTCCAGTTCCCCTTCCAGCATCTAATAAATCTCATTCTTTGTGCATTGAGAAACAGGAACTTATTGCAAATTCTGGATGCAAACCATAGAAGAAGGCAAAGTGTGAGCACAGCTGTTTGCCTCACAAACCTTTTATATTCTGATGGATTTTGGTGCCTGGGATTGATCTCTGTATAAGCTGCACAAACAAAACACAGGTCACAAAAGACCATCCAACAAATAAACCTAATTACTGATACCTTCCACCTGACACAGTCAGCAGGGTTTTTACATCAGCTTTCTTCTACCCCAACTTCTCTGGGGTCCAAACCAATCTCCCCCAAAGTGGCATCAGAACCAGATTTAACGGGACTGGAGTTGAATGGAGCTTTGCAAACATAAGTTATAACCCATTCAGTAAACAAAGTTTGATATCAAAACTGAAGTGTTTTAAAAGTCCATTTTTAGCTTGCCAGCCTGTGAGGTATGAAGTGTATGTGGAGTGTGGAACTACACCAAAAGTCCCTTTCACATCAGCAATCTTAAGCAATCAGCACTGAGCATTGTTGCTTTGAATGTTTCCAGCTCCTGAAGCAATTCCAGGCAGACATGCTGACAAAAGAATAATTTTATCAGCATATGGCTGATCACAGCATCCAATTCCACCAGTATGAAATGGCCCCGTAGCACACACCAGCATTTCTGCATACAAGTGGAACAGATGCTGCAGAGATCAATGTAATAACAGTTTAATTAATTTTAGTATCAAAGTCAAATGCTTCCTTATTTCCAGTTGACACATCCCTAATTTCATGGTCAGCTCTATAAATTTTCAAAAGGGGAGGAGAAATTTGATTTGAGGGTTAAATACTGCAGAAGGGCCTTAAAAAATGCAAGAGAAGCACTTCTTCATAGTATTCATAACGTTGAAGCCATAGTACTGTCCATTGTCCTCACTTTGTTATGAGTGTTCTACAGCCACAGTTTCATTATCACAGAACACACCCCTTGCTCCAAGAAGTCCTCTGGCATTAAAGTGTAGCAGCATCCTGGAGCGCCAACCCTGGCATGAGATCCCATTGCAGGTGACATACTGTGCTAGGAGTCAAGAGACTTGGCTCCAGACCTCACTCTGCAAGCAGTGCTTCCTGTTGGACATCCTGAGAGTCTATTTATCACTATAAAAATCTCCTTGCATCAGAGTGAGATCTTTTACCCCACAGCACTGGTCAACATTGTACAGTTCCTACTCCAAAGTGGTGTTCAGCAGAAGAGCTGGACATATGGAGGAGAGGAAACACATCCTTGGACAATTTATTTTATATTTCAGGTCACCAACAGCAGCAAGCACTATCTGTAAATTGTAATAGTGGAAAGGCTGCATGTCCTGCATCTTCTGTTATCCCATTATCCCCATTATACTGTCCAGCTCCACAGTACAGACAGGGGAAAAACAACACCTTAAATAAAAGTACATTCAACAGGGAAATATTGCACCCTGACATCTGGTCAAGGGAACTTAAGCAACCTATTATTAAAACAATTCTAGGAGCTATTGACATGGTTGTGTTCTGAGTAGCCTTTGGATTGTAACAACACTGAGAAGAGACAGAGGGTGGTGAGAGATTGCTTGCTGCACTAAGTATTATTATGCTGAAATGTGTCCAGCAAATGTTTATCCCACAGGCAGGAACTACGAGTGCCTGTTGTGGTCACTTAGACCTGAAACCCAAGATTTCAGCGATTTTGTCTGAATGCATTTGCGGAGCACCGGGTGACTCTCACCAACACAGGCAGCTTCTCGGGTTTCAGCAGGAACTAATCTACCATCCTCCTGCATCTATCACTTCCAATGACCCAAACTAAAGAGCATCATGCACACCCCGCCTGCTCTGACACTCGCTGGGGTATCACCTCACAATTAGGACTCTGCCTCTCAAGGTATTTCATTAGCAAGAGGTTGCCAGGACTCTGCACACGTTGTCAAACAAAGAGTGCCCCACCACAGCAGACACTGCCACAAACCCCCCCCCACACCCCTCCAGCAACCTCCTCCCATCTTGAAACAAAGGCAGGTTGAAGGGACAAGGGATGGGGATAGGAAGAAGGGAAACCTTAAACAATACTTGAGCAAACACATTTGGAATGAGGCTTAGGTTACTACACATGTCAAGGGGAATTTTTTTCCTCCCCCCTCCTCCTCATCATGTTGGCAAACTGTTGATAACCACAGGCATGGAGGGCTCTCAACAGGGGACCAGATACCAGAGGCAAAAGGACCTGGGGGTTCGTTGTGCAAATGAGAGCATCTGACAAGGCACATCCTCTGGGTGCTTTTGTTTGAGGGCTATGCTTCACTAACAAATCCTGTTGCACTAAGATTGCAGGCTGCAGATATCCTAGCAAAAACAAACCCAGGGTACTACCTTTACATCCAAATGATTTCAGGGAAGAGCTGTTAACAGCAGGATGACAAACACCACAGTCCTTGAGCTCATGTGTGCAAATCTGGAACAACTGCTTGCGTTAGGATATCACAGAGAAAAATCCCACAAATCAAACACAGTAATACCAAGTGCTTGTATAGCATGTTTTACCTGCAGCTCTTGGAGCGATTACAAAGAGAAATGAAGAAGAAAGGCTCATTACCACCATTTCACAGATAAGGAAACTGTGGCACAGAAAGGAAGTGATTTGTCCTGCAGCCCAGTGGAAGAACAGGGCAGTCAAGTCAAGCCTCTTAAGTCCCAGTCCGATGCCCTCTCCCCTGAACTATTGTAGCTGACTCTGACCCTGCAGGAACTTCACATTTGTCATTATGCTTTACACCTTGATCATGAGGCTGGGTGTCTTCAAAGCACTGCCCTTAGCTCCTTGGCCAGGAGAGGAAAAAGCTCCCATGTACCTAATCAAATATAATTGCCATTCCCAGAGAAAAGAGATTCCTTCTCAACTCCTCTGGATGATAATTCACCCTGTGTTCAGGTGTAAATGTAATGCTATATGTAAGCCAAGATAAAAGTAGCTCCTCTGACCACTTTTAACTCAACATCCCTTATGCAGTAAATTTCATACACAGCTATTGAAATAGTACCAGAAATTGGCTGTAATTTTGTTGTCTATTAATATAATTTCATACAGCAGTTTTAGAGTATTCTTACTAAAACGTAGGCTCCAGGGAAAGCTTGTTTAACAATAAAAGCCTTTCACCTTTAAACACACAGATAGCAGAGAATTAGTTTAACTATTGAACTGCAACTGGGGGACAAGTTTGCACCAAGGCACTGGCCCAGCATCCTTCGAGGCTCAGGTACAGCATTTGTACCTGCTACAGCTGCAGTTGTGTCACATGGGAACAGAGAAATAGCCAGGACAGGAATATGGGTCAAAATCAGCACTTAAAAGTTAACCTGGAAAACAGTAAATCTCCAGTGGGTATTCCAGAGTGAGAGCACAGAGTGCTTGAAAAGAGGGACTCTGCTTAACAAGTCTCTGCAGAGTGTCACTCCCACGATCAGTGGTGTGGGTTTATGATGCAACATGAATGCAACCTCACGAGACACATGAGAGCATCCTGGTGAGTAGACAGCAGGTTTCCTCCCTGAGCTGCTACCAAAAGGTCATTACTGTAACCAAGTCACTCAGTTAAATTATTAGATGTGAACAGTTAATAAACAGGGCCAGGGAGGAAGATATGTTTTTCCCTTAGGTGCCTTGTGTAAACTTAGAGCCTGCTATGCTCTAAAGGTGGCCATAGGTGACTTAATCCAGGCCAAAAGCAGAAAATCACAGGATTAAAAGTGGGTGGTCAGATCATTCATTTGACTTGCAGGGGAATAAAACCCCACGATATCTGCTCGTAGACGACAAGCAGTTTTGCAGAGAACAAAGAAATTTCTCTCACAGACAAAATTGGTCTGCCAGGAACTGAGCCCATCTAGCTCCTCACCTCCCCACCACCCTCCCCATATCTTCCCCTCTAAAAGGATCTTTTCTGGGATTCAGGGAATGCGTGTTTATAAAATAGTTCCATTCAATTAGGGCACAGAGTACGGCAGCTTTATATCAGAGGCAACCCAGAGCGAGAGCTCTGTGGAAGTGCAGGTACATGGTAATGATGACAACCCTGCACTGGTTGTAGTGTCATCACCTCTTATTCTTAATCAAAAGGCTTCCAATCCCTTCTCGACGTGTGCACTCGGAAATGAAGGGACTGCTGGAGCATCATTTGAATGTGGCAGCCCTAGATAATGATGAAACGAATAAAAGACTGACTTTTTTGTTTAGGTTTGAGGAAAGATTCAGGATTCCTCTCGTGAAAAGGCAGCAGTTTAATAGCAGTGAGGCAGAAGGGCTTCTCGTTATCCACAGAGGCTGCTGTCAGCACAGCACTAATGGCCACGGCCTGGGCTTCCCCGGAACGCTCCTGTGCTGCGGCGCCCGAGGAACCCGTGTGCCAGGGGCTGAGTGGAGACTGCTTGAGACACTTGGCCTGGGGCTGGGAAACAGCACAGGGCTGAGCTGTGTAGGCTTTGCCCTGTGAAAGAGGCAGGGACAGTGTTTCTGGGCTGTCCCAAGAAATGCAAGCCACACAAACCCACAGCTGGCTGGCCAAGCATGGGTTCTGGGCACCTCTGCCCCCAATATCTTCATCCCCTGCTGGGGAGGCAGTTGCTGCAGCAGATGTGATGTTGGACAGAGTGGAAAGGCCATGTAAATCAACTATGGGGCAGAAGTTACTTCCATAGAGCAGGGGCTTTGGGTAGGCACATAACCCCTCTGGGAAGCAGCCTATTGATAAGCTGTATTTTCCTATACACTGGCCTGCAAGGATGATTTTGATACTGGATTTGGGTGAAAGGAATGGAAAGCAACTAAACACTTTGCTTCTCCCTGTAGCTCACACATACCTCTCAACACAACCTTATTATTGTCTCTTAATATATGTTTTTGCAGTGCCTTTAATATACTCCAGGTAGCAGCCACTGTAAGTCTTAGCATCTTTTGTCTGGGGGGAGGTCAGGAGCTGTGCTGAATGACATACTGGATACCTGCTGGTTCCATTTGGGAAATACCAATTCCATGCCAAGCAAGAGCAATAGCAAAGGCTTTTTTGCTTTATTGATTTAAAAGAGCATTATTTCAGAAAAGGAAGTTGATTTACAAACAATTTTTCAGTGACTTAGGAACCCATGGAAATAATTTTTGTTTCTATTTCATTATTGACTTCTTTGTCTACGAGTAAAGTTTTCACAAAAATAAATTTTTGCAGCTATGCTTAGCAATTTGCTCAGCCCTTCTCAGGCATTCACATGTATCTATATCAGAGATAAATACACAAACCAAAATTCAAAACAACTTCTGTTTGACATCAACTAAAGTTACTCTGTTCACTGCAGTAACATTTGCCCCAAATGCAGAGCTGGTGAGGTCAATAGTTTCACTTTTTTGTGCTTCAGCTACATTAATATAACAGTTTGCCATTCCTCTCTATTACTATATACGTTCAAAGCTTCATGAGCTATCATGACCAGCCTGATCTCTGACACACAAGACATGTTAACAACAGCTTTTCCCATTCAGAAAGCCAGCAAGGAAGAGAAGTCAAACCTTTCAATGTATGTTAAGTAACAAATACAAGATCTCCATGATGTCCTACATGATGAAACACCTTACAGCAGGTTAGAAAAGGAGGTATAGGGAATCAATACATTTCTTCTCACAGTTACATAGCTGCATACATCACCACTTTTAACTTCACTGTCTTCAATCCAGCCCACTGTGTCCACAAGTAATATCATAGGGACAAGGCTATAGAAAAGCCAAGGACATTATAAATGAACAATGTGGTTATTCAGCACATACATCTAGGGTTAGGGCACAGTGACCAGCTACATGAAAAGCCCAGAACACTATGATGAGATTTCACTGCATAGCAATACCTGTTAGTATGAACACCTAATAGGAAGAAACAGCTGATAAAATGAGCTTACAGAGCGTGCACAAGAACATGTGTTTAGTCAAGAGACTAAATGTAGTCAAGCATAAACACAGAATAGATATGTGCAGATTTCAGGATTTCCTTCCCCCTCCTCAATCACAAAACCATAGTAAATGAATTAGGACATGTGGTTTATGTGGCACAGTTTGGTAGTGGAAGGTGGTCTGCAGGGGTGATCCCTGTGACAAGAGGCAGGGAGCTGCCCCAATATCAGACAGAGCCAGCTTCAAAAAGGACCTAGCCAAAACCAAGCCCAGCAGCAATGCTGGTGGTATCTCAGTGAAAACACATGTGAGGAGTAACAAACATTGCCCAACAGCTACAAGAGAAAGGAGTGAGGAAAAAGTATAGAAGAAACAGCTCTGCAGACACTGAGGCCTGTGATGAAGGAAGGGGAAGAGGTGCTCCAAGAGCTGGAGCAGGTTCCCCTGCAGCCCATGGAGAAGGCCATGTCCAAGCAGGTTGTTCCCCTGCAGCCCAGGAAGGCCTACATGGTGATGCCTTAGATTTTAGCTATTACATTTTTTTAGACTCTGGGCTGTTTTGGTGAGTAGTTTAAGGTTTCATATTAAGTGCTACTAAGAGCATTGAGGCCTTCTGGAGGCTGATCTGGAGCAGAGACTAGACAGGACAAAAGGATAAAGTAGGTATTTATTAAAGGGCCTCTATGGATACTCCTGGGATGCACAAGAGCCCAGCCAGACCACACCCAAGATGCACCCCAAAATGGTCACAAAATGGACACCAGTCACAAGGTCTCACACTTCTATAAGTTTTGGTCCATCAGCATATTAGAATCAATTTGACCATAGCTTCAACCATATCATATGAATCAACCATAGCTTCAGGTTATGAAGCTCCATCCTCCTTGTTTTTCCTTCTCACTTCACCATTGTTGTTCTTGGGCCTGAAAGCTGTCCTTGGTATCAAACTAGAGAAGGAATTGTTTTGTCTATCTGCTCTGTGAAGAGAGCTCAGTAACACTTAATATGAAACTTTAAACTACCCAGCAAAACAGCATAGAGTCTAAAAAATATAATAGCTAAAACTGAAGGCATCAATGGGAACAGACAGCCACCCTGCAGCCGGGGCCTGTGCCCATGCTGGGGCTGTTCCTGAAGAACTGGTGCCACATGGAAGCACTTTCTGTGGGACTGCACACCATGGGAGGGAGCCCAGGCTGGAGCAGTGGAAGAGTGGCAGTGATAAAATGTTATGAACTGACCACAACTCCCCCACCCCCATCTTTCTGTTCCAGATATAGGGAGGGTGTGGAAGAGTTGGGAATGAAGGAGTGAGGATGAGCCTGGAGAGCAAAGGCGAGGTGAAGAGGGTGTTTTTATTTCCTACTTTCCTTCTCTATTTTTAAATTGAAAATAGATGAAATTATTTTCCCCAAAAAATATATCTTTCTGTTTTGTTAGTGATGTTGATTGGCAAGCAATCCTCTTGTCTTTATCTTAACCCATGAGCTTTTTTTACATCTTGTTTTCTTCCCCTGCTCCATTGAGGAGAGGAAGCAAGAGAGTAACATGGTGGGTATCTAGCAGAAAGCCCAGGTTATTCCACCAGAACAGCATTGGGCTCTAAATACTAAAGTACAAAACAGAGCTCCACAGCACCCTAATAAATGAAGTTTACTCCAAAAAGAAAAAAGAAAAGCAAAACTACTGTCAAAAAAAGGAAGAACAGATTAAAATTCAAATAGCTGCTACCTTTTTTAAAGAAGTGAATGAATGCATCCCATACAATAACTCTTACCTTTTTAAGAGTACGAATAGCCAATTTATTTTTTTTTTTTTTGTTTCAAAGTGACCCTACTCATGCTCATTTCTGACAAAAATACCTTCTATTCATCCTTTCATAGCCTCTCCTCCATCGTGATACACAGAAAGTAACCTCACCTGTGGGTTAATAAGCCCAGCACCCCCTTTTTCTATTGGTCTGCTTCTTCTTCAGTCATTTTCAACAGAGCAATTAAAAGGCTCAGGGGACTCACATTGCTCTCTATCTGATTTGCAGGTAGCTTGGTGAAATGCACAGCGAGGGGTTGGCAGATGAATGTACACATGAACTTCAATAGTACAAACTGCTGAGAAAACATTTTAATCTTGGATTATAATAATCATTTCGAGTTGAGCTGAGACTATTTCCTAACCATTTCAAGCTTCATCAGTCATAAAAATGTCCATTCACTTGGGCGTGAGTTTTATGAAACCAGCCTATGATCTCATAATAAATCTCTTATAAACTAGTGGAGGATCAGCCCTGATTATGGACATGGGAAAGATCCAACAAACACAAGACATGAGAAAAAGGACTATATTTGTACTGTGCTTTAGTTATTAGATGATCAGCTGAAAAAAAGACATTGTATCATTAACTGGGTAAAGAAAATGTATCTCTTCCTATAGCAAACACATTATTGTCAATAAAAAAGCTGGGTCTTCTCCTGTGTTATCTGACCTTATTGGCATTGATTGTGTTTGCTGAAGGAAAAGATACTTCTCTAGAGTATGATGAGATCCTTCTCTCCCAGCACTGCTGGGTGGGTGTGTACTCTTACCAGGGTAAATGAGCGTCTTGGTTAACTATAAATTAACTGCAGACAATTCAGCACCCTGTTAACTGTAATCCCCTATTTGGATTAGTATGTTGCTCCAATTGCATGTGCCATTTTAGGTGCTAATGTGTAAAATACAGTATATTTTACTTACACTGAATAAACTTCTTGTAATTAGTACTAACCCACCTCATTGCAAAGCTGTGTCTCCCACAGATGCCAGGAGCTATTGCTGTTGGATAATTGCAAGGGCATGTTTTGGACACAAAACAGCAACTTTACAGCACAATCCTTATAATCACTTTTTGACAAAACCCATGTCATCACCAGCCTCTCATGCTAAGGATCCTCAGTGGAAACTCCATTGGGACTCCTGGGGAACGGAGCAATGGAAAAAAGAGAAATCTTTCTGAAGAAGCCTGAAACTGACCAACAAATGCTTCTGAGGTACTGAAATGAAAATCTTGGGTGGAATTCAGTGAATTATACAGGCTTAAAAATGTCAGTGTGTCAAAACATCAGATTTACGTAATGACACGTTCTGCTTCAGAAAATTCCAGTGTCTTCTCTAGAGGCAGACTATTTGAAGGAAGAACACCCAGTGATGTAGAAATCACCAAACAACCAAAGCACTTGGCAGTCCTGGTATGGGCAGCGTGTGTGGCAGCCACAGAGCCAGGCAGTGTGAGCTCCTCACGGTGCTTCCCACAAGCTGTTAATCCTAAAGCTCAGTGACAGACTTTTAATATCACTGCTCCTCACCACAGCAAAGCAATCACTAGTCTTGTTGTAAAATAGATGTATTTTAAGTGCACTGTCCTACTTTGTTCTGTCCAGAGAAGAGATGAGGAGTGGAACTGTA
Organism: Certhia americana; assembly: GCA_018697195.1. Classification (NCBI taxonomy): domain Eukaryota; kingdom Metazoa; phylum Chordata; class Aves; order Passeriformes; family Certhiidae; genus Certhia; species Certhia americana. The sequence goes on along the minus strand of CM031865.1, from coordinate 11,373,389 downwards.
GCCAGACATTGCTCACACTTCGTGCTGTCCTTTCTCTAGGAACCATCCTTGGTTTTCCATTATTTCTTTATGAGCATAGTAAAAATGGTCTGAAGAGGCTCTTGTGTTTTGCAATATGAATGAGCACAGCTGACCCCAAAAGATGAATTTCAGGCTAATTTTGAGCAGTAATAAAAACTACATTGTGCTTCTGTTTGCTTTAGGTGATGTCTGCTCACAGACGCAGGAAAAAAACAGAGGGGAACAGGACAGAAATAAAAATTTGTTGCAAAGAAGGTCTAAATTTAGTCCAGAGAATTAAACCACAATGTGCCAACATAAATTAAACGGGCCCTCTTCAGAAGTGCAGGATCCATAGCTATGTCACAATAAAGTTGTTGGTCATGGGCTGAAAATAAGGTAAATTTGTCACCTTCATTTCCTTCTCTCTTAAGGGAAGAAAACAGGAATGCTGTAGCACAGGGGGTTGACTTCTGTGGGCCAGTGGCTTAGCAGCTGAGCCTGAGGAAAGCCCAGATGCCCCATATGGGATAGGAAATCCCCAGCTGAAGGAATGACAAAATATACCACCCCTGTCAGTGGATGGCTCTCATCTGTGCTGTGAGGCCCAAGGTGAAATAGAGTCAGCAGAGGTAATCATCCTGATCCTTATTTTTTAAAAATTATACATTAATGGTGTAGTTAAATATGGCAGGGCTGCCACTGACTTTTTTCTTTACAGTGAATTCCTTGTCCTCCATTTTCAGACAGGCACCCAGCAATGCGGGGCTATTTCTCTGGAAGCTCCTCAGGAAACAGTGCTGTCAGCTGTCACAATTCCTGTTTATCCCCCTCGGTGGGACACATGGCATGCAGGAGGCTGGAGCAGAGGGCTGCAGGAGCAGGGTGTCCTTCTGCAGAAGGAGCTGAACACCAGCACCTGGAGACCCTCTCTGCTACCTGTGCTGCTACAGCAGCTGCTGTGCCAAGGAAGAGGGACTTCAGCCAGTGAAACGCGTGGGGGAGTATCCTTGGCAAAGACAGATGAGCAGGTTTAGGTGTGAATGGGTTTGTAGAAATACAGTGGGTAGAAGAACAGCTCTGCATTCCCTGGATGTGTCAGCAAAGGCCTTCTGATTGGAGTGGTGCTGGGAGAGGGGAGATGGGAAGCATCAGACCCCTCTGGTTGGGACTCTGGGATGCAGGAGTGGGTCTAGTTTCTACTTCCACTGGAGAGGTCCCAAGCACTGAGTTTCCTAGCTGTAAAAATTCCAGATCAAGTGGTACATTTTTCTTCCATCACATTCACATCTTGAATGTGATTCATTTGTGTGCTCTTCTACTGGGCAGTTGCACCAGGACCAAAGTCTCAGAGGGGACCTCACTGCTGCTGAAATAGAAATTTTGCTGGAAAGATTATTCTATGACTGTTTGAATTGCTTTTTCTGCCATTTAGGTTGCAAAGTGCTAGCAAGTGCAGTAGAAGATTTTCAGGCTATTGTGCCTTTATTTTGGACTCAGACCTGGATCCTGCCACTGAAAAAACGCTGCATCTAATCCTTAGTAGGATATAATATCCTGCATTTTGCACATCTGTACCATTAGCTGGAGAAAAGAGTGAAAAGGGTAAAGAACAAAAAAATCCACCTTTGTATAATTAGAAATCTCTCAGTGGTGTTTGTTTAGTGTGAAAGAATGATTGGTAATTTTTACTGAACAGCAATTTTCTCCCCCAGGTGACTTTTCTGCATTCTTGTAGAGCTTACAAACACACTCGACCTGCCAAATGGGAAGAAAAAGCTGAGACACCAAACATTATATTTAATCTTTTTTAATTTCCTATTTTTAAATATCAAGTCTAATCAACAGAAAGAATATAGTCCTTTTTTTTTTCTAAATCACTCTGTTTTTGTGGAAGCTATGTAGTGACCAATAGGTATGCATATTATGTATAGATATAGATATAGATATAGATATAGATATGGATACAGGGAAGAGGAGAAATTCCATCCAGATATCTATATAGATATAGATGGATATAGATAGATATAGATATCTAGATATCTAGGTGTGCTTTCCCCTGTTCCATGCATCATTTAGAACTGAACAGAGATGAAAGAAACCTCTTGGTTATGCCAATTTCCACCTCACTCCCTTCCCCATGACATGCTGAGGAAATTGTACTCTGGTTTCTAGGACTGGTTTTCTCTGCCCCATTGTGCAACAAAAAAGTGATTATTTTTAATGTGGTCAAGAAAGAAGCATTTTTTCCCTTCTCCTTTTTCCAATTGATTCTGCTGCAGGAGGGATCTTGCTTTATTGTATGAGTAAGGAACATGGGGCCAGATTCACACATGGGTAACTCCTACTGATGATGCTGGAGTTACATCAGGGATGGATTTGACCCATGATCTGTAATTTTTTTGCCTTAACTGCAGCTCGCCTGCAAAACCTCAATCATTACACCTGGTTAGACTAGAGCCTTGACAAACTGTGTGGCCTCAGCATTTGCTTTTATGAATCATCCCTTGTCTCATATAAAGAAATCTAAGACAAGCTGAACACGGCTGCTTGGTTTGATGGCAATCACACACTTCACCCACCTCAGGGCTGTGTGTCTAATCCTTTCCAGGAGCTGAGAAAATATTCTCAGCTTAAACCATCCCATTTAGTGCTGATTTTAGAACAGGAATAAGAATACTCATGACGTTTACTGTAGGGAAAGCTGCTGGAATGAAACCATTGTAGACTTAAGTTGTACACATACAGAAGTGGTGCCACCTCTTCCTGGCTGCCTCATTAATTTCCTACCCTGCTAGCCCACCCCAAGGAACAGAGGGCAAATCAGAGTCTGCAGCCAGTCAGTTTTAAACCAGTAAAGCCAGTGGAAGTAGTGGGTTTTCACATGGTTGTTTCACGTGAAAATGACCTGAGATCTGCTAATGTTATGGAGATGTCACTGAAGGGGTGCTGTGTGAGAACCAGCTTCCAAAGCTACAGATGTTCTCTTTCTAAAAATCTTATTTCATAGCAATCTGTAAAAAGCTTATTTCATAGCAATCTGACTGGGCAGCTAGGAGAGAAGCTGAGGAATCATGGAGTCTTTCAGAGTTTCTCCAGGCCTTCTCCAAATTTGTTGAGGTCCTCAAGCTTGCACCACCCCATGCCCTAAGCTGAGTCACCCTGAGTTCATGGAATAAACAAATGCTGCACAAACTGAAAAGTAGATTTAAACAGGGAGATTCAGAAAGATGATGAGTGTGTTTTGTTTTGTTTTTGCTTTTCAGTCAGAGGAAATGATTAGCTCTTCAAATTTCCCCAGTGCTCAGGAATGTGACTACTCAGTGGCCACCTTGAAGGATGGGATGCAGACAGAGAGATTGGAAGCCTTGGGTTTGGCTTTTCTTTATCATTTTTGTTTTAGATGATCCTGATGCTGATCATTTAAATGGGTAAAATACGACATCTCATGTGCACACACACATACACACACACACACACACACACAGACTCACAGACACACACACAGACTCACACACAAATTTTTCTATGACCAGCTCATTTCCTCAGCTTGCTACTTTCCCTGATCTTCATTTGCCTGGATAGCCTGAAGGATGGATGTTAGTGTGATTATATTTTTATATCCTTTCCTGGCTGCCAGAGAATCTTCATTTACATGGGCAATGCAATTTGCCTTTTTGGTTCAACTTTTGCCCTCACAGTTGTCTTCTCCCACCTTTTGGTGCAGGTGTGTATAAAGGGATCCAAACAGGGCTTGGGAGCACTCGTGTGTGCTGCCATCACAGAGGAAGGGAATTTCTCATGCAGGAAACAGCACTCTCAACCTCAGGCAGGATGCCTGGAAAACCCTCTCTGTAGGCTGTACCTGCACCCCCTGTCAGCCCACCCTGGGCTTGGCATGGTTCTGTCAGACACTTGGATTTGGGAGAACACACAGCCAGGGGGCCAAGGAGAGCCTCCAAGGGGTTAGCTGACAGTAGGGATGGATCCAGCTGGGAATGTTAAGATGTCTGGGCTGTTGCTGCACACTGTTGCAGAGAACACTAGCCCTCCTCAGACTCCAGACTAGATGTTCTTGGCTAAAGAAATTATGATTTCCTGGTGGAACAAGAGCTACTTTTAAAAATTATTGTGAAATTTCTGCAAGTGTCTCTGTATAAAGAAGCAAAAGATGATTCCACAGAATAAGTAAATTTTGATTTGTTTAATATTAGAGTTAGCAGATATTTACAGAGGGATATGAATCTCCTGAGAGCAGCGTTTTCCAGGTGCTATTTCTATTTCTTCCTTCTGTTGTTCCCAGGAGTGGGATCCTTGACCTAGTCAAGCTTTTTACTCACTATTTTTTGGACTTGTAACTCACTTGGGAACATTCTGACCTCATACAGTGCTATTACATCTCATAGTATCACTCAGCAGGATTATTCTCCATTTATACTTTATTGAGCAAAGGAATTACTCTCACCTTCTCTTTGAGAAGGGAAATATGATAACTGTCTGATTTAGTAATGACTGACTGTCTGAGAGAGGACAGGTAAGAGAATTTCTCAGAGGTCCCAAGAATAAAAGCACTGTGGGAAAATCAGTGTAGAACTCCGATTAATGGAGGGGTAAACTGAGGCACAGAGTAACCAAAGTGATTTATCAAAGTCTGTACCTGCCAATGCCCACAGTCGGGACCAGTAGGTGCCTTCCACAGATTCAGTCAGTGGGAACTGTCCAAGAAGACTGGTATAGAAAATAAACATAGAACAGTTTGGAGGAAAACTGCTCAAAACGGAGCAAATTCAGTTATGCCAGTGTTTGTTTTGGAAACACAGTGTATGCTCAGGTGAGAAAGTGTTCTGAATTGCAGCACATTTTAGCTTGCCTGTAGACAGAGCTCCTCTGGGCTTTAGATGAGAATCACTTGCTCTCCTCTGGAGAAGAACGACAGACCACATGACAAAAATGAAGAAAATAGAGCCAAACAATCTATAGCAGAACAATCTGTCATAAGAATCAATCACTATTTTCCTCTTATTTGGAAGATAATTAAGTGCTCAGGCTTACTGATCTATGAAAATAAGGTATTTATCATTTTTACTACAATTCCAACATGCATCCATACATTCTTCAGCATGCTCTGGCTTATTGCTTTTGACCAAAGCCACATAAATGTAAGACCTGGCTATAAATGTCCAGTCTGAGAACTCTCACAGCCAGCCTGCTGGAGTCCAGTGATAGAGCAATCCTGCTCTTCTCCATGACTGGTGCCTATGTTAAGAGGATAATATCCTGAATTTTCACCTGGGTTTTCTCACCTGCTGCCTCTTGGACATGGAAGAGCCATCTCTAGGACCATGCTTTTGTTCTCCTTCACATTCTTGTCCAATGTGAGGAAAGGAGTAGGGTATCAGTGGGTTTTTCCAAAAAAGACACAAATGCAATTGTAACAAACTGCAGTGATGACCTTACAGGGGGAAGAAGCACAAGGGTGGGTAGTGAGAGTGGAACATAAACCCTCCACTTCCCACCCAATCTGCATGAAGCCAACTGAATGCCAGTCTTTGATTTGTTTAGAAACCAAGCTATCTGAGTTCTCACCTTTGCTACCTGAGTTCTACCTCTTTATTTCCCCCAGGAGTTTCTCTGTGACTCTGAAGAGCTCTTTTCCATTTTTGTCTCAATTCTGTTTATATTTATTTCTTCCTGCAGTGCTCTGGTTCAAATCCATCTTGACTCCCAGGGATCCTGACAGCAAAGTAAGTTAGAAAGCAGAACCCTAAGTGTTGAAAGTTGTCTTCAGGATATCTGACCTCAGTTTAGTTTTCAGGAGCATATCCCTCCTTCCAGAGCACTTTACTCTTGGTTGAGGCTATCATGTCCTGATTTTCTAAGCTGTTACTTTAACTCAGAAGGCTCTTCAAGGCTTATCTTATCTCTTGCTTCTCTGGGAAACTTTTCTCATAGATAGCTGCCACCACATCCCCACTTATCATCCCACCATCTCAGGATGGGGGATTTCTCCATGGAGCTTATACTCTTTCTCTTGCTTTCCAGTATTCTCTGCCAAATCTTCCACCCTAAGGACTTCGCAATTTTGGGGTTTTTTTTAAACTTTTACTGCTCAGAAGCCTCAGCTGATCACATGGCAGACACCTCCTGACATCCCCTTGTTTTCTTTGCCTGGAGAGGGGCAGCTGATGGTGCAGGAGATGATGTGGAGTCCACTACACCTTTACACATGCAGGAAATGAATATTCCAGGATGTGCTGCTATAACCTTTTGCTCTTCAGGCACTGAGCTGAGATTTGGTTCTTCCCCTTTATAGCTGGTGATGGAACTGGATCTGTGCCCATGCTCATGACAAAAATCCCACTCAGTGCTGGCCATCAAATCCTGTGACTTTGGATTTGCAGCCATTTGGCAGCGATCCCATTTCTCAGTACAGGGCTCCTTCCAGTTTGATATAATATTTTTTTCTAGGACAAAATAGAAAAGGCACACGACCAAATTTCTTCCACAGTTTGGGAAAATCGATGCTGGTTATCCACTAGGTGACACTGTTTACCTACAGATCTTGTCGAATTTGTGTGAAACTCCACAAATCTTTCAAAAGTAGAATACAATATGTTTTGCTCTTAAAGAAAAAGGAGACTGGTTGCAGAGGAAAAGGAAAATGGGCTGTCATTGAGGTATAATTAAGGGCAAACCTACAGTTATGAGACTTTATGGTCTGGTTTCAAACTATTTACTAAAATGCATTTTAAAAGCTGCTTTTTATCAGCCCCATTTCAAAGCCTTAGGAAATTGTTTTATTTAAAGAAAGAAAAATAGAAAGAAAGGCAGGCACTCACCATCAGCACAAATCTCAGCCTGGCTCAGATTTTGTCTTGAAGAACAGAGTGAACAGAATTGCCTGGTGGCAGAGCCAGGGAGGAAGGAGAGAACAGAAGAATTTCTGCAATCTCATCTGAGGGGAGCTCAGTGGAAAGCTGCTCTTCAACCTTATAAACATTTCAGAATTTTGCATTTTCTCCCCAGTCTTAAATAGGACCAGAATTTGTAATCTCAATTTCTGAAAATTGGTTGTCTGAAAGAAACAAAAACTGGATAGATGATGATTTGTTTCATGTTTAAATATTATTTTATCCTTAATATATTTCCCCCTATGGAATCATGTGCTCCTCTTTGAAAACAATATATTGCATTATGAAATGCTGACCAAGTAAAAATATTTAAAACTGAAAATTAGGTGGGCAAAAATCAAGAGCTTCCCACAAGATGTCTCAGCTATTAATTAACATTTTTTAATTAGAAAAACACAAATCTGCTTCTGCACACTAATGCCACTGGTGATGGTGTTAGGGAAATCTGTGCTAGACTTAGCTGTGATCTGGGAATCACACTTTGCAAGGAAGCCGGATGAGTCTGTTTGAATTGGGCATGCATTCTGGAAAAACTTTGGAGAATTCCATTCTTTCTTCTCATTTGTGCTGCTGACAAGCCAAAAGAAACACTTCTCGTCTTCAGCCTTCAAGTCAGGCTTTCAGAAATACCAACGACCTGCAGGTGTGAAGGGAGGTGTCTGGGGAGCACGGGGTGTCCAGGACCCCCAGGAACAGGCTGGGCAACTCCACAGTGCAGGGAGGTTTGCATGGGAACCTTCCAACCTCATGCTCTCCCACTGTGAGTCAGCCCTTTCTATTTTTTTGTAACCACAGCCCGTAAGTAGCTTATGGCCCAGTTCATGTTTAAACATGGCCAGAGATCACCTTTAATTCCAGTGTCTAGCCACATTCAAATATAGGTTTTGTCTACAGCTCCAATCAGTCTCAGAAAACACAGATTTGAGGAACATTTCTGTATGATGTATCACACAGAGGAAGATCTTCTTTCCCCTATCATTTTGGCTATTGGGCTTTTCCCTCCCAAATTCTGAAGGAAAATACTAGCTAAATTAAAGCTGGGTGTTTATTTTTTGAAGCCCTTTTCCTCATCTTCCCTCATCAGATCCTCCCCCCTGAAACCCTGAGGTGTCCAGCCTTGGTTAACATCAGCGAGGCAGAGCTTCAAACCTGTGAGGTAAAAACCAGCTTCCTACACTGCTTCCAACACACTTTGGTATCTGTTACAGGCAGAACACTGTCTAAATACCCCAATCAAGGCAAGATCCCCCTCATGCCTTCTGCTGAGCACGGGTCTCTCTCCTCATGTCTGAAGCTGAACCCCTGTAGCTCAGGGCTTTTCTAGATATTTGCAGATCTCCAGAGATATTTTATTGCTGTCAAAGTTTGCTTCACCGGCAATAACGATGGAACAAGAGGCAAGTTTTGCTTCAAAGCTCTTGTGATCAGAGCACAGAAGATGGGAGGGCAAGAGAGATACAGGGATACTCCAGGGATTGTGAAACCTGAACCTGTAGCAGAATCAAGGTGTGCATGGACATCCTTTGGAGGAGGCACAGCTGCGCTTCCACCTCCATCTGTGTGATTTGCTGCGTGGCCCCTGTTTCCAGCACTGCCTTTTTAAAAACCAACCACACAACTAATTGATAATTGTGCAAAAAGCCTTGAGGGTTGGACAAGATAATAGTAGTTTTACAGGCACCTGGAAGGGACTGAAAAACTTCTAGTGTTTTTGATGTAAAATTATTATTTTTCTCTGCTGCTCAGCGTGGAGAGTAGCTGCTGGCACAGTTTCAATGGTTAGGTGGATGACATTTTATTTTTACATTTTTGAAGTGGCTTTGGGGCCTGACTCATACACATGATCCATGGAGCAAAGGAGGAACAGAAGAACTGGTGTTAAGAACCAGTGAAGCCCCTGATTTGTCTTGTGGTGTGGGCAGAAACAGATTTTGTTTAGACTGTAACTCCTAATTGGACTTTCGTCTGTGTCACTCTTCCAAAATTGTTTCTACAGCATGAAGAAATGCCCAGGAGAAAGCATTGAAGTTAAGGGCCTTGTTTTAGGACCAGCATAGAGAAGCTTTTCCCAGCAATGTTCCTCAGGCTCAAATCTGAATATGTTGTGTATTTTAGCCCTCACTGGGGCTCTCCTTCCCCACGAGGCTACAGACAGAAAATAGTTCAAGCAAAATAACTTTCACTTTTAAGTGAAAGCTTTGTAAAGCAAAGTGAGTGTGGGAGGGAGGGGGGGTTGTAGGGAAAGGAGAAAAAGGAATTCATTCTCCTGAGAGCTGAGTCTAGCAGGCTCATTGCACTGGTGACACCATCCAGATCTGAGACTGCACCTCAGAAGGCAAAGGGCAGGAGCTAGTTTGTTTAATTTTGAATATTTGCATATCTCTTTCTCTTGCTGTATTAGTATCAGATCTGCAACAACCTATTAAAGCTTTCATTTGAATAGCCATTATATGCCTGAGAATGGAGACTGGGCTCCTTGGGGGTGCTTAGGAATAAACAAATCATTTGTGGCACATGTGTTGTTCAAGCTTCAAGTAAGGTAAATGGAAAATACAGATTATGGTGCCTCAAGTCCTCTCCATTTTCCCCACTTGTCAAACATTCCCAGATTCTTCAAAAGAAGAATCTAGCCATATTATTAGCAATAAAATGGCTTATAGCTGAAATTTTGAAAAGATTTAACAATGTTCTTTGCAGGAATTGTGTTTCTCATTACATAAATCTCCAGGCTCTCAGGCAAACCACCACTACCACAGCGAGCCATTATGTCCTGCTGTGGCGGTGTCTCCACTTTAAAAAGGTAAAGATTCAGGGCTTTTTGACTTTCTTGTTTTCCATTCTTAATCTTTTTAAAGAAAAAAAAAACCCACCACAAACCCACAACAAACCAAACAATATATTCACCACAGAAAATCCCTGTAGATTCATCTGTGGTGGGGCAGATTGATCTGTCACCATTAGCACAAGTGACCCTTGCATGGCCAGGGATGGGCTGGAGAGAGGACATGGGTGAACAGATAGGGGGACACTGGGATTCCTGGATGCCATTGGGAGTGAGTGCAGGCTCCTTCCCCACCTCAATGATGCTGGATGCAGATTCCCAGAACACCAATACACTGTTCAACAGCAAAGCCAGGAGCAACCTCCCTTCACTCCATTCTGCCTCCTGCAACTGCACTCCAGAGCAACAAAAATGCTGAAATTGCCACTTGTCTTCAGCCAGCGTGTTTCTGTTGATGATTGTGGCCTTTCCAAGCCTGTAGGATTCCATGCTTTCTCCCAGCTACTGATGTTGGCTGCATTTTGACCTGGCTCCTGACTTCTGCACATGGACTCCTGAGCCTGAGATGTGCCTGGGCAAAGGCAGGGTGGGGAGCCTTGGTTGTCTGCTTACATCGCTTGGAAAGCAAATACCGGGAATGAAGTAAAATAATATAAAGTGAAATCCTAGCAAACAAGTGCCAAACCTGATGCAACTGAGTTTTTTCATCTTCCATTGAAAAATATGCCATCAATTGCTGGGCAAATTTCTCAGGTTGATATGGCAACTGGAAACACTGGAAATTAAAAAGCTGAGCAAATGTTCTTAAAGGAGAAAAATAGTCTCAGTCCTGATCAGGGATTTCCAAACTCCCTTCCTCAGCTTGCCTTCTTTTAAATTCACAACCTACAGGAACAGCAGTGTCATGGGATGATGCTGATTTTCTTTCCATCACCAGAGGCTTTTTCTTGGAGGGTGCAGTAACAGCTTTGGGCTTTTGTGTGATGGAGTTATAGACACAGCATAGCTCTTACTCCCTTTTCAGCAGCAGCATCCACCTACTAGCAAGGCCTGATGTCCCCAGAAAATTAATAATTTCACTCTTTTAGATAACCCTGTCAGTATATGGAGAGTAGGCTGGGAAAACAGAGTTCTGGTAACCTGTATTACTGCCATATCACCTATATCTCTTCTAGTCTCAGCAGAAAGCTAGTAATGTCCCAGGAGTCCTGATCCCTCCTGAACATGTCTGGTTGCATGGCTCAGTGGGAGTGGGTCAGCAGCCCACATGGAGGGAACAGCTCACACTGGGCAGGAGAGCTGCTCCTGTCAGGTTGACTGGAAACAAAGGAATTAATAACCTGTAGGTGCCCAAAGAGCAGCTACAGGAAGAACATAAACAATGTATGCTAAGTTTATGCACTGCCTCTCCTCCATGTCCAGCCAATTAAGTACAAAAGAGGAGAAGGAAATGGTCGTTAAGCACCCAGGGCTACCCCTTGGGAAAGAACTGAACAGGACATTCACATTTGCACGTCAGCTTCATACTTCAGATAGATTTAGAGGAGTGAACAAACAAGATGACCAAGAAACTATCCACCTCTTAAGATTGACAAGGACTGTACTAGCCTAGTATCTGACTAATAAATATTTTAATTTCTAACCCCTTGTTTTCAACCTCAGTTGCTTGAGCAATAATCTCTAATTTACCAATAAGGGTAGAAGTGACCTGTTCTGGATATGCCAAGAAAAGTGATGGGTACAACTGCCAGAGATACTGTGCAAAAGGAGACAGCCCTTGCCATAAAATTCTATGGCCTGTGATATGGACTTTACTGCCTTGTGCTAAACTTTGGGGCAGGTAGAAAGCTGCCTGCAAGGTGCAGATGGCAGTGTCCCCCAGAGCTCTGGACAAAGCCAAAAGACTCTTAGGTATGCTGTGATCACCATGGGGCTTGACTGGAGAACACAGTGCCATGCAACTTGGGATGCAGGCACAGGAAGAAACTGGTGGTGCTTGGGGCAGTTTTAGGCTGGCATTCTCCTGCCCTGTGCTGCTCCTTGCTGTTTAATTGGTGTCCTGGGACAGGGGATGCCAGTGAGGACAACAGTGCTGCCCAACACCTGGTGGGAACCTGCCCTCTGGGAAGACACCTACTCCAGGGGACAAACCCTACTTCCCCTTTACTCCCTCCCTTCACAAATACTGAGAGTGTTTGATAATCATGTCAAAGCCTCTCAGATCCAACTGACCATATCTTCTCAAGCCAGAGTCCCACAAATCATATTTAACAGAGCAAATTCATATTAACCTCTGAAGGGGACAAGGAGACCCACCTCAGAAAACCAGAGAGGGCAATTAGCTCTTATTTCTTGTTTATTTTATCTTTTCTTTAAACAAAAGATTACTATGCTTTTCTCTCCCTACAATGAAGTTAATAGATTTATTCATCAATTTTCCAAATTTAGACATCAAACTGATGTTTTTCTCCCACTGCTAATTTTATTCTTAGCAGCACTTACATAAAGGCAAGTATTGCAATATGACAAAAATACAAACCTCCTCTGACCTGGAATGTACCAGCAGGTAAAGTACAGGGGAAAGTACAGGCAACTTCTCACCCAGGTGCTCCAAACCAGCAAGTCTTTAAATAGAACTGAGAGGTTTTTAAATGCTTTTTTCTCTTAAAATCTACAACTGACCTATCTGCCTTTGTAGTCTGGCCCTGGACTACCAGGTTGTGCCCTCCCATTACCACAGTGGTTTGGGATGATGCTGTGTTTTGCAGCAAGGCCAGAGTTCCTGGTCTCAGTTCAGCAAGCAGCATTTTGTGTCCTTATGGGGTCTGTCTCTGTTCATGGAGGCCATGTTCATACTCTCAGTTCTTCAGGTTACCTGAAGACCTGTCAGTCTCCTGATTTTTCTCCCAATCTGTTTTTCTGCAAGCACAGTTGTGCTTGCACTGAACTCCCAAGCTCATGCCTTGAGTTTGCATTCTTGCATCTGGCCCAGTTTAGATGTTTTGGGCCCAGCCAAAGTGAAAAAGACTCCAGCCCCCCATGCTCCTCCAGCCTGTTGTGAGTACAGCTGGTCCTCTGTGCTTGGATTAGTGGCCAGCAGTGCACATGAGGAGGAGCTCCCATGGACAAGCTATTCCTCTGGTGACTCTTACAGAGCAGGCAACTGCAAGAAACGTGTCCTGCAGTGTCTCTGCCTTTCCCCTTTATCTCATTTCCCCGAGTGATGCTGTTTAATGTTGGTGAAAATGATGCTGCCTGCCTTGAGCACTGGGCTGTCTGCTGAAGAGACAAAAATGCTTCATGCACATGACCAAGAGAAAGAGCCACAGGGCCAAATTCAGACCCTGAATGTGGAGGGACACTGAGCAAGAGCCGAGACCAAACCTATAAACCTTGCCAAGCACACAAGGCACTCTCACATGTAATTACCACTTGAAGAGGGAAGTTTGGGTGCTCTCACCAGCAGCATGAACCTCTCTGCACTTCTCATTTCTGTGACAGCACCTGTTCCTGCACACTCCATCCCATGGCATCCCGTGACTTTTCCTGGCATAACAAAACCCAGCCCCCAGGAAAGCTGCAGGTTTTCACCAGCTCTTGCAATGCCTCAATCCCACACATTCCCACTGGCCCCAGTCGTGCCTCATTAGTTTGGCTTAATCAAGTGATGAGCCCTGCTCAAGGCTGGGGAGCTGGCGTAGTCAATGGGGGCTATTCTCCCTGGATAGACACATGTCACAGCCATTAGCATCAACAGGACTTACAAATGCACAGTGGAGAAAGGCCCCAATGTGTCCAACGTGCATTAGGGATGGACAGAGGGGTCAGTTCAGCCCTGGGGTAAGAGCCTGCAGCTCAGTCATGCCTTGCAGCAGGGCACAAATTCAACTCAGCTTCAGACTGGACCTAGTGGGATAAGCACCAAAACAAGAAAAGAGAACAAATGAGAAACTGGTATCACCTGGTAGGTGACTGAGTCCCCTGTAACACTCCCAAGAAGCTGGTTGGGGGCCTCAGCCTGTGCAGCAAACAGGTTCCCAAACACCACTGGCTCTCCCCAGGCTGAGTGGCAACGGCACAGGTACACTGAGTCTTTAGGGTTGTCAAAGTGATATCTCTCAACAGAGCTGAAAAAAAAAATAATTAAAAAAAATGAAAAGAAAAAGAAAAGGTGTGAGGATGCACCTGGGAGATTGTGAGGACAGTCTGGGGGCCAGCCAAAGCAAGCAGGGTGAGTATCAGCAGCAAGTGTGAGAGACGGGTCAATGCACCCTCCGCATGTGTGCTCAGGCCCCATCCTTCCTGCATAAGAGAGGGATTCTTCATTGAAATCAGTCTGCCCCTGCCAAGGATCTGACCTCCTCGGAGCTGCATCTCAGCCAAAATATTCAACTGGGTCTTTGAGTTTCCCACTTTTGGGGAGGCTTTTTACTTTTATATTTCTTCTTTTTTAAAAATTAATTTCTATTAATTCTCCTTAAGATTTAAAATAAAATTTTAAAATATTTAAAATCTTGGAAAGGCTTTTTAAAAAATGTTATCCCAACCTAGGTGTTCTCATCTAAGTCCCAGTGAGGGAAGAGTGAGCCTGGCAGGTCTCATGGCCCATGTTTCAGTGAAGCGCATAGCAGAGATGTCAGGCAGTTACACCAAATGGTTTTTAAACATTTGCTTTTCAATTTGTGCTTAAATGAATGCAACCCCATAAATATTGCCACTGGACACTGGGGTCGTTTTTATCCCTCATGAGGCTGTTTCATGTGTTGATGTATTACCTAGACACGGGGCACAGACCCCCCTGCATCTGCCCCATTCCCATGGAAATTTCTCCTAGAATTTTGGTGATATTTGGCTTGCCTTATCTTTTATGAAAGAAAAATCTAGTCCAAAATGTGTAGCTCCATATCAGACTACAGGTACTTCACTGGTACTCCTAGAGTTAATAGCCTTAATATATATCCCAACAAACTGTCTTTAGCTTTCTTCATATGTTAATTCCCTCTAATCCTGTTATCAGTACAGGTAGTTGGACAAACAGTGTGATAATAAAGCAGTATTTATAATACATGTCCTTCAGTCCCAGATTAACCATGAGATTTCCCAAGCACCTAGGGATTTGATTTACCTACTGTGTGCATATCTCCAGTAAAAAGAAAGCATCCAGGAAAATGTATTTGCTCCCACACAGTATTGTTTACCATCCACTCTTCCCTTGATCTGTATGCGGGTCTGATCTATGCAGTTTATTTATTCAAGCCCTCGATGATAGTTTAAAATGGGATCTGAAGAACTGGGACATTATCAACACACTGAAGGAGTTTTCTGTGAGCACCAGCCATCCTCTTTCTCACCTCCCAAGTGCCCTCTCACCACATCCAAGATTTAAAAAGCCAAAAGAAGAAGAAATGAAGAAGCTCTTTTCCCCATGACTGCTACAGGTGCTTACTTAGTTCTAGATAAATGCAGCCCACTTCTCCCCCAGCCCACCACCATTTTTTTTTTTTTTTAATTCCTCTCAACGTGTCGTAGCTTTATATGAGGCTAATGGAGCAAGGCAATGCTCAAACGTCAAATTAAACTGCACAGCTCTGTAATCACTCAGACTGACATGGCATAAAAGGATAATTAGTAGTTCATTACATGGAACATTGTTTGTTCAGCTAAATTGATTTCTCTCAGCTGCCCATGTTTTCTGTTTACTTAGTGAGTGCTCCACTGCACATTCTTATTTGTGAACTAGGAAATCCCTTCCCCTGAACTTTTTCCTTCCCTCTAATCAACACTGAGGATTTTAAATATAGTTTGCTGGAGGTAGATGAACCTCCAAAATTACAGACAGGTGCATGGCAACAATGGCCTGTGTGGAGCAATACAGAGTGCAAAACAAGCTGTGGTGGCTAAGGAGACATACCCAAGTATTCCAGAAAGGGCCATGTGTGTCCATCTGCTTTGTACATAGAAATTCCTAGCCTGGTTATTTGCTTTTCAACTTACAGTGAACTTGCCTTTCTCTCATATTGTAAAGAGAAAAAAAAAAAAAAAATAGAGGGGCTATAATCCTTCAGGGCTGGGAGTGGAAGTCCTGCAACAAAGTCTTCTTTAAAGCATCATTTTTACTCACAAGGACCCAGAGGAAATAGGAGATTGTTGTTTTAAACATGCTTTTCTTTCCTTTTGCAATTAGGGCTGAGGCAGAACTACCCAATTTCAAATGTTTCTAAACTGGCTGCCTCATGACACCTCTCCACTCAACTGAATTTCAAAATCCTGACAGTAGTTACAAGTAAAAGTGTTGGAGCTATCAACTCCCACACTCCTAGTGACAGTCTCAATACATTTTTATTTTGCTTAAAGCCCTAACTTCTGTAGTCATTACATTTTAAACAGAATTCTTGTTTAGGTAGAAAATGTGATCCTTAATGAATCAGAACATGGGAGAAAAACAGACAAATTACTTATTTTTTGAAGCCTATTTGAAAACTTTTGCTTCAGTGCTGCCTACAATATCCCAGACACCACCAAAAGACACATACTGCACCCTTTCCTGTAGCCCCTGCAGATGTCACATTTTTGGTTCTGGGGTGTTTGAGTTGGAAGGCATGATTGTTTTAACACGATTTCTGAAAGAAGTTTACACAGTTTCTCACGGTGACCCTGCAAGAAAAGTGGTGCTCGCTTTCTCTGAATTTCAGTGACATTTATGGGCAGGCTCATGATGGCAACATCAAACGAAGATATTCCCATGCCCTGCTGCTTGTCACGGCCTCCACTCCCCCTTGGAAGTGTTGCCACAACACTGAAGTAGATCGCAGAGCCGATGCAGCTGAAAGAAGATTTTTCCAAATGTGCCAGGTTATTTTCCGGGAAGATCAGAGCCTCAGCCAGCTCACAACACAGACCCACAGACAACGGTTCTGCCAGTTGGGAAGGGGACAGGGGGAGCAGCCAGGACCAGCGGATGGGTGGGAACTGTTTGGGCTCATGTCATCGTGAGAAAATGAACTTGGACCTGTGAGCAGATCAACCTCTTGCAATGCTTCCATCCTGACTTTACTCACCTCTCTGTGGAGCCTAAGGCAATGCCATGATCCCCCAGCACAGCCTTGCCAGTCACATGAAAAAGCAAAGTGATTCTAGTGAACCTTTCCAGATCTTTTCCCTCTTTCCCATCTCCTCTTTGTCTCACAGTAGGAACCCCTTTAAGTATGTTCACAACAACAAATAATTTCTTTTTAATTTCAACACTTATTCTACCTGTTGATAACTGGCCCCAGCATCCTGAGCACCACCTAAACACAGATATCATTTGCACCTGAATTCTTCCCCAGTGACCAAACCATTTTCAACCATGTTAGGAAGACACCAGGGTCTCCCCTTTAGGAATCCCTAAGCAGCTCTGGAGACCCTTTCAGGGACAGCAGGCACAATCCTTCAGCAGCAAACCCAAGCATCCTTGCATGTCTAAGAGCCCAGGGCAATAGGAGCCCCTTCATCTCCTTTGTGCACGTTTATACCCCTGAGCAATTCTCTTTCCTCACTTGGCTAGGGCAGGTTTCCAATTAGCCCTGTGAGGAACCAGTCTGTCCAGTGCCACACCACTGGCATGTCTGTGCTCTGGCCAGTCCAGCCCCATGGGATTCACCTCACTTGCTCCAGCGCCCAGTGAGCTCCACCTGTGTGTAAACACCTGGAAAGATGGAGACACATTCTCTCCTGGCTGCTGAACCAAAACCTCCCTAGAGAAGGACAGAACAGAATCAGAGTATTCCTCCTTTCTTGACAAAAAATTAAAAAAAGGGGAAAAAATAAAAGAAAAAAACACTTATACTTTATATAGAGGATTATTATCAGTTTGGCTGCTTCTGCTCTTAACTGAAACAAAAAGAAAATTCTGGTTGAGTAGTTGTAGTAAAAAACAAAGTATGAAGGATTGAAATACATTGTCAATGGTCTCTTCCTTCAATTACCAGCTCAGTGGCAGAGCTCACACCAAAGGCATCAGCAATTTCACTCCAATTCTTTCATCTGCTGAAATTATTTGAAGAAATGATTTGAAAAATTTGTTTCTACCTGTGATTACTTTTGGTATGATGGAAACCTCAATTTTTTGAATGAGGATACTATTTATTAAAAGAAAATAGGTCCAGAGTGGATACTGACTACAAACATGAGTATCAGCAACAATGCTCCCTATGACTGACAGTGGCTGCCAGCAGCACCTCCTCGACCTAATTCTTTAATGGAAATGGAGGTTCTTCTGCAGCTAGGCATCCCCCTCTCAAGGGACTCTGTAATATTTGTACTGTTACCTTCTCCTGTAGCACTGAGAAGCATTCTGCTGTAGGCTTTCTCTCTTTATTTTGGGTCCTGCTCTAGACTGCTCAGAGCAGAGCCAGCAGCTGCTTGTCCATACTCTCATGGCTTGATCTCCTTCCCCTCACTCTCCACCATGGATTACTACTTTCTACCACTCTAATGAAGCTTTTTGTCTGGATCTGGCTGGTGCAGAGCATGGGTGAATCACTGCTGGGCCAAACTCAGGATTCCCAAGGTGATGTTGCCACATCCCATCCCATCCCATCCCATCCCAGATCTGCAGATGATGGTTTTGATGGAAATCCTGGGAAATCACCACATCCTCCACCTGTACTGGTGTTTCCTTGATTCCCAGGTTCTCCTCTGTCAGTAAGGGGCTCCTCTCTGCTACTGGCTGCTTGTTGGAAATGCAAATTTAGGAAATGGACAGTTACCCTGGACTCACACAGCTAAAATCCCCACCAAAGTGCTCAATCTTCAAACTAGTTTCAGAATTTTTTTTTTTTTTTTTTTTTTTCCTTTCTCCCCTGGAAAACTCCTGCAGCATGTAAACTTTATTACACTGTCTGCCCTGGACAGCTTGCTCACTTCCACTAATTGCCTGGAAATCATTTGTTTGATCCAAGACATATCTTTAAAGGGAGTTTCCACAGACCATTCCTGGCATCTAATGCAAAGTCACCAGTCATAATGAGAAACAAACCAATCATTAGCTCATCTTCTAGCTCAGATATCCAGATTTTTTTTCTTTGCTGCAAGGGTCCAAATTTCTGAGTATTTGGACAATTACACCATGATCCATAACTGTCTCCATTTGAGGGCAATTAGGTCATTTGGGTTTGGACACCTCACTGCATAGATTTCTGAATGTGTCTGGTCTAGTAACAGTTCCACTGGAGCCAGGATCCACCATCCCCATGCATTTCCCAGATCCTGCTGCCCTTTCAGCAAGCAAACTTCTCCTTTGTCTGTTTAACTCCCTAAGTGAAACTAACAGTTCTGCAAGTTAAAGAAGCTAATGAAGTTTGGTTTCCTACACATGTACCTCTCATTATTGCCTTTAGCATCTGGGGATGAAGTTTCAGTAGAAGTATTTGACAAATTGGTCATTTATATGGGCTCTTCCCCCTTTCCTAAACTGATTTTCCACGGTATAGGCCACTGCCTCAAGACTAATTGAAAACCTCTTGAGACCTGTAGGAACTTACTGACCTTTGAGACCTTTAAGATTTTATCAAGCTTAGATGAAATCAGCAAATAAATTAAAAGGTCCTTGTCGGGGAACATACAGATGGACATAAACTTAATACTTTTGTAACCCTTTGGTCCCACTGGAAAAGAGACAGTGGAGAGCATGACACTAATTTCCACTGTGCCCCTCAGCCTGGTGGCACAAACCCTCCACCACTCTGGGAGAAGATGCCCAGACACTGATGACAGTCCTCTCTGACCTCCAAGAGTCTTTCATACAGCATCTTCCACAGTGCTGGTGTGTAAGTGAACTACTTCCACTAGGCACTGCACTACTGCAAATGGTTTATATTTGACTAAATAAACATATTTTCCACCACTGTTTCAAAATACCTGAAAGCAGAGTTGGAGTCCCCTTTCCCTTCTTGCATCCTTGACACAGTTTCACTTGCTGTGCTCTTTTTTGTCTTCCACAGTGGCTGATTCCCCTAAACTCCTGTACTGAGATTGAATGATGCTGAGTAAGAAGCTGTTTTTTGGTTTTGCCTTTCTTTGAAGCTACTGGATAATTTTTGCACATGAAAGATCAGCATTACTCTTCCCAAAGGATTCCAGAGCAATTACAGACATACATTAAAAAAACCCAAACATGCTTAAAGCATGTTAGTATGTACCAAGTAGACTGGAGCAAGCTTCTAATGATAATTCATTGCTATCCCAAAAACAATGACTGATCCACAACATTTTTCTTGCAGACGGCTGACAAGAACAAAATGAAATTTCGAATGGTGGTGAGAATTTGCCTTGACATGAGCAAGAACAAGGTCCAGCAGATTCACAATGTGGAGCAAACTCACTCTAAGCCATTCTGAAAACAAACAGTTGATTTTAACTGGTAAATTTGAAGAACTTTAGCCTTCATTGAAGAGATCTGTAATCCACATATAAAGCTCACTAGCGAGCAGGCATTAAACAACACCAACCACAAGAAGTCTGCCCTCTGCACAGCATCCAGCTCCCTCCCTTCTCTTAAAGTGTTCTGCACAGAACACCAGTGCTGCAATTAATAATTTTTCTCCTAGCAATGAATACATAATTAGATAATAAATCCATCTCAGTCTTGGAGAGTAGAGTTGCCATCTGCTCTGTGTAGTGAAGGCTGGAAAGAAGCTAATTCACCTGTCATTGACTGGATTCTGAATTACTTAAGTTTGTTAAAGAAAAAAACCCACAAAACCAGCCAGAAATGCAGCAGACTCTTTGGACAATGTCAGTGCCACTTGCTCCTGTGCTGCCTATTCCAAAACTCAGAAGCAAGTGCCTCTTTCCCACCCCTCACCTAAGTTACTGGCTGGTGATGGGACAGAACACAACTCCTGTCATCACCCCAGAACTGATGAAATGTTAAAGTGACTGTGAGTGCTTGGGGCTGCTGCAGAGGCTGCACAGGGAGAGAAACCAGCCCCAGGGCAGAGCCAAACCCACACCTGCCCAAAGCTTCCCAGAAATGGGTGGTGGAAACTCGAGGCAGACCCTGGGGCTTGTTGGTCCTCCTGGTTTTAGGCCCTGACCATACAGAAATTCTCACATGCTGAAAATCATGAATACCAATGGTGTCCCTGAAGCCAAGGGAGCTTTTCACATGAATAGATTTTAAAGAAAATGCACGGATTTACAGGATTAGGGCCTGAAATTCTTGGCTTTATGTCTTTCAATAGAGTTGTACAGTGCCAGTTACATGCAAGAAATTATATCACTTTAAGAAACCAAATATTGTCAAATGCCCAGAACTTTGCTGGAGATGATATCTGGGGTCTTCTTACTTGGCCAACTTGATGAAAGAGGATTAAGCTCCAAACAAGCCAGACTGCAAATTGAAGCTATAAAGGTCAATGATCATTATTTTCTGTCTGCTGAAAATAGCTGTTTGCTCCTCTGGCTTTGTTAATTTTTAACAATTATTAACATCTTGTCCTGACCTAATATATAAAAAATGCTTATTCCAATATTCAATTTATAATACCAGACTTAACTTTTAGAAATAGCTTTCAAGGAGAGCAGCAGTGTCTACTTGTTTCCGAACATACTGTGTTCAACGATATACTAGTTCAAGGTCACATCTCTGGAATCTTGCAGTATGAATGATATTAAAAATGTACCAAGAGACACAAATATTAATGATGAATTGAATAAATACACCTTATTTTCCCCATTCAACAAGCCTAGTTTGGAAATATCCCAATGAACAACTCTTTGACCTCCCACCCTGAGTGTCATCTCTGCAGCTTTTCCTCATAAATAACCATGTGCCACCCTGTCACAGGATTTTGCATCCAGACCAGGTATAGGATTCAACAAACAACTGGGGAGTCATCTTCAAGCCTCTCTTGTTTCTTTCTATGTGAAAGAGATGGCAACCATGTCATCAGTAATTAATCTGTCCATCCAGGATTAATAAAATTAAAATCTGCTAGAATTTAACAAGAAATGGAAAAACCAGTATAAATCAGTGCACACTTACAGAATTGCTTATTTTGGTCAGGCATAGAAAGATTAATGATCTTCCCCTTTCTTACACTGCAACAGAAGTGGTTTTTTGGGCCTCCAATTTCTGGCAAGCAGAATCCAAGGCAGGGGGAGAGAGGGGCATGTGAGAGCATAGAAGGCACACAAGGTGCAAACTCCAGGAGTTAGGAAATGGGAGTTACAGAGCAAGATGGCCTATTTTTTGTACTCTTTAATGTGAGGCCTGTTTTTTTTAAACCTCTCAGCAGGAATAGCAAAGTTTTCCAAGTCATCACCTAGCAACAAAACCCAGAAAAACATTTGCAAAGCAGTTTTGCATCACTGCCATCCCTGGAAGAACTAACTTGTT
Organism: Certhia americana; assembly: GCA_018697195.1. Classification (NCBI taxonomy): domain Eukaryota; kingdom Metazoa; phylum Chordata; class Aves; order Passeriformes; family Certhiidae; genus Certhia; species Certhia americana. The sequence continues at coordinate 11,351,314 of CM031865.1, read as the reverse complement.
GAAGGCTGAATTTGCTATGGAGAGGGATTGAATGCTCTGTTCTTATTCAGAGTGCTGAGACGTGCAGTCCTCTTTCACTGAGAACAGAAATTCATTAATGCACATACACGCACTTTAAGTGTTGCTTTGGAGGTGTTCTCAGAGTTTTTGGACCACAGGGGTGTGGTTTCAACTGAAAACCGTGTGAAAACAAATTGAAACAATTTTTTTCTTTTACAGGGTGTCATTCCACATTACAGATTGTGTTTACACACACGTTCTGTAATAGGATCAATATTTAATCTCAAAATCTATTCTTAAGAGCATTTAATTTCAAATTAAAATAATTTTGAGGAGTAAAATCCCACTTCTGCAGCAGATCATCTTTGCAAGGTCTGAAGTCACAGTGAACAGCCTGGCTTAATATGCTATATATTTTATGAAAGTAATTAATTTCCATTGGCACATTTACAAAACCTTCCCCCATATATTTGTTGAAAAATCATCTTTTCCTTGTAAGATTCCTCTTTTTGCCTTCCCACTGAACTCAAGGACTTTTCATGATGCTGAAGTTTTTAACTGCAAAGTCCAGTAGGCGCAAGGCCCTCTAGGAGCTGCTACAAAGGCTCTGCCCACACAGTGCAAATCTGAGCTTTCTGAGACATCTTCCAGTGTGCTCAGAGTCCCTTTCCAGCCATTTCCTCTCAGCCTGCAGAGGCACCAGCTCAGAGCCCAGTAACAATCTGAGCATGCCAGTAACAATCTGACCATGCCAGTGCAGTGTTAGGTGTTGTGAGTGAGCCCAGGCTCACCAGTCCAGTTGCACCTCTGTGCTCTGTGGTTGTCATTAGCACCACCTCTAAAGTTTCTGTACCATGTTGCACTGCACAGTGTAAGCAAATAATGAATTTATGCTTCCATATATTATGGGCAGAAAAGGCATAGATACTATTGGGAAAAAAGCCCCTAAAACTGAAGTTACTCAGGGATATTACTTACATTTACATATAATCTTCCCTTGCTACTGTGATGTTGGGAATACTGTTAATGAGCCTGCCCTATGGCTACTATGTACATGGGGTATAGAGCTGAACAGAATAGTCACATTAAATTCAGTATGGCTTTCAACCTCAAAATCTTCCCATTTCAAGTTGTAGATACACTTTTGAGAGGCATTAGTTGTTCTCCTTAATCACTTTAGAACAGGGTCTGCAGAAAGAAGAAGAATTTACTGGAGGATATGGACTTCACCTCACAGTGGTTATACATAATCACTGTGCAGCTTTGCATAAGGTCTTAATGCAGGATTGGTTACATCCCTTATTACTGTGGGAGTTTTACACAGCTTCTGAATATTTCCTGGGATGGTTTTGGTTATTACCACTTTGCTGCTTTTCTAGCTTTCACCAGAGAGTGAAAAACATTTGAAATTCCACAGGACTTCCAGTGAAGAACTCACTCATGAGCATTCCCATTAGAAATGTTTGCCAAGACAGAGACTGCTCTTTCTTTTCTTTGCTGCTAAATAAATGGTTAAACGCTGAGCTCTTAAAATCTTCCCAAAGTGTTCCCAGGCCTTGGGGAACAAGGATGTAATCTCAGGTTTGTGACCCACCCAGTGGGGGTTAAGTGCTGCTGCACAGTTTGTTCAGAGGAGCCGCTGCTCCTTTGCTCCCAGCTTTGTGCACCGCAGTCACTGGGGGTGTCAGGCAGGAAACCTGGGGCAGCTGAGGGAAGGATCAGGCCCTGCAGCCCTCTGTCTGTCCTTCTGCTTTGTCAGCCCTGGTTCCTTGCACAGCCAATGCCCGAACTTGCAAGCATAAGAGGGAGGACTGACCCTTTGAGTCCTCATTTCACTCATTTGATCTCAGCGAACCTTTCATCCTGTCACTGCTTCCTCTTGTGTTGTGTCTCATCTTTTTAACATCTCTGTGTAACCTCGACTTAGTCCCCATTCACAAGGCGAGTGAGGGCAAACGCAATCTATGGAGGGGTTGCTTTCCCCTCCCGAATCATCTTCAGCTTTACCCCTCTCTGTTCCTCTTGCTCTGATTTTTCACCTTCATTTTTCTTCCAAATTGTCTCCAGGTGGACAGTGGTTGTTAGGCTGGGGTGGGAAGATAGGCCTGTCTCAAAAATCAGCATTTTTGTGGAACATACACTGCTGTCATTCACAGGCTGTTGGGTGAGTTGCCCTATTGACAGTCCCTCACCAGTACCAGGTGACAACAAGTGACAAATATCATATTTACACCTGCACTTTCTGTGCTTTCTACCTGATAACAACTTAAGATCAGAAGTCAGCTTTTTAGCATGTTTTTAAATAAAGACTACGTGGCCTTCAGGCAGAGATGTGTCTGCAGCATGATGCTGCACTCAGAGGAGCACATTTCAGAGAGGCCAGAGTGGTCTAACTATTACAGTAAGGGCCTGGGCTTGGCTACTATTATTTTTCTTTAATGTCTTCTTGCAAAATAGGGATGTTTCCCTGTGATATTCTTCATGATTCCTGTGCAGTAGAATTCTATTCAGAAAGGTCATCACACAGCAGAATTTGGTGAGTTGGGTGCTGTGGTGGAGACAACTATAATTTCAGGCAGAATTCATATCTTCAATTTCCATCCAAATCATAATGAAAAACTCTTGCCCTTGTTTCATCAGGTGTATGTGAGTTGCTGCTCTGTGCAAGCTGCTGCCCAGGTCAGCTGCAGCTCTGGGCCTGTTTGCCTCCTTTAGTCTCTATGCATTGCTTTATATTAATAAATTCTATTTTTTGTATATTAATATATTCAGAATGACAATTGACATAGCTGCCAGCTGCTTCATATTGAGGCAGAACCACAAGCAGCAGCATTTTAGGGCCATATTAACAGCTTATTATAATAAAGATGCTATCTTGGAGCCCTCATTAATGTCAGTATTGCAGCTGTACATACTGCAAGTAGATGCATCATCATGATATAAAGTGTGTGTACAGCAGATGGAAACAAGATAAGGTGAAATCAAAGCTGTAATCTTAAATATGTAGTTTGCTGCTCAGTGAAGCCAACAGAATTCTTGAAATATCCATGGCCATAAGAGCTGAATATAAGCGTTTTAAGAAAAGCTTATTAAGAACACACAAACTATAGGTCACACATATGATCATTAGTAGACTGAGGCAGAGAAGTGCTAAATAAATAGAAAAATAAATAGAAAAAAAGCAGGAACTGTCTGCAGCTATATCTATTCTGCATGTGGGAGACAGGAGGAAGATGCCACTTTCATACTAGGATGCTGGCATTGGACTAGAAATAAGGATGGGACACAGCACCTACCAAAAATAGATATTTTGGTAACAGGAGTGTGGTACATTCCAGGGTGTGTGTAGCACACTGACTGTGGTCAATATGTACAGAGCTGGTTGAGAGATGCCACATTAAACTTACTCTAGCATTAGAAAACAGTGGAGAGAGACAAAGCAGCACACTGAGCTACTGCTCCATCAGTGCCCTGACACTCATGGAGTCAGCCTTCCCAAGGTCTGCTCCAAGGTGAGGTCCCTCTGAGGTAGTAGGCTTGGCTGATCAATGGACATTATGTTGAGCCTCCTTCTTCCACTCCTTTTATTGGAGTTCGTTTTCAAAACTCACTACTAAGTAACAACTCTGGAATACTAGTCTCACCAGGGAGGAAATTTAGTTCAAATTGACTCGTAATTTCAATTATTAATGGTGAGGAATGAGTGGTGTCCAAGACTGACTAAATAATTTTTTTTAGGAAATTTAACTGTACAGAGGTAAGTTCAATAGCAATCTCAGAAAAGTAAAGCAACAGTTTGTTTGGTATTTTAATAACAGATAATTAGTGAAAAGGACTTAATTCAAACAGGTGTATGTGTTAGTCTATTTTTAACATAGGTAAAGAATTAGAAACCTGTCTGGGAGATATTTTTGAGGTTTAAAGGAGATGGTAGAATGGGTCAGGCTCACAAAGGCAATTTGTTAACCAAGTTATAAATTAATTTTTTGAGTAAGTGAAACTTTCAGTTAAAACTTCTGTAAAGAGGAATCACATATATATATCTTCTATAGCTCAAAACCATCTTTGTGATGGGCTCAATTTTTAAGGGAGAAGTACTAATTAGTAGGATACCTTTAGCAAGATGCATGGAAAAAATATAGAAGCATCCCCTCATGGTCTGAACTGCAGAGTCAGGTTTTTTAAAGCATTGATTTAAAGATTTTTACCAACAGCCTGGGTCATGATATACAATTCTCACTGATAAGGTTTCAGCAGACATCACCAAGATTGGTTACTATTACAGAGTGAGCTGAATCTCCTGGTCAAACGATTGTGATTCAGCGTGGCTGCATTTAATACAGCCAAATGCAAGGTGATACATCTGGGAACCTGGAGGGCAGATTACAGCTGCAAGATGGAAGATTCTGTCTTGGAAAAACGTGACCCTGAGCGAGATTGAAAAAGTCAGTGGAGATAACAGCTTCAACATGAGCTCTCAATGCAAAGCTGCAGCTCAAAGGGCAGGTGTGTCCTCCTCGGGTGTGAGAAGGGAGGTATCAAGTTAGAGCTGGGGAAGTGATCCTGCCTCAGTGGGGAGCTACTCTGAGATCACAACAGCAAAACTGTGTCTGGTTTGGAGGTCCACTTGTGTATCTGGAAACAAGGGAGAGAGTTTAAATGGGAATCACACAAATGATACAGGAGCTGGAGAACCAGGCCCATGGGGGAAGATCTATGGAGCTTGATATACTCAGGTGGTTGAGGAGGAGCTTGGGAGGAGGCCTGGTCATTACAAATGTTGAATGAAGAAGTTCTCAGAGGAAGCAGGCAATTTCTGCTTCCAGAACTCATTTTAGTAATAAGTGTTGCCACAAAAGCATAGCAGAGCCTTCTGGGTTGGCAGGGAAGACAGTGCAACCAGCACCTCCTGAGAAGATATGTCACCTGATAAAATTTCACACTGGCATATGCTGTCAGTTTTGTCTGGGCTCCACACAACAGCAGAATTATTTTACTTTTCTACAGAGAACAACTGTCAAAAGAAAGAGAGTATCACACACTGCCATACCCAAACTTTCTAAAATGTGGCCTTCAACTGATTACTAAGGAGGCCAGGTCTGCAGAATAAAATGCTCTTAGCTGTAGAAGAATTAGTGTTTTATCTTTTTAATATTTTTATTAGTATTATAATTCAGTGATCTGGTCTGTCCTTAGTTATATGTGTATATATAATTATATGTGGATACAGTAACATATCAACTAAAGGGAAATTATTCTAGTGGTGCAAATCTCTTTGTTATAGTCCTAGATCTGCAGCTATGGGTGTTGTGGAGGAATACTCCATTGATTTCCAACAGGAAAATAGGCTGTGAAGACCATGCTGCTACCAGTTTCCTTCCCCTCTCAACTATCTCAGTCAACACAAATCCTAAGCTTTATTTAGAAATTACCCTGCTTTATAAGAAGTTGCTGAGCTAACTCAGTTTCCTAACAGTCTCTGTGGGGATCTATTTCAATTCTAGAGAAGTCAGAGTGGTTCAGGGGACATTTGGAGCAGTTCACTTGACTTCCTCAAAGAAAGCCACAGAAGCATGTGCTGCACATAGCAGTCACTGAGTTTCTGCTAAGTGATGCTCCCAGTTCTGCTGAATGATGAGCAGTTAATCCCCAAATACCTGCAGTGGTATGGATAACCCCACCCACTAACTGCCTGGAAAAAAAAAAAAAAAAAAAAAATTTCATGTCAGGTGTTTCTCCTGTAGTAATACCTGGCAGCAAACATAACCCAGACATTGCTTCCTGACAAGCTATACATGATGTGTCACGTTGCAATGTGAGGGAAGAGACATTTTTCCATGTTTACCACCCACTGTTACACTTGCATAAAGAAATGCTGTCTCCTGAGTTTGCTCGGCAGAGAGAAGCTCTTCAGACCTTTCAGTCCTTAGGCTGTCTAAACATTTCAGGAAAGCTGCTCCCTTAGAAAAACAGGTTGGAGGCTTTTAAAATAACCCTCCCACATAAAAATGCTTTCTCTCAAGTCCTAGGAGTTAAAGGAATTCCTTCCTGCCCCCTTACAAGGATTGTTTTCATAGCCTGTGTGAGGGGCAGCACTGATGGCCTGGAGCTCATTCCCTAATGGCAAGTGCCCCCAGCTCCCTGGCATATCCAGACTTCCTTAGTGCAGACATGAGGTCCAAGTCCACTGTCCCTGTCACAGCTGCCTGACAGAATTCAGCAGGTCGCTCTCTACATTTCCATTTCTGAGACTGGGCTATTTTGAGTACCTGAAAATTACATCACTAGAGGTGCTGAGCTGCATTCACCCAGTGACTTTTGCCATGTTGGTGCCTTACAAAATTGCTGCAATTTTGCAGACTGGCTCACTCAGCAAGAGTTACCCAGCTTTTTATGAAAAGCCTGCAAGGATGTCACAGAATATGTTCATAAATTGCTGTTGACATCAGATTAAGGAAAATGAATGCTTGGGTTTGGAAACTGAATTGCTTTTTTCTGTTTTAACTCAGTGGCAAAGGCAGAATAAAGACAGCTGAAATGCCAGAGTTTTGGTGGGCATAGCCTCAATTTTCGTTTAGCCAAAATCAAGAGCAGAGCTGAAATCAAAGGCAGAGTAATGACTGACTGCTCTGAGGAGAGTGCTGAATATCTCAAGCACATTGTTGAAGAGTCCTGTTCTGATGGCATCAACAGTAGCCTCATGGGATCCCTACATTTACACCTATCTGCTTTCCTGGGAAGAGAACTTGGGGTGCTCAGGGAGGCTTAGGGGAAGTCAGAGCTCAGCAAGAGATTACATATAAGAAAAAGTGAATATTATGAAGGAAATATCTTCAATTTTTTATCCCCTCTGTCTGTTGCCAAGGAACCTCAGACTAAGCTACACAGGAACCTTCCCTGGATCTATTTCTTGTAATAATCCTAATTGCAGCTCAGTTGGTGTGTGCAAAAATCCTTCTCCCCATTTAGCAAAATGAAAGGTTCCATCAGAGAGAGCACATCTGCATGTGCTAAAAATGGAAATGCAAGAGCAATGCAAAATCTATTAAACAAATATTTTATTTTTTGGGGGGAGGGGCAGGAATCTAAAAGTGCCAGGGCAGAACCACATAAAAATGAAGCAAGATGAAAGTCTGCATCAGAAGTTTCCTTGCCAAAGAGGTGTGCACAGTAGTTGAAAGTACATATTATGCTGCATTGTTGTACTGTAGATCTGGCATTATAAAAAGTCTCCTTTAACTATTTGGTCTGAAAGAAGACACACATGGTTCAGGCTTGCACTAATACAGAAATGTAAAAATACCCATACAAATCCAATGAGAGGCTCTGGGGAAAAAAATGGACGAAAAATGAAGGCCATATTTCACTCAATCCCTTTCCTATCAGTCATCCTTGAAGCTGTCAATCAGTCCCTCCAGCTGTATATGACTGATGTGTGCAATGGCCAGGGCTTTCAGAACAGTAATTTTGAAAGTCCCCCAAACCATCCAGCCTTCCAAGCACTAAGTAAATTCTGCAAGAGAAAAGGCTGGGTACAAATGAGGTGACTTGAGCTGCACCTTGACACCAGGAGCCATCCCTCTTCGAGCTTGCAGACTGCTATTTCATGTTCATATGTTGCCAGGTATATGGGAAAATCCTCTTTCTGCTGCATTACTTGCAGTTTTGTTAGTGGTGCTACTGTCTGCATTGTAAATAAGATTAATTTCTGCAGTTCTGAACTGATCTGCACTGGAAAAATCACTTATCTTTAAAAGACACAGAAAGTCCTGTTTCTGCAGAGAAAAGAAACCCTTAGAGACAAGGAGACTGGAAAGTTCAGAATTCCAGTACCTTGATTCATAATGAGTTTAAATATTTAGAAAACAGAAACAAACACGGTCATCCCTTAATTTCACATATAGCAATGCTCTTGGTAGCATTCTTAGTATTTTTCCAATTAGTTCTTTTCAAATGAAAACTGCCAGAACCTACTGAAGTCTTCAGGGACCACTTTTTGCCTTTCACAATCCTTACCTGCCTGGCCATACCAAGCACCATGTCCCATATCAGCAAGAATCAGATTTGTGGCTGATATAAATCAGGTTCTGTAAGAGCTCAAGATACCATTTAGCCTGAAATGTTTAAAGAGTTGAAGTGCTACATGCAGGTAACTCAGTATATCAGAGGCACATCATGTAGGTTGATCTATCTGTCACATATTTTGGATACCTTCATTTACTCCACAGTTCATTCAAAAAGTGTGGTTGCCTTAGAAACCACAAAAGTGCAGAATAATTCTAAGATAAGCCCAACTGATAGAATCACTCAGCAGTGGCTCAGAAGTACACAGCCTTTCCATACATTCAAAAAGACATATTGCATTAAAAGCAGGAGAGAAGGATTATTTCCTCATTAAAAAATAGGGGTAGAGAGAAGTGGCTGATTACCCAATAGAGGATGACAGATCCTGGGATCGTGTTACATGTTCAGGCAGCCTTAGCCTGGGAAATGCCCCTGGTCATCAGGGTAATCCTGTGGGAAAGGAGGAGACTGCAGAGGATGGGGAGAGCTCAGAGAGCAGGAGTCATCTTCTGGGCCACAATTGCCCTGCAGCTCTGGGAAGATGAAGAAAAGGAATATGCAGGTCTCCATATCTAGATGTTCCCTACAGAACAGGCTCTCTCTGTCTGCTTCTCTTTTCCCCATCCGTGTGAAGCACTTCAGTTAGGAAGCTAAATCTGCTCCCCCTTTTCTCAATGCTGAAATGCTGAAAACTTGTCTGCACCAAGGTGATTTCCTATCTGAAGGACATAAAGTGAGCTCCCGAATGGAATGTGATCTCTTCCAGCTAGTAAAAGTTTTATAACCAAGGACAAAAAAACCCCATAAAAATAAAATAAAATAAAATCAGGCACCTCAGCTGGTGTAAATCAGCACTGCCTAACTCCAGTGGAGCTTGCCTTAGGCAGGGGTGGAAATTTTGAGGTATTTCCAGTACATGGATGGCAGGTTTATTGGGAGTCATTAAAATTCAAGCCTTATTTTAAAAAAATGAAAGAAAAAAAATTAGAAATGAGTAAATATTCGAGACTACTCCCAGGACCATCCTCCATCAAGATCCCCTCAGTCTATCACTGGAAATGCTTAGACAGGGACATTGATAGCACTATGTCACCCTGCTCTTTGAAAGTTTTTCTTAGCCTTCTAATGTTTTGCATTTTTGTAGTGAAGTTGTCATGCATTTTCATGTAAACAATGATTGTTTTGCATTGCTTTCTAGAAGAAGAGAAAATTGATAAACTCTTGGTTTGACCAGTGTGGTTGGAGAGGCGACAACTTCACCCTCCAATCCCTGGTCACCTTTGGAATGGTATATATATCGAAGTCACACAATAAACTTCCTCTTTTCTTCCTTTCTTTGCAAAAACAGTTGTAGTGAGTGTGTGTGCTTATTTCATGTCGTAGCGTGACAGCACTAAGTTTTGGGTTTTTTGAGTATGTTAATGAAATAATTTACACCCACCCTAGCTGGTCCCTGGTTTAATATGAATAAATGTAAAACCTGATTACTGATCCCCTTTCTGTGTTACTTCTTCCCATTTGTCTGACATGCTTGCCTTCAGCTGGCAGAACACACTGGTGGCAGGTATGACTGGTATATCATACTTGAGGCAAGATATTAAAAGAGTTTCCCTTGGAAGGGGATAAGGGTCCCCAGTTTTTCTCCCCTTAATGGCTTAGAAACTGCATGGTTTTGCTCTGGTGCTTCAAATGCAGCCACAGTGCCTGAACAGCCATCAGAGGTGCTGCTATGTGCTGGACCAGACCCATGGCCTCTCCAGTAGTTTTATCAGGGAGCAAAATTCACCAGCTTACTGACACACTCAGACAACTGGGGAAAAAAATTAGGTTTGATCTTCCTTGCTTCTTGAATTGTATCAGATTGCTGACTCTGATGTTGAGAGGCAGTAGGGCCAGGGCAAGATTGGGAACAGGGCACTGTAGCCACTAGACGCAAAAGCTGATTTATTTCTTTAACAGTTGTTGCTGTTTGGGTCTTGCTTTAACCAGCCAGAGAAGAAATCCAATACCAGGTACAATCGCAAAGTGACAGTTCATCCATCATGGCTTGAAGTCTGCACATCTCTGCCTGTCCTCAGTGATTTGTTAACTGAGGTGGGTATTCTGAGTGCAGCAGTCCCAACATTCTGTTTTACTGGACACTAGAGCAGAAATCCCTATGATCCCTTAAGAACTAAGTAGCAAAAGAACCTCTGTAGATGCCAAGCTCTATTTGACACCTAATGACAGTAACTTGCTTGGCTATTATGAACATTAAGCCTTGAATAAGTACAGAAAAGTCAAAGCAATACATATAGGCAAAGGAGCCACTTGTAAAAAAGGTTGAGAGAATTTAAGCAGTCCTTTATTTAATATAAACAAAGAAGCTGATCCTTCACTTTGATCTCATCTATCCTTCCCTCCCCCAGAAAATAGAGAAGCAGAATACAAAGACCCAAAAATGCCAAGTAGGGGAGACAGAAAAGAAAAAGCCAGATCACCAAGGTAAATGATTGACTATGAGCTATTCACTTCACAGGATGGTGACACCAAATTTTGTGTGTGGATCCTCCCCATCTCTTCACCAAAGATCCCAAAGCCTCCTGTACTGATTTCACATCCCTGACCTGCTGCCAGTGCTGAGGAAAGAGCCATGCAGCTTTACACCAGGAAAACAGTCCCCATGAAGTATGACCAGAAACAGCAGGGCTAAAATAACAGTCATTAGGAAAGGGCTGGAGAGCAAGGAATACTCCCCAGAAGGGAGATGGCTTGGCAGGATAAAAGATGTCATGGATCCACTCATATATAAAGTCCCTCTGCCAATCAGATAGTGTCTAGAGGGGCGGCTTGCCCCTCTGTGGGAATCTAATTTCAGACACAAGATCACTGGATTTCCTTTTTCCTCAGAGCAGGCTGTATCTGCAGATCAAAGCCCCGCCAGGAGCTGGTATATGGCATATTCTCACTTGGATGGAATTGTAGCTCCCGTGAGTGCAAACATGGCAAGAAGAGAATACATCCTTTATGTGACATTTCCCATGTTTTTCTGACCACTCATATTGCTGGCCAGAAGAAACAGATTTAAAGGGCAGATTTAGTCAAATTCTGCTCTTTGTGCTTTTTCTCTGCTATTGTGGTGCTTTATTAAGGGTGATGAGGGATCTACCCCACCCACCCCAGTCGTCCTCCAGAGCAGGTAATATATAACTCCATTCATTGTGATGCTAACGAGTTCTATTTAGCTGTATTTAACTGGATATCATGACTCCACGAGATGACCTTTCACTCTAGGGAAGTAGTTTTAAATTTGATCCACAGCAAAGGAAAATCCCTCCAATTCATTGGCTGTGAAAGGTCACAAGTGAAATGTGTTTTGATGGTATCTGCTTGTGGTTCAGTTCTCAGTATACCTGAGCATCAAACTGGTCTGAATCAGCTTTTGTGCTGGCAGTCTGAGTACCAGGCACCCTGAGAAAGCACTGTGGAAAAGGCAGCCAGGCCTCTGGCAGTGCCAGTTGGTGTAGGCAGTGCTTAGAAAGGAGAACCATTGAACCCAAGGCATGTCCTACCCAGGATGAAACACAGAGGGCCTTCTCAGCTGCTTTTTTGTGAAAATATTAAAAATTGCAAGTAATAGTCAGTGTTAGATTCAAGCACACAAAGATCTCATGTAAGCATCAGACTGATGCCACAAAACACACTTGTAAATGTGACTTCCAGGACAAAAATACATAGAGAGGAAAGGAAAGGACTAAAACTGTGTTAACACTGTGGTGTTAAAACTTCACTGGCAACTCTTCTCCCCTTGGCTAGCGAGTCCATGCAAGACATTCAGCTTAGAATTTCTAAATAAAAGACTGTCAAAAAAATTCGTCTTGTCTTTCCTCTCTCCTTTGTGGCCATTCCCCATGCAGAAGTGTAGGGGCTTGTTTAGCTCTTCTCATCAAAAACCACTTGGCACCGTGGTATGGTGTACCATATACAGGGTGGGAAGAAGTGTTGTTTTACTAATTTCTCATTACTTAATGTTGGCATTATAGCAAAAAACTGGAGCTATCAGTCAAAAAAAGCCCAATCAAACAAGCAAGCCACTCCACCAAAGCAGTAAGAAGATTATCCTTCTAAAAGCTTTCAGTTAAATGGGGAAGGGCTAAGAACTGTCAGTCCACTTTTACCCCAAGGGTAAGGGAGACACAGGTGGCTGAAGAGAATTCCTCTCCCACACCAGCTTGTGGCAAAGCTCAGATCCCAACTTGGACAGTCCCTGCCTGAGTCACCCTTCCAAATCATAACAGGTGTATCAGATGTAAGAGAAACCAGAACTTAAGAAATTATAAAAAGTACCAAAACCAACATTGCAATGGGAAAGCTTAGTTACAAAGTTGTGTCAGAAAAGCAACTGTTTTTGTGGTGGCTCTAGTCAGATTTGTACAGCAGTGAGCTACTGCTAAGGTGTTAAATGAGGTCTCTTGGTTTTGAAAACTCCAAGGAGTGCCCTGAATTCCAGTCTGGAAAGCAGCCTGAAAGTACCTTTCCCTTCCCTAAAATCTTAGGACATTTAAAAAGCTCTGCTTAGACTAGGTTTGAGGTCACATTAGCCAACATGAGGAAAAAGAACAGCCTTTACACCTGCCTAGCCATGTCCAGTCTCTAAAAGAAACCAAACCAGGCTCAAAAAATGAATATTGTCAGTAACTGACTCCCCTGCTGATTTCTGACTGTGACAGCATAGGAAAAACAACCAAGTGAATGCCAAGACTGCCAGAGACAATGAGCAGCCTCAGGGTTCAGAATCAAGGTGTTGCTGCCATCAGAATGGTGATGCTGAGTCTCAGGAAGATGGTGAGCAACCAACCTCTGTAGCCTTCAGCACAAGGATGTCTCCTTCCTAAGGGAGCAGTGGCAGATGCATGGAGCAGGAGTGTAAAAAGTATTTGAAGTGCAGGAGCTTAAAGGAAAAAAAACCTGGTGACTAAAAAACCATTAGTTTGTTTTACCTAGTGCCATATCCACTCACTCACAGCATGCTCAAGGCTTCCCCACACTACTCTCAGTTCCCAGTGAGGTCTCTGGGCACATCCAAAGAAAGAAGACAGCCAGGAGTAACCACAGATGATAGTCCTGCAGCATATACCAGAGAGTCCTGGATCCACCACGTATAAGAGCACAATGCAGAGTGAATTCTTATTTTACTACTAACTCATGGCCAGATGGTGACTGGGACAGGCAAAAGTAAGGATGCAATGTGTGTTCTCAGTCAGATCAAATTCAAGGTGACTCTGACCTGTGTCTTTGGTACAACACTGGGACAAAGAAGTACAGACTGTATTCCTACATTGAAAGCAGAACCCAAATTCCTGCCTTGACACCTCCACTGTGGAAGAAGGAGCAGTGCTCTGCAGAACAACTCCAGCTGAGAGCTCTCAAGAATCTCAAGCTCAGCCAAGTTTCAGGTTTTAGTGCTGTAAAAAAAAAATCGAAACCCAACCCAACCCCAAAAACCCACCAACCAACAAAATCTTCTATGCAAAACAAAGGCACAAGGCCTTGTCCAAGTGTTACCCTGCCTTTGTGTTACAGTCAGAATAAAAAAATAAGTAGACCAGAGCCACTCAGCCCTTGAAGTTTCTGACCTAAAATACAGAAGAAATACACAGGGTGGTGAGTTAATAAAACACACCTGCAATAACTTCTTTTGGAAACATGCCTCCGCTGAGGTACCTGGCTTTACTCCCAACATTTAGAAACAATCCTCAAGTGTCAGTGACTGCTGTTTAACAGACAGCACCATTTCCAGGGGGTCCTAAGAAAACCTGAACTGACAGATTTCTTTTTTTTTTGAAACACTGTAATAACTTATAAAGCTGTCAAAGTGGGATTTTATTATTTAAAACATGCTCCTGTGTAAGTCCTTGTATGACAAATTTTAGCCAGCAGGTAATTTTTAATGTCAAGACTCAAGATAAACTCCAGAAAGCTGAAAATATATAGAAGCTCTGACACAGCTTTAATTAGAGGTTTGTAACCAGGTACAGGTAAAGAACTAAAATGTTGGTTTGAGGCTCTTCACTGTTAAAATACCACTAACACCTCTGGTATATCTTTCATAAAATGCTTTTATGCAGCTGAACAGATACATCTTTTCAATACTGAGTTCAAAAGTACAATCATCCTAATGAGTCCTTATCTGCCTCTTGTGCCTCTATTCCCCTTTGCTCTTAAAGAGTACTGTGGGTTAATTAAGTTTGGCTAAACAGCAATTCTTACTCCTGAGAGGAAACTTAAAGCGCAAAATAGAGTTGTGACTTGCAAAACTTTTTTTTTTTGACTGCTTTAGACATAAATGGTCAATTCTAGAAGGGCCTGTGGATCCAACTAAACGTCAAGCTGCCTTTGCCTTGGGACCTTACTTTGACCTTTCCCCTCTGAAATAAAATTATGTACTCTGCAATTACAAGCTTTGCTGAGATTCCTGTTTCAAATGTTCCTGTCATTGCTGCTTTTACACAGCTTTTTAATTCCTTACTGCTCCATCTCAGCTGTTTCTACAGACCTGCACAAACCATTCTGATTGATCTCACCTTTCCCTTGGAATAGATTTTCATGTAATTCTTTCATAGTGAGTTCCAAATCTTGTCTCACTTCTGATGTATAACTATCATAAAGGAAGGCCCAGTCTGACTTGGGTTATAGCTTAAGAAATAGTCAGATGTAGATTAAAGTAAAAAAAAAAAAAAAAGTTCTTTCTTTGTTGTTTATCATTATGGAAGCTTTCATAATCCTGAAAGATGTCCTTTGTTCTCACTTCTGTCAAGTACTTTAATTTCCCCATTTAATTTAAAACCCCAAAGTCTAAATAGAATAACTGAGGGAGAAGTGCTGAATTCTTAGGACATATCCAATATGTAATGTAGCGCAGAGCTATCTGAGTCAGCATTAGATTATCTAGTCTACATATCAGAAATTATGTAGACACCAGGGCCATTGGCACCTGAGCTACTTCTAGGACCATTGACACATTTCAGAATTTTCTTCTCTGTGCTTCACAGCCATTCTGAGATACAGCCTCATCCCTGCAAGGTGCTGAGCTCCACAACACTGAGCAACTTCAAGAGGAACTGAAGGGGCTCAGCACCCTGCTGGGCTGAGCACAGGCTGAGTGATGTGGTGGGTGGATGCTTCCTGAAGTGCAGTTAAATTTGCTGAGGCTTGGGTTTTCTGCCAAATAAATGCCAGCTGAGGAAGTCGTTCCTGCCCAGAGGCTTTCTTCAGTGTACATGTTCTACTTAAAAAAAAAAAAAAATACTGTAAGTTTTGTGTTCATAAACTGATGTTCTCCTTTTTCTTTCTATTTTGCCCTCTCTGACTTCTGCCCTCACTCCTCAGCTGCCAAGAAAGTGCCCCTTTGTGTGCGGAAATGCCCAGCAGTTCACAGAAGTTAACTAGAAAAGACACATTCAGCCACTTTCTGTCAAAATGCCTTGACACTCTCTTTCTGTCCAAAAGACCCTTTTGCTTTGGAAAGGCCCCCATTGAACACCTCCCCCTTTTCACCTCCCTCTTGAACTTACCCTGCAACAACAATGCAAAATAAATAAGTAAAAGAGGCACTTTTCTCCCCTGCCCCCAGCCTTTGCTGTAGTATTTTGTTGTTGCCATCTTCACTATTAATTTTATGCAAGACACTCGCAAAGTCCAGACTGATGCAAAACTGCTGCTTGGTGTTATATTCACAGAAATTCTGTTCCTCTTTCATGACATTTTGCTTTTGCTTCGGTGTTGTTTTTATTTGGTTTCTTTGGCTGTGGGAAGATATTCCCACGGTGGAGGAGCCCCTCTGGGTGTGTGTGAGGGAGGGACCATGCCACACTCTGCACTGAGAGCTCCCGGGGCATGGACAGCGAGGGTGCTGCTCCTTTGGTTTGAAAACAAGTGAGTAGCAGAAGGATTATCTCAAAATCAAACCACAGCTCTGGAAGACCTCATCATTTTGATCAAGGTTTCAAAGTCCTTTGGATGCCCATCTCAGCTCAAAGATAATCAGTGTCTGGTGTGACTCCTATTAGGCTGTGATGTGTTAAGACAAGTGCTTATGGTACTGTTTAACTAAACCTTAGCTTTTTTTGCTGTATAAAACTTTCTGACACAGGCCCAGGAATAGGTCCTGCAGTAGGTAAAACAAACTTGCTAACTCAGATCCCATGTTAATGGGCAAATTTGTTTCTGGATCCTCTCTGGCCAGAAATTGAGGGGCTCTAACCACTGTATATCATCTGGCTAGAAATTACTGGAGGTTTTACACAAGGATAGGCTCTTTAGAATTTGTAGCTATGTATTTTTAATACTGTCAATAAACTACTTCCTTGAGACACAGAAGGGCAATAATGGGAGCTGTTAACAAAGTGTGAAAAGAAACGGGCAAGCAAAGGTTAATCACATGGCTGTCCACTAATGACCTCTCCAGCCCTGAGTTTAAACCCTCCGCTACTTGTAAAGACCAATCACGTGAATAATTTCCTGTCTGAGGTAGTCTTTATGGTTAAGAATAAAAGCTGAGCTTATTGTGAAAAGAAAGTGCTCAGCAGGGGAGAAGGTTATTATTTTTAAGCTGATCTAAACACCTGGGTTTCTCAGTAGACCCTATTAAACTTCCTCCATTATGTCTAAAGATTTCAATCATTCCTACCACAGTAGTAAATTAGTGTATTACTGCTTAAAGCAGATAAGCCGTAGTGATGGGGACATCCTAAGCTGATGCTGCTCACCCACCCTGAAGAGAGGCCTATGCAGCAGGCTCCTTCACCATAAATAAGGCAACAAGGCCTGATGCCATCCCAGAATATCATCTCCTTTCAGTGTGTTGAGGTGTGAGAGGAGCATTGACTCCTGCTGCTGACAGGGCCATGGCACAGTCCAGGCCTGGGGCATGGGAAGGTGCCTGTAGGCAGGTTGTTCTTGGAGCAAGTTGTGCCTGAAACTGTATGGCGTGGGAAAACTCTGCAAAACCTTGCTGCCATCTCTTCTAGATACCTCCAGTGACAGCCAGAAGGAAAGCAGAAAATACAGAAATATGAAATAATGCTGCTTGAAGGTTTAGCTTTTGTAGAAAAAGGAATTCTGTGAGTGAGAAAAAATACTGCTGTCCTGGCCAGTGTCTCTCTGCCCTCACTCCCTCTTTCTTCTCCTCTAACCCCGACATTATTCATGAGACTCATTTCTTTCTCTTCTTGGAGTTATGATTCTGGAAAACGCCTGAAGATCAGCCTGTGTACAGAGGGAGTACACAGCCTCCGTTCCTCCCATCACAGCTTGCTGCTGGTATCTCCACAGCTCTCCAGCACACCCCCACCCAAAGCAGCCCAGAGCAGGCTCCTTAGCGAGGCTAGCAGAGCCCAATCCCTGGCCAAGCAGCCCTCCTGAGGCTTCACACAACGTGTCTGCTGTCCTGACTGTGGTTTGTTTATGGGCTTGTATATAAAGAGTGCCAGATTCTCAGCCAAGTCCAATTTATCTCTGGGTAAACTCCACCTATGCCATTTATTTCAGTCCTGATTTACACACATCAAACAAAATACCTGCAAATCTTTTCCCTTCTCAACTTTCCCAAAACGTCTCACCTGCCACTTTTAAACCAAGACAGTCTGCTAGAGTTGTAAAATGAGTGTGAAATTTTAACTCAGGTCAACATAAAGTGCCCAGCTTACAGTCTCTGGAGGGAATGATATTATACCTTATTAACCTGCTGCAAATGCTGCCTGAAACTGTTTGATATTGCACGGGTGGTGGCACTGCTTTTCCTACTTAATAAATGGAGTCCTTGAGTTTTCCAAGGGTGCACGAGAGAGAAACTCTTCTGTTCTGTAAACAACTGTGTGTCCAGTTTCCATGCACGGATACCCAATTTGTGCATGCAACTGTAGTTATTGTGCATTCAAATGGGGCACACCACTAGTCACGGGCCTGGGCTTCTTGCCAGTTTAAAAGTCAGCCCTTCTGTATGTAGAAAGAGAAAGCAGTATCCAATAGAAACAGTGCTCTGCATGCACTCACAGCTCTTATTCAAGGCTCTCAGAACAATGTCTAATTGTTAATCTTCCCAACACTGCCGTGAGGCAGGGAATATTTTATCTACATTTTACAGTCAGAGGAAACTGAGGTTAAGTGACTTGCCCAAGGTCAAAAGACAGATTTAATGACAGGCTCAGGATCTAGCCATGAGAATATGCTGTCCTGACTCTGCCTGCTACACCTTGGAGTGGGTGAGGAGTAAATGTGTCCTTCCCGCAACATCCGAGCACTGTCGTTTGCTAAAGGTCTAATCCAAGGAAGCGCAAACAAAAATCTGCAGTGGTGCCAAGATTAGGGAAATATCTCCTCTGTGGTTGGGCTCTTTTTGTGTTGTAAATGCAGAGGCTGAAATTTCCAGAGATGTGGATGCCCAATTTCCGCTAACATTAATAAGCTGATGTGTCCAAATCCTGTAGGCAGCTTTGAAAGCCTGTTTGTGCTTTCCCTCTTCCTACTATTCAGGCATTGAGTAAGGTCAGGGCTTTCCCATACCCTCTCCCTTCTCTGCCGGTGGAAAAATTCTGGCCATACCTTCACTTACTCTGCAGTGAATGGATAATGTCACTGGGGATTGATTGATCTAATACCCACAAAAGGCCAGAGGAGAGATTCCCTTGGTTGCCACAGATACTGGATCAGGACCTTATCTTTTTATGGCACTCATATCACTCTCACTATTTTAATATCTGAACATCTCGTGGTTTATAATATATTCCACTTCCTAACTCACCCATGAGATACAGAGGTAGCATTAATCACTTAATCCCATTTTACAGATGATGAACTGAGGCACATCAGACTACATACTCATTCCAGCCTGAACTACTCTGAGACACTCTTGGCATAGGCAAGAGGACGAGATAAGCACCTGCAGCCAGAGATTTAGACACTGTTTTAGGAGGGGATACTACAGCAAGAATGAACAGCTCTTTAGAGAGTGCCTTTTTTACATTGACTGCAAAGGGAGCCTGGATGACGAGACAGTTAAAATCCCTCCCTTCGAGACAGATACTGCTGGGTCAGGAGAATCCCTTCCTAAATGACTTGCCCAATGCCATGGAGAAAGCTAGTGGCAAAGGAAGAAATTAAGTCCCAGACACAATCACAAGGCTATTTTCCTTGGACTGAGCTTTGAATTCAGGTAAAGGATTTTTTTTGTTAAGGCAGGAAAAAATACTAATAAGTTTAAAACTATCAGCTTTGCTTGGATTAGTCACTGGGAACCTCAGCAGCCCGGCTCTTGAGCTCTGGCCTCTTTGACTTTCCTATGTTTAGATGTTCAGGCCCTAATGAGTTGATCTCGTTGATCTTTAGGTACCTATTCATATGCAAATCCTGGCATTCTACTTTTGCTAAATAGTCTTTGTATTAACACATGAAATAAATTTTTTAAAAAAAGAAAGTCAGGCTGTGGTAAATCCTCATACTTAGGTTTGTTTGCATTTGGATAAATGATCATGGTCCCTCTTTATATGATCTTGCTGTACCCCTGTTAGGAAAAGGCGGGGGAGGGTTGGCTGGGTATTGGGAAATCCAACTTTTAATCTCTTCCACATCATTGTAAATGTTTTATCAAAGAAAAAAAAATGTCCAAGAACTGAGAGATAAAGATGCAAAAATATGTTAATTCCTCAGTTTCCTCTTTGGCCAATTTTTTTAAATTACCACAGAAGTATCCTCATTCTAGTGTCCTAAGTGGTTTGTCTGCTAAAAAGACCAAATGTGTCTTCTAAGGCTCCAAAACCCATGGCCTGCCACAGGGAGGATGCCTTTTCACAGCAGATTTTGCAGGTTCACGGTGCATGTGCATGTGAGAGACCTGTACATCACTGTGCCATGCCAGCGCACACTCGAGAGATTTTGAGCATGAATCCTGACCCCAATAGGGAATGAAAAGGACTCAATGACTTCAAAGGGTCTGGGATTTCACCCATCATTTTTCAGACTCTGAAGCTTGCAATCATTAGTGGTCTGTTCTAAAAGTGGTGTCTGAAGAGCAGTGAAGTCATATGGGAATTTCATTCAACTCTGACAAACTTCTATCTCTGTTTGTGTGTTGTACAGTTATGTATATAACTGTATTATATAACAGCTATATTATATATATTTATATTTAACTAGATTAGTCACAGAGAGTAATCTGAAACATAGAAACACAAGGAAACTCTTGCAGGGCCTTGAAACCTACTCTGTGAACTACACACACACTTATATGTATTTATGGATGTCTGTATGAACTTAAAACTTCCAAAAAATAAAAAAAAATCTCAGCCTTCATTTGAACAAGTTTCTTGGAGTTGTAGCTGAGTTTCCTTTGCTGAAGAAAAGCTGTTTAGGAGCAAATGCAGGTTGCAACAAAATGTTAGGAACAAACTGTCCAGGATCTTCTTTCACAACAATCCCACGCGCTTACAAATCTCCCTTTAAGAATAAAGTGGTAGTGCAAACACCTAATTAAAAAACCGGCTTGTATTCAGAGTTACTAATTAAAAATCCTCATGTTCCCCCGACTTTTTCCCCCCTCTGTGGAAATCTGCAAGTTATTTAATTGAAGTCCCATTTTGTCGGTGCAGATGCACGAAGTGTCTGAATCATCAAACAGATTTAGGGTGTTTTGATTGTTGTGTGTGCCTCATTGCTATTCCCAGAATGTCGAGCTGAGCTTATGCTGATCGGCAGGACTTAGAAGCATGAAACAGTAAAAGAGTCCTTTCTTCTCATCCCAGCCCCATCCCCCTTGCCCCCCTGGATTTACATTGAAACTTTGCCAATCTCAGATCGCACTCTGTCTGCTGCCTCTGCATTAAAATGGAGCCGCTTGCCTGTTTCTTTGGCCCCACACTCCATCTTCAGATTCCCCTTGGCTGCCCTAAGGTGCCCCTCATGTTGCTTCAGAGAAACTTCTTTAAGAAGACAATTTCGTTTTCTGTCCTTTTTTTTTTCCTCCTTGTTTTTATTTTCTTTTTCTTTTTCAAATAAAAATCCTTCGCTGTTTTTACATTTGTGCGCTATGTGAAAAGAAAGGAGACAGAGGAGGAGAGAGAAGCCTGTTTTCGTCTAGAGGTGAAAACAGCCTGGTGAGCAGCAGGTGCAAAGCCCCAAAGCAGCTGCTTTCTGCTCTCAAGTTGAAGCGCCTTGGTCCCCCACCCTCCACGCCAAGAGCACTTCATATAATCCTCTCATGCAATTCACACTGTAATTGCAGATATCCAGACTGCTAGGGCTCATTTTATTATTATTTTTACTGATAACAAGATCTGCTAACAGGGGACTGGTTGTAGTAATTAGTTGTGTGTCGCTAGGCAGCTTCTGCAGAAGCAACTTGGATTCTTTTCCTTTCTTTTTCATTCTTTTTAGGGAGAGGAGGACATGACTGCTCTGCCCCCTCCTACCTCTCCTCTTTTTACCCCCTTGAAGGCCACTCAGAGTAGCACATGGGGAACTTTCCTGCTGGCTCTGTTAGGTCCCTTTATTATCTCGCCTGCCTCTTTCACTCCTTGAGTCGAAGGCTGTTGGATGGGTGCTAGCAATGAAGATTATTGTCTTGAGGACCAGCTTGTTTCCTCAAGGTTCTGCTTGTTACATTGCTAATTATGGGTCTATGGGATCCTTTTCTGATATTTGACTAAGTGGCATGGATTACTGTGTAATCATTTCCCACTGGGGAGGGGGATCTTTTTTATTATTATTATAATATACCTCTAGACAACTTTTCAGTTGCTTTTATTTAGGTAATTGCTCTTCCCTGTAATCCAAGAATTCTTATTTTTTTAATCATATTATGGATTTCACCAAACACTAGTTAACATGTTAATTACTAGTAAATACACACTTCTTTTTCCCTTCTGTTCAGAGTGAATACAGATCCTATGAATATGCTGTTTGTCATCTGTACCCCTTATGTGTTAACTCTGTCTAAGAGGACACTGCTGTTTAAAGAATTAAAAGATTCTTGGACATTTGGCTTCAAACTTTTGTTTTAGATTAGGGCTTAATGAGTTTATGCTTTTTTTTCTATTTTATTTTTCAAGTCAAAATATAAAGGAATGAAAATCAGTTTGATGACATAATTATTTTTAATAACATGAACAGACTTTGCAGTGCTGAGACACCATACAAAAGCCTGGAAAATGGGATCCTTTATTTAGTTGCAGAAAGCTTGATCCAGCTGCCATGAAGTCAAGGCAAATTTTCCACTAAGTCAGAGAAACTCAAATCAGTGTGGAAAACCAGACAAGTTTCTTCCAGAGTGTCCTGGTAACACACCAGGGTCCAAGCGGACAAGTGTGGTTCAGACAGAAGGGAGTGGAGTGGGGAGGAGATTCCAGCATGAATCAAGTACTAGAAATATTTTCAGTTTGCCTAAAAATGGCTTACTTTCCTGGCTTATGCTAACTGTGATTTTTTTCAAAGGTTTAAGTTACTGAGATCTTTCTTTTCAGCTGCAGTCCTATGTTTTGATGAAGAAAACTACTGCTAAACCTACCATTGCAAAAAAAAAAAAAAAATTTAAAAAAAAATTAAAAAAAGGTTGAAAGTCTCAGAAGCTCCAATAACCCCACTGCAAGAGTGCTTCTGGGAAAACGGTGCTGGGGTACAGTGACTTTAAGGAACCTCAAGTCAGATTGACACAGAACCAGAAAGTTAAAAAAAAACCCTTATTTTGGGTACTGGATAAGTGAATTCAGACTGAGATGTAAATGAGAACAGTCTAAGACTGATTTATTCTGTGCCATTCTCTAAGATGTCAAAGACTCTTTCTGGCAATGAGGAACACCCCAAAACACTGGTGCCCTCTGGGGACAACTCTTCTCATGGGCCATGGCTCATATGTCAGCATGTTGAGTTTCACACCTTTTTATGGTTTTTTTTCAATCACTCCAAAACTGGTGGCAAAAACTTTCAGCTGAGCTATGCAGGCCAGCTAAGTGTTGTCAGAATCCAATGTACCATGACAATAATCCAGCCAAAAGACAGTGTGCTGGTGCAAACCCTCCTTATTTATTACATTGTTTTATAAACAGATACTTGCCTAAAAAAGCATAACAACTCTGAGCTCTGAAGCCTCTGGTATGTTTGCCTACGAAGTTGCATGGCTTAGGACTCGCTTGTTTTTAAAAATGGCTTGGTAGCCTCTTCTCAAATTTCAGCCCAAAGAGCTGCTGCTACTTGGAGCAAAGTAAACACAGTCCAGTATTAATTCTCAGCAGTCAGTCCAAAAGTCCTTTTCCTGGGGGAGGGGGGGGGGGGGGGGCAACAGGGATGTCCACAAGCTTTCAAAATAAACATAATTCAAGGTGACACTAGCACACCAGGACTTGCATTAAGGATATGTCAGAAGAAGTAAATTGCAGGCTGGCAGAGTGGGAGAGAGAGCAGGTCAAGTGATATTGTGAAAAAAACCCAACTGTTGGCTCCTATAAAACTTTCAAGCAGTTCAATTGGTTCAGTGTAAATGCTGTTAGTTGTAAAATTACTCTGGATTTAATCCATACTGTCAAAAAAGTTTGCATTCTTTGCCATTAGAAATGTGAACTTCTTAGAGACACTCCTGAAGATGAGATTTATTAGGCTCAAAAGTGACAACTCCTGACTATTTCCTGGAGAAATGTATTATTCCATCTCAACTAAAATTAAAAGAGGTCAAATAAACAACTCCGAAGGCTGGAAAACTCAATTTCTTGCCCATCCAATTATGCTAGCTAGACCAGCCTGTACAATTTTCCATTCTGACTGTTATGAACTGTGTGTGGTCCCTTGACTGTACCATACGAGCTGGAGCACTGGAGCACAATAAGGCATGTTAGAGGCTGTCAGCATGCTTTAGGATCTCCTAATTCTTGTTCACTGTAATTACACTGCTGTGTACAATATAGCATTTGAGATGACCCTTTGAGCAAAATTTCTTATTTACATCTGCAGACTTTGGAAAAGTTCAGTTTGAGAGATAAAGAATGCTTTTTGGTTTGTTTTTTTTTTTTTTTTTCCATTAGATGCAATCAAAACTTTGGGTACTAATACAGGAGCTTTTCCTTGGTCCTAGGTTGTGGCCTTAACTGTGCTTTCAGGCTCTCCTTTTCATCCATGTTTATTTATGTATGGATTTTTCTTTTTTTTTTTTGATACTGACCTGCTTTGCCCCCTGATCACCTATCCTGCATTCTGGTTGCTTTGCTGTAATTTGTTTGTTTACCCTTTCAGTGCTGCTTGAGTAGAACATTGCAAAATCTTTTTAAGCACAAAACAATCTCCAGCTCTTAAAGAAGAATCCATTTTTATTTAAATCAAAGCAATAAAATCCAACCAGCTTTTCTGTCTCTTGCTCCTCCCAATGCACACATACTTTCCAGCAGTTACGGAATTATAGAGGCATCCTACAGAAAACTGCTCATATTTTCATCTCAGCAGTTACCAGCTTTTTTAATAATGCAAATGGGCATCAAGAACAATCCTTCCACAGCAAATGGGAAAGTTACAGCACTGGCTTGGGAAACCAGTGACAGCAGCAGCAGCACAAGCAGGATTTTCAGAAAGTGAGAATTCCCTCGTCATATGCAGAGGTATGGAAGACATTTCAGAAAGGCCAGTAATGAAGGAGGAGAAAATGTCTCGTTTGGCAGTCACAACTTGGTGCCCAGGGTCTGTGAGGGGCAGTATGCTCAGAATAGGAGCAGGGTGGGATGTAATAACTGATGGGAGATGTCTGCAGCAGTGGGAAGGGTGCAGAGGTCCTTGGGCAAGCATGTACTGTCTCATTTTGGGACACTGCTGCAGAGAAGGACAGGGCTTCATGTGGAGAGGCTGGACTCAGCCAAAGTGGCATGAGGCCTGCATAGTGGGAATGGCATCCATAATCACATTAATTACAGTCATTGAAATATTATGCAGGAATAAGGAAGTCCAATGTGTACAGCTCTGTGTTACCATCTGCCCTTTCCCTGCAGGTTAACAGCACTATAGGATTGTGTCTGTGGAGATTATATAGGGAGGAGCTACTCCCTTCTCCCCTCCTTTAACTCCTTGCAGTCCCAGGGTCAGTTACCCAAGGAGGTCTCCTCACATGACACTTGTATTTCAAGTGTCTCCTCCTGGTCCCTTGTGCCCATATCATTCACTCATTAAGCATCAAATGCCCAACCCAGCTCATGGTAAACTCTGGTCCTTGTGATGATTTCAGTCAAAAATGCCTTTGGGCTCTTCCTCTCCCTTGGGAGGATAAATCTTCAAAAATTGTCCCACCACACAGCTCAAAGGGGTGGGTAATAACTCACTGAGATGCTGACTCCACCCTCAACCTGCTGTTGTGGGGAGAGCTCTGGTATCCCCAGCCTGCCTACATCTCTCTGCTGTCTCTGGCATTGCTGTAGCATCAGGGAAACTGGTGCTTGCACAAGTCCTGCTCTGTGCCCAGAGCTCTGGGGTTCTATAACAATGCTACAAGATGTAACATAAATAAGAGCAGTATGTGGGCAGGCAGACACCACCCAGTGATTTACATGTGCAAATACTTGTACCAAATTTAAAAGCTGCTTGTGAAACTAAGGCTGTAAGTGTTGCTGAGGCTTCAAAGCAGTAAAAACCACCATTAAAGCAGTCAATTAAAGCACAATTACACACAACAATAACACACCTAACTGCTGTGGGTCCAATACAGCCATTCCCAAACTGGTCTGAAACATTTCCTATGGCAAGTTTCACATTCTGTGCAATTGTTTTCTACTAGTTTCATCTCTGTATGAATTAGAGCAGCACTGGAACGACCCAGGTAAAACTGGGGACCCATCCTGGTAGTCAACATAAAAAGTCATGGGAAGAGAGAATTATTTTAGTTTCAGCAAATATAAATGGACATGTTGAGGCGAAAAAATGGGTTAAAGGACTTGCCAGAGGTTATAAATTAGGTCAATACCCAGGGCTACAGACCTCTGGTCCAGTGACACATCCACTGCACAGCCCTGCCTCATGCTGACCCAAACACTGAGTTTGGTTTCCTCCCGTCTGCACAACACTTACAACACCTACTAATTTTCTACTCTCACCAACAATGAGGACAAAGGGCAGATGACTGCATTTTGTTCCTCTGTGACTGCCAGCTTTTCACAGCCCTTACACAAGCTTGAATAACACGTGTTGCATCTGGAGTGCTGAGGGCCATATTTTAAAGTCCTCACCGCCTGGCAGCTCCTCCAGAAACAGTGACGGGAAGCAACCACCAGCCAGATGTTCAAAATAACTCAGTACCAACTTGCTGAGACCTTTGGCCATTTACACAGGGGTCCAAAGAGAACAGAACAATTTTGAAAGTCTGCAAAATGCAGACTGCTGGATATTTTTAATATAAACATTCTTCAAGGTCCAGTACTTGTAAGCCAAATATTTAAGGAACCTTGGTAGCTAGGCTGTGGGCTATCTGGTAATAAAGCTCACCTATCCATGGGAAAACAAACTGGTTTGTCTTACAAAAAGAAGCGCAAAAATTCTGTGCCATGACAAAAGGGCTTTTAAAAAAATTGCAAATAATACCATTTTTTTTGAGATAAGTAAAAGGCCTACTCCATTCCTTCACATTTTTGCGATGGGATCCTGTTCTTAGAATCATAGAAATTATTAGGTGGGAAAAATATCTTTAAGAAGTCCAACCATTACCCAGCACTGAGTCCTCTGCTAAACCACATCCCTAAGCACCTTCTCTACACTTGTTCTAAGTACCTCCAGGCCTGGGGACTCTACCATTTCCCTAGGTAGTACTTGACAACCCTTTCAGTGAGGAAATGTCTCCTATGTCTAATCTAAAACTCCTCTGGTATAACTGGAAGCCATTTCTTCTTGTCTTATCCCTTGTTCCTTGGAGAAGAGGCTAACGTTCACCTGGCAACAACTTCCTTTCAGAGAGTTGTAGAGAGTGATAAGGCTTCCCCCCTGAGCCTCCTTTTCTCCAGACTCAACACCCCCAGCTCCCTCAGCTGCTCCTCACAGGACCTGTGCTCCAGACCCTTCTCCCTTCTGCTGGCCTTCTCTGGACTTCAGCCTCTAAATGTTTTTTTATAGTGAGGTGTCCAGGACTAGACACAGGCCTAGTGAGGTGTGACCTCACCAGTCCCAAGTACAGGGACCAGTCACTGCCCTGGTCCTGCTGGCCACAGTATTGATGGTACAAACCAGGTGCCGTTGACTTTCTTGGCCACCTGGGCACACACTGGCTGATTCTTACCCATAAACACCAACCCTATCATCACCATTATTAAGTTCTAGACAGTCAAACCACTCCCTAATACACATGGCTACCCATGACCTGTCCTTCCTCACCTGGCCCTTCTGAAGAGTTTATAGCCATCCACTGCAGCCTTCCAGTTGTGCAAGTCATCCCACCATGCTCCATGAGGGCAAGGATGTCATCGTTTTCCTGCTGCACCACACCTTCCAGCTCCGCCTTTTTGTCATCCACGCTGCCTGCACTGGTGTCCCTCACACACCTGTGTGTCTCCCCCAGGCTTATCTACACCCAACTCATGTATCAAACAAAACACCAATGTTAGCAGTGCCCACACACACATCCCCCTAGTCAAAGCCAAACTCTAGCTTTTAAGTCCTTTTATTATTTTTATAAGCCAAGGGCGACATGTTCACCAGAGTTTAACACAGCTCTATTTCTCCCCAAGCCCCCCATTTAATTTTAAGAGGGGGCCAGCCCAAATATTTCAAACTCCTGCTCCATTTCTTTTCCTTCCCTTTTCCTTCCTCCCTTCCTCCCTTCCTCCCTTCCTCCCTTCCTCCCTTCCTCCCTTCCT
>CM031865.1:11304613-11323312 GCA_018697195.1 Certhia americana | reverse complement strand
CCCCCTCCCTCCTACTCTGTTCCCTTCAGAAGCCCCCAGGATGACACTGCTCATTGATGCTTCTCCTTCATTAGCATTTCAGCAACTTGGCTCAGTAGTTTCAGAGACAATCCGTCATGAGAAAACTGAAGAATGTGCCCCATTTGCATGATTCTGTGCCAGAATGCAACTTTTTCTCAGCTGTTCATTGTGTAATTTCCCCTTGAGACTTCAACTTTCCCATGAAGTCCCAGAAATCATATTATAGAATTCCAGACCAGCTGCAATGCTCCAAAGATTAGTTTTATGGACATTTTAACCAATCTCACAGCTCTACAAAGAGAATCACATACATAAGAAACATGGTTTTACTTTCTGTTGTTAGGAAAGGCAATGTGCCCACTTGAATAAAGTTCTTTGAAACTACAAGAAGGAATTTATGCCCCATGATGAGAATGATCCAAGAACTGTTGTGAATCCTTAGGCATATTTTTAACTTCCACTTGTCCTGCCTTAATTATTTTATTCCTCTTACAATTAAATGTTTGTAATCCATTTTGAGAGTCTTTCTGAAATGAATGGATATGCAAACAACTTGATTGAAATGCTCAGTGCATATGACTAAAAGTTACTGGCTCTCACACATCAGCAGAACAAATCAAGCTTTTCGTTGTTGGTTTTAGAAATCAAAAAGTGGTTTATAAAAAAAGACAGGCAGATAAAACCTGCTTCTAATTACTTTCTAGAGGGCATCTGAGTTTGTAGAAATAGAAGAGTTTATTATATTAAAAGTAAGCAAGAAACTGAAAATTGGTGTGAAGCAATCAAACTACTTTGTCAATTAAAATGTATCCCATTAGGAAAATTAGGCACCTGTTCCACAAAAGTTAGACAATGGAGCAAGGGAGAAGAACACTGCATTTTAACAATCTGGTTGCTAATTAAATTCTTTACTTTTTCCTATGTACGCCAATAACTATCACTTTTCCCGTGTAATTTTTAACCTACTGAAACAGAACTAATTTTTAATTATTCTGCCTCTTTAAACCACCAGATCTTTTCAATGCTTTCAGAGCCAGAGCATATAAAATGCAAATACTTAGATAAATATTTTAAATACAGTCTGGATACTTTTTAATACAGATTTTTGTTGTCCCCCCTTCCCCCTGCCAGTAGGGTTGGCTGTGTGAAAATCATCCTTGTTGACTCAGGTTAATCTATGAAACAAACGCAGGGACATACTCACACTATGTGAGTGATTACTTACATATATCCTTGCATTTTTGTGTGTGTGTGTGTATATATATATATATATATATATGTGTGGTGCAAAAATCCTATGGAATTAAAGCTTGCCAAGATTAGGACTTCATAAACAGATAAATTAGGGTTCTTCCGATGTGAAAGATAGGTGTTTTTTTTTTTTTTTTTTTGGTGAGAAGCTCACACGGTGATTAGAGTGAGGTTGTGGAAGATTTCATTAATTATAGGTGACTGGTTTTCCTCTCAGAGGACAGCTCAGGTCCCCCAGCTCCCCCTTGGCAGCTCATCTTAAATTGTTGTCTAACCTTTCCCTTAATTCAGCTCATCTTGAGCTGATGGGAACTGCTTTCATTCCACCTCTTGTGGAGGTAATGAAACAATCTTCTTATTCACTTGGTTCCTCTGAGCCGGTGACACACAACAAAAAACCCAGGGCCCTGATTAATGGCCGCTAATTAGCAATGTTAATGACCAGGTGTCCAAGAGCATGGCCAGCTTCTCTCAGCATGGAGTGATCCCTCAATGAGGGCCCTGCAAATCCAGCCCCAGTGACCCTTCCCCTCAGCTGCCAGTAATGAAGCTGAGCTCTCTCATTACACCCAGGAGAGGCTCAGGGGGAGGCCCAGGCCTTGAGAGCCAAACCCTTTCCTTCGGCTCTAGTGGGCCTTCCATTAATTAAGGTCAGCATTTTTGCTCTCCATCCCCCCCAGCCTCAGCCTTTTCTCCATTAAAAAAAAAAAAAAAAAGCCAACAAAACAACACCAAAAATCCCCCAACCCTCAAAGGTAAAAGATTTGGATGAAGGAAGGCTTAGTTTTCTCAGCTTTCTCTGCTTTCCCAGTGATAAATATGCTGTTTCCCAGAGTGTTCTGCTGCTTGTAGCCCCTTTTTGCCCCTCATGTTTTGAGCCCTCTAGATCCAGCTGTAACCTGAGGGAAATCTCCACCAGCTACAGTTGCTCTCTGCCAAGCCCTCTACCTTCCACCTTTTCCAAGAAAAAATATTTGTCAGAGCACGGAGGTGGAAAGATGCTTGTGCTGGCAAAGGAAAAAAGTCGTGCGTGTTAGCTAAAAACTCAAATGTTCAACTCCACAGGTCAGACTGGCCATGCAGAAATGTATTTATATATTATTTCTCATCAATGTTTTTGTCATATTTACTGCTCTTAAGTTTAGCCACATAAAATGTGACCTTCAACATAAACATCAAGTAAAATATGTCACTTTGGCATCAGTTTGTTACTCCTTTCCTGCAGCAGCAGCACCAAGAGGAGGTGTCCTCTGCTCTCTGCCTGTGGGCTTGGGACAGCAGAACGGGGAATTCTCCCTGTCCAGCTGTGGCCATGGTGCAGACAGGGTTGCCCGGGCTGCCAGCTGCTGCCCGAGCCTCTGATCATCATGACACGGCCCCTGTCTCCTAGGACAGGCTGGGGGGATGGCAAGAGTTTGTAAATTCTAGAAATCAATCTTGGTTTCGGTGGGAGGGAGCCTTTGAAGGATGGGGGACGTTAAATCAGCATGCATGCAGCACATGGCTACAAAAAAGAGCCAAATGTTTTTAGAAATAGAGAGCTGTTTCATTTCTGCTTGGCAACTTAGCAAATGTAGTCATACAGGAGCAAAAAAATACTTGTAGTGCACCTGCCTGTGGCCTATGTGGTAAGGCTGAGTGCTTCTGAAGTTTCCAGAAATTTCAGAAGTTGGCTTTATTAGCTTTGACAATGCAAATATTTTCTTTCAATTGGAAGAATATTACTACAAGTCTCTAATTTTTTTCTAGTTGTGCACTGTGAAATGAAGACACAAAATTAACATGCATTGAAAGGGAGTAGTTAAGGGAGCTGATGGGGTGATAGGAAGCCTTTTACTCTAGGTCACATCTTGAGCTGGAAGTGACAGAAAGTTAATACTACAAGAATGCCATTTGGTGGCTGTTCTAAGATAAGGGGGAGCCAAGCTCAAACTTTAATGTGTTAATGCCTCCACAAATGCATTAGCAGTAGTTGGGGAGGTAGCTGGACACCATAGTGCACCAATTGTTTTCCTATAAATCCTTAAAGGGGTGATTTCCATCTGTGTAATACTGTCTCCTCCCAAATGACAATTATTCCCTGCTCTCTTGACTGTCTGGGCATTATAGCAGTGACTAACATGGAAAATTAATATCAGGATGATAATGCATTTGGGTTTTTCCGGTAAAATTTTATGAGTTACAGAAAAGAAAAGGTGTTGCCTTTTGACGTGGCTGGATGGCTGGGCACAGGAGGTGATGCTGTGCTGACAAGGCTGCCCTCCAGCTGCTGGACTTCTATGCATAAATAAATTACTAAACTTTTCATTCTTGCATCTTGAGGCAATTTTACTGGCACCCAACTTGACTAGAGAAAAATCTTGCAAGATGTACTGGTTCATTCCCCGTCGATTACTCTCTCTCCATGGATCCTTGGACTTTCTAAGTGGATGCAGCCTTGAAATTTTGCTGCTTTCACCTTGCACACAGCAGGTTATTCAGTAAGGACCTGTTCTGGCTCTGGCTTGCTTCACCTGAAACTGTAATCCTACAGTAGGTCAGCTGTCTTTTAAAAGGTGTTTTTGAACCTGACATGGATTTTGAATGAAGGTTTACATCTATTCCCTATCTAGAAATGTGCATTGACTGTCATTACAGATATGAAAGGTTCAGTTCCCAGCTCTCCCAGAGACCTCCTCAGAGATTTTGGGTAAGTTACTTATGGCCAATGAGGGTTGCTAATGAAAAGATGATATAGTGATGGTGAGTGCATCAAAAATAAAAATGAATTTAAAAAGCTGATTGAAAATAAAACCCAAAACCTCAAACCAAACCAGAAGAAAAATTAGCTTGACCCTTGCCTCCCTCTGAACAGTCATAACACCATTGCCTTTATTTTCTGCCATCAAGACAGACTGAAGCAAGGACTGACCCTTCATGTGCATTTCTGTGGCATCAAAATCCTATGGGAAACCAGTGGCAATTGAGGGCTTTAGCTACATGTCATAAAGAAGAACAACTGGGTTTTCAAAATATCATTCACTCCTTGTAACATCATTTCTAGCACTGTGCTGTTCACAAGCCATGGAGAGCAAAGCAACTCCCACAAACTGTAAGAGCTTTTGTAACTCCATCCTACACATCTAATTGATCAGCTATGCCAAAAGGAACAAAAGTCTTTCTACAGCTATAGTTATTCTATTACAGGTTATGCAGATAAGGTTACAACTAGAGCCAGACACATTTTTTTCCAGATAAACCTTTCGACTGACAAACACACATGATCACAAACTTTTCATGAATGGGTATTGAGTTCATCTCTTTTCTAGCTAAGAGTCTGAAAATGTTTTCAATCTTAATTTACTTGCAGTTAATTAGAAATGTCTAAGAAGCTTCAAACTGTGAAATATGAAATATTTTTTTCAGGTTTTTAGTTAATCAAAATTTTGCCAAAGATTTCACTTCAGGCCTTTACCTCTCTTATTACATACACACCCCTGTCACTGAAGAACCAGCTACCTGAATAACTTCACTGGCTTCCCTTCTGCCTCCTGGAAGCTTCTCCTTTCAGGCAGTGGTTGTGATGCCTTTTAAATGTACCATCAAAAGTATTTCCTTCCCTATGTTAGAGCATTGCTGAAACCATTGCTTAAATAAAACAACCAGGACTCTGACTGCTTGTTGTATACTGGGAGTTCATTTATGAAAGGAATAGGGATCCAAAGCAAAGTTTTGCCTACTTCCAAACTTTCACAGGCATTTGGACACAACTTCTGTTCTGCCTCCCACAGGGAAGGAAGAAATGAGAAACACATGAAAGCAGTGACCATCATGTAGGCCAAATCCCAGCCACTGATACCAAGGAAGTTCTGCCACTGACTTGTGTAACATTGAGCTAGAGCCTTCAGAAGATGAGACCTGCACGGGGTAGTGAAATCAGCTGACAGTAAAGATGCTCATTCTCCTTAACCCCATACTGTCCCTGTTACATGTAGAGTTCTGTTTAGTAAACTCTTGAGTAACAGCAAAATAAGACTACAAAACTACTGAAATCTACTTGGCACTGGTAATACTTTGCTTTTATAACATCTTGGTTTATGCCTGCTGTAAAGTCCCAAGAAGGACAATTCTGAGGAGTGCACAGCAAGCACAGAGTTTGGGATAAATATTTTCATTGCTGAGTTACATTCTTGGGTTGTCTGGCAGTTTACTTTGCAACTACATTTTGTCAGGATTTTATGGATGATTTTCCATTTGCTCTTTCTAATCACTTTCCACTACAATCCAATATTTTGCCTCAGTTTTCCCTGTTGAAAAATGGACAAGGCACTACCTTTTCAACAAGACAAGGTAAAAATTCATTTGGTAATGTTTGCAGAGCAATTTGCAATGATTAGTTTGTAGCTGTGCTAAATACAATGTACTATTAATAAAGTAATTAAAGAAAAATAAATAAGGAAGGAATTATGTGGATTCTGATAAAAGGCAACTGGTAACAAGGGAAGAATTTTGCCCATTATTGGAGCACATAGCTCCATAGGCAAATTAAAACAAGGGCTCTGTCCTCAGAGTTTTGGGCAATCCAGGCTACATAATTGATTTGAGAAGAACTACTCCAGGCTACTGTGTAATTACAGAAGTATTCACTCTTCTGGCTCCCACTCTCCTTGTCATGTTCTACCTCATTGCCCTTTATGCTAAAGCCTTTGTTGATGAGGGAACGGAAGGAGTAAGGACAAATAAAGCAATTAGCAGGTAGGGGGAATGCTACCACTGTTTAAGGATAACACACAGCTTGTACTGGGACACTTATTATGTAGAAGTCTAGAGCCTGCAGGTCAGAAGGAAAATCCAGGTAACCCAGAAAAACAAACAAAATTTTAAAGCGACCATTTTTCTTATATATGTAGTATTCAAGGCAGGAATAAAACATTTTCAAATAGTCTATATAAAACAACATGATGATTTTACTTAACATATTTTTAGTGAGACTAGCTTCCAGCTTTCTAATTTTATTTTTTTTTAAAACCAGAATCTCATCACAAGAGTGCTCTTCTCTGCTGTTTCAAGTGTGCATTGGCAGTAAGCAAACACCAATTTTATGAAGGGCTAAAATCTCATTTAAAATTGCTGCAGAGCCAGCCAGGAGAGGGAGCCAAGACCTTGAACAAACCTTTCTTCCTGGCTCTCTGACACCCTGGGAAGGAAGCTGAGCCATTTTGGCCAGGGCTCCTGTGTGCTTTCAGGGCTTATATGAACACATTGCATGAGGAAGGGACAAAAGTGACTGGGAAACAAAATTACACATGGAGTCCCCAAGCATCAAATGTTGGATGAGTCATTGTGTAAGGACAGAAGAAAGCAGAAAGATAAATGAGGACTGGTGGAAATGAGCAGTACAGTAGTTTTTCACTTTTCATGCTTCCACTGCTCATCAGGAGACCAGGCTTGGAGGTTGTTACAGTCCATGAATTCTGGTTCTCTTCATAATTCTTTATCAGTTGAATTTGAGATAGGCATGAAGAATATCATAAAAGTTCTGCTGAATGTAGTGGACTGAAATCATGGACAGTCTAAGATCAGAACTGCAACGCCAGGCACTGCAATGCCCTGAAGTGCTGCTGCTCCTCCAGTGCTTGAGTGGAGTTTGGGTTCTGATCTAATTCTAGATCTGATCCAGAAGTCTAAATTACTCTTTATCTCCATAACACACCAGTCCAAGGGGCAAGGACATTGCATGGGGAAAAAAAAAAAAAAGAAAATGGAGAATACAAGTGGACAAAAAATATTTTAAATGCTTAAGAGAAGAAATATTAGAAATTAAGAGGACAATTTCATTTAGGACCATTTGTCATATTTTTCTAACTGAAAAACTAGAAGAAAGGAAAAGATTCTGAGCCCAATATAATGTTTTGGTTTTTTTCCATTTCCAAGCTTTCAGTATTTCTAAGTATAATTTCTCTGGATTTTCTTCCAGTAAAGTAAAAGATATTGGGATTGTCTATAATAGAGAAAGCAATCATCAGAAAAATTTTTAAATTCTTTTTTGCTAACAAAACTGAAAACTGTATTTCAAACTAAATTTAAACAAAAATGCCTTCATTTTGACTCCTTGGTCCTGAAACTTTGCTCTGAAATAATAAAAAAATGTCAAAGTGTACACTTTTGGGGTTTTTCTAAAAATCTTTAGGAATTTAATTTTTCTTCAAGAATTTTAAGCAATTTTAATTATTGCAATTGTTGCAATCATTTATTTGTAAACTCAGATAACAAATTACTTCCTTATTGCCAATTTTTTTTTTTTACAGTATAGTTTTGATTTCTCTTTCCTCATAGTGCAGGTAGCAACTTCTCAGAAGTACATCCAAAATAAACTAATGATGAATAGTGACAAACTGAATTGAAAACAAAGAGAACTTTTTGTTATTTGGTAACTATTCTTATCTTACAGATCAAAGTATTTGGATCGGAGGCAAACACATTATACTCTTATTTCCAGGGCTACTTTGTGTTTCTAGAAGCCTGGCAGTATTTCTTCAGGCACTTCACCCAAGCTATGCAATGGTGAGTTTATCCAGATCCTCCAACAGGGAGTGAGGGATCAGCTTGGAGATATTTCTGAGCAGCTGCCCCAAGAATAGAAATCAGAGGAGAAACTTCTCACAACTCTTTTCAGGAAGCTTCGGGGAAGCAATTTAATAACTGTGCCTCAAGTTAGATGCCAGGAGCATTTTTTACTCTTTCTGGTCTCTGCAGAGCGAGATCTTCCTCAAGCAACATTGACAATCTGCAGAAGAGAAAACTGAGGCACATGGAGAGGCCACTCTGTATGGAAATGGTTGGCTGGAGGCCTGAACCAGGTATCTGAAATCCCATTCTGGTGCCCTCTCCTTGAAGCACACCATACTGTGGTGCAGGGAAATCTGCTTTGTTATGCTTGCTTTGTACATAAACATACAAGTTAATTTCCCAGACTTTGGAACCTGGCCACATGCTGCAGAACTCTATGGATTATATTGTTTCCAACAAGTGGGAATAAAAGGCAGAGCCTGCTGCAGGAATGACTGCAGACCGTGTCCCGTCAGTGTCTGCAGTGGCAGTGGCAGAAGCATCATTATGAATCCCCAGAGCTATCCTGTAAATCTTCATTAAAGTCAGGAGGAGTTTCAGGTCTGTTATTAAATGCTCAATTACACTCTGCAAGTAACAACAGAAGCAAATTGATAAAAAATAGGGTAGGAGACAATAGGTTTCGAGCAAAGGAGGCCACTAAAATATGTTTGTGTAGAGAACCTGGAATAATATGAATAATGAACAAATTTGTAAAAATCAAAGTCTATTTGCAGATGATTAATAAACAGAGAAAAGGGCAGGATTGGTTGAATGAATTATGCATTATGAGTCCTTTAACAAGCACTGATATCTATAAAGATAATGGTTCTAATGTAAATAACAAGTCTTTAATATTTATGCAGCCTTAATAGTCTGGGGAGTCTAATGATAGTTAAGAATTATACCTCTCAGTGTTTTTCAATGGAAAACAGGTTTATCACAATGTCACAAACCCAAAGCAGTTTCATGCTAGGTTTGATAAACCTTTAACTCCACTTTGGACCCCATCTACCCTAATGCTGGAATCTGGACAGAACCACTACTTCTAATTGACAGCAATGCCATGGCAATAAAATCAGGGCCTTCTGAACTAGATATCACAGAGCACTCAAACACTGACAAAACTGGACATTTCACTTTTCTTTCTGCTTTGAGATAAGGATCTCTGTACTGAATTAGTGCAGTCTCAGCAGTGAGAGGAGAAATGAAATGAAAAGTGCACATAGGTCTGTGTGGGAACAGGAGAGGCCCCAGAAAGCCCTGTGCAATCACAGCTGGGCTGTTAATTGCCTGGCCCTGTGCACAGTCACACCTTGTTGCTGCTCTGCCACAAGAAAGGGCCACCCAGCCCAGCAGTCCCAAGGCAAAGGCGGAAAGGTTTCCATAATTCCTGTGTGTCATTCTCACCTCACGGAAATGCCAACCCTGCCTGGGCTCCCACAGCTGACAGCAGTGCTGAAAGTCATGGAATGACTGGGAAAGGATTGGGTTTCTCTACCCCCTTTTTCTTAAACTGAGGCTACAGCACAGGAAAAATCGTTTATTCACAGGCGCAAAAGCAGCTGAATGCAGCACCATGCACCCAGCCCCTGATCACAGCAGCAGAGGGCCCAGTTTTCCCAACCATTCTTTCTCTTTCAGAGTGAGAATGCTGATTCTTAAAGAATTTTCACATAGACCTTGTGGAGACAAGGTTGCCTTGTCCATTTTCCTTCTGTGTGGCCATGGATTTCTGCAAAACCTACTGACTTGGAGTACCAATCTGGTGCTTGGAGGTCTGATCCCTGGCTCTTAATTCAGATGCAAAACTGGCACATGCTAAGGGTGACACTATATTGAATTGCATAGAGCCTGCAAAATATGTTGACATTTTTAAAAAATAACTTGACCTGCAGGATATTAATATAGTGGCAACTACCCCTGCAGGATATAAAACTGGCACCGACTCTAAGAGCTTCCATTAGTGTAGTAGATTTCTAGGCCCAGTAATGGTCATTTCGTCTGA
Organism: Certhia americana; assembly: GCA_018697195.1. Lineage (NCBI taxonomy): Eukaryota > Metazoa > Chordata > Aves > Passeriformes > Certhiidae > Certhia > Certhia americana. Next base: position 11,313,444 of record CM031865.1, on the reverse strand, counting down.
ACACGTGGAAATAAAACCAAACCATAACAGGACTTAAAAAGCATTCAATGCATATTTGTCCATAAACACATCATATAAATAACAACTCTTTAAAAAAAAAAAAAAGTGCCAAATGAAGCAATATGTATTCTATTATGGAATAATAATATCCCTTACCACATGTGTTGCTGAAGCAAATAGCTTTAGCTGCTATGATAGTATTTTCCATTTTGCGGTACAGTTTATATTTTCATCTATTGGTTAAGGACCTGCCCCTGAGGAAGTTAATGACAAGAGTTGCCCCAGCTTGAAAGGAGAAGGAAAAATGTGTAAACGATTTGGCTGAAAATAAGGAAACAAATGTATTTCCTCCTCCCCTTTCTCCTAGCGAGAGTGAGTGCTGAATACAAAACCAGTTGAAGACAGTGGAAAGATTTGCTCCTTATTTCAGCAGCTTTGGATCTGGCCCTAAGCATGTATGTGTGTGATAAATTTTGGCACTACTGGAAACCCCACCTCATACCTCCCACTGTGAACATGTCATCTTTCTATGTGCTCATGCATGCCAAAGCTTTATCTCTTTTGAAATGTTGCCCAGAATCAAGCTAAGTTTACTCAAGTAATAGGGAGATCCACTTATATGCAGTAATTTCTTCAACGGAGAGGCTGTCTTTCTGCAGTTGTACTTTGGACTTTGTTCCTAGTTTAGCTTCTGTTTTTCTAACTTGATGTTTTTATCCAGGTTTGACAAGAGGGTTGGATTTTTGTTGGGTTTTTGTTTTGGGTAGTTGTTTTGGTTTTTTTTTTTTTTTTCAAGTTACACACCTGGAATTAGCTTTTCCTGCCAAGAATTACAGTGCACCTGGAAGTACTAAATCATTTTAATCTGTTTTTTTAGTGGTTTTGCACAATGGAATTGCATCTCTTTAAATCTTTCTTACCTTTTGCAAAACTAAATTGCAGCCCTAGCAGAGCATTTTATGAGTGTGTAGATAGTGGTATCATGAGATAGTTGTGCCCTACTAGTGATTGCCTCTACTGATCCTAGACACAGTTAGCTGAGAACTACATCTCCGTGTTTCTTTCCTCTGCGGTGGCTCTGCTTACCTACATAACATATGGAAATGTGAGCATACCCTTACAGCAGACTGTTTGCTATGTTTACACCAGTTCTAACACTAATCCCCATTAATGTTTGATATTGCTCCCAAAGAGTTTAAATAAATGTCAAGCCCCAGATCCATTGCATACGTGTTAGGCATCGTATAAACTTCAGATGGAAGGATACCGAAACCCTGTGGGGTGTCCTTTTTTTTAACATTCCTTTTACTGACTGGATTAACCACATCAATGTATGCAAAGCCCTGCTACTCTCATGATTTCTGTCATCACATTTAAGAGTCATATTTTCAAGAAACAGATAAGCTATATTCACATTACCTTTAAAGTCCACTGTCCTGCTTCTGCTCTCAGTTATTTTCGTTTATCAAATGTGTGTGTGAGTGCAAAGTGAAAGAACAGCCAGATGCACACTAACAAACATAAAACTTTTTTCCTCTCTGTTAAAAAATATCAGACAAAGCCATACTAGCTGCTCTTTGCTGCAGAACAATAGCCACTAGGGTCATGGCAAAGTTTGCCCCAGGCTGTGTAGCCCATCCAGCAGCAGCCTGGGTGCCTCAACTTGTAAGAAAATATTTAACTGCTGTGCAGAGAGATGTGCAAGGAAACAGCTTGCAGATCACAGAAATGACAAGTGCCAGGCAGATTCCCAGCTCAAGCTACTCCTTTGCTGCATATGAGCTATATGTGCTTTCTGGGATTTTATGTTACCATACAGAGAACTAGACAGCTTCATTCCTTGTCTGCCCCATGGATAAAGAAGATGATCAGGCCTCCTCTGTGCCAGGCATTCCCTTTCTCTCTCACTTTCCTTTTCCAATTTGATTATTTTATATGAGGCTGTTTCTAATGATTTTTTTTTTTTTTTTTTTTAATTACAGAATCTCAGCTCAGAGGCTGCAGAACTTTCCTATCAACCACCACCACCTCTCAGTCATATTTGGGATGGAACCACTTTGCATTTAGAGGACTTTCTCATTATGTGCTTACATAGTGCCCAGGTCAACAAGACCTAGACCTTAGCTGGAGCCTTTCTGAAACCCTTGTATTGTTATGCAAGCAATAGCAGCAATATTCAGCTACAAAAGTAGCCAGCACAAATGAGCAACACTGTGGGAGTGTGCCTGGCGACAGCAGACAGTCAAGAGTAGAAAGTGGTTGGGACAGACTTGTAATTGAACAGAGCTGATCTGCTTCTTTAAGCTAAAGGCAACTAATTCTCACTTCGTCCAACCACAGGAAAAAAAAAAAAAAAAGCTGTAGACACAGCTATATCTCTTAAAACACAGCATTGTTTAGTGACAAAAATAATTTGACTTCACAAGTCAATAGGTTCTGCAGCAGGAGATAATTTTGTGTTAAATGACTAAGCTGTGTCTCAACCTTTGCTGGGCTCATTATATCCTTTAAGTAGTTCAAGTTTCCAGATAACCAGCCGCAGAACCAGGTAAGCAGGCAAAATTAGTATGGCTGGGAAAATTTGTATCTGTCACACAGGTCTGGTTCCCACACACTCTGGTTACATCATTACTTAGTCTGTTAACTAGGAAACCAATTAGGCCAGAGAGCTACTGTCAGGTGACCAAAACACGAAAATGCATGAGAAACCCTACCCGAAAGATGGGATTTCAGCAGAGGCCCGCAGATAGCTGACTCCTCTTCTGCTGCACTGCAATTTTCGTATTTCGTTTCGCCTTTGCTTTCAGGCTGAGCTCTGAGGTCCCACAGATTGATGGTTGAAGGAGCCTTGTTTCTCTCCTCAACAGGTGTGCTGAGAAAATTGTTTCCTGCATCAAAAATTACACAAAATTATGTAATAATTTCTCTCATTCACTCTGGCAAATTTCCTTCTCCTTCACACCTTTTAATTTACAGGGTGAGAACAAGGCAGTAGGTACAGAACTGAATGCTGCATTGTGGTTAACAGTATGTTCATCTTAAAAGTAAAGGGTTTATAAGATCAGGGTGCAGCTAAAATTCAGGGCAAAGATGCCTCCAGACATGACTGTTTGTTTTCTGCAAATCCATGTACAGAAGAAGCACAAAGGTCTCTGGGCTCACCCTCAGCAGAAATGTGCACAGGCAGAGGAGGCCAGCATACAGCATTGGGAGGACAGGTGAAAGCCAGTTTCCTGTAAAGCATAAATAAAAAGGGAATGTATGTACAAATAAATACACCTAATCTCTATATTACATCATTATGTGGCTAAGATGCAGCTTACATGACTATAATATTTTTATATGCACATATTTTAGACATAAGCATATGTAAATATGTATATGTATTGTAGCATACTACAAGTGGTGCAAATATTTTCTAGTTTACACATCTTTCCTGATTTTGATGCCACCTGAAGAGCTCACTGGCCTGCTAAGTTCTTGCTCTTATGTACTGAAAACTTGCAAACACCTCCAGTACCTTCACTCCAGGCCAAGAGCATTAGCAAGCCACAAGCTCTTTTTCTCAGTGCTTGTTCAGATTTGTTTTCTGTTAGGACAAGGAGAAAGAGGGAGAGAGCTGATTAAACCTTACCTCAAAAGCCTCAATAAGAGACTCTGTGAAGCAGGGGAGGGCAGGCTGAGGGCACAGGGGGTCCTCCCCCACTGGAGGGTGATACTCGAGTACCAGCACTGCTGTTTGATCCATAGCACAGTGCCTTTGAGCTAAAGGCTTTGCCCCCTTCATTTCTGGTGGCCTGACATCTTTTGGAAAATGTTTTGGGGAATGGTTATCAGAGAAGCAAACTAATCAGAAGTACTTTCCTTCCCAATGATTTGGTGAGCAGATGATTTGATCAGTGTGCAGAGAAGAGCAAAGCAGTCCCTGCCGGGTGCCTGCCAGCTCGGGGAACCAGTCTCTTGCATGTTTTCCAACACAAGCTCCTCATTATTAATTCATGCTCCAGGTCCCCTGTACATGCTGTTACTAATATTAGGTTTCAACAGAGTAATGAGCAACAGCAATAGACTGACTATCTTAATATATTTTAAATAATGTTTGAAATAGTAAATTTCAGTTTGGATTTTTAATTAGAGCCTGGGCAGGGTATTGACAATCTTCCTACTGTTTTGCAGCCAGCAAGCAAATAAGATAGGGATTGTTCTGATGTGAACACTGAAAGCCAGTCTGATTTAGGGGATGGATCTGAAATACAACACCAAACTTTAAAGCATGAGGGAAATTTGGCTCTGGCTTCAGCAGACAGACTTTGACCCATCCCTATACTAAAAAAGGATGTTTGATATGGGACTTTTGTAAAAGTAAATAGCTGTGAGACCAGCACTTACGGATATGCTCTGGAACATCCTGTCACTGGGTTGCCCAGGGACAGATTGGCTCTTAAGGACACCTCTGTTATTAAATAAAGGGGACATGGTGTAGCTGGACATCAAGAAAAGGGGTTTCTGTAGTATAAATATAAATATATAGTATAAATTGATACCTTTAGGACATATACAGTAGAAAAAAAAATAAGGCAGGCAAGCTGTGGGTCTGAGACCTACAGGGCTTCAAAGTCCTTCCCACTGCTGTGCTCCAGGCAGAAGCATAGGTCAGCATCTCTTCCTTGCTTGGACAGACATATATTAAAGGACTCATTTAAAATTGGAGCTGGGTAAAGAGCTAGAGATATTTTCTTGTGAGCATGCACATTTCTGAATGTGCTCCCTTTGCTGTTCTGGAACTCACTCCTTCCACTTGGTCTGTTGGGATCTGAATACATTGACCTATGGGGCACATTGCAAAGCCTATTTTCCCAGGATTTTTCTGAATGAATGGCTTGAGTAGGTAGAGAGAAGAATGTTTCATTTGTACAGTTCATGGAGGTTTTTAATTAATAATGTTCCCATTTGGATGTCTATTGTATTTTTAAACGTGCTTTGTACATAGACCTAGAGCATCGGATAACTGCAGGGGTTTTTTTTCCAATTAAAACAAAAAGAAATCCTGCAACAATGTGGCATTGTTGCCACATGTCTTCATACAGTGTCTAGCACAGTAGTCCCTGATCATGACTTCTCAGTGCCAGCACCTAGATAGAACTGTCCAGGCTACAGCAGGTCTCAAGGAGATGAAGTTTCACACCAGTTGGAGAGTTTGCACTACTGGCCATTGCTGTAAGGTTGGGGATGTTCTTCAGTCAGTCACTGACATTAGAGAAGAGCTTGGGCTCCTCAGGGTGGCTTTACCTTCTTCCTGTCTGGATTTGGAGCTCTTGAGAGATTGGGTCCTTTCTTGGGTACATTGGGCATATCATATTTTTATAACAAGAGAATCAGCCTAGTGAGTCTTCTCACAGCAGACAGGTTTTGTTTGTTGAAAATAAAGGTCTTCGTAGGAATTGAAGTTTGTACTCATTCCTACAGTTCAAGTAAGAGTTTTTTTAATGTTGGTTGGGGTTTTTTTCCCTAAAAAAACCCTTCTTTTGGTAAAAAAGTTACTCAGTTTTGATATCACAGATTTCCAATTTTTTGTCTGCTTTGGTTCTTCCCTGACATAGCTTGAAGATAAACATTTTATATTTTCATTTTAAAATGTCTCTGAATTTAAAGTTTTCCTACAGAGATATTTATTTAGCTGTTGGGTCCAGCTAGTGGTCTGCAGGTCAAATCTGACTCAGGGAAATGCTTTTATATAGTCCAATTCTTTCTCCCTGTGGGAGATGCAGATACCTTTCCTGTATTACATGCTTCTAAAGCACATGAGTACATCCTTCTGTGCCTGGTCATGACATTTTTCTGATTTCAGTCTGCAGACTGTTTTTTTTTTTAAATCTACACCTGGACCAGTGTGGCAGATATTTTGAGGAACAGGTGAGGGCGCTGCCAGCAAACTGGAATTTTATTGCACAACTCGCTGTGTTTAAGTTGTTTTCTTAATGAAGAAGTTGTTGTGCAAAGATAAGTATCCAACATGCTTTTTCCACGCTGCATTTGTCCTTGCTTCAGTTGTGTGTTTTGCTGCTGGAGCAAACCACCACCCTTCCTGAAAGCCTTAAAAGCCCCTCCTGCCACATCTGCTCTTTCATTCCTTTTCACTGAGTAGGCTGCCAAAATTGATTTCTGATTATTTACTGCAACATCCTTTTCTCCACTGCCATGGGGCCTTCCCTCCCTGATCAGGCAAGTGCAGGGCAAAGGACCAGGTGAACTCAAACCTGTCTCCAGAATCTTGATGCAGGGCTCCTTTGAGAAACACCATGGCCAACCACACAAGTTTTCTTCCTCTCTGAAAACCCTCTGAGAATCTTACACTTAAATCAGGTATTGCACAGGCTTCCTTGTGTGGCTCACCACAGCCCTGACCTGCACTACTCTTGTATATCTATCTCCCTTAGGAAAGGCAGAATGGTTTGTACTGAATTATGAGAATAGCTCAAATTTGTACAAATTCTGTTCTTACATGAGGATGCACAAGGGTCAGTTACAAGGAGAGGGCAGGATTTAGCTTTAAGCCAAGATAAAACATCACTTTCCAGAAGAAAAGAGCTGATGAGATGCATGATTCCACAGAGTAGCTAATCTATTGCTGGTACAGTGGTCAGCCTCTTATTCCGTTTTTTGATTTTACTGTACATGATGCATCTTCAACAGAATTAAAGGCCCTTAACATTCCACTGCTTTTGTACTTGTTGGAATCCCAAGAAAATTTTGACTGGAAAAAACCCCATGGTTTTCAACATGAATGGTGGCACACATATAGGAGGAATAAACAGTTCCAGATTTAAAGCCCTTCCTAAATAAAATGTGTTTAAAATACCAATCCACAACAAACTGCTCTCAGGCAGTTGAGATTTACATCCAAAAGGATGAGGTACAATCACACATTTAAAGTATCCAACATTTTTTATTATAGATATTCAGCTGTGCTTACTGATGCTGGCAATTAGATGCCACCAAGCAAAAAAATAGTTTATTGCAATTCCCTTTCCCTTAAGGAGCCTTTTAAAAGACATTTATCTGAACCCATGTTATGGTGGAGGATGTTGTGACTGAATTATTCAACCTATTTTGTGTTAGAAATTTGTACATAAAGTCTGAAAGATGGGCAATCCTTGCTCTTCTCTGATTATGCTGAGTGTGAACAGCTCTGGGACACAACCTTACAACAATGCTAGGAGAGAACAGACTCCAGAGTGATTAAACTGGCTCCAGTGTCTAGAGAATATAATAACTCTTCAAAATGAGCCAGACAGGTAGTGATAACTCATTACACTCAGACACCTAACTCCCAACACTAGAAAAATATGAGTGATAATGGGAAATGCTTACAGTGGCTCACTATGGGTGTTTACATCAGTCTAACCCAGATGTTTTTTCTCCAGCTAAGCTGGACTGTAGTTTTGGTGTTCTCAGGTCCACAGCACCCATGGATATTCAGACAATATTCCTGCTTGCTATGTCTATTCCCATCTCATCTGGCTGTGAGGTGGTGAGATCTGTATCATATTTCCATGAGCTGCACAAATGCTGCTTCCAGATTCAGCTGCTGCAAAACATTTTTACATGAGTCTGAACAAAGAGATTCCAGCTGGTCCAGGCTGAAGCAACATGTTTGCTTCCTTCTCCCTTTCATCTCTAAGCTCATTCATGCTGAGAGTGAATATAATTGCTCTCTATAAATACATTCAGGTTAGGCACTAAAGCGAGAGAAAAGATACTTAAGCAAATGGACAACGATGACACAAGAACAAATGGTTACTAATGAGCAATTAATAAATTCAACCCATAAATTAAAGTTTCTGATTATCAAAAGACTGAAGTTCCGTACCAACTTTCCACTAAAAATAAGAAGAAAAGAAATAGATTTGTTTGGTGAAGCTTAGTAAATGTATAGACTATGAGATACAGTTGCTTACAGCAGCAGAGGAATGAACTTGGTAATCTAAAAGATCCCTTACACTCCTATGCAAATAGTGAACAGAAAATCTAAATCACTACCTGGAGTTCATATTAGCCTTCTGTTTTATTTCAAGCCCTTTGGAATCTGACTTAGCTAATGTTGCACCTAAGTTGCTCTTGCAAAATCTCTTACAGGTTCTCGTTGATGTAAGAACCAACACCTAATCTTCTTTCTCTCTGATTTGCCAGATATCTACTCCTTAAGCGTGAGCATCCTGATGGCTTATCTTCCTGAACTTCTGTGAAGGACTTTCTTTATCTGGCTTTTTCTCCCCTAGAAGTTCTACAAGTTCTGTTGTGATTCTTTTCTCATGTCCTTTATACCTGACCTAAAAATGTAACCCTTCACAGAAATATCACAATAAACATTCTATTACAAATATCTCCTTTTCTCTTCAGATTTTGCAATGGACAGCTTGCTACCACCAAGCACAGTAAATACTACTCATGGCAAATAAGAGCCCTAATGCCTCTTTGGGGAATTATGGTGTCAACAGGAGTTTTTCGGAATTTAGCTGAACCACCCTGACAGAATCTTCTTTCTACCTGTCATCCATACTTATAATTTCTAACCTAAGCTTCTCTAGGTCCTTGTGCTTCAGCTCTGTTGAAACTTTAAGAGTTCTCTCTTATTACATGAAGCCAAAAGTCCTGCACTCATCATATTATGTACTAATGCTGAGATTTCCTTTTTTTTTTTTTGTTTTGATGAGTGCAGATTTAACCTACTGCCTGCCATCCATCCATCCATCCATCCATCCATCCATCCATCCATCCATCATCCCCATCCATCCATCCATCCTCCATCATCCATCATCCCCAAATTCCCC
>CM031865.1:11006003-11304589 GCA_018697195.1 Certhia americana | reverse complement strand
CATCATCCATCCATCCATCACCATCCATCCATCCATCCATCCATCCATCCATCCATCCATCCATCCATCCATCCAAAATGCTGCTCCAAGAAATAATTTTTGTTAGCTTATTGCCTTCTTAGGTGTCCCTCGACTGTATTTCCTTCTTTTGTCAGCCAATACGATTTTGGCTTTACTCAAAATCTCTCTTTGTTGACCTCCTGCATCATGTTGAGCCCCTAGACATAAGCTCCCCTTCACAATCCACCCATACAGTGAGCACCTACCCACACCTACTTGCTACTTCAGTTCTGTATATGTTCTTTTCCAGCCTTCATCTCCTGTGAGCAGCTCTGGTGACTTCAAGTAATCTCATTATCCTCCAAAATATTGACATAAACTCTTCTGACAAACTACCTGCAAAAAAATCAGACCAAATTTTAAGGTTATGTTTCTATTATTATTATTTATTAATGTCATCAGTAGGGTTTGACTGTTTCTTTGTGTTTCCTCCTGTCTTGTCTCTTACATACTTTGTAAATTATCCAGGGCAATGACTGGCCTCTTAATCTGTATTTGTATAGGAGTTAATTCAGTGGTATTCTGGCTCTTGATAAAGCCCTGTGCTGCTGCTCAGCTGTGACGACAGAAAAAATGGCTCTGTTATGTCAGGAACACTGTTCTTTTTTTTCTTCCAACTACTGCCATTCCCTGCCCAACAGTGAGTACTGTTCAGGGGATTCTGGTCTTGACTTTTTATACTGGACCTCTGGGACACCCTCTGCTTTCCTGATGTTTCTCATAATGATTTTTTCCTCTGGAAGAACAGAGCTGTCAATGCATTGGAGAAAGAACTAGGATATTTTTAGTGAGAAGACACAGAGGTTAGTTCAGGTCATCCAAAGAGCAAACTGAGTGTGTCTGACTGTGTTGGTGCAGAATGGAAAATAGAAAGGGAACCAGTGGAGTTGTGGTCTATTCCCAGGTCTTTTGTGCCTACCTTGCAGGTGAGATCAACATTTTTCACTCTTTTGAGAGTCCATTGCCATTTGTGTTTTGATTGCCTTTGAGATTTCAACTAAAAGCTTCCAAGGGAAGGGACAGTAGCATAAAGTTTTGAAGTCCCCGGCACAAACTCTTTTAAGTGCTACTGTGACCTCCTGCACCACCATCTTTTTTATAACTCAATATAATTAGACCCTGAAAAGTGGCCAGTCAAAAAATCCTTGCTAAGGGGGAAACTGTGCCTTCTTTTGGGAAAGGTAGATATAGCATGGAGCTGGAAGTCAGCAGGTCCCACGATGATGGTACTAAAGGGCAGCCAGCAGCCAGCAAGGCATTAGAGGGGACAGAAGGAAGGATTTTCTTTAGTCTGGACAGAATTAACTGCAATCCGAAGTCCCCAAGTCAACTGTTACCATGCATGGAAGCAAGAACCTGCCAGCAAGGGTTTTGTAGGCAGTGAAGATGTTAAAAATGACAGATTTTGATTTTAGTTCTTACCCAGGTACTTTGGGTTTCCTCTCATGAAAAGATTAGCTGCCTTGTTTGTGCTCTGCACAACCTGGCTTTGTGAGTTTAAACTCTGACAGACTTCTCTGGGGAGCTCGCTGTTGGCAAAGGTCTAGAAAGCAGCTCCATCTCAAAACTCTGGCCAAACCAGAGTCATATCACACCTTCACAGTACAAAATCCTTGACCTAACATTTTTATTTCTTTCCATATGGTGTAGTAAGAGGTGGAAAATATATTAAATATAACAGAGTATTCATCTTGGTAATACTGTACCCTATATACCAAAAGCACTTTAATGCCATAATAACTACATTCAAAGGGACTAAGTTCAATGAGAAAATGCAGGTGTGTGCCAACCACCACAAGAAGTTTGCCAGTCTGCAAACAGGGTGCAGAGACTCCTGAGCTCTTTTCCTTCCCCACCACAGGCCTTAGGTAAAAGTTTGCAGGAAATTCAAACACTCATGAGCTGGAGTTGCTGCTTCACATGCCCTAACAAACGTAAACACTTCTGTTTCAGCACATCTGCCATTGCAATACCTACAGCTTTTCCAGAACCAAAGGATTAACTTTATTGTGCTTTTGCTCAGCAGATCTGGTAACACAATATTGTACTTCTAAGCGGACAGATTACTCACAAGTTTCTGGATGCTACATCTTTAGAAACTCACTTTACTTAAAGATAAGTGTTGAATCTTGCAATCCCAGAAACATCCAACTGATGTAAAAAACAGTTATACCACTGGCCAGATGGATGCTATTTTTCCTCAGGTTATTTGGATATTCTAAAGTAATGGTTCTATTATTTTTTTCACTTTAATTTTAAACAGATGCAGCTTGTTTGTAAAGACTGTTATGAGCCACTTTTTCTTCAGATTTATAAAATAAAACAATAAAAGATGTAAGGAGTTAGAAGGGGGTTTTGTATTACTTTATCATAAAAGGGAATGAGAGACACTACATCAATATAATTACATATGTATTTAAGAGCACTTTATGGACCTGTACAGAGAGCCCCACTCAGCATTTCTAGAAACCAGGTATAATGTTACAGACATCAATTAGGTTATTTTAGTTTTGGTAAGGGTAGATTCAAATCTAGAAAAGTCATATTTATGTATTTGTGTCTGTTTGTGCAGCTGAGCACATCAGATACCCTTTATTAACTACTGAGACATTTACAGAAGTATTTTCCTGGGAAGTCAGATACTATCTTAATTTCTGGCTTATTTTTCAGGATGCCACCATCTTGTCCCAGTCTAGGGACTAACTGTGAGAAGTGCTGAGATCTCCCAATTTCAACCACAGCAGCTGAGGACTCTACTCTGTATTGGCCCTGCTGCCCAGCACTAGCAAGGCTCCAAGAGACTAAAAAAACCTTTTTTGTGTATCAAAGGAAGCAACACGTGATTGACAACCTTCAGAGCACTTTGCCTGCTCATCAGTTAGGAAGTTTCTCCCATAACTCTGCTCTCCCCATTCAGCTGATCTCTTCTGTGGAGTGATCTTCTCTTCACCCTTTGATCTAAGGAGACCCCAAGCCTCCCAGTGATTATAGTTCACCAAAACGTGTACTGTAAGTGACTGATTTATTTACACAGACTTGAGGCAGTCTAATTGCAAAAGCTTGGACATAAACTCTCTTCCTATAGTAAATGTACAGTGAGAATGTCCACTCAGATGACGGCATTACATTCCTCATGACCAAGGGAAATTGGTCAAACAGATGAGCTATTTAAGTGCTTTTTGAATAAGCATCCTTGAAATGTGAAATATTTATTCACAAGAAGTCTTGTTAATGCTGCTATTTATTTCACTTTGTCTCCAGGTACTTTATTTTCTTAGAATATGAGGATTTCTTCTCGATCAGATTATAAAGCATCTTGCATTATAAAAGCTTAGGTTCAGATAATTTTTTTGGTTTAGATAATTATCAGTGATAATTTTTTAAACATTCATTTTGTCTTGGTTGATAATTGCTGTGCTGAGTTCTCATTCAAAAGTAATACTGTTATTATTGTTGTGAAATTCAAACATTAAGATTTCAAACACTACTGAGTGAATGACAAAAGTACAGTTGCCAAACTATAAAAATGTATTTTGACCTTAGTTCTTACAAGTACTATTAATACAACATGAAATGGATCCATTCCATTTTCATGGGGAAATAATCTTAACTGAGGAATTAGCACTTAGTCTGCCTGTGAGGTAAACTGGGCTTATTTAATTGAGTTCTGAGAGTTTAAATATCCAACCTGTGAGCCTGGTAGGTGCACAATAGAGATGCACTTTAGAATCCATGTTGGCAAAGGGCTGAGCATCCTCCCTTCCCAGGGGCTTTGAGAAGGTTGAGGCAGCTGAGTACTTCTCAGAAGTTTGTGCTGCATCCCAGAGTTGCATCTGTAGGATCACTGAACTGTGTGTGGGTAGATCTCACTTTGCCATGCCATCACTGACTAGACCTAACAGTGTCTGGCCTGAACTTCAAAGTCTTAGAACAAAAGGAGTTTCTGAACTCAGGTGTTGCCATATGACTTACAAAACCATACCATAACACAGTCCCCTGCTGCTTTTGCAAAACGGAGTGTCTCTGTCTCCATGTCTCTGAGGCAACTTGAAATTAGTTTGTCAGTCCAATCTCTGCCCTGACAAAATATTTCCCTGTGCCAAAAAACTAATTTACCCCTTCTGGATGCAGACACTTCATTGACTCAGTAGGGACTGGTAGTTACACATAATTCTAAATTAATTGAAGATATAATTCCAGCTGAGCAGTCCAGGTCTGAGCTTTTCTAGACCAACCTCAATATTAACACCTCTATTATGAGATTGTAAGCAGTTCATCATCTGCATCTGTGTGACCATATGTAATTTAGTTTGACAGGAGTTTGCCTCAGGCAGTATGGCAAAACCCCAGTAACATATATACAGAATAGAAACTAGACAAGACGACTCTGAGCTTCACAATTCCCCATGACATGGTTTTGGGCAGGGGACCAAAATGGGCTTTGTGGCTGTCACCCTGGAATTACTATGCAGTATGTTAGTGTCTGCAAAAGGAACCCCTCGTGTCCTGCCAGGAGGCCACTGGATATACCAGCTTCACTCTGCAAGGATGAATGAGGTAAAGAACACCCAATTTGGTACAATGTGGGAGATGTGGTTTGGGGTACAACTCCTGCTCTTTCAAAGACACCAGCTGTGAGCTTAAATAAGAGGCACAGCCCACCATGGCTAAACTTGCAGCATGGGAACAACAGCCCTTCCTGCCAGGAGCTGGACAAGGTGACCACACACACGGGGTGGTGTCTGGGGATGTGTTCATGGGGTGAGCATTACCCCCCTAGAGTCAAGGTGTGAGTGGTGTGCTGCCTGCAGGACCCAGCTCCCTGTACGTTCTGGGGAGAGGGCTTGTCCTTGTTCCATCAGAATGGACCAGTCTACATGGGATAAGTGCACTCACAACATCAAAGGGTATTTAAAGTTAATTGAGATCAAGTCAGGCCATCTGCCAGGCACCATGACAAATCCTCTCCTTGGATCCTTCTCCACTGTGCAGGGAACCAAGGTCCTGTACATTTCCATAGCAGGTATTCCATTCTCTAATCTGGCTGCCCATTACAGACTTTGATGAGGTAAGCACTATGAATACTGAAGAGAGATGTTCTCAACTGATCTAAAAGCTGACAAGCACTTCATTTTACTTCAGTGTTCCATTACCTTGCACTTCTCCTCTGGCGATATTTGGCAGAGATTTTCTACTGATTCTCCAGACCAGTTGTCCTCTCATTCTGGCAAAATTATTAGTTAGGACTACAGACCCAGTTCTGCATTAATTTTCCATCTCTGCATATAATGATCATAATAATAAATATCTTCCATTCCAATAACATTTATCCAAAATCAAGATGAAAACCTAACATGCTGGGAGCTGGGAGCACAGAAACTTACATTAGTTTTATAAAAGTACCCAGTAGAGATCTGAATCTATTTCGCACAGTTGGGTTTTTCCTTTTGGGGGAAAAATAAAATTCAAGATCAATTTCTGTGCCAGAAAATGTGGACAATGAAAACAGATGTGTGCATTGACTTTTCTGGTCTAGCTTTGTGAAAGTGCTTCAGGAAACAGAACTGTACAAAGAAATATTAAAATTATAATAAACTCCTGTTGAAAAAAAATCCTGTTTGTCTGATTTATAGTTTTGATGATTAAAAACCCATTTTCCCTCCACTATCCTGAACTCCAAACAGTTTCAGGCTAAGGAACTATGTTTTTCCAAAACACAATAATAAAAGCAGTGTAGTAAAGTGTAGTGATAACCAAGACCAAAGATAGCCTCCATAAAGTGCTCACAGAAGCAAAATAAAATCAAAACTGCTGAAGACAATAAACAAATACAGTGAAAGCCAAAACTTTATGCTGGCTTGAAGGCTCTATCTGCTGAAAAGCAGCTGCTTTAGGTACTTCTGTGGCCTCTTTACCACAGTATCTTAAAAATTCACACTAGATAGAGAGGCACTATTTATCTCTAGGGGAGTTGAAGCAAACACAGGGATTAAAGCCTGAGGATCTTCAGGTTTTCTAGGTCTGTGTGACTCTTTGGAGGCCACAAGGAAATGATGTGGCAGAACAGGAAAGAATTTCAGCAGGAAATTTTATCTAAATTTATTTTTACCTCTGGTATTCCAACCACTGGTTAATAACAAATCAATTGGATCATCTTTTTTGTGTTTCACATCCTTATTTCCTAATCCTGCTCTACCTCTCCACTCAGGTACAAATACACAGAGGTGCCACAGCAAAAATGTTCTTTTTGCAAGGTAGAGACACCTGCCATATCAGTGCTGCCACACACGTGGCTCTATGAAAGATCTCAACAGAAATTGTTGAGACTGTTCATCAGTTTTCATTCTGACCAAAAGGCTTGTTGGACACAGCAGTTGGTAAGGATACAGGGCAGAATGATGTGTATTAGAGAAAGAAGTTGCCACCCTATAACATTATAAAAGCTTAAAATTGAGAAATGAATTTGCATTAACTTTCGTGCTATGATATCACTTGGGACAAATGCCCACAGTGTATTTTCCATCATCTCCAACTCACTGTTTAATCTATTTGTATTCCACAGTGTTTCTTGGTTTTGATCAGTATAACATAGAAAATAAAGAGATTTATACAGCCAACCTTTAAATGCTTGTAATAACTATTATAATAATAAATTAATATGTCTGATAATAAGTTTAATGAATGTACAGTTTGCATGCGGTTTTGAAATCACATAATCTCACATGCTTAATTTTCTGATGGACAAGGAGGCAGATTGCTTATATTAATAGTCTTTTTCAATCTGCTCTTCTTGTAAGTTTATCAGAAGAACAAATAAATTTCAAAGGCTTACACTTTTCTTCATTATTTCTATTGGTCCTCATAGGACGAGACCAGGGTCTTCCAGGCATCTGTGGATCCCAGGATGAAAACTATTAACTTACAAGCTTAAAATTTAGCAGTGATTGGAGGTTTCTTGAATCAGCAAATACAGGCTTACATTAGTTACATGATGAAATAAATAACAATTTAAAATAACTTCTATGATGAGTGTAAATTGGTTGTAATGGTAAACTTGGCTCTATTTCACTTAGTACTCTTTGCTTGAGTAATGTGTACTTGGCGAATATTTCTATTTTACCACACTACTAATGTACATTATCATGTTTTTTCTTGTTGTAAGTAAATAGCTGGTATGTTGCACAGAACTGTTTGATCAGTATAGCATGATTTAAGAGAATGATTATGCCTTTATTTGTCTCATAATCCTACTTAACATCTCTATGAATCATTACAGTAAGGTGTGTGTTAATAACAGCATCCACACACACATTTATATATACAAAAGTTAAAATATCAGCTGCTTCTTATCTCAGTAAAGTGTCACTGTATTTTTCCATTGAGGCAAAATACTGAAAATATTTCACTTATCATATTTATTTTTTTCCTCCCATTGACTTTGTGTGTCACTTCATGAGTGATATCAAACCATGTTGCATGATTTGAAAATCATGAGCTTTCTGCTTTTCAAACTCTCAAGTGGGAGGAAGGCTGCTTTTGTAAACTCCCTGAAAATCCTATGAGGAAATCTCTTGGGAATAGGAAGGCATCTTGAAAGCAGACAATACCAATCCCTTTCCAAATCTCATGAGGCAGCAGACCAAGCTGGTTCTCTGCACTCCTAAGGTATGTCTGGACTGTCTGCCAGTAGATTTCCTGCACCACAGCTGTGCCCCCTTCAGAACTGGGAGGCACTGGAGGAGGCAGATCACCACGTCTTAAGAGAACATTTCATAAATCCAAGTGAGCCTCTGTGGTCTTTTCTTTCCTTCACCACTTCCCTATCTATGCTCTTCCATAGATTCCCCAGATAAAATTTATCTCTGTGTTGATTTAACTGTTTCATCCTTGCTTGATGAAATGCAAACATTTTGTTTTGCAACAGGCCAGTCAGAATTTGATTTGTAAGGCTTTGCATAGAAAGAATCAGTAAACCCCCACGATATCTTCTTTCCCCACTACAAACTCTCTAAGTACCTTGTCTTCACTTGGTGCCAGTTTTTAAGGCCCCTTTTTTGGCTTTTTGCCATAACAGATTGCACAGATTGGCATTTCTCAGCAGACCACACAGGAATTGTACACTATTACACAACCTGCTGCTCCATATTATAAACACCTCTCTCCATCATTTCAGTCACCATCTCACTTCTTTTGTATTTGGTTGGAATGTGCTAATCTTGAGTTCCAAAGAGTTAAAGAATGAATTGTGACCTGGAATATGAAGGTGAAAAAAGGAGAGGAGAGTCATGGCTGAAAAAGTAGAGGTTCATAATGTAAGGGTGTGTACCTTGTTTGTGACCTGCCTGCTGACCCACAAAAATCTCACTTCAACACTAACACATGTCCCACACACGAGTTCTAGTCAAGAGCCATAAGACAGGGTAGCAGAAAAATGCCACTGTAAGTCCTGGAGTGCCCTGCTTGGACAAAACAGGATATTCACCCAACATCCTCTGGAAATCCATCATTTCACTCCTGAAACTCGTGCAGTAACTTGCCTGCTGCCCCTCCCACGTTGACCCTGATACAGACCTACTTTAAAACAGAGTCACTGTTTTGAAAGATCTCAGTTCCTAATGAAGTCCATAGTTTCAGGCCAAAATCTTGATCACAGAAGTAAAAGGGATTTTATCCATTCATTTATGGGGTCAGGATTTTATATTCGATAATTTATTGCAGTGAAACTCTTTCAAAACTTGTGGCATTCCACCTGCCACTGGAGTTTACTTTGTAAATCTTGTCCACTACTGACAGCAGAGACTGAAATTTTTGATAGTCATAGCATAAGCCACATATTTAATACCAATTATATTAAAGCATATTGGTGAATAACCAATAGGAACATTAGATAACTGATAATCACAGTTTGTATTTGCATAGTACAAAGCTTTCCATCCACCCAAAGTAGCTTTGAGAAAGATATAGGCCATAATCAATGGAGTTAACCAAAACAAATATGTCCATGAAAAAAGGAAAAGGAGTTTTAAAGAGTTGTACCCTTTCCATAAAACACAATTTAGTTCGCATTTCAAAATGCAAGCTCAGTAATTTCTCCTCTTGTACACAAAGTGTACATAAAATACTCTTTTAAGATGAATTTCACTGCTGTTCACTGTGCACATACAATAAGCAAGCACATTGGGGTAAACCTGCCTCTGAATCATTAAGTGGTTGGTAATACTGCTGATTATATTCATTATTAAAAATTCATTGTATAGTTTGCAAATGAAATACCTCAGTCTTGTCAGGCTGAACCTGATCTCAGCTGTATCTCACCCACTTTAATGGAGCAGAGTAAAAAAATATTCTGCTGCAATGACTGATAAAAATCAGCCTCTCTTAATTTCCAGGTATCTTAAAAGATATCAAGCTGTGCATCTGATGATAAAGATTTTCTCTTTCATAATAGAAAGATAATTATTTCAAGCTCTTGCAAACATCTTAGAATAATTGGTCAAGCCCATAGGTTATGTACAAGCCTCATTTTAACATCAAATATTACTGTAAACATTGTATAATTTTTACATTACAGTTTGGAGTTTACCTACATAAAATCACCTAGAAAGGTCAATTTATATCCACAAAAGTAGGTGATATCTATACTGGGGAATGAGGTCATTCCTGAAATTATCTGTTTTTTCAGAGAAACACTGCATATATTGGTCAGATTTCCCAAATTTTCAAACTCACTTTTTTTCAGTTCCATTATTATTTTCAACTCAGCTCAGCTGAACACGACAGTTTGCCTCCTCTTTAATGATGCACTGAGTTAAAAACAACATACATCAGCCTTTTCAATGACATCAGGGATACTGCCATTTTCTGAACTTTATTAATTTTAATAGAACTTTTAACTAATTTTAATTTAAATAGAACCTTTAGAATAATTTTAGTTAAAAAATATTTTTTTCTGTTTAATCAAGGGTCTATTTAAAATGATGTGAACCAAGTAAGAATCAAGTTATTTTCTCAAGTGTGTGTACAGTATCACTTATTAAATCCTCTGTCTGCAAAGCCACTGAATTGTTCACGTATCTCAACCAAATTAGTTCAGTTTGTCTTAACATAATTTTAAAAAATTATTTTAGTATTTATTTTAACAAGTATTTTCATATTTTGAGATGTATATTCAAAGTAGTAGAAATTAAGCTTAGAGTTTTTTCACTTCATTGATAAGTAGGTGGTTGTGTCCTGGTACATCCTATTCCTTCCATAGACTGTGCCAGTCCAGAGTTTTTACCTGCATCAGTTTCCTCTTAGTTGAAGATGTTATTTTCCAACACACTAAATGAAAACTCCTTTCTGTGCATTGACATGGGAAGGAATTGCTAAAAGACTATCACACTGCCTCAGGGCTGGGCAGATGATTGTGATCTTTTTTCATTTACTGATTATAAAACCTGGGAAGAAAAGAGAAAAACTTTCTAATGAGGTGAAATTACAATCTCTGCTTGAGTTACTGGGTAATTCACCTCACATTGCTAATTCAGTTAGATATATGTTTTTTTTCCTTTAGGATGGGAATTCAAAATAGAACTGCAAGGTGATTACATGCATTGAAAAGAGTTTCTAAGTAGTAGAATTTACAGGATATCCTTGCTGTGTAACAAACATTTATCCAAAGAAAAAGTTCAATAGGGAATATACAGATATGCAGATTACAAACAGACATGCAAATTAGTAAAAAATATCACTTAGGAAAAAAGTATCAAATGAAGAGTTTGGTATAAACAAAGGTAAAAAACAAACAGAAAAGAAAAATGTCTGCCTTTTTAGGAGGAAGAGACAAAAAATAAGGCTAATTAAAATGTTGGTAAAATGAGAACAGGGCCAAGAAAACAGAGACATGAAAGAAGAGTAAATACTTCAAGTATATCTCAGTTAGCTACCAAATGAAAGAAGTCAGGAAGCCAAGTGATGGTCACAAAGAAGGAAAGATATCAAGAGGGAATCAGAAAAGATGGACATCAGCGGATATTGTTTTCTTTGAAGAGGATGGCAAAATCCTCCTTGGAGATCAAAGGAAATACAAAGGAAGTGAAAGGATTTATTGACCAAGTGCCATCCTTAGCTCACATACTCACTTGTCTAACTTGAAAATAACTGAAATACTTGGTCTTACGTAATATGTCAGATAAGTACAACAATGTCAACTCAGAGGAGCCAGCAGACAGCAAGAATATCTAACAGTTTCTTAAACTCCCTATAAAACAGCAAAAGAAACTTCCTGAGGATGCCAAAGAAGGGCATCTTACAGTCATTTTGGAAAACAATTACAAAAAGTGTTATTTGAGAAGAACTTTTACACTGGAACAAAGTTGAGAAGGAAAAATATTAACTTTTATATAAGGTTAAGTTTGAGCCCTTTTGTGCCACCTTTACTGGAATTTGAGATTAAACAAGAGATTTTCACTTTTGTAATAGTTTTGCCTGGAATCTTAGTGAAGCCATAATCTTTTCTTATTAATTTTTGCACAACTTATCACAACGTCATAAATGCATGACTTCAACAAAAAAATTATACCTGATAAAAGTTGTTTGAGTTTCAAATGTCTCTGGTAGATCTAGATAGTTCCTTCACTGAGAAATTATTTCCATGATAGCTTATATTACAACTACAGCAACATGAATGTGTTTTCTTCACTGAAACCTTTCTGGGTGGAAATGCAGTCTACAGATCATAGGGGATGTGTTGCTATCCAGATCCATGTACAAGTGTGTTTTCTGCAGGGGTTATGTCTGTAACTGTGTTATCTGTGCTACTTGTACACCCAGCCCCAGTAAGATTGAGCATTTATTATGCTGAACATCATAAACAGAAGATTACAAGGTAGGATTTCTGCCCCACAGGGCTCAGTCACTGGGCAACTCAACAAAGAAAAGATACAGAAAATAGGAATGAGTTGAAATTTTGAAGGTCTAGCTGTGAATCAGATTTTCCAGGGGGACAGTGGGGATATGGCAACTTTGGTACTATTTTTCAGGAGGGTACCAGAATCTAGGCTGATGAAATTATAAAAGGAGAATTTCTCAGTGTTTGCCACACCAGGATTCTTTCCTTAATCAAGTCTTCCATGTTTCCCTCTTTTCCTTGCTCAGGTGCCTCCTTTTGCTTTCCTTCTCTTCACAGTTGCCTTATGTCCTCACTTGTATCCTTCATCACTTGCTCCTGGGGCAGGGAAACAGGAGAGGGAGGGCTTGGGCTTGGGATTCTCTTCTTGGTGAAAGCTCATCCCTAGTGGGACAGACTTGGGCAAAGTACCAAGCTCATGTTCACAAATACATCTCACTGGACAACTATACATCCAATTTGCCATTTGCACAGGTAACTTATTCCCTTAAAACCAGGACAATTATTTGTGTGAATAGTTGCTGTATTATGGGAATGAAAATCAGCATTGCAGTGATCCATTTATTTAGTTTCCCTTAAAAAAATTGTGTCAGCTTTTGTATACATTCATGACAATAGTCTTACATTGCCAACCATCAGTAAAGTTAGTGATTGTCATTAGCCAAAGAATCAAACATTGACTGACAGTAAAAACCAGTAAAATATTCACTTGTCAGTAAAAATGGCAAGATAATTTAGAACTTTTCATTGCTTTGGCATAAGTTCCTGGACTATTTGAGTACTTTTAATATCAAAGGGCTTTATTTATCATTGTTGAAATTATGTGTTCTATAAAAATTGACACATATGACCATAAACAGAAGTATTAGGAATCCCAAATTGCCTTGAAAAATGTACTCCAAATCACACAAGTGAAATCAAAATTTGAAATCTAGATATGAGTGGGAAGACAAAATGCAACTGGAACAAGTTTCCCAGAGAAGATGCCACATCCATGGAAGGGTTCAAGGCCAGGTTGGACGGGGCTCTAAGTAACCTGGTCTAGAGGAAGGTGTCCCTGCACATGGCAGGGGGGTGAAAGTGGATGAGCTTTAAGATCCTTTCCAACCCAGGCCATTCTATGATTCTATTTGAAAAATTTTTTAAATTGAGTAAATATTTTGAGAAGTGTATTTTTTCCCCTCCCCACTGAACACCATTTTCAAAATCAAATAATTTAGGAACCTCTGTCCTAAGTACTTTGCAAATGTACTCTCCAATGTTACAGTGCAGTTTCACAGGCTTGGACACAGTGGTGATTGCTTCTAGGTATCAGTACCTGTATTCCCTGTGACCACCACATGAATTAACAAGACAAAGTTCAATTTCAACACCACTGCTTGACTCATTACCACAGCCCTCCTAGTAAGTGAGGTGCTTCACAGGGGACCTGCAGAACAGCTGCCCTCTGGGTGTCTTGTTTTGGCGGCCTTTTCCATCTGTTTTACCTGTCTCCCTTTCTGAATAATTTATTTCACCATCTCCCTAAGTAAAGCACCTGGCCTAGGGCTAACTCTTTCACCTAAATTATTCAGAGCTGAAAACTCTTTGGTTTATACTCAGATAATGTGATGACTTAACAGGACAAAACCCTCAACTTCGAAGCAACTGTGAATGTTTCTAGGCTCTGGACTCTGTTAGCAGTTTGAAAGGTTGGCTGGGTAAACTATGTACAAAAGAACCACAGAAATCCTTCCTCCTCAAACATCTTCAAAGCCTCTTTCAGCAGCTAAAACTTTCCAAAGGCAGGGTTCTTTTACCTTGATGCCTCTCTGCCACATCTCAGTCCTGCAGGAAGCCAGAGGATGTCTCCATGTGTGTGCACTGCAGCTGGCTTCTCCCTAGTCTTTTTGCAGGAAAAGACACCGAAAATTGGCTGCAGGGATGGACTTTGTGCACGTCTGTTCTCTTCACAAGCAGGTTTTTGTTCAGACACACCAAAACCCACCCCTGTGCAGCGCTCCCATCCATGGTCCATACTTCACTATCTTTATCTCATGAACTCTATAGTTAAAATAATTCCTCCCTGCCTCTGGTCCTAATAGCACAGACAGCTGCCACACTCCAGCAGAAAGAGGCTGAACAAGGTTCTTGCCTTGGATGCCACAAACCAGCTACTCTCAGACTGAAAACTCACTGGTAATTTTGGGTGCAACTTTGACTACCCCTGTCTGTATTGACTTTGAGGGAAAGCTTCAGCTTGCTTTTAAACATTTGTTCCATTTGCTTTCCCGCAATGTTTCCTCTGTTTTCAGTCCTTTAATTATGCACAAAAAGCCTATAATCAGCATTTTTTTCATTACTTTTGAAAAATCTTGCATTGATTGTTTGTAAGACAATCAATACCTGCCTTAGAAGATACTTACTTCAGCAAGTGTCTTTATTTCTGAAAGGAGTATTACTTTAAAAAGTCATGGTATCAAGGACATAATTTGAGATTCCAAATCAAGGGATATCTTAAAGCCTTTCCCACTTCAGGTTAAGAGGGAATTACAAATTTTCCTTGAAAAGAAATGAATGAACAGATTATTCAAAAATGAAGGGACAGTTTTGGAGAAGACTGGTTCCAAATGGCCTTGCAGGAAAATATTGAAAAGTCAATTAGTGCGATTTTTATCTGGGCTACTCTAGGTTTGCCTCAGTGTCACAAAGACAGGTATGGGAAAATGAAAAGAATTATAAAAATTAAGTTAGTTTTTAAAAAATCAGTGCATTGTCACTTCTACAGTCAAGATATCCCAAATCTTTTTCATATTAATTTACAGAAACCGGCACAGATGCTGTTGAGAGAATCAAAAAGATCATACAGTAATCTTAACTATATCCTACCCAAAGCTAAAATTATTTTCACTTGAATTTTCATCTGCATAAGTACCAAAGAATTTGACCTATCTTGCAGCAACTAGCACTGTCTGTTTACTGTAGGGATGTGCATAATGCCCATCACTGTAGTTCTTATAGGCACTATATGAGCTGTTTCATTTTCCTCTGAGAAGTTTATCAAGTATCAGGTATTTGCTTTTTGCTCCAGCTTGGGAAATCAGGGTCATGGATTTCAAATGAAGTGCTTTGTACTCTCCAAGGGCAGTGAGAAAACACAATAGTACAGACAAAATCTAATCAAAGTATTTTGGCTTTTTGCCTCCTTTTTATTTTACAATGGGAAAAAAAAAATTCAAGGTGCGACCTGAATCCCTTCAGGAGTTCCCTTCCTGTGTGCGCTGGCTCTCGCCAGAAACACGAGACTGACACAATGATAAAATGCACTGCCAGGTCCTCCTGCCCATTCAAAGACCCTCCCTCAGGTATCAGGTGCCTTCCCTGAGCTTTGAGGTCAACCAGACACCTCCCTCGAGGCTTACCTGGGCTGAAGGATACATCTACCCGAAAATCCGCTCAGGTAGAGCAGCTGTTATCTGAGCTAGGATCAAAGTCCCCCTCTGCACTCCAGAAAAAAACATCTTCCAAGCTGGTCTTTCTCCATGATTCAAATGAATGTTGAATGAGTCTCTGGGGACAACAGTTGTTGTGCTGAGGAGCGAGCTGTCAGAAATGCTTTATCATGGAAGTTCAGTTCCTTTCAGGGCCTTTTATTATTAATAGTCATCGCTGCAGGGGAGCATTAAACACAGACCCTATTTACTGTACAAATTGATATATTATAAACCACAAAAGCCATTCGGGTGCTTTGCTACTTCACCTTCCTTTTCAGCATTCTAGCATAAGCGAATCTTTAACCTTTGTGTGGCTAGAATACAGAGAGTGAATTTTGGTTTAGCATGGCCAGGCTGGATTGCTCAGAGCAGCTGTTTTTGTGAGGATCACTGTCTTGAGGAGTGGGTAGAGAACAGTGATTACTGTACTGTATGAAAGGCAAGATATTTTGCTCCATGGTGACACTGAGTTCATCGATACAAAAAGTCCAAGGCATTTATACCCCGAAAAGCTCCTACAGGAGCTTATGTTTTTGTACCAGATTTCAAGCATCTCCCACAGCTTTCTGCTGCCTGCCAGGGCATTGCACCTCAGACAAAAGATGGGCATATTATCTGTAGGTGGGTTACAGACTGATTTCTTCAGCAATAGCATGTGATAGAGATGAGGGAATAGCTGCTCTGTGGCATCAGAAAACATGGCAAGATGAGGTCCAGCTGTGGGAAGAACCCAGCCTGTTTCCAGCCCATCATGGATGTGGTACTGGAGGCAGAAGAGACTTTGCTATGTAGGTTTGCAGTGCAATATTGGATTTTAGCAGCTGGGCAGAAAACTCTCAGAAATGAACCATACAAGGAGCAGAAAAAATGAAACCCAGCAGGATGGTGACAGTCCAGAGGCAGGGCAAGTAACAAAAAAACACCACATTAAAAAAATACTGCCTATTGCACTTAGTAGTAGACAGGCCCTTGGCTTTGCACTTTCTGTCCTCTGAAATTTTAAAATCAATTTTAAAATACCTCCCAGGCTTCTCAAAAAAACCTTAAAATCCTGCTGGGGAGAGGCAGTGCTCTCCCACTGGCCACTGAGAGCAGCCACATGCTGCAGGGGCAGGGTGGTGGATGTGTCACAAAGACACCACTCGGCAAGCTGAGGAGTTAGGATCCTGCAAGTGGCACCTGAGCAAGCTGCAGTCGTGAAGCATCGACTCAGGGAGCCACGGTGTCACCACACAACGGGACAGCAGGGGTGACACAGCCCCTGCGAGTGTGCTGAGCCAGCAAGTCACAAAACACCTCCTCAGCCAGATGTGATGCCAGAAAGTCACAAGAGTGAGTGAACCTGCAATTTTCAAAGAGCTAAAAGCAGTTCTAGAGAGCAGTTTAAGAGCAATGCACCCATGCTAAAGAGGCAGCACTGCATGGCTGACCTAGTGTGGCCTCTGTGGCATGTCTCAAAGGCCTCATAGCCCAGGGAGAGTCCATGGGAGACTAGCTCTAAATTCAGATTCACCATTGTTATAAATGGATGGCACCAGAAGAGACACAGGGAATCAGAGGGATGTGATGTTCTGACTCCTTAAAGGGGTGTCTCTGGAATAGGTCTGAGGCACAACCCCAGGGAGGGTGGACAGGGGATCCGAGGAGCAGCTGCTGTGTGGAGGGGGCGTTGTTCTCTGAGGCTGTTGATCTGGTCTCTCATGAATATTGTATTCAGTGAAAAGAGTCAGACAGCAAGGGGGTGGAAACTGCTGCTTTTTAAAGTACAGAACATGTACTCAAAAAGAGTGTTCAGAAGAGCTTCTTCCAACATACAGAATGCTAAAGATTGGTGCTTGGTACATTTCAAGGATGAGAAAAAAACTCCACACCACTCAAGTGTAGCTGTGACTTTTTTCAGCTGAAGAGTTTCTGATATCCAAAAATGTTGTGTATGCTTCTGACTAAAGTCCTTAATAACAATTGAAACTCGAGCCTTTTCTTAGATAGAAAGCATACTGAGTCTTTTCTTGTTACCATAAGAAAACCCAAAAAAACAGTCATTATTTTGTAACCAGGCTTGGATAAACTTCTGAGAAGGACCACACACCAGATTAGATTATTTAGATTTGTTGTGAGAATAGTTGACATGTGTTCCCTTCCCTTTCACTGTCCAATCTTTGTTGTAAAAGTGGACTCATGTTGTGCCAGTTGAGATTAATATTATAACATGAAAGGGATAGGTATGTATCATTTTCCATGCTTGTTACATTCACTGATGTGAAAATAGAGTTCTATTCTACCTGAGCCACTTTGTGTTTTATGGCCAGGATTAACAGCACAAATACTTCACAGTCTCAGGTGGGTAGAGCACCTACCTGCCCATTGGCATCAAATACTGTGAGTGTCAAAGTATCTAAGACTTTCTTTCAGGCTGTGAAATATCCTTCAGATTACTGTAGAAGACCTTGTCATGTTCTTTACCCTGACACCTCTTTTGCTCTTTCCTTAACAGGACATGGCTCATGACTTCTTGCTCTGCCAAAAATTCCCCTGAGAATGTTGTGCTCCCTCCATTCAAACCCATATTCCACTCAACATACTCTTATTGCCATCATTGTCACCAGATATAGAATTTGTTATAAAGTTATAACGCTCCATCCCACAACCATAATTTCAAATATTTCCACTGTTCAGATAGGTGATACTATTCATAAAACCAGTTACTACAGAATTTAATAATTTTTATATGTTACTTTTAAAATCTAATTCTTTGAAAGTACTATTATAGTGAAGTTTATTCATTAAAAGAAAGACTAATGTTTTATGTATTTTAGGTGTAACTTGAACCCAGAGAATGCCAAACTATTTACATTTATGCAAGCCATTTCAAAATGACATAGGAGGAAAATAGTTGATACAATGGTTAGATAACATCAAAGAGTGGGTTGGGAACACAAATCATGATCCTTGTGAAAACTGATTCCTGAAGAATTAGCCAAGAGAGTTCCAAGTGCATTTCTTCTTATTGGTTGAAATATGATGTTTGTTCTTATTCTTCAGGCAGAACCTGGCAAGTCTGTATTTGCACTTGTTGATCTTTCCCAACATAAATCTCTCTATTGTATTCATACAATATGTTTTCTTTACTTTAGTAATAAAGTTTCTTCTAACATATGCTCTTTTAGACTCTGTGTGCAGTATTTATCAAGTTATTGAGGTTACAGGTACAGAACATTTCAGTATAACATGCAAAGGGCAACGGAAACTTGCACAGGTGTAAGAGCCCTCTGATCTTCTTTTGCCATCTATTTAAAGAATGTATGAACTTTGCTGCAATAAGTCCTAATAAGCATGATGATACATCCTTAACCATCAGACACACACTGCTCTTAAAACCTCTTTAATGTAATCATCTAACAGACCCAATCTCCCATTTTGCTGAAATAACGTCTGGATACATAACTGCTCCTACTCTGAAATGGACACTGTAATTTCCTTGACAAAACATCAGCAAAGCTTGGGATACTAATCTTCATATATGTTATCTTTTATTTAATAACTTATTGGACAAGTTTCTAGAGAAAGATTGAATATGAATTCATAATTTTCTGCATAAAAAAATATCTGAAATACTTGTTGCAAAGTTGATCTGTGTGTTGCTTAACACTTTCATTGCATGATAATTTCTTTGGAAAAGCGTGTGGGAAAGTCACTTCTTGTCCAGACCCACTTAAGCCTGAACAGATTGTCAGGGATATAACCTTTCCAGGTCTTATTTTGTAAGATGTTGAAAAGCCACCATTATCTTTTGGATATGGTTTGTCCCAAAAATTCCATTGTAAATGCATAAAAATGCAGATATGACCTTACCCAAAATGTATGCTTCCCTCTCTGCACATTGAGACTGAAATACTCTGACCAAGGTGGTCCTTACTGACAT
The DNA here is from genome assembly GCA_018697195.1 of Certhia americana. NCBI lineage: Eukaryota > Metazoa > Chordata > Aves > Passeriformes > Certhiidae > Certhia > Certhia americana. The sequence continues at coordinate 11,285,244 of CM031865.1, read as the reverse complement.
GTCAGAGATGCAAGACTGTGTCTAACTCTCCTAACTCCAGGTAAAACTCAAGCTTTTAATGCACTCATTGCCATTTGGCCTGGAATTAACTGGGATGCATTTGAACAGAGGCAGCTTTATTTAGTTTCTCACAGATTTAGCCTGACCCCACTAGGTATGAGAAGTTTCTTGGGGTTTGCTACATAACCAAACAGGAGAAGAAATTAGAAAATTGGATAATTCTTATCTGAGCTACATTCTGAAGAATCAAAATTCCCCTCCAGATATGAGCAGGAAGTGCAAATAAATATATTAGCGGTCTAGAAACTCATACACAAATAGTGAGCATTCTTCCAGTTGGGTGAAGAGCTATTTTTTCAAGTAAAAATAGGAAAGCATCCTGTCCTGGTTTGGTATTTACTCATATTTTCATAGTGCCAACAGCAGCATTCCTAGAAAAGACATAGGTCCTACATGAAGGTCTTGCCATCTAAGATAATCAAATTGTCGAGGAGATGAAATCACTATGTACTGCTTCAGAAGTAAGCAATAAATACCAGATATACCGTACTGAAGAGCTCTTTGTGTAGCCACTAACACAGTAATAGATATTTATCTCCAATAAACCATTTAATTATTTACTCTTTTTACTCTTACAGAAAGCCCATGCACATTTATATGTGCAGAAAGCACAAGTGGTCTAAAAAATGTTTTAAAAATAATTGCCAAATTATGCTTTTGGAAAATTAAATATGAAACTTGGAATGTGAAACAAACAAATAAGATAATTTAGAAAAGATTAAAAGCAATTGTTCTGTTACCTTGGCAACACATTCAAGGTGCAGCCTATCAGCAAAGTTGATGTATTGTTTTGACATACATGCACATATTTCTAACATAAATAGCAACAGAGACTTAATAACAATAGGTTTTAAAACTAGGAACTGATGTCATTTTAAATGTGTCAATCAAAGAAACCTATGAAAGTGTTTCTTCTATCAAACTGACAGTAAGTATATGCTGGAATGGCTTTATAAGAGATAGTAGACTTCTGACAGGTCATACAGAAGCAGCAAAATCTGTAATTACATTCTACTTTCTTAGATTGTGTCCTTTAGTATGTCTAAAAAACTTTGAGAAGAAAATAAAACTTGGAGGCTATGATATATCATTCCTTTCTGTAAACAAGTAAGGAAAAAAGAGCAGCATATCTGAGAATGGAGGAGAAATATCAGACTGAAAGATCTGCCTAGCCCTCAAAAGAGATGCAATTAAACTTCTTGTCTTATTTTATGATTGACTGGTGCCAGTGAGGTTCTGCAGTGTAAGTTTTCAAGGACACTAAAAAGTAACAATAGAAGAAATGTACAGAGGAAGATTGCTGATGAGATACAGAGCCTTTCACCTCTCGGTCAGTGGTTTGACTCTGGGCTGTGTCAGCAGTAACAGGAACCATTACTTTTTGACAGGTGTCAGAAGTGTGTATGGAGGAAGTACATCAGCCATCCTCCTCCAGACCCTGCTGGATACGTGCCCAAAAGCAACCCTCAAAATGAGAATTTTTTTTGACAGCCTAGAAATAAACTGGTCTCCTCCTTTTCCCAGAGGGCATTGTCCCTGCCCCTCAGTCTAAGACCAGACTACCACAGACTGGCCTTTGAATCAACACTGTGCTAAGAGAACGTCACCTCTGATTGAGCAACACTTTAAAATTTCATTTACAACTAAAATACATTTGAACACATTTTTACATTTCTTCACGGGATAGTCTTCAGGAAAGCTAGGGTTTTACCTTAGATTTTCCACTTCCAAAACCCTAACTTTAACCAAAAAAAAAAAAAAAAAACAAAAAACCGGAAAAAAAAAACAAAAACCAAAAACAAACAAAAAAAAAACCCCCAAAAAACCCACAACATCAAAAAACCCAGGAAGAAAAAATTTAAAAAAAAAAAAAAAAAAAGCACACATTCATAAAATCCTCAGTTACAGAAACAAGCACCTTATTCTGTCATTGGGTGGGATTAAGTTATGCACTCTGGCACATCATCTTTTTTCTTTTACTTTTTCCAGATTTATATGACTCTCATCATAGCAAATGCTCAGAGAGAGGAATTTCCAACTGGAACACATTGAAAATAGAAAGGAAATAACTCACTATAAACAGCATTGAGGAGAAACAAGTGAACACACAGGGTACAGTATAATTCTTTGTCAGAATGTGAGTTGTGTACTTTTGTCTAGCAGCCATTATCTTTCCTTAAGAAACACTGACTTTTACTCAGAATTTCAATCTACATTTTGATTGATTTCTTTTTCAGGATACAGGAAGAGTGATGGAAAGGACTGGGGATAAGGACAAGGAAGAATAGAACAAGATAAAAAGTTTCCAGCCATGCCGTCGAATTTGGTGAAAACAGGCTTAGGATTAACTGTTTCTGTGCTGTGGAACCACATATTAATGGAGGAAAAAGAGATGGAAAGTTTTCTTGTGTATCAAACTCACAAGGCTTTAAGCTGCCAGCCTTGTGTTAGAATCTCTGTGCCCAAAACACTACTGAAGTGGGGACAGTGACAACCACAGTCGAGACTTGACAACAAACAAATGCTACACAAATATAGTCCTTAACACAAATGTTTTGGCCATAAATTACCACTTCCCATTGATGGTACTTGATTTTCTGCAACATATTTTATGGAGCCTGAAGTAAGGCAATTCTAACCTGACATACATGATGTATTACATCAAAAGACATTTTTCCAAAAGGTCTACTTGTTAGAATTTGATTGTCAGGTCAGCTTGGATATATGTGTTTCCTATCAGTCCACGTGCTCCCTCTGTAGATAGATAATCTAGAGAAATCCAGGTTCTTGTGATATAGGATTTGATTCCTCTTCCTGGTCTTTCTGCTTGAAATTTAAATAGCAACATTCCTCTCCTTCCTGTTGGTGAAGTATTTTCATAACCCCTGTTGCACATTGTTTCTCTCACATATTTGTTCTACATATGGAGCCAGAGGTCTACATAGAGGACTGAGCCCAGGGACTGATGGAGATAAACTAACTAAATAATTTTGTAACTGGAAACAGTAAAGTAAATTCATTTAGCTAGAAGTGGAGCAGGGAACTGTCTATAAGAGCCTGATCACCTATATCCCAGAAGGCAATAATCTCACTCTGTAGCTCTTGTCTTTCATGCTGCAACATTAGAGACACCAAGGCTTGATTTAAGAAGTTGCCATGGCAGAGAACCCACAACGTCTCCAGGTATCACAGGTTAATTATCCTCCTTAAAATATAATTGATTCTATTATGAATGTCTTTAGTTTCCATTTTCAAGCCACATATCATTGTATCTTTTTTCCTCTAAGCCTGAAAAGTTAACTAAGAGTAAAAAATATTTTACAATCTCTACACTCTTTAATGCCTATAGTCACCTCTTAAGCCAAGCAGAGGGTGATGTATAGCAGGCCCAGTGAGGAGGAGGAAGAGTTGTATATGGTAAGGATTGTATAGGAGGCAGAGGAATGCAATAGTTGTACCAGAACATTAACATTTTTCATAAGCTATAAAAAGGTGGATGTCTTTTATAGAACTTTGTTACATGTATTTTCTTGTTTTATCAAACATTTCAAAAATATAAATGAGTGCTGACTTATATTTCTATAAACCTAGTTAGAATTTACATCTTCTACAGTCTCCTCCCATACATTTAAATCTCCATCCCACACTTTAGTAGATTCTTTTTCCTGGTTTCTTCCTTTTACCCATTATTTTCATATTAAAAAGCAACGATGGATCTAGGAGAGCTCTGTGTGACTCAACTGAAGTCTTTCCCTTTAGGAAATGACTCTTGTAATTGCTCTAAAAGTGGAGCCTCCAGAAGTGATGACTCAGTGCAGAAGGTTGGACCTAGCAGCACTGCTGAGCAGCAGCAAAAGATGGATCTGGGGGGGTCTAACACCAGCTCTGAGTGCCAGCAGAGTCAAACTGACTGATTATCAACACACACAGGAGTTAAAATAAACACAGGGTGCCAAATCCAGACTCACTGTGACTGTCCTGAGCCACATCTGCAGTAAAGGACATTGATCTGCTGAGCTGAATATTCTGCAGGTATTACCTCAAGCTACTAAACAAAAATGTTTCCATTCCCCATTTCCCAGACCTAAGCTTTACCAGCCTGTGCACAGGAGTTCATGGGAATCCACTGCTGTGCTGCTTACTAGTTATTTCCATTACAAAATCCCTCAAGAGGTCCCAGTAAGGAATGAAATCTCCTTGGGCTCATTAAACTACCTGGAAACTCCCAAAGATGAAACAGGTAGTTCTAGTCCTATTAGGTTCAAGGCAAATTTCAAAATTGAACATCAAGGAGGTCAGACCTTTGCTGCTATTTAAATATATCTGTATGGCAAAAGAAATCCTGCTGGAAAAGTGAGTGTAAAGATGCTCAGAGAGGAGAGAAAGCTTTAATACAGTACTTAAAAAGGGATTTAGTGCATGCTGGCAGCTATTCTGTTAGTAATGTTTTTTGTAATCAAATCAGAGCCAGAACAAAATGCCACATCTTCTTTTATGAATAGGTTATTAAAGAAATAGAATAAAGAAATCTGAAGAAAAAATTTCTTAAACAGCAATGAACTAAAGTCCTTAAACTACATAAATTCCTATGAAATTTGGACAAGGTTGTATCCTGTACACATCCCTAAGCCAAACACAAAGAAAAAGGAAAAAATATGTATGCATGCCTCCATGCAGGGTACAGTATAATTCTTTGTCAGAATGTGAGTTGTGTACTTTTGTCTAGCAGCCATTATCTTTCCTTAAGAAACACTGACTTTTACTCAGAATTTCAATCTACATTTTGATTGATTTCTTTTTCAGGGGTTCTCCTCTGTCCTTTACAAACTGAAAAATCCACAAACTTCTGGATCTTTCACTGAATTATTCCAGAAGTACAAAGACAACACAATGCCTCAGTCTGTCAGTAGCAAGGGCATTCAGTGTTTATAAACTAAATTTTCTTATTTTTGAGACCTAAATAGTTTACAAGCACTGACTAAGCCTTGGGACCCCTTCGTGAAGAACCAAGCATTATTGAATCTGTTCTCAGCAGACAAGGACAGACAGGAAATGCACAGGAAATCCAATGAAGACAAGTGAGGAAGCAGATTTGGAAGAGCTACTGCAGATTTTCACTTTCACCTCAAGCAGAGAAGTGAATTGCTTTGGCCCAAAACATCACTGTAGTTATTCATTATTACACTAAGACAAAGCTAGGTAAGTTTGAAGATATATGCCTCTATTAATGGGAAGAATAAATGATCTTGCTCAGAAAATATTTCCAACACAACAGTGACTGTAGACCTGGAAACATCCAGAATTATTATCTACACTGAGATTCCTGGCAGTTAGACCCATTCTTTAAACCATCAAATCTTGTAATTTATGATAGCACTGTAAAATAGTTAATTTCTTAGGCAGAAACATATCTTAATATTATGAACATAAAGTTCTTACTGATGTAATATATTTGCCTTTTCTATGAATCAAGAGGAAAGTGCATAATAGTTGTAATTATGTTGTATAAAAATGAAAAGACCTAAAAGAACAGTAGGCCTCTTAAATTGTTATCTACCCCTAATTGTAATCTCACATAAACTAAGGAATAAGGCATTCTACACACAGTGGTGAGCAAGTGCCTGTTATATTTCTGACTGCACAATCTTTATACTTTTTCTTCTCAAACTAATTTGTGACATCCTGCAAAGCCCTATCATTCTGTAAAGTTGAGCACTAGTTGAACATGGGACATAGTTCAACAGGAATGTAGGTCAATTTTTAACTGCCTTTCCTTGAAATGGAATGGGCTTGCATTTCACATGCAAAGGACCACAGAGGAAAAAATAAATTGTCTAATAGTCTTTACAATTGTGCTAGGCCTTTCAGCTTAAAAGCCAATATGGAAATAATAGGACATATCAAACCATGCAAAACAGAACAGAAATGATGAGATGAGTCTGAGAAGTGTGATGGGTCAGAGGAGCCACAGAAGGATGCTGAAAAAGCCCTTTCAGCTTAGGTGGATGGTGGAGCACAGAGGGAGAGCACTGTGGAAAATTAGAAAGATTTCCCATAGCTGGGCTAAAAAGGGGATTACACAAATGAATAAGCTCCTGACAGTAAGCAATCTCCATACCCCTGGGTGCCTGACCTACCACTTGGTCACTCCTTCCTTTTATAGGCCCTCCTGATGGAGCAATTTGCTCCAGCTGAGCCCTGCATACCTGGGCTTCCTTGTAATCCTTGATGGGGGCAGACACCTGTGGTAGCTCAGGGCCAAAATAATAACCCTTTCCTTCCCAGAGTCCGGGCGATTTGTATTGCAAAAGTAGAAGTCAAAAAGCTGGGGAAGAGGAATTGGCTTTTGTGCTAATGCTCTAAGTCTGGCCCATGGAGAAAAATGCTATCAGAGATACAACTGCATGGTCAGTATTTTGGATACCAAAGAACTTTGGCTGCCAAAGAATTCTCGTTAACTTTTAAGTTACCAACCAAGACACACAGATCCACAATGCAAAGCAGAAGAAAGGTCTTCACCAAATGGACAAACTTAATTATTCAGACAAGTCTGTGGGGAGAGACCAATTGACATGGAGTCCAAATGTAATTATCACAGAGCTTAATATACAGAGCTCTCGTTTCCAGGACTGTAGCAAAATTTTGTTGAATTTTCAGCATGACAAACTAGGGCACAGAACTGACCTTTAGGTCTTCCTAGATAATATAAATCCCTTCACCTCATGAGGACACTCCCCCCTCACCCACAGTTTCTCATTTTACGCTTACTTAATATAACCAAAATAAAATACCAAAAGCAAAACAACTGTCAGTAACTTCTGTCTGCCTTGCAGGAAGTACTGCATTAGGAAGCTGTCAGCAAAAGTGCTGAGCTATGCATCTGCAGGTCTGAAATCCTGGAGTGCATCAGATACCTGGGGGATTCACTGACAAAGGGGAAAGGAGACAAAAAGGGCTGTTCAGGTTGCACAGCTGGGTGGGAAGATCCCTGCCCTGACTGGGGTGCTAGAACCTGGCTATTTAGGGAAAGCTGAAATGTGCAGGCATCCATATGCAGGGATGCCATCACTAAGAAGGCTCAGGAGAACAAAAAGGGTTGTTCTCCCTCTTCCTTAGGCTACACGTCAGTGTGGCAGACAAGGGTTTGGCTGCTCAGCCCATGGGTCTCCTCCCTGCCAGGGAGTTTGCTGTTTGGTGATTTCTGGTAACTGACTCAGGACCCCATCACAGGGTCTGGCTTTCAGAAAGTACAGAGGATCCAACGCACTGAAAATCAGGTCAGATAAAGATAACTCAGAGTTAGATCTCCCAAACCACTAGCTCTTCCTGAGAGCTAAAATCCCAATCTCTTGGTTATACCTTCTGTCTCATTGTACCTGTGATATCTCTCAACACCTTCACCTGAGACAAAGTCTTGGCTCTAAAACCCACCCTGACTCTGTGAGATGCATATAGGAAACCTTTGAGGATGAATCAAATGAAAGAAAGAACAATTGTTTCTTCCGAGACTTCAGGGTGTTTGGAATCTGTGCCCCTCTTATTCAGGATATATTTATTCATTCTCTTTAAAATGAAAGTCATATTCTTTTGATATCTGGGAGGGGTTGCTGCAGCCAGGAACTGAAGCCTCCCTTTTATTGTTGCAAAAGATCTAAGGAATAATAACAATTAATAACACCAAAAGACTGAAAGGAAACTGTTTCATCTGAACACTTAGGTGAGGTTAGGTGGATGAGTCTTTAACTGCAGGGTCAGGTTTAGGTCACCTTTAGAACTGGAATCAGGGTGGGTTTGCAGTGCTGCACCAAGTCTGCAGTGCTTTGGTGGAAGAGCACAAACAATAAAGGGAGCTTTTGCCTTGTGTCCTGACAGCACCTTGCTACAAGCCATCTTCTCCAGGAAGGAAAATTTTTTAGTCATGGGTGCCCTGTTTTATCAATTAAAAGTTAGACTGTTTTAAGGTGAGGTCCATGTTGAGAGAGGAAAAATCGCAGTATTTAACATTTAAATAAAGTCTCTTGAGTAATGTGCATGTACTTATATTGAGGTGAAAACCCTTTGCACAGGCCTAGTAGAAAAGAGCAGCCTGTTTTTTGGTTTGCTGTGTTCTGGTAGCTTTGACCAGAAGTGACACCTCCAGAGTAGGGACCACTGCAAGCTTACTGAGCTTAAAGTGTTTTCTAATTCCAGAAGTCAGATTTTGCTACTTTTAGATTCGTCCCCAAAGTTAAATCTGATCTTGGGGAACATCAGATGTCAGTAACCTTTCTGTTTCCTATGGTTCTCATCACTCTCACAGACTTAGTGTGCTTACAGCTCAACCACAACAAACTTTTGGACCAAAATATATTATGCTGTCTTTTTAGGACAAAGTTGAGGATTTATTGATATGGATATTAGATATTCTGCCCTAAAAAAAGTAATCTAATGAAAATCAAGTCCAAAGTGTTTTTCAGAATGCTTGGATTTCACCCTGAAACAGTGAAATAAGGGGTTTTTGTTTAACTTTATTTTAGGTTCCCCAGAAAAAGCAACTGGTAACTAACTCATTGATTTAACATCTAGGAATCTCCCTGTTTGTGCCCAAGTTTATGTAATACTCCCTTTGGGCTGCATTTTACATTGTTTGCTTTGTTGTCTGTGAAAGGATTCAAAATGGATAGAATTGGATTCCTCCTTGTATTGTTTCACAGTATCAATCTACATTGGAGCCCTCTTGTCCATTCCCAGATAAAAGAAAGATCTTGGCCTGAAAGATCTTCACTTTGAGCACAGGAGGAGAAAAAGATTTGTCACTGCCTCCATTTTACAGCAGGTGACTTTCTAAGTGACTTTCCCAAACTAACACCCCCCCATTTTTGTAGAGACCATAATGCATATCCAAAAATTTACAGAAAACTTCAAAAAGAGTTATGCTTTGGAGGACCCAGGGAATGCCTGAATCTATGTTTAAGCTTGGCAGTTAAAGTAAGTCCTTCAAACTTTCAAACTCATTCCAAATTTTCAGAACTTCACAGCATGCAACTGAGAGAATGATTTGACCGCAAAGATCAAGATGATGTAAGTATTGTTCAAGAAAAAAACAGTTGAAAAAGATTCTAAAAAAGTATCGGGGCACTTTGAAAGTATTTCTTTCAAAATAAAAATCATAAAAATACCTCTGTTGACTCCTGCTGTTAATGTGCTTTTATTCAGGTGTTTGGAAACAATATTACTTTGCAGAGTAGACAGCTACTGTCAAGGGCAGCTTTCTCATTTGTGGTCATTTGTTATGTACCACGACTTTGAGACCTAATAAGGAACATTCTTTGAGATGGCAGAGAAAACAAGCCCCTGACTGCACAAAGAGGGAGAATAATTCAAAATAGTTGGCAACTTTGATGCTTTTGAAAATTTTAGTGAGGTAACTTTTAATTAAAGCTTGAAATAAACGTTTAACTTGTCTTGCCATATGAAGTTGCTTCACAGACATTTATCAGCACACATATATTTAGCAGCTGCCATTCAATGTAACATCCATGTCTATCATTGTCTACTTGAAGCTCTTTTCATGCACTTCAAGTGTATTATGAAAGAGCAATTTCCTTATTGACGAGAAAACTCTGATTAAGTTACTTAAGCAATTGTCCCACCAAGTACTGGAGACAGAAGACAGATTGTGCCAGGACCCTGGCTCAAAGGCACAGTTGAGAAGGACAAGTGACATTGTTAGGCTAGAAAGGGAAAGCTGGTACTCAGTGCCTCTTCCAATAGGAAAGATCCCATCCACGCTTTTTGCCATTCTGCAATGAATGCATACAACTTCAGCTCAATGGCATCCCCAGAAATCTACATGTGGATAAGGATAAATCCTCTGAAAACAACTGGGCTTATTCTTAAAATTATGATAGTATATAAGCTTTCTAATTTTTTTTCCCATGCTTAATATAGTTTCTAACAGTAGAAAAAGTACTGTACACTATGGTCTCCAGCTCAATTTAAGTTTCTTACAATTACATTTTGCATTTCTGTTAAAATTGCTTTTCTGTTTCCATTTGTGGAAGAAATCCAATAGTTCATCATTAGCAGTATTCCATATATGCCATAGATGTTTAAAAATATCAATTTGTTTATAGGAATACTTCCATTGAGGATTAATGATGACACTGTTTTGACCTCTCTGACCTTGGTGGGCAGGAATGTACTTTTCAAGTATCCAGAGCCCCTCTTCACAATTTGTCTAATCCCACATCTCCCCTGCCCTTGCAGGCTATTTGCTGTTAGTGGCCACAATAGACAAGCAATAGTACCATTATAGGCTTCTCCAACAAAAGATTTTCATGATCATTTTCTAGTGGCTTGAAGATTGACAAGATCCCCTCCTGTTACCCAGATGCATTTTTCCCTCCTTCCTGGTGATTTCTTTTCTTGTTTCCAAGGAGGAAAGTGCCTCCCTGAGTAGCGACCTCTCTCTCTGCAGAGAGACCTGCTAGAAACAACAAACATTGCATGTTAAACCTCCTCCGAGAGGGCATTATGTACAAATGGAGTGCCAGGTCTTCTTTGATAAGGTGTACACCTGTGGCACAACTTAAGAATCAATTCAATTATAAAGACACAAAAATGCCTTTTGAAGAATGTTCCTGAGTGAGTCAGAAGCAGAGAGCACAGCATACATATGAGTCTGACTTTGCCAAAGTTATTTCAGGGGAAAAGGTTGCACAGAATCGCTCCAGCAGCCTGATTAACTAACTGGGCACTCATCTGTTGGTGAAATCCTGAGTGTGGAAAACAAAGAGCCATCCCCTTGGCTTTATTCAGGAGTCCTTCAGTGCACTCAGAATTTCACTTTTCTGCAGGTTTTGCTTACTTTCTGTATAAAACCTGAGCTATCTGAATAGTGTGTTTGTTTTTGAGAGATGCAGAATAGTTGTAGCTCTCACTACATGAGTGAATGTAGCCTTCCATCTAATAATGGAGCCTTCCATCACTCAGGTAGATGCTCAGAGGGTGAGGTGCCCTCTCTGCCCCAGCAAGCAGTCACTTTGGAAAATTTCAGCTGTGCCATCTTTGTGCCTCATTTGTAATGTGAGCGGGTCATAGTACTGGAACATGCTGGAATATTTTCTGAAGGTTACAAGTATTTTGAGATCCCTCATAAATAGTGGTGAAGATTAAAATAGTAACATAAATGTTAAAGCTTATTTTTTGCCTATGATTCATATGTAGAAAATTAAAAAGACCACTCTTCATATGTAGCAGTAGACAAAGAAATGTGCTTTTGAAGTGTGCAATATATATTTTAACATACTCTGGACACTTTACAGGAACTTCTAATTGACATGTTTGCTTTTCATTTACTAAGAATAGACATTTCACTGTATTGTCATTAGTAGAAAAGGAAGAACAAGAAAGGCACAAATTAAATTATTTCAAGTCCTTGGATCTCAGTCCCTTCTCCTGCTGCAGGGCCACTGATGTCACAGGGTGGGGTTGCTGGGTGCCTGCAGGGTAAGGATGGCTTGATTCATCCTCTGTTGGACCTGAAGGGGGAATCAGCAATGGATTCCACTGAAAACAGGATAAGTAAAGAAGATTTTGTTAAAATTTGAATTAGGCTTAAAAGGAGATTTTATGACACACACAGGGAGGTCTGCACTTGAATTTGGGGTTCATGGTTTAGTTTTGTGAAGTTGTTTCAATGAATATGCTTGAGAACGCTGTTGTCACAGGATTTCCATTACACTGGTTCAATACTTTGTTGTACATAATTCAATAAAGAGTTGGGCTCACACCAAGAATTCATAAAAAAAGTGACATCCAATGAGGAGGATCCAACTTTTGCTGAAATTGAAAAACATCGAGACTTTCGGTTGAGTCAAGGTCACCGTGCTACTTCTTTACTTTCCTTCATTTGAGGAATTGAACTTATTGAATGTGTCAAGAGACCCATTCTCAGTGAAAAGCTCACCAATACTCTAAGATCTAATAATTACATAAATAGAACCTACAGAGTGCTAAAGAAGAGAACAAATTGAACTTCCCTTAAAACTGCATGTTTTTCCTTTTTGTTCTTTGTATTTATATATATTATATAAATATATAAATATCAGCACATTATTATAGTTTATTATATTATTATGTACATTGTTGTATTATATATATCAGATATCACATACAGTATTAAAATGACAGATATTGATATCAACATTATATAATATATAATACATCTTCTGAATACACTCTGTGACACCATTTCTAAAACAAGTTAGGTTTTGATAAAATGTTCCTAAACTGCTGAGGTTAGCTGTATTGTTCTTATTTAGTTTTATGGACTCCAGGGTAAGTTTTTATTGGAAAATTCTGTTCCCAAATTAAGCTGATGGTCCTTCAATTAAAAGAAAGTTAGATTGTTAACCTATACCTCTAATATTGCATGGGAAGAAAAAGATCACAGCATATCTATGCCAGTCTATAAACAATACTGGATTTGTTTGCTCTCTCTTTTCTTGCAAAGATTGTTTTTTCAAGAAGAGTTAAACTAAGGGCAAGGCAACAAAATTTGTCAGGTTTTTTTTTTCCCCCTTTTTCTTTACTCAGTTGATCTCCTCTATTTAAATACAATTAGTATTATCTTAATGTAGTCTTTTTATCCATATCCACAGCTTCTCATCTTACTGTTTGCTAATATGATCCTTTCAACCAAAAGAACATCAATACACTCAGCAAACTTATTAACCAGCTATTCTGTCTTACAGGGAGGCAACTGAGCTGCAAAGAAAGCCATGAGTCATGGAAGCTGTGAGACACCAAGACTTTGATGCTGTAGGCAAAAACAAGCTGCTTCATGACACAGTTTGTAAAACATTTGCATGGGAGCAAAATTCTGCCAAAAAGCATACAGGAGAGTTTACATAGTGCAGCACACAAACTACAGAGCATCCCGCAGTCTGTGGTATTTACAGACATTTAACAACTATGAGCTTTCCTTCAACAGCAATGGTGTCTCCCTGGTAGATTTTGATCTTGGAACTTTTTCTAACACATAGACTACAATTGCCAAGGGAAATTTCAGTTTGTACTCCTTTTTCAGGGCTATGTTCAGAAGACGCATCTTCAGGTACTAGCAAGAATAAATAGGTCTCTCCAGTAAAATCATGTATTGCCCCTAGTCTCTTCATCAGTTCCTTGGTGCCAGTTCTCAAAAAGTCTCAAAAGCAGAGGAAGGAGTCATGCTGGCTCCTGCATCATTAGCCTGTTGGCAGCATTGTTCCCAGATGGGAAAGCAGACCTCCAAGTACTGGGAAAGCCTTTCACCAGCCTTGGCTGTCCCTGGGCTGAGGCACTTCAGAAGTCTAACTACATGCAGCTACACTGCACCAGTGTGGAAAGTTAAGGAGCATACAAGTTAAGTGCCACTGAAATCTTGGAAGGAGGCAGAAAATAATAAACACTCCAACTGAAATTTGGCCTGGACACATGTTACTTAGTCTAAGTGCATGTTTACACTTCTTTGAAATGTTCCTAAACACTCCCTCTGTCTGAAAAGAAAATTTCAAAACCATGATGAAAAAATCTGTTTCAGATCATGTGTATTGGTTTTAAAACCAGGCATAACCTTGCAGCCGGCTCTTTTATCCAGAAAAGGTGCAACTGTCATATCAATTTAGAACTTCAGACCTTTTATTTTAAACCTGCATTAGCAAAACCTATAACAAAACATGTCTCTGTTGTCCACATCTTACATCTGGAGCAAAATTATGCTTAAGTCTGATCTCTAAACCCAGTATAGAAATTATAATTGGTATGTTCTGCACTTTGTAACATGGTCCATGTGGACTTTTTCACTGCAGTGATAACACAGCTCTATAGCCCACCTGGTAAAAACATTACACATTAAAAATGACAGTCAAAAGAAGCTGCTGTGAATATACCAGAATTGACATAGGAAAAGGTTGCAATGTAAGGTTAAATCCAAATATCTACATTTATAGGCACTATCTGGCACCCTCGTTTTAGACAAAGGTATCTTACAGTCATTTTAAAGGCTCTGTACTGGGTTTTCAAGCTGGGAAATAGCATAAAACCACTGTATGAGGAGCTGAAATTTTACTGACATTATGGAAGCTCTTACTAGTTGGTCTCCTGCCTCTTGATAATAGTCTACAGATGCTGTGGAAAAATACTATCAAAAGGCAATTCTTACATATAGAACCTCTCAAATCACAGCCAAACACGACTTCACACAAGTAATTCAGGAACTTATGTTACATATGGCAAAAGTATATGAAAACCAGGATTAGAATACAGAGAGGTGTCCAGATGAGACTGCTGTCAGCTCTTTGCACCAATTAAAAGGAGTAAAGCATCTTGCAGTGCTGGCAAGACCTCTGTTGATGCCTTGTGGATGCCCACAGTGCCTGGTGTAGGTGTCACACCAGAGATGAAACTCTGTGCTCAGGCTGGGCCAGCAGTAGCCCTGAACTTTATAATTTTTATCCTTCATTTTATCCCAGGAGACAAGGGCACAAGAGTTCAACGTTGAAAGCCTTGCTTGAAAAACTGGGAGCCAAACTGATCTCATGGTGTGATGCTGCAAACAACACCTTTTTCCAGAATACATTTCTTCCTAATTTTACCCTTTCTGCAAAGCGGAGTGAAAGCTCTTGAGACTGAACTGCTTCTAAAACCAAACTGTGTAAGGAGAATTTGTCCCCAGAAAAATGATGTGAGAAAATTTTTAAATTGCACAGTACTGTCTTCCATAACACAGATTCTTCTAATCTAAAGGACTGGTCATAATGTTAAATGTTTACACTGGTAGCTATAAATCTACACCTCTGATATATGAGATACACACAGAAAATACTGACTGAAGTGTTTCAAAATAGAAAAACACCTGACAGCTGTTGTAACCAGCAAAGAGATAAACATACCTTATAATTTGCTAACAAACAAATTTTATATTTACAGGTACAACATATCAGAAAATCCCACAGAAGGAATTTTTTGTTTGTGTAGACCTTGTTTTTACAACTTTAAAACTTTAAGTAGCTGACATGGTGCCAAATTTTTGGGGGTAAAGAAATCACCTGTCTTATTTCCAAGCTGACACAACATGTTTTAAGTAGATGAAAGCTTGGTTTCATTACATTAGCAGTGTATCTAGGTGCTCTTTGATGCATCCCTCCCATGCTTAGTAATTTAGTAACAGGCTGGAAATGAGCAGAGGGGTAAAACGAGACTCTGTTGCCAGAGCAACTACTCCACACCTCTAATTTTTGAATCAACAGACAGCAGAAGTTGATACTTTACCACAGAGTATGAAGAAATATCTTCCAAAATGTTCTGTGAAAGTAAGCTTGTTTTGTTCGAGGAGTGACACTTCCAAGAAAACAATTTCCTAAAGATAGCCCGGATCTGCTATTATTGAGCTAAAATACTAATAAGAAATATTTAGCTTTATTTTGTCCAAAAATCTGGCAACTTGCTCAAGTGAAAAGCTCTAGGAAATAATTCTGTCAGCTACATTATCGCCCAAAAAAAAGAGAAGTATTTTCTAATGGTGTGGACACTGAAATTTTGCTCTGTGTGACAGAGAAAAATTAAGAACAATAAGAAGATAACTTGGTTTCATCATTCAAGTGAGTACGTAATACAGAAAAAAATCAAAACAAAATGAGAGAGACAAGTAAGATTTCTGCCTTCTCAGTATTACAAATACCAGGACAAGCTAAGGCCAGACTGCCTCAAGACACTCACCTGACTATACTCTTTCCTGGGTGACTGGAGACTTTGTGCCTGACAATATTTCCTTTGAGCAGTTTTGCTACTGGGAAAGTACTTCTTTGTTGACCCAGGGGGAAAACAAAATGCTTTGCCCTCAATTTCCTGGTGGATCCTAACAAAGCAAGCACAGATATGGAATGAGCTGAGGTTGGATGGAATTGTGGCCTTGCCGTTTTTTTTATTTCTGCTTGGACTTTCTGTTCCTTGACTGCCATATCAGGATGTAAATCCTCCTACTTCATGAAAGACTTGGAAGTTTCAGTTGGAAACACAAAGCCACTGTAGTGGAAATGCAAAGCCATCAGAGCAGGAACATTGTGCTAAGACAGCCTCCACCAAAGAGCTTCTCTCTCAGCACTGTGATGGAGCACACTTCAGTAATTGCATCCCATTGGATTTGCTCCACAGTACATTGGGATAAAGACTTTAATAACACAGGAAGCAGCATTTTAATAATCTTTTGCCTGATTTTAAGTGCTGTTATGCACTGACTTCTACCAAAATCCTTTCATTGTACTGAAAGCACCATATTTTAAGGGGTCAGAACTCTTGCAATGCATTTAAACTCCATTTTTGCATATTTCATGTTCACTTAAAAGTGCATTACCATCAGTTCTGCTTCACAATCCAGTTATCAGAAGTGGAATAGGGGTTTCCTGACAATATACTGAATTACAGATTATTTTAAATGTGGACAAATCCTTTTTCTCTCACCTCTCATCTCCCCATCAGGTGTAACGATTCCCAGGACCTATAGCAGCTTCCATCAAAGACTGCCAGAGTTTTGTCATTGCCTAAATAGCAATTAAAAGCTATTTACTATGGGTATAAAATTCTGCCATCCTGTGCCAGAGGCTTTTTGCTGCCACTGTGACTGCCTGTGCATGGAGTCATCTTTCCTCTTATCAGCCCTTTGGTCTAAGCTACTCTGCTCCCTTAATAATCTGTGGCTGTACAGAGAAAACCTCAGGAAGAGCAGCTCATCACAGATATTTAGACATGTATCTTAGCTTGGGATGCAGTTCCCTGGAGAGGTAGGTTTTTCTTCATCAATAAAAAACAACCTCATTGCCTAGTTCAGACTCCACAGCCAGCTTTCAAACAATGGGGGTCCTTGGGAAGAATCTCTCTCAAAACCTGATGGAAAAGGAGTCAAGGCCCTACAGGGTCAATGGGAGCAGACCCCAGTCCCCAGCAGAGCACCCAGAACAAGGTAAGCAACAGGCAAATGAATGACCTCTCTTGTTGCTTTGTACAGCAATTTTCCAAAGGGCAAATCAGTTTTCCTCCCTCAAGGGAAATAATATGTCAATAGGTAGTTGAATAAGAGGAGCTGTATAGAGTGGACTGCTTAATCTTCGGTGTTTCATCCAGGACATACTTACAAAAGAGTCTCTGAAAACTTACATCTCTCTGTATGTACATGTGATGCTAACAGTATAAATGGCAACACAAAGGGACATTTAAAGACAGCCTGAAAGAGCATACACTAGGCAGTGGGGACCTGCATGGGATGTATTCTCATCAGTGCCACACGTGATCAAAGCAGACAAGATTTTCGAAATCTGACAGCTGATGTATTTTTTAAATATCAGAACAGAACACACGGGAATATGACTCCATTCCCCTTCTCCCCTGCACTCTCCCAGTTTAAACCTGTGCTGTACTGAACCAAATGCAGCTATTATGACACAAGACTGGAGTCAGTAAAGAAGAATCAAGCCCTGAGATTTAAAGCATTTGTGAAGAATTTTCAATTATTGTCAGTAACAGTCTGAGTGCTCTAAAAACCTGTACCAATCACAGAAAGGAAAACAAAGAACTACTCATACATATGATCCTTTTTGAAAACTGAGTGTGTGAATGTGTCTGAGAATCTGCTTGCATACCTTTAATACATGGACTTAATATGTCAAGAATATAACTTCTTCAAATTCCTCAAGTTGAAGAAGGTTTTTCTTTCAAGAATAGGATGCATTAATAGCATGGGATGTAGGAAGGCAAATGTTTCTTTAAACATTGAACTGTTCTCCAAAGAGTAATTAAACCAAGATATTTATGGAAAGTGTTTCCTAATGTGTCAATGGAGCAAAAATTAAAAGAAAAAAAAAAAAAATCTGTATTTTCAAGTACTTCTACTAATGTGTTTTTCTGAGCAGAGCAGCCACACTTGCTGCCTCACTATCCCCAAGAAGAAGATGTAATTGCACTGCATGCAAACAGAGAAGCTGTACAAAAGGGACTCAGCCATGGAAAATGTTCAGTGGAACTTGTGGATACAGCACAGATAAGCAAATCCTAAAAAACTGTTGAAGTATTTAAGATCAGTGATTGCATTTAAAAATGTATCAAAGGCAGGTATAACCACTGGGCAGTGAGTTAGCAATACTTGAAACTTTTATTTATCAAGTTTGTCAAGAAGTAAGTGTTAAACCATTTCTATAGCCAGCTGCATCCATAATTTGTGTTATGTAGATAATTATGCTTTATTGTTTATTTGTATTTCAATGTTACTTTTTTTTTTAAGACTCCAACTACTAACTGCATCTCAATGACTGTATCACAATATCCTCTGACCTGCATCTGTGTGCTCAAGGGCTTAGTGTGGAACTGTGTAAATACCCACTAACCTGCTCCCTGTTTGTCTTTATGGGAAACCAGATGCACAGGAGGATGCCTCACAGTCTTCCAGAAGTGCAAATGTGCATCCTACCTAACCAGGATTTGCCAAGAACATCACACCCCCTCACCAGTTTCTTGGAGGGCTTTGATATGTCAGTTGAACTACCTCAGTTGTTGTAAAGGCATCATTGGCACTGTCATTGCTATGTCCTCACACAGCAGGGTTTTCTAGGTGCTGCTCAGTATATTTAGGCATTGAGGGAGGTAGTTTTAACACTTCAGGTGAGTGAAAAAGCATCACACTCAGAGTAACAGTCATCATGAAATTCCTTCATTTCTATTTCTCAGACTCAGTGATACCTTCATAAAAACTGTAATTAATTTGCAATTAAAAGATCTGTTTCATGTTCCCAGTTTAGTGTAGGCCTGGACAAAGAAAATTAATTTATTTTCTTTTGAGACTTGTTAGACCTCAGATCCATCAAGACCAAGAGAAAAGGAGGTCCAGTCTGTCCCCTCTTCCACAGGGAGGATGGTTTATCCATCTGCATTCAGCCACACCTGGATAGTCTCTCTGAAAGTAATGGGTGGCACAGATGTCACTGTGAGTCTAATTTGACCTATGAAACCTTAAATTCTGGTGATAATGTGCAACAAGGAAAGAAGACAGCTGGAGCCACAAGCAGTGGCAATTAGAAATAAACATCTTTGCACCAGCAAAATAAACACATTTGATGTGAGAAATCAGTGAGAGACAAACATTGAAGCCCCTGATGTTACCCTGACAGCCCTCTTTTCAGGGGAGAACCATACTTTTTTAAAAAAACTGCTCACAGATTTTCTTGCATGGGAATAATGCAAGTTCAAAACCAAAGGATTTGATATAACCCATCAACAGGCACAGCTGGAAGACAGAGATCAGGATGAACTGAACAGCAGAGCCTGTATGACAGAGAAGAAAAGTGGTGAAAGATTTTAGTTTTAGTCAGAATTGAGTTTGGCAAAAATTCTCTTTCAATTCTGTTCAATCATATGCTTGAGTAAGTTATTCACCCAGGCCAGTAACATCTGTTCAGGAAAGGGGCCAACTTTAAAATGTGTTTTTTCATCCCACAAAACAAAGCGCAATCTAAGCTATAAATATACATGTTTTTACTATGCTGGATAGAGTATCTCATAAAGAAAAAAAATTCTTTAGTTTAGGACTTTTTTGATTCTAGAGACATTACTCATCTGATCCTGGATCCTTTACATATTCAGGAGGCTCACTGTTTTCAGCAGGATCCTTAGGACTGCAGGGAGTGTTCTCAGAGATATTCTTGCCCCTTATGAGATTAGAACCTCCCAAGTCCAATCTCCACTGGCACATTTTTCATATTATGCCTAGTTAGAGCTGTTTAGTCTTTCTGACACATCACCACAGACCAAAGAAAACACTCCAAAAGCCCCACTGTCATGTGAAACTAGCGAAAAACTTCAGAATAATTCAAAATAAACAGAAAATAAGACACTTTCCACTTTGGATTTTTTGAGATGCTTGATGAGGTCAGTATATTTTAATGAGACACTTTCAAGCAGACACATACACACACACAAAACAAATACTACAGTGCCTCTAAATAAAACATTTTAAAAAGAAAGATGAGTGTCAGCTTTGAAGAACCTGACCATGCAGTGGCTTGATAGCACAGAAAGAAAGCAATCTGCAAGTGCAAGTCTGTATCTTTTGGCAGCAGAAAGACTTGCTAATGGATTCATCATTTTCTGTTCAGCATGAGCATCAAAGAAAAAAAAACATTTAGGGCTCTATTCATCTGAGTTTCTGGGTCTACACTTGCCATCCATGAAGGCTCTGTGGCTTTGTGCTCCAGAACTCAGTTCTGACTCACGTTTCCCAAATTTGGAAATGAAAGCCCCCAAGGACATGGAAATGATAGAGCCAATTCTTGTCCTCCCTTCTGTACCTCTGCCTGCACTGGTGCAGCTCTTTGAGGTCCTACTGACCCCACCATCAGTGTGGCCACTGACGATCTTTCCCGGTTTATTCAGCCTCTAACAAGTTCTTAGATGGCAGACGACTGATGGCAACTGATCCTGGATCGATCAGCCATGAAGAGCCACAGAAATGCACCCACCAGTTCAGAAGAAAGCCACTAGAAAATTAATTGCGATGAGTAAGGGAGAATTGGAAGTGCATTGAGGAAGGAGACTTCCAGCAAGCAGGAAACAGGGCACCAGAGAAAAAGGAAGAGAAAGAAGCTTTATTAAGAGGTCATTTGACTTCCAAGGGAAAGGCTTATTAGAGCAGAGGCTGTTAAATATGTTTGCACATTACTATGCACACATGAAGGAACAAGGGAAAACACTGATACCAATAAACAGCTCATGCACTTGGGACACTTCATCCTCTTCAAGACAAGAAGCACCTTTGCCTTCTGCCTTTTCAAAAGCATCTGAAAATAAACAATGTGAAACTACAATAGCTCATCTTTACTATTTACTTTTTGTGGGGCACTCACAGTGTCAAATGTGCTTCAGATGAGTATTTTCTTTTTAATACATTAGAATCAGCAAGATGGGAATCTTTCTGATGGAAGGATGGTATAAAGAGAAAGGGTCTTACTGGAAATAATTTTGCCATTTACTAGCAAAATACTTTACTGTACAACAGCAATAGTTCGTGGCAGGGGCTAAAATTACAGCATTACACTGAAATATGTCATTAGGGTTGGCTTGTTGCTGTCATTTTTGCCTTTAAAAAACTGACTCTCCACAGAACAATTTATAAGAGATTTCAGACACCCAAAATATTACTCTGACTCTACAGAATCATATTTTAGATGTCTTGTTTCACTGATAGTTTCAACAAGGAATGCACAAAATGATCAAACCACATATAAGTAGCAGCAATTATTGGTACATTTGAGATGAGCACAGCACGAAGGATAAGTCCAAAGAAAGAATAAGACCCAAATACTAAGGGAGGAAAAAAAAAAAAGAAAAGAAAAGATTGAGCAAAAAGGCCTGAAAAGCAGGAAAGGACTAGCTGTCTGCAGGAAGCTTGTATTCTTGTGTGAGTGCAAGTGACCCAGTGTTGGCTGGCATGTTATCTCTATGTGATCTACAGAATTTTTCTCCTAACTGTAGCAACAGTGAAGAAGAGTGAATTAAAGTCTTAAAGAGAAAAAAAATCAATAAAGGAAAAAAAAGGAAAATATGACAGAAGAGCCTTTCAATGGCTATATAAAATGCCTCTCAAATCATCATGGGGAGAAACCCCAAATTCCCGTGCCTGCAACAGAAATACCTTGCAAAAAAACCAACAACCAAACACAAAAATGAGAATCTTTTTCCTTTTGTTTTGAACTCTATTTGTCAGTGAGTTTTTCTATTGCATCACTAGGGCTGACACATTAGGACACAGTAGGCTTTTCACTGGACTTCTACCCCCCAAAGTAAACTTCTGCCTGTTCTTCCTTTACTGTCTTGAGTTTTAACCCAATTTATCTGTTGGAATAGACAATATTTAGCTAGAAACTCCAGTGGAAAAGTCCAAAGGATATCTGGCTCCTTACAGCCTTGTCAAGCCATAAAGGTCAGTGGAAAGGTTTACTCCTATCACCCTTTCCTGCATTCAGTTTTATCTTTCATAGAGAAGTCCTGCTCTCTGTGCATCTGAGAGTCACCCTTTAATAAACCTTTGTAGGTTCCTTTGGTTTGAGCTGCACTGAACCCTGCTGTTCAGGCTCTTGCTATAAATCTGTAGCCCCTAAATAGAGCACCTCTCTTCTGAGAGACAAGGCTTTGTATACCTGCTGTCTGCAGCCAGCTGGAGTATTTCCCTTTTCCCTCCAGACTTGTCTTAACTATTTCCCCACCAGCTGCATGAAATGTGATATATCTTTCACTACAACATGAAGTGTAGTTTTTTTCCTTAATCAGTAGAAATTTGCCATTTGCATTCAGCTGGGTGATCAAGGTCCTTTTTAAAACTTGAGGAATATGAAGAAAATGTGAAGGGTCTTAGGTTCCTCACAGCAGTTCCTACAAGAGTAATCAAAATAAACAGACTAGTATGTCCACGTGTTCCCAGTTCCCATCCCTGCTTGTAAGTTCAGGGGAGGCAGACATTCCTAAAACTGATAATTTTTCAAGCCCTCAATTGAAAAATCAGATTGTTGCAGTAGAGTATATAGCCATAAAAATAACCTTCCACTTGTGTCTGCCAAAACACCATGGAATACCAAGAAGTCCAAGTCCAAGAGGACAAGTAACTTTATAAAAGGTAAACACAGCCATGAGCATCTGAGAATCGCTGCCAAAACAAGAGCATCTTTTCTTAAATTCTAGGGAACAGACTTTTAACTATTTTTCCTGGTTGAAAATATAAGCCAGTCAAAAACATAAGACCTGGAACTACCTCTGTTTGTCATTGAGAGGAAACAAAAAAAAAGAAGAAAATTACTGAGAAGCTTTAACAGACAAAAGACTTTGTTTTTAAACAAAGAAAAAATTATGTTGCTTCTATTATGTTGCTTCTAAGCAATAATCTACCACCCACCACTGTATCTGTTCATGAGAAACTTTGTAATAAAATAAACAGATTTACAACAAGGTCCATTCTGTATCAGTGGAGTAGTTCCTGCCTATTTGATAACACCAGAACAGCACCACAGATCCATGAACACCTGCTTGTGCCTGTAGGTAATTACATCACCCAGCCTCTGTGCTGGGATTTACCTCACTTCTGTGCCCATTTCTAACACTGGTGAAGTGACTTTCCACTTACTGCCCAAGGTCATACATCTGGTAAATGAGTCCAGAACAGAATACGGCTCTCGGTGCCACTTAATAACCCCTCAGAGTGTGATAATAGAAATTTGCCCAAACAAAAAGAGAAATGTATGAACAAGAGGTAGAAATGAGAAAGCTGGTTTTAAAAAAAAAAGGTGGTGTTAAGTGTGTCTCATGTGGCTTTTCAAAACCAACTGTTTAAATGCACAGATACTGCTGTTCAAATTTCATCACTCTACAAAGCTCAAGGGTCAAAAGCAGGCCAAATATGAATCACAGGTCCCCATTTTTTATCAGAAGCCTGCATTACTGGGTGCTGAAAAATACTGGGTGTTGGTTTTTTCCTTAATTCTTTCTCCTGCAATCTCTAGTACATCAATATCAATAACTGAGTCAGTTTTCAATTTAAATTATGCAAGGAAGAAACATTTATTCATATGTTATAAATTTGTATGTTATAATGATTATTTAATAATGCTATTTACATTATTTTAAGGTTTGGCTTGGAAAAAGAGATAAGTTTCCTATATGCTGCCAAGGTTTGCATCTAATCCACATCTCCCGCTGGTAAATCTCATTTATTTTTCAAGACTGAGGTTAAGGTATCTGAAGGTCATTAAAAAAGGGATAATTATTCTTAGGACTTGATTGTTCCTTGAACCTCAACTGCAGGTGCAGTCATTTAATTTCATGAATTACCAAAGTCAATGTAAACAAAATTATTTTTTCATTAATCCAACAATTTTACAGACCCTCAGCCTCTAAAGAAAAATACTAAGATTTTATAGTGTTGTGAATAAAGAGAAGAAGTCTAAAAGATGTTCAGTGAAAAAAAAAAAGAAGCTATTTTCATTGGTATTTGCCATATCCTGAAGGTGGGAATGCTACCAGCACCTGGTGTGGGAAGGTCTAAAAGTAGCAAAGACATTATGAGGGCAAACTCTGCCAACAGATGGAGGGTGTTCCTTAGAGCTGGGTGCTGGGAATAGGACAACAGACAACTGATGGATGCACTGGGTAGAAGGAGGCAGTGTCTTAATTACCCATTTTGTTTCAGACATTGGGAATATTAGTTCAGTGGGAAAAATAAGTGTTAATTAGACTAGTTACCATAATTGCATGCCTAATGGTTGATGGCAGCATTTCACCCTGGGAGAGTCTGTCACACAACCAAGCTGAGGGCTTTGTGGGATTGCTAACAAGATCTTGCTCATCCCAAATGCTCTGATAAATACTGAAGGAATATGCCCTCCCCAGGATAAAACCAAGTGTAATGACACATGTGGAGCATGTCTGATACAAAGGTTTCCCTTTTACTCGCACATCTGCCATGTGACAGCTAGCAAAGGAGTACAGGTTATTGCTGGTAGGGAACAGCTCTGCCATATATAATCTTTGAACAAGTTAGGCAGGTTTTAACATGATCATTTCATATGTCATGGCAACTTATGAGCAAAACAATCACCACAGCAAGTGTTACATCAGATTTGAGGCGGCTGCTGGATACTGGACGAGTTGTCACACAGAGAAACACAGCTACTACTGATCCAGTAATCAGAGATAAGTCTGAGCTGGTATCAAGTCATAAATAAGTAAAAATGTCATGGTTTTTAAGCCAGCTATGTTTTCCCATAGTCAAAAATCAAAATTTTATGTTTGAAAGTATATATATTACATTTATCAGGTACAGAGGAGGTGAGAAGATGTCTCAAGACACTTTGATTTTGAGACAGCTTCCCAGTGCAAATACTGCCAGGAATGAGCCTAAGAAGTTCAAAACAGAGATTGATATATTTACTAGTTTTCCATTTAAAATTGGGAATTTCCTACTGAAAAGCAATTTGAATTTTTTTCTATCAAAATCTTTTCTTTCTAGTTTTCACAGTGGAATGCAGCAGCTGGCTGCTCTCTTTGGTGGTGCCCAGAGCAGCCCAGTAAATCTCTGTGAGCCGAGGGTGAGGTCTGTCACCAATCAGGAGTACAGAAACCAAGAAGCACCAGTTGAACAAGAGGGAGTGAGAGCTCTGCCCTGGGGTGTCAGAGCTGGTAGCTGGCCACTGGGAGCCACACAAATTTGCACTTGGTCTTGGTCTGGTTTGACAAGTATGTCATTAGAACCAAGACTTCTCCATTTTTTAACAAATAAGAATGTTCTGTTCACACCATATCCTATTAAAATACTCCTTCCCACGTCCAAGAAAGGGTCTATGAAACTTTGAAGAAATTTTGGGAGACAGGGAAGACTGGGAAGATGAGTGAGAAGATGTGAGGAGTACTTCAGGACAGGGGAAAGTTAGAAAAGTGAACATTTGTGGAGGAAGGGAAAGAAAACCATTTGAGACATGAGAAGAGAGAAGGGCAGCTACATTCGGGGAAAGAATTTGCCATCATAGGTAGTGATAATCAGAGAGGGAAGGTTTTTTTCTCTTTTCTTACACAGTGCTTTGGTTTCTGAGTGCTCCATCTAGCATTTGAGGCCTGCAGCATGATGGCTCTACACATGCTGTATGCAGAGGGAATGGAAGATCCTGTCAGAGGGGGAGTTCCAAAGCAAAACTGATTTACAGTCCATGGCACTCCTCTAATAAATTCCAAACCTCCTCTTAAGGGTTGAACTAGATAGGAGCTCAAGAGCAGGACCCACCTCACAATCCTAGCACTAGTTCCCTATCCCAAATCAGCATCCTTAGGGCAACTTTCCAGTGAATTACTCTTTCTAGATCCCATCACCCAGCCAGAAGGAGGAATACAACTTCAATTAAAAGAAGAGTGATGCCTTCTAGCAAGATATGCTGACTCAATAACAGTCTCCTTCTGTCCCCTGGCAGGGGAAATAACACCAGCTGCAAAAGAAAGAACTAATAGAGATAAATGACTGAAGTCACACGCAGCCTTCTCAGTTGTCTTTTGAATGGTGAGACACGAACATAAGCATTGCACCCTCAGTTGGCCAAGCTGGAGCTGGAGCCTGGCTCTGCCCTGCCTGCACAGAGAGCCCTGCAGGAGCAGAGCAAGGTGGACACAGCTCTCTAAGTAGCCCAGCCATTCAACATTAGTGAAGCCCTTGGTTTCTAAACACTGAGCTGCACCGAATTTGAATGCTCCACTGATGACTGAATTGGTTAGGAATACAACTGAACAGCAGGCTGAATACCCAGTGAGGTATTGTGGGTAATTAGAGATTAATTACAATCCCATAGTTTGTATCATGGTTCAGGGTCAGCACGGGGTCAGTGCACATGGCAAACTTAGAGAGCTGTGACTGGATGGATGACGCCAGCTCCGAGTGGCTCAGCAAAGTGAAGCGTATAGAAATGAGGAGCCAGTGAGGCTGGGGAGTGGACTCACAGCCAGGGCACTGGCGACAGCAATGACACAGAGTTGTGGGGCCTGCAGGCACTGAGAAAATGTTAACAAGCAGCAGAGAGAATACAGCTGCACTAACTATCCAACTGCAACCCTGACTTTTCCAATTAACCTTTTCCAGGCTTTCTAAGATTTGGGAAATCTGGGGCACTGTCCTGTTGTCAAAGAAAACTCTTAAAGAAAAGTAGAGAGGAAAACTGCCAAAAAAGAAAGAAAAAAAAAGGAAAAGGGAAAAGAACCTCTGCTATTTAATATGGCTATTAAATTTTTATTTAAGGCTAAACCCAGAAAAACGTTTTGTCAGGCTGCAATGAGCTTTTTGGTAGATGGCATTCATAGGAAATGCAGAATATATGCTTGCAGTTCAAAGCCCATTTATCATCAAAACCCTTCCCCTCCTATTGCCAAGAACAATTTGTCATATTTTTATCAACAATCAAGATATGCAAATAGCCTAAGACAGCTGAAAAGGCAAATCCATACCCCAATATGCAAAATAGACAAGAGATAATGTAGTAGGTTGAAGATACAGAACAGAAGTGTTTGGTGGAGAGAGGAATAAATCAATATAAAACTCCCAAGTGGTCATTTTTGGCAGTTAATTATTTGCAGGAAGTTTTTCTCTTTTAAATAACCCAATTTTTTTTTTTTTTTTTAAAGATCATTAAACTAAAAAGCGAGCCTGTGGCATTCAGAGGAGGGTGAAGAGGAGACTGGTTCTTGCAAGGGACAGCTGGTATGTAGAGGATATACCCATCCTCTTGTGTGCCCCCAGCCGTATCTGCAGGTGGCTCCTGCCGCTGGGCCTTACTGAATGAGGATCTGTGTAAATTCCCAAACATATGAACATCAGTTCCTTTCTGTACAACAAGGGAGTATTTTCCCTTCTGCCTGGATTTGATTTCCAGAGGCATCTGTGCATTTGCCCAATTCCTGCCCAGTGCTAGGAAGCATTTCAAATCCTTCTTCTGAATTTCAAGGGTGGCAGTAATATTTATGCTATTTCAATAATAGATGAAAACATTCTTCATTTTCCTTTTCAGGTCTGGTTCTCTGGGTATGAGGTTCTCTAGAAGTGTAAAGTTCATAATAGCATTGACAAAATAATACTGGGGATTTTTTCATAATTTACATCCATACATATCAGAGCTTTTAATAGAAAAGCATGTCTCTAGAATTACCTCTATGGTAAACCAAATGGTTGGTAAATGAAAACGGGGGGGGAAAGTGAAGTGAATTGATGTCAGTAGTGCAAGAGGCAGGAGAGAGATGAGATCATTTTCAGTCTTGACTCCTAAATCAATATCTTTGCACCAAGCCCCAAGGATAACAATTCATAAGAAACATCAGCATTTTTACCGTCTGATATACTCAGGATACCTGAGGGTTCTTCTTCAAATATCTAAATCAGAGAAATGAAAACCCTCTGACTCCTGAGTGAGGAGAGGTGGGACTAGCCAGAGAGTTGACTGCAGGAGCACGAATGTAGGAGATAATAAAGAGGAGTTCACTTGCCCAGAGTGTTGGGAAGCCTGAACCTCTCAGAGGAGAGGGTGGTCAGTTGTAGGTAGCAGCACGGCTGCTGCAGAAGGAGAAATGTTGAAACACAGAAGTTTGAAGACCAGAAGTGGCAGAGATAGCAGCCTGTTCAGCACTTTCCCATTTGCTTGAGTCAGCTATCCCCTGAGCATGCAGAGATCTCACTTTTCAAGAACCAACACTATTTTCTTCAGTCTGTACTTTCTGTATTTTCTGCAAAAATGCTACACAGCTTACACAAAGGGATTTCATGCCATAAAATAAGTAGTATTTGAATTTCTCAGCTAAAAGTAGCAGTCCACCCTTTCAGTTGTATCAGATAAGCATTACAGCTATTGTTTGCTATATTTATGAGGCTTTCTCTTATACTTTCCCTAATAACAGGTGATTTTGTGTTCTTTCATCCTAGGGTTATCAAGTCCCACAGAGCCATTACAGTGCAAAATCAAAGAGCTTCTGTGTTTAACATTCTAAAAATGAATTGCAAAGTGCAATCTGAAATGCTTCCTGTAAAATGCCTATTTTCCAGTAGTGTATAAATATGCTTGGACATGTAAACATCTTACCCATGGCTCTGGGAACTGGGGGATTTCCTGGTACTAAAGCACTAAGGCTGAGTGCTTTAATGCTTAGTGGGAGTGCCTGACCTGCCATGCCAAAGGATTAAACCCAATGTCACATTTCTGCTTACTTACAGCACTGAGCTGGGATGGGAGTGAGGGGTGATGGGTTAAAGAGATGCTGGAGGAACATCACTCTCTAGTCCCTTCCATTATATTCAAAATTAATCTATGGTTAAAGAGAACTTCATGGCTGAGATGGTGATGATCCCTCTTCAGAGACCACTGCAGGTTGTCCTTTTGTTTTTCATTACCATGTCACTGCATTCAAAGTTCAAACAAAGCAATGTCAGTCACAGAGACAGATACACACCTTGGGCATACACAGACACAAATGGCACATAAAATTTGCATTTTCTGTCTTACAAGACTTTAACAGATTTAAAATAAGGACTGACTGGGTCTGTAAGTTCAAACCTCCTAGATTTGGAAAGAACAGGTCCATACTAAAGCCTAATAACTGCATTGTGCCCAAACAAAAAAAGCTGTCTTATTTTCTTTAAAAAACACAGAATTATGCATTTACCTGTATACCTCTCAGCCCCACAAAACAGCAAGAAAATCTGACTTATTAATGTTAGCAATTTTAATAGAAGTAATTTTTTGTCTATAAAAAACAAATTTAATACGAAATATATTTACTGTTGTCTTCAATCTCCCTCTAATGTAGCCAGTGACCTACATTACACCTGTGCAGGAATCCAGCCCTGATTAATTTTTTGTCTCTGTGAGCCACCTTGGTAAAGGTGCATTTTTGGCCTGATCCCAATGCACAGCTGGAACTGAATTCCATGCTGGATTTAAACATATTCATTGTATACAAACACGAACTGTTTTGACTAATCCATTTCCTTGATTTCAGGGATAGTGAGCCAGTTTGCTCACAAAAAAGAACAATTCTTTCATTTGTCTTTATCCAGAGAGTGATTCTTCAGAGGCAAAAGAGAGTAAAGGTTGCAGGGCACCCACAGAAATCTGCCATTTCTTTTACAGCTTTTTTGTTCTTTTCATGTAAAACCTCTCCAGATATAACAGAGCAAGAAAAACTGGGCTAAAATGTTTGTTGCACTGAAATAAATCAAAAACATACCACTGGTGTCAGGATTCCCCCCTGATTTTCAAAAAGAATTGAGAATATCCTCAATGAAAGATTTATCCAGCAGTAGAGGCTGATGAGGAATTACCAGAATTTAAGCAACAGCAAGAGAATGGTGTCTTGGAACCAGACATTTAATGCAGTTCAAATACATAAAGCCTATTTGCAGAGTAATGGATAACTGCTTGTAATTTTCCACTGATTGTCCATGATTTTCAATAGAGCTGTGCATTTAAAAGATGTGAAGGGACACAGCCTTTTGCAAGCTCTCTGTCAGCTGACGACAGAGCTGCATTTTCCCTTAATTTCTCTTGTGATACCACTGCTGGCCCTGCAGCCAAACTTGTGGCTGAAACATTTGTCATTCCCAGATCAGCACCTAAATGTAAAAGCCAATGGAACAACATGACAAACCCAGCCATATGTCATAATTTCCCCAAAATGATCATTGATCCATGTCTCTATAGAAGCTTCCAAAGGCGGGGCAGGCTCCTGGTGAGCACAGAGCCATAAGCCTGTATTCAGACAAGGAAATCTGCAGAGGGTAAACAAAACCCAAACTCAGATCAGACTGACTGTACAGCTATGGGAGAGAAAAGGCACGGAAAGAAGGCACCTCCTATTCCAAGGTCCCAAGTGCAAGCACAAAGAAAATCTTCCTCAACAAAGGAATCAGAAGAACAATTTCATTAAAGGCAAAGAGGATTAGCTGTGCCACACCTTGGGAGCTGGAGACAACCAACCAAGCTGGCAGAGCACTGCAGAGCACCCTGGCATTGGGTTCTGACAGCTCACTCCATCTGGGTCTTACACACAAGAGAGCTCTGGGAATTGCTCGCATGGGCTGTTCCTGTTCCACACACCTCATAATAGAATTTTTTTTTGCCATTTTAATTGCTGTAAAGATTATCATCCCAGTGCAGTCTTCTCAGATTAGAACAGATATTGATTGTTTTGAAATGTGAATGTTTTGATGCAATTTGAAATTTCCCAGAGAATGGAAATTCTGTTTACCCATAGGTTCTATAGGAGACAGCAAAAGGAAAAGATGTTAAAAGGAAGAGAAAAGCACAGCTAAGGATTGAATAAAATAAATTGAGAAACATACCACAATGTATGCCTTGGACATCTTTCTGAAATAGAAACTCATTGTACCAGAAAAAATTGTTTCAGTCATGAAGTAAAAAGTTTAAAGGGTGTACAGCTGGAAAATTCTCTGAGCCCTATTTAGTGTCTTTTGCTAGAGACTTGTTCTTGTTTTGAATTCCTAATCCCATGCAAGGTGAACCAGTGTATTTTTATCATGTATACATGATTACATTGATATATTATTAAAACAAGCTAATCACTACAGTGGAAAAAGGTAATATAAAATAATTAATAAATAATTTGAAAGTAAGGAGCATATCCATATTTTACCATCCCTCATTCAACTACCACTAATAAACTTTATTAATCATCACTGTTGACCAGCCAGTGGCTAACCACTGTGTTACTTGAGACTTCCCAGACCATATTTCAGAAATTTAAGAAAGACAACTCATGTTTCATGGAAGTAATTAGACAGGCCTAGTGGCTAATTATCTGGGAACATTGCAAGAATGATTGACTGTCATTTACTTACTACGAGATGAGGTACATTTTTTCCAGAAATATATCTTGATGTTGCATTTATACAAAAGATGAGGCAGACATATTCACAGAGAGGTGAGAGCAGCAGTGATCAGCAAGGTATCCTGAGCAAGTGGAAGTGCTGGTGGAAGCATCTGAATCTATCAACACTATTAACATTTGCAATCCCATCGCAGTAACCTTGCCATTCGAACTTCCTCACATCCTTGCACCATCCCAACCTTGCTTCCTGGTGTTTGTGCCACTAATTTCAACAGGGATAGGCTTCTAATACAGTAATGCTAAAAGAGGGGAGTTCATCGATGACAGGTTCTTCTAGGAGAAATCAAAGAGGAGAGAATCGATGAATTCTCTGCTCTCATTGATGGGTTGGTGCAGTGTGATTGAGTCATGTCTTCTGGGATATCACCTTAGCACACAGAAACAGATTTGGGTTTAAACTAAAATTTGCCTCAACACATTTTGGTATTACAACCACCTCTTCATTCATTCATGTAATTTCATCTAAGTGACATCTTTGATGGAAAATCAACAAGCTCTTAAAATTTGAAGGAGTAGCCAACAGTAAAACGATCACTTTTCTTAATCAGGTGTGCATTTATTACTGAAACTTAGTTTGGTAATTTCATATCTAAACCAAATCCCTTTGGAATTCTTTTTTTAAAATAATTTCAGAACAACTTGGTTAGAACCACTGGAGAACAGCTTGCAGTCTGATATTACTTTCTACTTCATTTTTGCAGGTGGCATACCAGCACAGAAAAAATTCAGACCAAATCACTCTTCCATCTGCTTCTGTCTTTGGTAGGCATTTAAGCAGAACTTACTTACTTTAATCTTCCTATTTGACTGACATTTTCTGAGTGGGAGAATGACATACAGTACCAGTTCACAATTCTTTAATGGCCAATTGAGAAATTAGAGAAAAATCATGATCTCTGAAAGAATTCCTGCTCCAGTAAGATTAATACTACAAACACTAATGACTTTCTTATTATCATTTCTGTATGACAGAAGCATCAAGTGACATTACTTTACAGGCAAAAATCACTGACAGCTGCCATCCTTAATCCCAGTTCAGTCCTGCTCTAGGCAAATCTTACATTCTTATTATTGAGAATTTGATTGAATAAAGGCAAGGTCAGCATTTTCATAGTCCCCAGACAACTCATTTTTTACTTATCATTTTGTGTTTGTGTATGAACTACCTACATTATTAAAAGATGAAAAAGTTTATGAAGAACACACAGTTTTATGGAACTCTGTGGTTATGATACTGCTATTTGTCAGGGGTCATTTTATTTACTTTTCTTATCAACACACCATTATGTTGGTGGACATATTTACAACCCCAACAGAGAAGCTCAGAGTACAGGGAAAGAGGATGTCACACAAACTTACAGATGAACCAGTAACTCATCAGTAGCAGGGATCCATTCTCATGCTTGTGAATTTGCATCCCAAAGGGATTACAAATATGTAAGCTTCAAGGATGCTGGTGAAGTTCACTTTAACAGCACAGGTAATGAATGCCTTTTTGTAAGATTTTAATGAAAAAATAGACTCATGTATTCTACTTTTGCATGTACAGTTTTTGGGTGATTGCATGGGCAGAGAAGTACAGCTGCCATGGACATTACCATTCATTGCTGATTAAATGGGTATTGTTAATGATAAAAAATAGAAAAGGGATTTTTTTTTAAAAGAAAGTTTCACATCTATTTTTTCTAAACAAATACTTTTTACAAAATGGAACAAATTACTAAGTTCACAAAATTTACATATTCAATTACCAGGCTTTTCCTTGATGATCAAATAAATCAGTTTTTCTTCAGCCTCTCATGTCATGCCAGTGCAAGTACAAAATCTACTTATCTACTGTCAAATGCTCATGCCAGTTTAGTAAGGCTGAGTGATTCATTTGCACTGTGGTATTCATGTACTATAGATAGGCTTCATAAAACCTTCAATGATTATAGTTAATAAAAGTAAGCTCCAGTGACAGCAAAATACACTGAGGGTACAATTAGAGACTAGGTATTGGATGAGTAATGAATATGAAGCTAATTAAAATTCTACTACTCACCAAAAAATGGCTGCTAAAGTGTGATTCAGTGTTCCCAATCATTCTTTAAAATATTATTACTGTACATGTAAATAAATCCTTAGGCAGTTCATTACTTACTTTATATAATGGGATAAATTTTAGTCTGTAGAAACTTATGGATGTTTTACCCTGTTTCTGAAGGCCAGACATAATTTGGCAGAATGGACACTTAACAGAACTCTAAATGCATATTTCCAAATATTTGCCAATCATTTATTCTTCTTACATATGTCAGTGCAGCTGAATTAACTGGGCTTGTGACTGGGCAACTAAATGTAAGCCAACAATTTATTGGGCAGAATTTTGCCTTCATTTTCTCTTTGAAAAGTCTGATTGTCATTAAACCTGGACATACAGGTCACATCATGTAGTTCTGAAAACCTTCCCAGACAAGTGAGAAAATCCAGAAGTGAAGGTACCTCCTTGAGTGGTAGACTCTGTCCAAAACATCCTTAGTGAGCTTAGAATGATGGTACACTCTATTCTTCCATTTCCTATCTGTACCTCAAACACAGATAGTGAAGGAGTAAACCATAACACAATGGTTAGGAGCTGTAATACCCTAGCAACACATTTTTCAGGCTTGGAGGGTCATATTTTTCCATTTCAAAATTAATTTCTGGATATGTTTCTCAACACATTTTTCACTTCTTCAGTGTTTTTGCAAACATTCCTTCCACAATTAAAGGGGAATTAAATCAGGACACAAATCAGGAAACAGATACCAATTTGCATGTGAACACTCTTACTTCTCAAACTGTTAGTTAGCCTTGGTATCTAACTCAGGGCAGAGCTGACTCACAGTGTCTGCTCCCACGCAGATGTATCTTAGGAAACGAGAAGCACAAGAGTTACAAGATGAAATAGCAGTATGCAGAAGTCTCCAGAAGTCTCCAGAAGTCAAGTGGAGTGACTGCATGTCAGGGCTTACTTCAGCAAAAGCTAATTCAGGTCCTGTTTGAGCCATACCCCAGGGTTGGATATTTCATCAGGCAGAAAAGCTGCCTTAGACCTCCATGCACTGCTACAGCCAGGGTAGAGGAGTCACATCAGGCACAGCTCTGCATTTCTAATCCTCTCCTAACTAATAAGTAGTGCTCTACCTTGGACAGGCACAGGATTATCTTGGAAAACAGGAAACAATGCAAGAAGCATTACTCAAGCTAATCCAGATGTTACCCATGGTACCTGGAGACCATACATACATGACAGTTTTCACAAAATTGTTTTGCAAACACACCAGAGATACTGAAAATAAAGCACATTTCTAAATTATTAAAATTCTCTCTTTTTTATGGGAATGGATGGGCAGAAAACGTGTCCCTCTGTTCCTGAATGTGACCCAACAGCCTTCTGTGACCCATCTCAATGATGTCTAAAAGGGTAGTGGCCAATTAACCATCATCTTCCTCCAGTGGCAGCACAGGCTTGTCACCAGTGATTTTAGTTAGTTTAATTTTAGTTTAGTTTAGGTAGGATACTGGACAGAAAAAGAGACAGGAATCAGTGCTGAATAACCTGTGGATATTGTTCTTTTCTTCCTATAGACAACAGATTTCACTGGAGAGGGACTAGACGGGGGCTGTAGCCACAGTGACATCAGATATATTTTTAATGTTCCTTAGATCATGTACTTTAGACTGTTTACATTACATTAGATTACAGTGGAAGCTCTTAAAGCTGAATAGTTACTTTTAACAAATGAGGATAAATCCTTTTCTTTGAGGTGTGGAGGTCAGATGTGTTTTTGTTATGGTCACTGTTAATGGTCACACTGATTAAAGCAGATTCAAAGAAAAAGTCGGAAACAGATTCTGGGCCGGTCAATGGTCTGTACTGTTCTGGAAAGTTCCAGTAGCTAATAAAGCTTCAAAGATGTCAGCAAAGGACCCTTGCTAAAGAAGTGTTAGTCAATGTTAATCATTTCTTTGCAATGGCAGCGTGCAAGAAGAAAGGAAAAATCAGCCCACAACAGCTTGGACCTCAGAGCATTGGCTAAATAGATTTGCCCTTGTTTAGTCTCTGACTTATTCACAGGTATGAAGGCAACCCTGGATGGTCTGAGATCAAAGAAGACCCAAATGTCTGGAGCCACCTCTGCTCTGTAACTTCTGAGTCTTCCGGGCTCACCTCCTAATGCAGAACTGGCAAATATTATACCATAGATTGACCAGCAAATCTTATGGTGTCAAAAGTAAATCTCACCTCTGCAAAACTGCAGAAGGCCAGATTTGAGTAGGAATTAGGGTAGAGTTGGTGAATGCAACTTCTAAGAATTGTCTATCATCTAAGAAAGGGACAAAGAATAAAACCAAATGCTGGTCTTTTGCTAGTCTGGTTATTTTTACGTACTGCAATACAGTGCAGTTTTTGCTGACAGAAATATAAGCAGAGAAGTTTAATTTCACAAGCAGGACTGATTTAATTTTGCCAAACTGGTAAGGATTACGTTTTTTGGCCCAGCCCTTAATTTCCTTCCTTCCTGGATATACTGTCTCATGATAATTTAAATTTGCCATTAACTATTTGGTGAAAACCAAACACTTGAATTTCTGCTCACCTTGCCAGTTGCCCTGCCCTTTGCCAATAACAAAAGGTTTTAAGATAGAAACTGGACTATTTAACCTTCATTAATCATTCATACTGTTCAAACACATCATCCAGTAACTGAAGAGGGGTTAATGGTAGCTAACTTGAGGCTGTTGTCAAAAGTAGGTTTAACTTTCTATGAACTCACTGGACACAAAGAATGCAGCCTGCTCACTATTCTGAATGTCACCAGCTCGCAGCAAACTGATGACTACTAATGGTAATTAAATACCTCTGCAGCTATTTGTACCAATAACAAAGAGTTACTGTCAGAACTTGAATGAGGTCCATCTGCCCATTTTTAAAGAATGTTAACATTCTGTAAGTGATAAAGCAGATGGCAACCCAAAAAGGGGAGACAAAATCAAACTCCTATTATAGACTCTTTCTGGACCTGCTCTGGATTCCTGACTGTTTCTCCTCAAAGACAGAAGCTTAAGAATAAAACTTGCCTACTGATCTGCCTGTCCACTGCAGATTACCCCACTATTTCCTTTTATCAGAGACTGTAAATCCACAGTTCCAGTGAGCTGATGGACAAGAGCCATTTTACCACTGTTCTGTCCACCCTCACTTCACCCTGAACATGGAACTTGGTGTCAGCTGGATTTGAACAGAGGTTGGAAACACAGTTACTTCTCTTGGTAGACTGCAAACTGTGCAGGGGTCAACTATGTTTATTTACAAAGACAGCACAAAGGCTCTTCCAAAGTAATCCAGTAAGTACAGTATTATTAATGTGCTTGACTCTCATGACATTTGTGAGCAGGTATGGAAAACAACTTTTCTTCTCTGCACCTTAATTATAGTATGTACTTTTCTAAAATCTATCACCCTAGGATTCACACTCCATTCAGGAGAATTATTTAGACTGAACCCTTCTGGGTTTGTCCAGTTAATTTCATTTGCAGATAGATTAAATGTTCAACTATTTAGTGACTCTCCTTATTTATTCAGAAGGCAGTCCTCATACAGCAGACAAAGCTTTGATCGGGCTGGGCTGTTACCCACTGCAGAATAAACACTTTATCCAAGTGACTCCTTGGTGGCAGCAGCTGGGAAGTATTAGAGAAAGTCAAAACTTCTGCAGTCATTTACTGTATTTATTGACTCACTGTTCATAGCAGGCAAATTTATACTAATGAGAGAAAAACACTTGTTTCATCTGCCACATCAACAGCCTTACAGTGCATCAGCAGGTTTCTCAATAACCAGGTTTCTCTCTATTGGGGAAATATTCTCACTCTCTTTAACCATGCACCAGGTTGTAACCATAGCACCAGGAGCACTGGCTATGGCCCACCCCAGCCACATCTCAAACGCATTTGTGATGCCCAGTCTGAAAAGACAGATTTTTATTTTCTCTGTAGGGTCACCTTGTTAAATTGTTGTATCTATCCAGTAGTGTAATGAAAGTGCACACTTATTACTACCATTTTACAAACAGTGTATTTGACTCCTTAAGGTTTTTTTACTGTAGCAAATAATACTACTGGCTGCAATTAAATTTTCAGCTTTCAGCCAGAATTAGAAACTGTGTAAACACTTGTTTTGATTGCAAGATTTTAATTTTCAAAGAAAGAACAGCATTGCTATCATTACTTTAGATATTCTTCACACTTCTCAAGCTTCTGCCTCATTATTAAATACTTACTCATTCTTTCCATTGGTGTGTTTGAGAAATGGTTAAGATTTTTTTTCCTGAATTAAAATGCATAAATTAGAATAATAAATGAAATTATGTTCTAGAACAGGGAGAGACAGGGCTAATTCAGAGATAAAATTCTCATCTTTTCTAGCATCACTTTCAATGTCCCAACTCTTGTCGAGATAAACCCCCCAACTTTCCTTAGGTCTTAATTCAGGCAGGCTCTAAGTACGTGCCACGTAGTAGTCCTGCTGTCCTGGAGAAGTGAAGCTCTTGGAGGTCAGCAGAACTATCATGTGCCCATAACCATCTAGTTTGCAGCCTGTCTTGCCAAATCAGGAGCTGATACGATGTCTGAAATATTCTGTGTTTGCATCAACTGCTGATACTAAATGATTCATTTGTGTGATGGCTGAGGCTGAGTTGTGCCTGTACAACACCACAATCCTGTGCGTGTGGTCAGGAGGGACATTCACGAGTCCTGGGGCACAGATGTCCCTCTGTACCCATGGCTGCCTATACAAGTGTGTGCTTCCTTCCACCAAAATCTGCAGAACACATATCCAAGCTGATAACACACCCAGTTTCTGAAAGTCCATTTTGAACACTAGGGGCACAGAAATCTCCCAAAACTGCTAGTGCCAGCACATACTCAAAACATTATCAATTTCATACTGTCTTGTGTAATTTATTTGTTTTCCTTAGAGATGGCAAAGTTTCTGTTATAAACAGATCAGAAATTCCATGATCACTCAGTGCAAATCCTTTTGTTGTGTCAAATTTGTTTAAAAGCAGCTTCTGGGGACAGCACTTGGATCTACATTCATTCTGGCAAATTTAGTATAGTACATCCCCATCACGCCAGAAAACTGGCAGAACTCATGTAGCTAACATTACACTGGTGTCAGACTGTGTATCCACAAAAGCTGTTTTAATTTACCTAAACAGACTTGAAGTAAACTGATGGAATTTCCAAATGTTGACTGCTCTGATGGAAAGAAGGGATGTTTAAGGTGGAGGGAAAATGGGCCACTGACTTCACAGACCACTCATTTTACAGCACATTTTCTTCACTACTATTTTTGCCTCATATTTTTAATACAGGTGCAGAAATATAGAAAATAATAAGATTTTTGGCTGTTCTAGTGAAGTGTTCAGCCATATAGTCACCCAGATTCTTGGGGAGGAAAGCAGCTGTGGCCTAACTGGGTGTCACTGACCTTCAAGGACTGATTTTATAGATTTCATCCTCAACTCTTTTTCAGAAAACAACCCCCTCTCTGTTGCTTGCTGTGGCAAAGGTGTTAGACAGGCTATAACAGACCCACAGCCTCCCAGCACTTCACAGCCCTCACTGTACTGCACACTGAGACTACCCAGGATTTCGGAGACATGAGCTGAAGAGCTCAGACCCCACTACTTCAAAAAAGACCCCCAGGCACTAGAACTAAAAGAGAATAGCACTTCACATCAACCAAAGCACAACTGACTTTCCACACAAGGAAGAGCAAAATAATTTTTAAAAAAAGTTAACCGAACTTTTTGAACATCACCAACGGTTCATCTTTGAGATCACACTGAGCTCCCTGTGAAGATCTGGGCAGCTTCATATCCTGGCTGGCAGTATTGCAGTGAGTCATTACCAAGCAGATAACGATCCAAAAGGGGCAGTAAACCTCTCTGTGCTGATGTAAGGAAATGTGTTGAGGTGTCAAACATAGGTGCTGCACGTCAGGCCTGTCTGAGCCTGCAGGCTCCAGAGTCAGATACGCCATGGCCTTACTGAGCCCTCTGAGCAAACATCACGAACTGCTCACAGCCTACCCTGTGTGCCCAAAAGCTGATGCATGAAAGTGACACTGAGGACAAAATCAGAGGTGACACTTGTCAAAATCAAAGGGGGAAGCAAACCTCTGCAAATAACAGAGGACTCTTCTCTCCTCAGGTCTGCAACATTTCCCTGAAGGGAGACTGAAAATCAGCATTCTAGAAGACCAAAGCTGCGGGGTTACTCTGTCATCTCTTCCTTGAGGAACCAATCATATCAAATTTACACATTGATTCAATTAATTAACCAACTCAAATACTGCATGGGTAGCTGTGAAGCTCTAACAAAGGCATGCACCAGGCAGACACAAGGCAGGCAAATGAAGTTACAGAACTTCTGCACTGAATGATTTCTCTCTGTGATTAGATTGATTAATGTGCTGCTAAGCATTTGTTTCATTAGGTACAAACTGCAACAAACTGTTGATATGTCTGCAGAATGTGTATTCACAGTGCTACTGAATGGGTTTTGAAGCTCATTTGTGAAATTGTCAGGCTCAATACAGATAAACATTGTGTTTGATATTGTTTTTGTGGGGAGAGGTTTGCAAATTACATTGTTAATCCATCTATGAAGGGAAGAAGCATTTATTATCTAAGAAAAGTGAACTGTTAGATGACATGTTTTGAAGAAAAAGTGCAAGTGCACAGTATATCTCTCTAGTGAATGTTGAAACTTCTTCCTTTGCTCTGGGAAAAATAAGTAAATTCTTTCCTAAAATAGCAAGAAGAAATTCACTATGATCACACAGTTTACCAGAGCCCTGAATATTTCAGACTTCTTTCTGTCATTGTGCTCACAGGTTGTAGTTTGGTCCTTAAATTCTTCAGAACATCAAGATACAATTTATTGCTGTTTAAATTGCACATAAAAGTTCAAATAACATCTCCACACTTGACTAGAGATTTACATAATATATTAAACCCAAGTCTCTAACTTGATCCTGTAATGAAACACCTAAAACTTATGAGATGAGTTCATGTTCTTTGCTCTTTTGTGCACGTGTACAGAGCTACACTGTAGCTCTGGAAGGGGCACTCTGTCACCTTCCTTTCAGTTTGTTCAACTCTTCAGAAATGAAGATACATTTATCATCATTGATATTGTCATTCTACTGATAGTATATTTGAAGCTGGATAGTGACTTCAGACAGTTATTTTGACTGTGTACATGTCCTGTGCACCTGGAATCAACTTCCCTTTTCCCAACTATTTTATTTGGTCTGATCAAACTCCTAAAACTCCTTGTTTCTCTGATACCCTTAGACTAAGAGTACAACATAAATGTATCCCTACAGATAATTTCATTTTCAAAACATGCACTCAAATACCTAAGCTCTTAATAGCATAATAGACCAACTCACATCTCCCACAGAAGAATATTATTTGAAGAGCATCTTAAAAAACATTCACAAAATAGTTCTGGACATAAAAATATGTTCCTTATTTCTCACTGGTGAGATGAGATACGTGTGAGAACTACCAGAAAATTAACAAACTCCATAGTCCAACATCTCTTAGTCATAGTCCCATAACACAGTACATGGACATGTTCTGTCCACATGTGCAAAGTTTTCATTGTCATCAAAAGGTACCATTACTGAGTTAACTCATTATCTTAATTTCTGAGCAACTTCCCTGACAAAAAAATGGCAGATTTTTCTCAAAACATACATACAATTAATAGCAGTAATGCAGAAATCAATGGTGAAGAACATATAACACCACTGAGATTTATCAGCTGTGTTTGTAGTTCACACTCACTTTGTAGAAAGAGCTGAACTTTTACATAAAGCAAAATAATCAAGGTAATGCACAGACAGCAGCAATAAAGCTTTTCCTGACTGTTTGTCCTCTGTGCCATTATTAGAGTATTTGCAAATAGCTATGAAATTCTAGCATCTTGAGTTACTCAATGAACCTGCAGAGACATTAGAGGTAGAGTCACATCATCTAACTTGAAGGCCATAATTCAGTCAGATAATCTCAGTTATCCCTTTAAAATCACAGGCTTTTCTGCAGAATAAAGCAAGGCACTGAAGTCCTGCTGCATAGGGTCAGCCAGAAACTTCTCTGCTCTGACTGTAAAGGAGATATAAAGTGACTAAGTTAGCCAGCTGAGAGAGGTCCCTAAAGCTGAAGTATAAATACCTCCCCTAGGATGGGTATTTTTAGAAATGGGTTGCTAGAACTCTTAATTCTAAAAATAAAAATTACAGCTTTACAGTTCATATTGCTACTTGCTATATAGTATATAAGATACTTCTGCTTTCACTCCAGGTTTTACTGGAGGTTGCTTTGTTTTCCTAGGAATAAGAATTTTCTCTTTCCTGAGTCTGGCCCAAATTTTTCTGCAAATTAGGATGAAGAACTCTTAGATTGCAGAAAGATACATTGGGTAGAAGAAATTCAAAGGACCTTGTACAGTTTGCAAAGAAAGAAATTTACATCTCCTCACTCCAGCCAGCACTGAAGAAAACCCTCTCAGAGAAAAACAAATCTTGAGTGATGCAGACTAGAACAGAAATACCTCTGTGTAATGCACAGGTTCAGTGACATGCACTGCAGCAGGGATGTGCCAGAGAAAATCCATAAGAAAAGAGTGTTTTTTCCTCTGCCTGTTCCCATTCAGATCATGAGATTGTGGGGAGCAGGATGTGGAAGGGAGGAAATGCTGTTATTCCACATTACAGACACAAAGCCAAGTGAAAAGTCAACATTACAGGCAGCAATACACCTTGGAGACAGAAGCTCTTGGCTCTAAGTATTGGATCATCCTTCTGGATTCTCTTGGACCTCCAACTGCCCTTGCACAGTCACACTCAATAAATGGCACACACTAAAACAACCCGTACAAGGCAGGCCTCACAGCTTTGGCTTTCTCTGCAGAGAAAATGACCCTGAAAACAGCAAAAAAGAGAGCATGTGTCAAGCCTGGTTCTACACTGGCTGAAATGGAATGGAAAAGCAGGGAAACATTCCTACATGTAGTTTAAGGAGCCCAGGAGATTACTGGGCCTTCTAAACAACCCCCCCTGGCAATTTCTCAAGCACAGTGAACATGACCACTACTCAGAGCTTTGTGCATAAGCTCACACCAAGAAAGAGTAGAAAGAGTTGGTCGTGTTTCTGACATGACTGGTGCTTTGGAGGGATCCTTGAATACAGCTATGTCTCTTGTTGGTTAATGAGGGCTTTGAAAAATTGCTCATCTTGGCCAGCACAAAACCAAGCATTCATGGAATGGAAACCTTCCCCTTTAACTGAAAAGCTCTATGTAAGCAAAAGGTTGCTTCGTGTTTGACACTGTTTAGCAAAGCGTGGCAATGAGTGAAGTCTCCTGCCCCTTTTACAGAGCTTGGTATTTAGATGCATTCTCTTTTGTGCTAAAAATAACAAAGGCAGTATTTGGAAGAAATCAGAATAGATGAGCTGATACATTATTGATAGAAGTTTCAAGCAGCCTGACACTCTGTTTTGTTATGTGGTTGAAGCTCAATTTTTAATGAAGCAACCTATGAAAATCTGATGGGGTGAAAAACATGACCTCTAAATGATACTGTACACAGAAGTTCCCATCAGATAGCTGAACTGCCCTCTTTCATATCCCATCAGAGATTTACCTCAGCTTGACCCTACGGTTTACAGGCAAGAGAGACAATACCCTGACTCAGACAGGAAAGGTGGCATTAGAGGGATGCACAACTCTGAAAGAGGACTAAACAAACTGGCCTTTTCTCCTATTGTGTGGAGTTTCCATCATGTGCATACTGACTAATGCTCCATCCTATTAGCAACACACCTCCAATTTGTTGAGAACAGTTTACTAAAACATTGTTTGCACAGAAAAATCCATGGGAATCATACCATTAAGTGCACCAGGAGCAGAACAGCACAACAAAGAGGTACACTGAATACCTAGAAAATACTAGCAGAAACAGGTTTAAAAATATATGAGCATAGGATTAACAGAAGCCAGTCCAGGAGCATTTGTTCTTGATGATGCAAGAATGGAGAATTTATGCAACCTGGGGTTTTTGTAAGGGGTTGAGTTTTCTGCCTAAAATAACTACTCTACTATTATTTAACTTTTTTCTTATTCCTTATAGCTGTGATAACATCCTCAAACTGCTCTTCTATCTTCTATGCCCATTTTCTAAATCTAGTAATAAAGTACATATAAATAATCCTCTTTCATTCAATTACCTCCTAATCTGATAACAAACCAATATGTGCTACTGCTTACCAAAAAACCAATACTTCCACTATGAACACTAGCTAATTTATAGTTGCTGTCCTGTACACAAAATGTAATCTACAGGCCTGGAGTAAAGTTAAATTGATGATAAAAAGATGACATTCATAGGGTTATATTCAAGGATTTACTACTCAGAATAAGGAAAGAATTAATGGAAAATGCTTTCATAAAATTAATTATAAGACGTGATTATATATCATGGAGATAGGTATAAATGATTCAGCAACACAGTATGTAAAAGAAGAGAAGCTCAACACACTTCACAGACTATACTAAGTCATGAATACAAAACTTTATTTAGTGAAGGCTAAATTTTTCCCTGGCCTTC
Source organism: Certhia americana (assembly GCA_018697195.1). Lineage (NCBI taxonomy): Eukaryota > Metazoa > Chordata > Aves > Passeriformes > Certhiidae > Certhia > Certhia americana. The sequence goes on along the minus strand of CM031865.1, from coordinate 11,240,990 downwards.
ATGAATCAACTCTGATGAAGGTAGTGGAATCCCATTTGCAGATTCCAAGAGAGAACTGGCTGTACAGGGATTTCTACCTGCCCAGGTTATCTGTCCTTATTCAGTTTGTGTTCTCAGAGATGTCATGGACAGGTGCAAAATCCCAAATCTGTCTTCAGTGAGTTTTCTATTTCTTGAATCAGCATTTTTTAATTATTTAACATATGTTTTTGCATTTCTAAATGATACTATATGTTTCTGTATTGTACCAATCTTTAGAGAAAATTTAGAAATACTATAAAGCATTCACTGGCACTTCATAAGTGAAACTGTTAAGGTACAATACAAACATACTGTAACCCTCCCATATTATAACTCATGAACACGAAAAGGTATTTCTTACATATTATTCAAAGAGCATCACTTGTTATCACTAATCACTTCACAACAGAGTATAATCACTTTCACAATGGAAGAACAAGGAGAAGGGGAAAGAGCAAAAGAAAAGAAGTAGAACAATACTTGTCAAGGAAAATGTCAAAATTAGAACCTTGATCTCCTCTGAGTTACACTACCGAAAATCCACCAAGAGCAGAAAGACTTTTGCTAAGTGTTGCATTCAGAAATCACCTGGCTCTCCAAAGTGACCTACATTCAAGTCATGCTTAATCACAAGACTCCTCTTCTTGCCAGACTTCTGAACTCAGCTACAGCAGGATATCTTTTCTTTCTCCAATTTGTTTTAACCACTACACTTATGTGCCTCTTGGACTGAGATTTCACAGACAACTCTTTTTAAATGTTGAGCACCAAATTAAACCTCTTGTTTTGCTGCCTAGCAGATTGGAAGAATGACCTTGTGATTAAAAGGGCTGGACTAGGATTCAAAACTCTGGCTTAATTCCTCATTTCATCAGAGGATCCGTGTATGACTTCATACAAGTCACTCACTAAATCTCTTTCCACTTCAATTTCTTGTCATAAAATAGGGATAAATGATTATATTATCCCTGTGGCCACGCCATGATGATTTGCACAGCCTCCAGCTGCCCAGTGCAATGGTGTGTCAAAGACAGCAGCAGACTGCAACAATGACTTAAATTCCCTTCCTGGAAATTGTCCCATATACCTTGCTAGAAAGCTTAGGCCTGCTTCAAAATCAGTCAATATGATTCTCTTCAACCAGAATGAGAGCACATTTACAAAATGGGAAGGAAGGCACTCAAGCCTGCAGGAGCAGGCAGAGCAAGATGTGCCATGACCCCCTGAGCATTCACACCGAGCCACTGCTCTGCAGTGGTGTCATTGCTATCACCACTCGTAGTGACTGCACCCTACTACAAATGTTTTGCTTGTAGCAAGGGACCCCACTATTTGATACGACCTATCATTACAGTGTTACAGAAGCACAAGCTGGCTCAAGCTTGAAATAAATCTAACCAGAAATGGCTCCAAAGGGAAAATCTGTATCCTGCACAAAGCATGCTGCAAGCCCTGGGCTGCTCCTGCTGCCTGTGTCTTCCATGGCTGGTACAGGGCTGGTGTCCCAGGACTCTGTGGGGTGGCATGGACAGCCAAACATGAGCAAGGGTGAACAACGCTGCTCCACAAACCTGGGGTCTGGGATTCCCTCCCCTTTCCTGATGCTTTTAGAGGGCTAACTTTCTCACAATCAGATATTGGGACAATCTAGAGTTTCAGGCCCACAGCCCGTCCAGCAGCTTGAAGCGAGGGAGTTAAGCATGATGCCCCTGATAATTTGTGTGTTTCTCATGCAGTTCTGTTTACCTCAGAGAATAGCTCAGATTCATGTGGTGGCTCATCTGTTTGTTTCCCAGGAGTGTCCTCCTCATCAGGTACAAATGACTTGTTGTTTCCCCGTCCTGTCTGCCTCCTTGGTGACGGATAGATGAGCCCCGTTCCCTGTGCTCTGGGACTCTAATGTGATCTGGGTCGCGCTTGTGGCAGGCGGGGGCGGCGCGGGGGGAGAGGAGTGCAGGGAAGGGGCAGTTAACACTATGAGAACTAAAATCTCTTTGTAGCTGAGCGTGTTCGTGTGCATTTCCAACCTACCTGCAATTCCCTGCCAGCTGCTTCACCAGCCCCGGCTCAGGGGAACAATGGCTCAGGAGCAACGCTGGCAGAAAAGGCAGATCTAAAAATAGATCTTTGGAGGGCTAAAATCAGAGGGGCAACATTTTGAGAAAACGTTATTTCACTGGGTTTACTAGCAGGTGTATTTTGTGCAGAGTGCAAAGTCACCTTGTTTACTGCCTTGGACTCTTCCAGTGCTCCTGAAGGCTCAATTGTACCCTCACTTAGAGGCAAATGGAAATTCATCAATCCATTCCTTTTACTTATTTACCTTTACAGTTATGCAACTTACAGCCCAAGTCACAATCCACTGTTTTGCTGGCTGCCTGCCTGATGACAGAGGATGCAATTGTATTTATAAAACCAGCCTACACTCCTTTCATTTTTTCTTTAGAAGCTCATTTTTATAGGCAGTCTTAATTTGGCAGTTACACTTCAGCAGGGATCACATGCACATTTTTTCTTTTGATTCACATAGTTTCAGATGCCCTGCACTCCATTCAAATTCAACTCCATGCACAGCGAAGCCAAGTTTCACCAGCACTACGACTGAAATCATACATTTCTGGGAACATCACAGTTTCAACAGAAAACCTTAAACTGACCCCATTCCTGTCAAATCTGGCTAGAGATTCATCAAAAAAGTTCACAAGTCCTTAACAAAACCTAAGTAAAAGCTCAGTCTCGGCTCTTAATGATATCCACATGAGTTGTGTTGCCGACAGCAGAGGCAGCAGGATTGGGATCCCAGTTAATTAACCCCCACATTTTACACTGTGCAGAAAACATTTGACACAATTCCACTTGTCTCAATCAACTGGCTCAATTAATAAAAACAGGTCTGGGAACATGCTCCCACTGGATTTGGGGCAGCATCTTTGGCTTGCTTGCATTCTCTACATTCTCTGGTAGGAAATCCTGTTTTCATTTTTATCTTTCTCTCTCTCTCAATTTGAAAATAGAATCTATGATTTTCCATCATTTCCACTTAGATAGAAATATGTTGTGAAAGGTAATTTTATTGCTGAAAAATAATCTTCCTAATGTCAGCCATTATTTCACTCTCAGTGTGACAACTAGGGTAAGTGTTGGAAATCACTGTATGTTTCAGCTAAAGTATCTTGACAACACAAACGAAGAAGAAAAAAGTAGTCTTTTTGTTAATGAAAACTGCACTGTTATTTTGGTCTATAATGGAGAGATTCATGTAAATGATTGCCTGTCGTTTATACTAAAGTGAAATAGAAGAAAAAAAAAAAAAAGAAAGAAAAAAAACCCCAAATGAGCATGCAGAAATAGTGGTTTCTTTCCTTCCTCCTTGAGTTTGTTCTTATATTTACTCTAATCAGTTCTTTCACAACATTTTACCTCTGACATAATGTTCATGGTTCTCTTAGTAAAATAAGTCAAAATCTATCACCAGATTGAGGCTACCAGTTTTGCAAAAACTAGGAAAACCGTAGCCATGCACTTTTAAAAGTAAACATTATACTATTTATAGATCTATAGGCATGTGGTACATAATACTATACAGGAAAACTATCCCAACCCATATCTCTGCAATTAACAGAACCACCTGTATGTCAAGCCAGAGTGGAGGATTCCTTCCTTTGGGGATTGAAGGACAGATGATATCTTCTATTGCTCTCATCCCTCAGGGCTCTTCTGCAATGCTATGTTTCTCCCCTTTCTCACTGCACCTGCAGACAAAAGAGCTGTCCTACTATGTGAGGAGTGCAAAATTCAAGTTCAGAGACAGGGAGAAAGAAAAATGTTAATAAAGTTGCATTACTTTCTATTTTTTTGCCCAACTTGAAAGTTGAATAAAGGAGAGAATTTAAAATTTTTTTCATCGTTTGCTCCACTTTCATATCTAGTGAATGAGAACATTGTTATTAACTCCATAAACAGGCTCTCAATTATATTCAAAATAGCTTTAGCAATCAGGTCTGCAAAGTAAAAGTAGCAGAGAGGGCTGTGAGAGAACTGAAACCACAGCGGGCAAAACAAAACCAGCAGCCTCTCCAGTGAAGATGTTTCAGTATCTCAGTGCTCTGATGACTTCCTGTGTCAATTACTGTTCTCAGCAATTTATTCATGTCTTCAAATTCTCCTCTTAAAATTGTAGGTCATCAGATCTGCCCTTTGCAATCATATTACAATCTCTTAAATTTATGCTTTGCATTCAACAGAGAATTTCTGATTAAGTTTTTCAGCTTGATTTTCCAACTATCCTGAAACTCCAGTTAATGCTTAAGCAGATGGAATATGTGAAATTTTTTCTTGGATTTATAGATTGAGATGATGCATGCTGGTATTGCATTTGGGCAAAGCTTACTCACACAAGTAGTCTTTTCTAATGGAAATAGCTTCATTTAAGGGGGAGTGAGCAAAGAATTTGCCGAATTGGATGAGAATTCCCTGAATCTATTCCTGGTGCAGATCTAACTTTCTTTTCACTTCCTGATGAAGAAAAACAAGTAAAAACAAATTAAGAAACACTTCTAGAATTTTAAGAGAATGAGGGACACAAATTGACAGACGGCAGTGACTCATTGCATAGCAGTTCTGTAGAACAGCAAGAAGTCCCCAGGCTCTTGATTTTGGGAAACTGTTCCTGAACTTCCTGCTGGGGAAAAGATGGAGCAAAGCCACTCTGGGTTGCCTTCCTAACTAAAAATACTGTCATATATGTACACACACACACACACACATATATATATATATATACACACACAAAAGTTGCCTATGAAAAGCATAGTGTAGGACAATGAAAATACAGGAATTCTATATGAAGAGCTTGGACCAAGTCTTTGGCAGCTTGTTAATGAAAGAAAAGCTGTCTTTCACTTAGCTGAAAGACACCGTTTTGTTGCTGGGGCAGTGAAAGACACTGAGAGAGTTCACCTGGTGAGGAAGAGAAACTAAGATTTGTGCACTGATTCTTCTTAAATTACTTCTAGGGTCTTTCTTCTTACATACAAAACAAAAGCAAACCATTTGAAGAAACTTGTGCAACAATTTGGAAGAATTTCCCATATCAAACAGCACCAGAGAGAGAGGGTCCCTTGTGCCTTACCAAGAGGTTTTCCTGTTAAGTTTTACTGCAGCAGTGTTAGGCAATAGACGGACCTTGTTAGCCTTTACCTGCTTTGCAGTCTTTTACCTGCCAAAGTCTTAAAAAAAAAATTAATTTTTCTGTGGTAATATTAAAAGCAAAGACAAACCCTTCCTTCAAATGACTGCCCTTCCCAACTGAGGAAAGACAAAAAGCCTGGCAGTGCTGAATGCTACTGCTCTTGCACAGAAATGAAGAGGTCTTCCATAAGCTGTCAGTCTGCTGATGTCCACAAGAGTTCCTAAGGCCCTGAAAGTAAAAGTTGGAATCTCTACCTCTGCCCAAACATGTACATGGTTTCTAAGCTCAGGAGTGGTCTAGCAGGGAATTTCCCAAAGAAGTTATAGCAGAGACAGGTAAAAATCCAGTTTGCCTCAGGCAATTTTCCAGCACCAAGAGACTGCATCTGTAGGGGCATGTATCTAAATCAGGGGAGCCTTCACATCGAGAAGGTAACGAGGCACAGGAAACCTCCTCTGAAACAGGACATTCCCAGAGGCCTGAGCCATCCCACCAGGAACTCACACAGCTCCCATCAAGCTGCCCATCCTCCACAGCCTGTCTGAGCTCCCTGCCAGGAATGTAGGACCTGCTGGGCACTGACTGCTTGCATACACACAGATGCCCACCTGGACTCTCAACACAGGGAAACATAACTCATATTGATTCTCTTCAATTTAACCCAAGCACCACAGCAGGAAGGAAATTAAATTCATTATTTCCAGTCCTTTGGACTTCCTTCCCCTTTTCTGCTGTAGGCAGCATCCCTGTTCTCATGCCACGTTCTCCTTCCCTTTCTCCTCTGTGAGCAGCTTTTTGCTCTCACTGGTTGTTGCAGGCCAAGGAATCAGCCTCAGATGGTGAGGTAATTCCATTTTCCCAATAATTGTTCAGCAGCAGTAGTTTTGAAGTACCTTGAAACAGACCCACAAACAAAAAAGTAGAGCTACAAACAAAGAACATTGAGCTGTGCTTGTCCACACAGCACTTTTTCCTTGCTGGGGGAGAGGGAAGAGGGTGTTAGCCTGTGAAACAACACCTGCATGCAACATACAGCAATAGAGTAAAAGGCTCTGAATTTTTGCCAGAGTCAATTTGCCAGCAGTTCCAAATCAGTTTCTGGGAAGGCAGGGAGCAGGTGGTGAGCAGCAAACAGCCCCCACATCAGGAACATGGGCAGTACGTGCCACACCACTGCTATCCTGTGCAAATCAAGTGCTCCCCTTGTAGAAACAAACCCCTATGTTCTGTCCTCTTCATCACTGGGGGTATGGTAGGAAAATGGGCCAGGACAAAATACATTCATAGAATTACGGAACAGGTTAGGTTGGAAGGGACCTCAAAGATCATCTAGTTCCAACCACATGCAGGGAGATAGTTATTCTTACTGCACTCTTTGAAGAAAAAGTGATTTTTTTTTTTTTTTCTAAAGAAAAACATTTCTCTAGAGGCCTACAGAAGCTGAGGCCTGACCTTGATGTGCTGTTACCTATGACTAATGTTAACTGGTGCAAACAACCTCCCTGCTAGAAAATATGCAAAACAAGGATCAGTGATTTTTCAAAAAAAATTACAGCAGAAATTTAAATATGAATTTGTTCTTACTTTCTATTAATAGCAAGCAACAGGTTTAGATGACCAAGTCATTCTTGGGAATTCATTTTAAACCTCAGACTCATGCACTTCTGTATGGCAAACATTAAACCAATATGGAAAAGGGCTGATATATTTTCTACAGGAAAGTCTTTAAGTACTTAAGCCAGAAGTAGAAAAAACATTAAAAAAAAAAAAAATCACTTTTGGGATTAAGTGGTATTTCTTGAGGTTCAATTTTAGCCAGGACTATAGTACCAGCAATCAGAACAATCTGCTATAAATTGAACAGACCTAGAAATACAAGGACAAGTCTTAGCTTTCATATAAAAATAGATAAGGAAGAAGGACAAAAGAAGCAAAGGCCCCAGTATCTCTGAAATTCCATAGGTATTAGGCACCCAGCATCACACTCTGAAGTGTATTTTTTTTTTTTCATCTTGGAATTTTTTTTTAAGTATGTTTTGAGAAACAACAGCCTTGTTCAAAAATCCTATCAGAGATGGTGCTTGCTTCATATTAGGAGTGGAGCAGAACCTCCAGCACCACTCTACCTGCCTGAGACAAAATCTAGTTCTGCTCAAGACCTCTGCACTCAGGAGGGGCTCCTCCAGAGCATAGGAGGCAGCAGTGCACACCAGATTTATAGAGGACTGATCCCAGACTCTGACTCCCCTGTCAGCTCCAGGCATCCTGCTAGTTATGGCACTGCTGCATCTCTCAGCAGCCACTCTACCAGAACTCATGGGAAATAAAACAAAATATATCTTAAATATGATGGCCCAAAACCATAAAAGAATTTGGGAACACTTTTTAGGGACAAAAAAGGGAGGTTTAGGGACAAAGGATTGCTATTCACTACTTGTTTATATAAAATCTAATCTCATGCAGTTCATACTCATCCATATACAATGGAATGTAATTGTTGGAAGAAACAGTCTTATTTTCTCATTCAGCATGTTCATTTGTGGGTGGATAATGGGAATAGTGATGGGTTGGCTGGGCTTGGTAATAGGATGCTTTGCAGGTAAGTAAAAAAATCTAACACAGCAATTACCAAGCTGAGTTTGCTGTTCCTCAGAACAAAATTTTTATTAGCTATTCAGGAGGGTGTTTGTCAAGCATCCAGCAAACAGGGCAGTGATTTGGGATGGGGACACCTGCATGATACTGCAGTCTTGTTCATAAAAAAAATTGTAATTTGGTCATGGATGATGTATGACTAGGAAAATTAGTTAATTTTCTCATTGTCATACATAGGCTTGCCTGATTGGGAAAACTTTTGGTCTTTTCAGAATCTTGAAATTGATTAACACATTTTTTTAAAGAAAAAGGAGAGAAAGAGGGATTTTTCCCATTTTTTTCAGAATCAGAACAGAATTCAGAACTTTATTTGTAGGAAGAACAAAGCACAAAGGCTTGAAGGAAGGAATTTTGACATTCTTTTTAGAAAGTCTACTTGTGAGGAAGAAACTCCTGTTTTTCAAATCTATACTTAAATGTAAAAAAGGACTGTTGCCTAAAAGTAGCCATTTTCCTACTTTCTCATGCTAATGTCCTGTTTATAACTGACACCTTTACTGCCTTCCACAATATCAATTTCACTTCCCCAGAGAAAGAAAAACCAGATCCTGTGACTAGTGTACTGGATTGATAATCTAGCCTAATGCTGACAGATAAATGCACTAATTTTCTTCTGTGGTTGGCTCCACATTGCAGAGTAAATCTGCTTCTAACAACTGTCTCAATAGGCTCTGTAACCTGTCCAAGAGATGATGTCAAGTGCTACAAGGGCCTAGGGCTAGTATGGCAGGTAAGAGTTACCACTGGGATAAAGTTACAGGTGAGGTTTTGAATGAGAGGGTTATTTTAAATGAAAGCCTGGCTGGAAATACAGATTGCTTTTTAAAAAGTTGAAGGAGTAAAGGAATAAAGAGCAACTTTTATAATTTTTGGGAGGGTCTACATCTTTTGTATGAAAATCAGCATATTCTTAGCTAAGATATTGTGATATCCAGGAAACACAAGGAGTCATTTCTCTGGGTAGTGCTACATGGGAAAATGATGTGCTTTGCCTGGTGTTTGCTGGATTTGGTGGTAGCACAGAGTCTGTGGTGCACTGGGATCATTTGTAACTCAGGAGCAGAATTCAAGCCTGAGCAGCATTCCCTGAGCACAGGAGGGTACTGGAGGATGCTGGTGCCTGTTCCCTCTCCTGTGTTGCCAAAAGCCTCTGTACAGGCAGTTACCAGGACTGACTCCAGATGCTGTGCAGTCAGGCAATGATGACTATGTTGAAGGCTCATTGGACATATGAACTACAGACATTAGAAGGAGACAGGACTTGTTATTTTGAGGCTTAAATCCAATGAGGGGGGAAAATGCTTAAAAAATAACTTTTTTCTTTTTTTAAAATCATTTTAAGCCAAATATTTGGGTCATTTCTAAGAATTTCATCAGCAACAGCAGAGCCAGGAGTCTCAGTGTTGCGTTACTCTTATTGGTTTTTCTTGTTGAATTTCAGGATCACTACGCTGGTTGCTACCAATTTATAGCACTTAGATGTTCATTTATCATTTTGACTAAAAGAGTAACTTTGGTGGGCATTTATTGATTCCCTCTTTGGAAAAGATCACAAGCAATAGCTTTTTAAATAAAAAGGGCCTTTGGGTTATGTGGATAACCCTTAGCACTGAGGGATATGTCTCTTACTCTGCTCTCATTTCTAATAAGTTCAATCAGCTCCCACTCCCCTAACCTGAAACAAAAATAAAACCTCATTTTAATCACATCTTTTTCTCCTGATTTTCACTCTCCACCTCCTGACCTTTCCGTGTGAAGAGGATCACGCAGAACATTTCAGCTTTTCTTAGGCTAACTTTTGCTCACTTTGAATAGCACTTATATAGGTCAATAGCATCACTTCCCTTTTCGCCCCCCTCCCCATCACAGAAGAAATACAGGATCTAACCTCTTTAATGCATCAGGATGTTAACAGGATGACTGTTTGTTTGTTTATGGCACAGGAAGTTTGATATTTAAATGAAACTAAATATTCAAGAGAGAAACTAACTTTATAGATTCTGCTCTTTTCTTTTTGTTTTTTATATTTGTACAGCACCAAGCACATCTGGCTCTGAATAAGGCTCCTTAGTGCTATTTCAATATGACTAACAGGAACAGCAGGAGTACTCAGACAGCAAACTACGACATTAACAATGGTGGATCTATTCTCAGTGCAGAATATATGAAAAAAATATGTTATATTAATAGTGTGTACTATGGAATGCCCAAAATCTCCTGTACATTGTAGGCAAACTATAGTTCACCGATTTCATTGCTACAGAAAAATGCCAAAAAACAGCCAATCCCTGAATGAAGTGGGTCACTGATTTGGCCATATTCCAATGTTATTGTTATGGTCACAAAGAGATGATAAAATGTGTGTAGGAGGACACAGAGAGAAAATATTCAACAAAACTCAGATATTGCATGGATTTTCTGAAATTTTCTACAGTTAGCATAGATGTCTCTTCTTTTTTTTTTTTCTTTTTTTTTTTTTTTTTTCCCCTGAACATTTCTGAATGCCCCTGTTTCCTGAGTAGAGGAAGGTAAAAGTTTCAGTAACATTTCAGGCTGACTGTTTATCTTTTAATTGTGTATGACTATTCAGTGAACCCAATCCTGCTCCTGTGGAAGTCTAATGAGAACTTGGGTACTAAATTCCCTGGGAACTGGATGAAGCCTCCAACTACTGACTTTGTAAGGCTTCAGCCATGCAAAACCCTGCTGGCACAAGTAACACAGAAGAGCAAAAATAAAAATTCTGCTTCTTTGAAATGTTTAACCACAGTTCATTTGTTAATACAGTAGCTGAAAGGTGAAAAAACTCCCCCTGAGTCTAAAAAGTACGGAAGCAAACGTGGGTTTCTTTGGTTTTTTGTTTTTTTTTTTTGGACTGCGATGCCTTTTCTAGATGTTAGCTTTGGAAATATTTAGACATAAATCAATTTCGTCCCAAAATAGAGTCCAAAGCAAAGGATGATCAGGAAGTGGAACAAAGTCCTGTATTGTGCTCCATGGAATACTTGTCGGGATGTGTCACTAGAGGGCACTACCACATCGTCCCCAAAGACATGAGGACAAAGGACACGGGTGCCCGGCTGCTTAACTTGCACACTCCACTTTATGGCTTGAGACACAAATCTTAATCACATCGCAGAAATTATTAATGTCTTTTTTTTAATAGTAGTGTGACTTCATGCCATATTATTAAACAGTTATTGCATGGAGCCTTCATGCCATGGAGTTCTGACTCTTTGGGCAACAGAGCTCATTAAAAATAGTCTGCACTGAGTTAGCTGTTCTCATCAAAACAATTCAAGGAGGCTGTATTTGGGAATTACGCTGCTGAATTAGCACAACAAATAAGGAATAATATGGGGCATAAGGCAAAGGAAACTTACACTTGGGCCGCTTCCTTTCTTTATATTCAGTGCTGCTCACAGGCACCCTGCCCAAATGAGTTTGGGGGAAGAGCTGAAACTGGGAATCACAGGAGGGGGGAAATAGGGAGAGAAATTTTCTCTTTTTTTCTTTTCTCTCAAATAAATACTACTTGCAGCAACTTGTAATAATTGCCTAACTGCATTTATTAAAATAAATGTGCCGCTCTGAAGGGAAGGGTCAAAAACATTTGAACATTGCAAGTTTAGATATTTTTTTAATGAATTTTTAAGTGTTTTCTTTGATGGTACGCAATGCTTGTTTCACTCAGTGTTAGAGAATAAATACAAATGAAGGTTTTCTTTCAATGGTTCTGGCTGAGAGAGAGCACAGAGGTCGCTTTCAAGGTGACTAGATTTTTGTTTGAAAATGGTGAGTCCCTTATTTCTCAAGAAACTCTGCTTTGTAGTCCATTGCTATGCACCTGAAAACTTCCCACTGACTTCCAGGGGAAATTTGGCTGCTCAGGAATGTGGGATTGGACTCTGGAATGGCAATCGCATACAGAGAACTTAACAATGCACGAAAATTTAACCCCTCAATGGAATCAGTCACAAGCTGTTCATGCATATATTACCCTGCTTCACATAGAAGACAACCAGCGTTGAATTCACTATATTAGAAGATTGTAAGGAAAAAACCCCAGTAAGAAGGTTTGGGGTCTTTTTTAAAACATGTGGTTCATCCAAACATCCAGCTTCTAAAGACTTCATCTGATCTAAATCCTATTTCTGAAAGCTCTTGAAACTTGGCACCTAGTTCAGGGCATAATCCAACTCCCTTTAACCAGATAAGAATTCAGCCATTTATAATTGTAGTTAGAGGCAAACCCATGGTTATAAAAAGACCCACTAAATTCCTGCACTGTGCTTGGAACTCTGCAAGTGAGCACTTCATTAATGAAATGTTATTGCTAAATTTAATTTTAAAATCAGTTTGTTGGAAGTATTAAATCTGACCTGCTTTATGGCACCATCAGGTGGAATGGTCGCCTACTAAAATAGTCTTGTTTAAATGGGGCTAGGAAGAAAGCAGAGATGTTTCTGGCTTGGAGGCCTCCTATGTCAGATCCCAATGGGATCAGCAGAAGTTACTTGTAAGCCGTAGACAGAATGGCACCAAGGCAGGGTGACTGAGTTGCCTGTGAGGCCAGAATGTTTGAACTCTATCAAATGCTGCTGAGGAAAACAGCATCAAGGCCCCATGTGATTACTGGGAAGAGAGTCCAGAAGCTGAGAGGGGATCCTGTGGCTCATGGGATGAGCACCAAGCTCCAGATCATCTCAATATGTCTTTTCATTAAAGGAGCAATAAGAGACCCTTTGGCTATGATGAAAGTGCTGCTGGGGTAATATTAAAAAAATGAAGCCAAGTCCTAAGGTTTTGACAATTGTGTGTTTTCCTATTAGGAGTTATGGAAATCTAGTTCTGTGCAGACAAGCCTGGGAAGGGAGGAGTGAGCAGAATGCAATGTCTTTCCTAATATAAACAGATTATTTTGCATTATGGCAGATTTAGGAATGTAAAATGTTCACTCTGTAGCTAGTTAAAGGCTTACCATAATTGCTCTCCTACTGCTATTGCTACAGGATTCTCTGTCTTGTCTGATGATGGTGGATGTTGCTTGGTTTCCAGACTCTGTTTGCAGGGGTTTCTGGAGAAGGATAGGGAGATCTGAGGACAGACCTCCATAGCTGGTGCCACAGACATTCCGCACTGTTCAACAGTTCATAACTCACTTAATCCAGGCTGAGAACACGCCTTAGAAACACACAGAATTCAAAACATAAAAGGGAACCTTTGCCTACTCCCTTCCCAGGTGAGCAGCTGTTTGGGCAGCACAAAAATATGAGACAGAGAAAAATCTAGCCAGGCTGAAGTCACAAAACATGCCAGAAGATTTGGACTTTCACCCCAGACAATACCATTGAGTATAAAAATTGAGTATATTCCCTCTGCCTGAGCCTACATCTCCAAACAGAGGCCTCAAGTCCAGTGACTGAGCATTCAGCTGGGGCCAATATGTTTCTGGAATAAGAAACCCAACAGCTATTTATTGTATCCAAGTGAGATACTCTGCAATCCAAGGTCAAAACTCTAGCTTCAAACAACCCAAGTATTTTGTATGGAAAGACAGATGTAGGTACCAATTTAGTTACTAATTCATGCGTCAATACAAGATCAACCCCAAAAAGCAGAATCCAAGCACTCCCAAAAATTTGGACAAGAATTCTAGTTTGGGCTTGCAAGCTCGTCTGCATGTTCAAATGGATAGTCAAAGACAACCAGGCTTCTTTTTTTCAGAGAACCTCTTTCTTAACTCTGTCAGCAGAGCTTCAGACTGTCTGACATTTCGTGTGGTATCTTTTTTTTTTTTGTTTTTTTTTTAACACAGAATTAAAGGGAAAAGAAAAAAATCCTTAACCCAATAGCTTTAGAGCTTTTGTTTTGGTTTTGCAACTTTTCTGTTTCTGAAAAGAGCGTCAAGTAATCTGTTGACAAGAGAAGGAAAAATATATTTAAGTAAGGAAAAAACATGCTGCTACAGTAAAACTGTGTCAGATTCTATTAATTCAGTTTTTCATTGTCTGATATTTCCAGGCACAGTGGGCTTTTTGGTAGACCTCTGAGCTCTGTTTTCTAACAGAGGCATAGCACAGGGCCTGTCAGGAAGAGGCAGTGCTCTCATTGTTATACACCTCAAAGAGACAATATAATCCTCATGCCTTCAGAAGGGCCAGGACTGAACCCCAAAACAACAGCCCTGTCTTCCTTTAAAAGGGTGAGCAAAGCTCAGTGAAAGCCTTGTTAGTGCATGCCTATGAATTATTCCCTCATCAAGTGGCTGATCACACTACATTAATATCGTGGGCACATTCTGCTTTGTTAGCAAACCTGAATTCCACTGTGGCACTAATGAAGGACCAGTCCTCATGTAAGACATGATATCTTCAGGATGCGTCTATTCTGCTATGAAATTATTTTCTTTTGTGAAGAGTATTATGAGATTACTAACTGGAAAATATTTAAACACAACACAAGGGGGAATATGTCTCTTTTGGGGAAGTTGCATGAATACACAGTAGTGTGATTCCAATAAAAGCAAATGTATCTAGTCAATATTAAGCATCTGTTCTCAGTGTGTGAGCCAAGGAAGCACTGAACCTTTTACACAGCACTCCTACAGAAGTTGGTTTTTTATTTGTAGAGATTGTAGCAAGAAGAGGCTTTGGTAAATCCCTGTCCTGCCCAGAGTGTTTTATCAAGTCTACCTAAGTGGCATCATGGTCTCCCTGCTGGATTAGGTGAAATCGGATCCTTACCAGCCCAATATTGAATTTCACAGGTAGCAAAACCAAGAATAACAACAGGTTTCTTAGTATCAATTAGAAGTATGCCATGAGGCTGAGGCCAGCCTGGGACTGATCAGGCAGAACAGGGGATTGCTGCACACAGCAATACTACACTTCAGGAAACCACATTTTGCCTAGTCTCTCTTCCCTCTGCTCTCATCACAACTGAGCACAAAAATCCAAAATATGCACGAAAAGAAATCAAGTTGTAGCCAGATGTGTTGCACTGAATTAAACATGGTGAACCACAAAACACATTTTCTGAAGTTAACTTCTATTTCAGTCTCAATAACATCCATCTACCTGGAGGAATGTTTCTCTGAGATTGTGTGTTCCTCAATAACATCAGAAGTAGTGGTATAAATTATAAAGACTGTGTGCAGTAAAAAAATGCTGAATCTAATTTGTATCTGTATCTTAGATAAATCTCTACCTTTATTTTAAATTTCAGAGCAAAAAGAATTCCACTCTGAATGCCACAAATTTAATAGGTGCAACTGGAACCAATCAACACATTCAGTTCTAATCCCCTTTGCCTGACTATTTTGCACAAAACAAGTGAGTTCATCCAAAACAAAATTGATTCCAAAATTGATTCAAAGCTTTCTGAAATCATCAGAATTTTTTCCATAAATTTCAAAGGGGTTTCAATCTGGTCTGTTAAACAAACCATTAATCAATTTTAATATTGGAAGGCTGATTTAGCATGCAGTTAAGGATTTGATAACCTGTACACAAAACCCAGGATTTTCTAAAGTCTTCAGTGCTGTCCAAGCTCTTCTCTCATTTAGGTCAGCAGCAGTCCTAACATTAATTGTTTATAAAAATTCCTCTATCCTGCTTAAATTTAGACACATAAACCTAGTACCAAAAGAAGACTATGAATCTCATACAGGGCCTGATCCTTTCCAATTTATACAGGAGTAATGTCATATGCTTACCAGTCTTGGTGGGACTCCTCAGTGTCCACTTCCACAATATCAAGAATGATTTATAGAAAACCCATGTCAAGATGTGTTATTCTTCACAGGATGCTTGCATGTATTCCTCCTCACTGATTCTATGATATTCCTTGCTTGGGTGCTTTGGGTTCATTATACTCTAAGCCACTTCTTTTTCCTTTATTATTTTATCCTTACATGAAGTAAAACTCAATTTTAAATAAGCTTGTGTATTCCACTTCACTAGTGCTGACAGACAAAATGTCACATATTGCTTCTTTTTTGTTAAGAAGTTACTATTCTCTCTCAGTTGCATAATCCTAACACAAAGTAGAGAGTATTTGAGGGTTTGTTTAAAATTATTCACTTTCATTATACTGCTACAAGTGGTGCTGACAGCAAAACTACTTGCTTGCCTAAAATAAAATGAAACATAAAGGATTTCTTTTCTTGCATATGGAAAGTTGTGCAGGCTACTTTACTGCATTTGTTGCTTTTACAGAAGTAATATCACTACCTCAAATTTCACTCAATTTCTACCAACTAAGCACCAAGCTTCCAGAATTATTGCATACAATATTTTTAATTTTCATGTGCTAGCAGACAGTTGTCTCTTCTGTTCATTACTGATGTTATTATGGGTAAATTTTGCCGCCAAGAAAAATTTATCTTCTTCCTCCTTAGTAATAATCTAGAGGAATTCAACAAGCAGAATAATATTGATGAGGGAAACAACCAGAAGAAATCCTTCCAAAATTTTATAGTTATAATTAAAGAGAAAAGGCACTCAACAATTTATCATTTAGAAAGAATGTTTACTTCAGCAGTTGCCCTACACAGCAACATTGAAATAAAATAAAAAAAAACCTTAGCCCTGTGCTCTCCTGAGGTTGCTAATCTTGTTTCTGCCACTACACCAGTCAAATAGGAAGAGATCAACACGCTGCAATGAAGGGGACAGTATGTAAGTAATTTTTGAGATGTCATGCATGCAGGTCCAGCTGCTCAGCCATCGTGGTTGTTAGCATTTGGCCTTTTGCCATCAGCTGACAGCCAAGCAGAAAATAAACCATAAGGGTTAAATCACATCTACTTATAGACTGAATTTGCTGGCCCAAGGCACACTGCAATGGGGGCCAAGAAGAGCAGGAGCGCAGGGAATTAGCCTTATCCACAACATTCGCAGCAGGAACAGGCCAAGCCATTCACGAGGTAATTCCTCTTAATTGTGTGTCCAGAATATTTCTCATGAAACCCACACTATTACTTCTGCAGTGTCTCATTCTTGTCATATATTTTATCTATGGAAGGATTTAAATTTTATTAAAAATGTGTTGCAGAGATAAATTCAGTCAGTCAGTCCAACAGCTCTCCCTTGGCAAAAACCTACACTCTCTGTCTCAAATGTTGGCTTTTGCAAAGTGAGCACACTTTTGACAACAATAAAAATTGGGCTAATGAGAGCACACACATATATCTATTACCTCCTGCATAGGTCATTTGGTTTACTTAATTGTTTGCTAAGCAGTTGGTTTTTATTTTTTGTGTGTCACTTGAAAATCTAGACAAAATATTTCAAGGGACAAAGATCACCTGGAGAACTTTCCAGCTCCAGAGTAGATAGTTGTGGGCTTATGGGTGTCACAGAAAACTCTGTGGCAACATTAGTAGAGGCAGGAGACTTTAGCTACTCTCCTACTGATTTCCTATCCTGTACACAGAAAACTTTCAGAACTAATAAAAACCAAAGGGTGCTATTTCCCATCAGAAAGCATCTGAGCAGAAAATCAAGGATCTTATCCTGTACACACTGTTTCATACCTGAACTGGCACTCTCTGCTACCCCTCCTGCAGATTCAGAACACACCCAAAGCACTGCTATGATTTTTACTACTATTTTGCATAAAGATGTGAAGCAAAACTGCAGTACTGTTCAGTTCAGGACTAGAGGACAATGTTTCTTGATCAGGCTGCTCTACTTTTCCAGATACTTGATTATATAAGACTATTAAATAGATAAAGAACATCCAGTTTACAATCACAGTCCCAGGTTACAATAGGAGGAGTAGTAATACAGACATCTGATATCAAGGAAGGTACACACGGGTAACAAGAAGATGTGTTCTTGTGCTTACATGTCCTGTTCATCACTTATTGAAGAACACTCACAGATCACATCAGCTTCTTGTTAACACCAAGAAGTAGTGAGTTCTCTGAGCCTCAGCCTTTCTTCTCCCTCTGCCACACAGCAAGACAGACAGGCACGGATGCAAACTGATGGCTGATTTTTAGAGCTGAGCAGCAAATGTCTGCTCTGTGGCCAAGAAATGGGTCTGAGTTAACACTTCAGTAATTGGAAATCAAATAAATGAAGCAAGTGACTTCTTTCTCTGCACAGCCAGCTCTGCCCTCACAACTGAAGAGCTGGTCATGGGATGGAAGAAAAGCTGTTTTCTTCCTGGCCTTGCTTGAGGAGATCTATTTCTTTCAGCAAACCACAGTCATTGAGGTGACACCTTCCTTGCAGAAAGAGAGTCCAAATGACTCCAGGAACCAATGAAACCAGAAAAGCTGCAGAGTGGGCAGCTAAAACAGCGCAGTGACTCTGCCATAGTAACAGCCAACTGTGTCAAGGAGTGGTAAAAGATCAAAAGATTCTGTAGGACCAGAGAAGCTTGAGAGGTGGCATTAGCTGAAAAAACACACATGGGACTGCTAAACCAATTCACTTGTTGGAAACATATTCATTTGTTGTTCAAAAGTACATACCACGCTAAATATGAAGCACTGTTCCAGTAACTGAAAAAAACACTGTCCCTTTACTTTATTTCACTCTTAAAATACCTAAAACCTTGCAGTCCCAGATAATTCAGAGCAGAGATATAAGTAAATCTTAATTGACAGATTAGGAATGTTTTCATGGCCATAAAGATTCTACAGATGTTAGTGAATTAAAGGCAACAATATTCAGGCTTTTGAAAACACATTTGCTAAGTATCCACAGGGCCCAGAATCACTGGGACATGAGAGATTAATATGTACAAGAAACAGAGATGCATTTAATCCTCACGTCTGTGACAGGTGGAGATTGTGAGAGGAATGCTCTTATAAATAAAAGGGACCCATGTTGTTAAGCTTCTCTCCTCACTCCAGGCCAGGTAAATCTCACAAGAGAAATGTGTGCTCTCAAAGTGCTGGATATTATATAAAGAACCAGAAAAAATGCAAAAGCTCCATTGACCCAAAAAGACACAGAGGCTGCAAACACCACTAATGTTTCTGTGGATGCAAAGCCCAAGGCAACTTGTCCTCTCTCATTATAACTGAGTGGGATTGGTTCATATAAACTCTGGATGTTCATGTACAAAGAGGTTATTGCACGACCTCTGATTCATGGTAACTGTCTGTGCATGTGCTCTAAGCTGGCAGCTCAGGTAACTGGAATTAGCTAATTCCTCTGTTTCACTCAGAGCAGAGGGCTAAGCCAACATGAATTACTTCACATTTTTCAAGAGCTAAAAGCATGCATGGAAGATTGTGATAGATGAGTTGACATGCAGGAAATGATTACCACATATAAGCCTTCACTTGTGTTTATGTTTTGGTTTCCTCTTTATTATTGACTGGGGGATATTTCTTTTATCTGCATCTTTGCACATATTCAAAAGGAGTCCTTGACACACGCACTGGAAAGGAAAATCATGGCTGGTAGATGCTAGAACTCTTTTTAATAACTATAGCACACACACTAAGCAAGGTACCTTGCCTTTTAAGCAAAGGTGAATGACTACATACTCAGTTTCTGCTGTAATCTGGAGTGCTCATCATTTGGGCTTCTCCTTGATTGTGTTCAGCTCTGCTTCACTTCTGGAGTTTGCACTCTGAGTTCACTGGGTCGACCAAACTTCACCTAACCATGCCACACCATCTCTAAACTTCTCATTAGTTTCTCCTATTCCTCCAAGTAAGACAATTCAGTGCTGCCTTAGATTAGACTGATTTCCAGTGCCACTTAGATAAGACATCCCTGGCAACCATCGGCCAGTGCTGAGTCTTTTGGCTGGTATCTGACAGACCTTCATGTGGCAGATTATGTTTTGCTCCAGCTTGAGAGAGAGATCCTACCTGCAGGACCCTGTCACCACTGAAAGTTTAATTAGCTCTGAATCATCAGAATGATATTGCTCCATGAAGCAATTTCTAAAAACAGAAGCTCAAAATTTAAGAATATGCTCCCCAGGCTGACATTATCATTCAAATATCATTCCTTGTGATATTTTTCATTTGTGAATCTAAAATGTACTATATAAAGCTGAGGAAACAGAGACAAAAAAGAAGGAACTTGTTTCACCAGCATTACACAGAAGGACAGATAAAAATCCAGAAACAGAAAGCTCAAACCTTGCACTTTTACATTCAGAGTTACTCTGACAGGTCCTGCCTACGTACCAACAAAATTAATATCTAAAATTATTTTCAACTCAGCTGCATGTGGCCCTAAGTGAGTTAATTGATCATAGTGAAGTTTAAAGACAACTGCATTCACTCTTTTTCCAACAAAAATAATCTATGAATTTGAGTTGCAACTTGTTCCTTCCAAATTTCTATGCTTAAAGAAACATTCAAATGATTCTCTTCTAACATCTATGTAATATAAAGAAAGATTTTCATCATATCATCATTTAAAATTAAACTTAGAAAGAAAGAACCCAGGGGACTCACTGAACTTCAAGCTCTTTATAATTTGTGGGCAACTCCGCACAGTTACATTACAAAGCCTAAATATAATATAAAATGTAGCTTGACGATACCTTAAACTGAACTTGACTGTGTTGGTGAGCTATTGTGATAAAAATTAACATGTTTGGGGAAATCTGATTTGCATTACACAGTGCCTGTAATCAAATTACCTCTAAATGTTATGCCATGTCACACTGTGTTTGAGATGTTGCTGTCAAAAATGCATACATACGCTTTGCGGTTTGACTCAACCTGGCTTCCTTTTAAGTGATCATGTATGCCTCTGAGCCACTTCAGCCAAATGGTGGTAAAATACAGAGGTTGGCAATTCAATTTCATTAAACCTTTCAAGAAGGCAAGAGCAGATAAGCTTTACTTGTTCGTGTCAATGATAATATTCAGCGCAGCCTAAATCTAATTCAATAGGTTCGCTCCCGCTCTCTTGTCACGTTGTCATTTCCGAACCCAGTCCCCCGCCACCCCCTCCCTGCTCCAGTTGCAGCAAAACTTTCTGAAGTGCTTAACCCACAGCCATGGGCTCCTTCCCAGTGGATGTTCCAGGGGTGAAGCCCAGCCCTGGGGTCTGTGCATGGGGCTGGGCTGCTCAGGTGGTGGCTGCCGGACCCCGTGTCTGCTGACCTCATTGCAGCCACAGATGTTTACTGCACTTTGGGCGATCCACAGAAAGCAGAGCAGCAAAGTAGGCCAGCTTGCGGGAAGGCTGTTACCCACAATTCATGGAAAAATGCCGGATAGTTCCCACTAGGTTGTGGTCGGCTAGGAAACGGCAACTTATTAATCTTGTGTCAGAGGGCCAGCTGCAAGCCTGGCAGTTACCATATTTCACCACCAACTCCGTGTCTGGACAGCCATTGTCTATTTTTTTATGAAAAACTCCACAAATCAGCTGCTATTTTCCCCCCTCTATGTGCAGAAACGTCGCTTGGGGGCTGAGGTGGCTCTGGCGCATCATCCACACGGCGGTCAGGTTTGCTAATTCAGAGCGACTGCTTAGTTTCCAACTTTAATGATATTCCCTCAGCATATCACTATGGTTGCCTGGCGACCGGATTTCAGCTAGGCCTCTCATTTGATTCCCACACATCAGACCCTGAAAAGCACTTTTTTTCCTCCCTCCGCTTTTGATTCCGGCTCCTCTGAAACCCTTCCCCCTGCGGTGTCAGTATGGGTGGGCAGCGCGGTGGCAGAACAAGGCCAGGGGTGACGGGAGGCCTGGAGGCTCCTGGTCACACATCAAGGCCTGGAAACAAAGCCGCCAGGAGCCCTTCCTGACAAACACAAATTCCCTTCAGATAAAGCAAATTTGGTCTTCCCTTCGTAGCGTGGGTGTCATTTTAAGACTTTCTTTAGACACTTTACTAAATCTGACGCTTTCCATTGTTTTTTGGGCCGTTTCTCACAAAAGGCTTCCTATTATCAACAAGTTGCTATTGGAGTAAGCAAACAGCTTGTGAAGGCCTGAAATAATCTAATAAGCAATGGGCTTGCATGCTTTATGTACCCACACTTTTATGGGATACAAAGTTTGTTTGGATAAATAATTTTCCACTTTTTTGCTCAGTTTCAATTAAAGTATTCTTTTTAAATTAATGGTTTTGTTTAGCTCTGCACCCTTACCCCTAGCATACGCACAAACTTCCTCTACACAGTACAGTATAGCCATTTTTCATAAACTGCTCTAGCTCTAACAAGAATTCTTAAAACATTTTGTTTCTTGGTGCAATTAAGGTCTGATTAATAAGACAGATACAAGGGCTGCACTGACTTCCGTATTCTTCTCTTGCCTACAACTGAAAGTCTTCACAAAGTTAAAGGATTGACGACACTGGAAGCCAGATCAGCTTATGCCAGCTGAAGGCTTAGTCCTGAATCTTTAATGTGCTGTGGCAAAAAAATTATGTTAGCTATAATGACTGTTGGCTAAACAGTTTTACAAACAAAACACAAGATTATTTCAGTATTAGAAAAAATCAATAGTATAAGTTATACCAGATGGGGAATCATCATGTATATAATAATAACATAAATCATTTTCAAGTATTACTGTTGAGGAAAATGCAGTCAGATGGATAATTTACTAAAGGTTCAATATGAGCACTACAGAAATAGCTTATGTACAATGTTCTGCTTCTTGTTAGCATGGCTTTCAGATCATTCCCTGTACAGCCTGCTGATGGATATAAAAAGTCTTAGTGATTTGTCATAAATGACTACTCAAATGTCTATTAGTGATGAGCACAGTCACACCCAAATTAATGGCAATATGTCTACAGCAGGAGTAGGTCAAACCTTGTTAGCCTACTGAACTGCCTCGAGTTTTGTATTGATTGCAGTTGTGTTGTTTAGAGATCCACAAAAGTCCCCAATTCCTCAAGTTATTTGGTTACAGGAGAACCTTAGTTCATTATTTTTTAAAGAAGTTCATAACCCTTATGTTTGAAGAACGTGATTTTTTTTTGTTAAAAAACAAAAACAAAAACAAACCCCAAACAAAAAGCCTAAACAAACAAAATCCCCCCAAAACGAACCAAAAAGACACCTAATACACCCCACAAACCAACCAAGACAGCTGAAATATCCTGATATTTTATGAAGCTTCTACATTGCAGGGAGGGACACAAAATTTCTCCATATATTATCTGGCAGTGTCGACTATCCATGATGGGAGACATTCAGGTTTAATTTGTCATGATCACAAACCAGGATAAGAGTCTGTTGGACATGACCTGTCCAGACAATGACCAACTCAGATTAGATATTCCAGTGGTGGTCTGCATACCCATTTGAATATTGCATGATGATAATATAGAATCATGTTAGCTTTCAAAACAAGGGTGATGCAGTGGGATTTCAGAGCATGCCCACAACTCGTCCCCCACTTGTCAGTCATGTGATGTCACAACAGTGTGGGGAGGACTTCTCAAAGGTACCTTTCTATCCTGGTCTTCCCAATCCTCATGGAATAGAGCTGTCTCCTAGAGTCCAGCCTGTGCCCTAATAACGTTGGGGTTACCTGGGACCTCATATGGTTTGCACTCCCTGTTAGATTAGTTTTCTATGCACCATTTATTGCTGGTTATATCCTCATTTGAGACTCAGCTGAGAAGTTCAGAAATGGAACTTGCAATTGGAAGTAGTCACATATCAGAAAATCTCTTGAGAACAAAGGTTGACAGGTAGGAGATATGGGATGTACATTTCTAGACCTCCAAACAGGCACAGAGAAGTTTTAAAGGCAAGAAATATATTTGCATTCTATGTGTAAATTAATTTTCCAAAGAGTTGTAGATGTATGATACAAGGAGATAATTTCCTGGTAAACAGTGCTGCTCATCAGAGTTATCATCACTAAATGCTAACACCTGCAGGACAGAAGGTTCTAGTGCATGAGTAAACAGTTTTGCTTATCTACACTGAGACAAATTGTGCTCAGTTTACATCAATAACAACAGTATCACGGAAGTGTCCTCATATTCCCACGAGTGGCAAGGAGAATTCTGACACTGCATAGCATTTCATGGGAAGTGAAACTAAAAGAAGACAGCATATTGGAACACTAAAATACATTTATACTACTCTATTTCTAATCAAATGTACCTCAAATGAACTTTGTGAAATGTATGCTCACATGAACATAGAAAAGATTTACATGTGTAGTCCCTGTTACAATCTCCAAATTTCTTTGTTGAAAGAACAGATGTTTGATTTTGTGCTAGAGCTAAAAGTAGGACTTCTAACCTTTGCCTCTCTCTCTCTGCTAATCTAGAGGTTTCAGATCTGTATCCTTTACTCAGCAACAACCAAGTGCTCACAAGTTAAGAGATTTAAACTCTTTTTTTTCTTATCAATCATTTGCAATAACTGTTGGCATTGAAGATCCACTACCCACTGCAATGTTTCTCACTTACTTATTAAGTTGTTAAGGAGGTTGTTTTGTACAGTACACTCCTGACGTGTTAAAAAAGAATGTTTTTATATTAGTGTTCAAGCTTCATTTTTCTTTTTGCTGAAAGTTTTAATTAATACATTAAACACATTGTACCTGTGCAGACGGGTAAAGGAGATACCTCTTTATGCATTCTATTGATTCAGTTATTCCAATTTTTAGTAGCATTATGCTATACATGCAACAAGAACATGGTGCCCTTTGAGAATTGCTTCCATACTGTTTAATCTAAATTGAAATAATGGGGTGTATACACCACATTAAATTACCCTCCCCCATCTGCTGGACGTATTTCCCAGAATGAAAGGTAAATGTTCAATATTATCTCATAGCCTTCTAGCTCTGGGCAGAACACCTAAAAAAGGTAGATTTGCCAAATAAGTACTTTATCTGAAAGCTTTATTCTCTCATATTGCAAGAAACTAAGGCAGCAGCATTAACTTAATTTTTTGTTGTTATTCTTTTGTGGCAACACATTATGGTTCTAGCCCTGGGTTTTCACTGCAGTTCAGAAGTTTTGTATGGAAAGCTTCTTGGGGACTGAGATAATAAACTCTGGAATTTTCCTAACTGTTATTTAGTTGTATGACTTCCAGTGAACACTAGGGACTAGGTTTGATAATCTGGGAAAACTCTTCTACTTTCTGTGATCCTAAATAAAAGGCAGTGATCAGTGCTAAAGTTAAAGTGGGTAAGAGACTGCATGTATACAAAGGATTATTTTCATTTGCTACCTGTAGAATCTTTTAGTTGTTTGAAAAGACTCACAAGCATTAAAAAAAGAAATAGAATTCAGAACTTTTGACAAAATTGTAATCAGAATTTTAATACAAAAATGGACATCCTCAGCTCCAGATTTGCTCCCTCAAAAAGAAAAAAGAAAAGTTCTGGGCATACTTTCTATATATAAGTATGTGTTGCTATTCATGGTATGTTTAGAGTCACAGATTTTGAGACAGAAAAATACTTCTGTGTTGATTGAGCAATAGAAATAAAACTGACCAAATATGGAAGGTGCACAGCATACCCAGAATCAGGTGGTCAAAGGGAAGGGACTGGAGAAATAGCACATCATATTTCTTGCATCAGAATTCTTGTGTTCTAGTAAGCAAGACAGGTAAAGAAATTCTTTGCTTAAAACATGACTTTTATTTTTATGTGATTCGTTATAGGTCACAGAAAGTTTGGCCCATTTTTCACTGATTTGAGATCCAACCAATAATGAATCAGAAGCAGAACTAAGAATAGATCTAAGGAGTTCTGAATCACAAGCCACCTCTTTCTCAAAACACCCACTCCCTCCCAATCAGACAGACGTCCCTTGTTTCTAAATAAATGCATTTGGTTACAAAATGGATTTATTTATTTTTAGCAAAAATTGCTCATAGTGACAAAATTTTCCATCCAGTTAATGACAAAATACATTTTGTTGCATAAGATTTGCACTCGTGCATAAAATTGCCTCTCTTGCCATAATTAATGTATAGATTGAAATTATAAGACATCTAGAGTTGCTGATGTGTCACTGAACACCCCCATTTCTCTTCTCCACTTTTCTTTCACACTTTTAGAACATGACAGAATACCTAAATACTACAGCAAGTCGCATGCACACAGAGAAATGCATTTTTATTACTTCAAAATGCAAAAAACTGTTGCCCCACATGAACTCAGTACAACTTTGTCACCCTCCCATGGCAGAACCAGCTGTGATAGAGTCAGCTACACCCCTGAGCTAACAGAGCTTTGCATTTTGGTTCAGACCATCAGGGGACTTGCATATCTAGAGCACAGTACTCCTTGCTATCAAAATTTGCTACTGCCAAACTTCAGCAAAGCATCTGCCTTATGCAAGCTAACGAAGAAATAATCCCAAAATGGTTCCTATTTCTTACACCACCACAGATACCTCGAGTTAGAAATCTTTCATCTGAATGTGGTGTTAAATTAAGGTCTGTGAGTGGTGCACAGAATTAAAATGAAGACAAAATTATCTCACTGTGATTTAATTATCTCAATTATTTGAGTGGCACGGTGTTTATACAACGCAGAACAACCTCTGATGAACAAACTATACTCAATAAAATAAATAACAAGTAAACTCAATGCATAAAATGTGAAAATAAACTAATTCTAGGGATAAAAGACACTTTAATTTCCTGACCTTCATTCCTCCCTTTTCACTTATATCCGCAGAGCAAGAATATTTTATCTAAATATTAATATCTTATCTTGGTGAAAACCTAAAGTTCTATTCTTAATAATACATGAATATTTAAAGAACAACTTAATTGTAAAAGAAATCCCCTGGAAAAAGCATCCCTTCCTAACTGCCAGTTGCATGATTTTAAAGTGTCTGGGAAAATTTTGAATGAACCTGCAGACATACAGAAAGCCTCCTCACTACCTCTGCTCTTTCTGAAATGTTTCCAAATGAAAACAATCTCTATACTTAACAGACAATCTCAAAATATGTTTGTCACTGACAAAAGACTCCCACACACTTTTTTTTTTTTTTTTTTTTTTTTTTTTTTTTTTTTTTTTGTGGCAAGAATTGAGTCATGGAGAGAGAAAGTTATTTGCCTCAAATTTGTGCCAGAGCCCAGCTAGTACCAGACCTCTGTCTGCTCATTCTCCAGTCCTGTGTTTTAACCACGAGACTGTCCCTTTCCTGGCACTCATTAGAGGACTGGAATGTGCTTATGGTTCAAGATTTTCCCAGTCAAAGAAAAACACGTGAAAGAAAAAAAAGAAAAAAGCAAGATAAATAAACAATGAGTTTTTTTAAACATCATTATATTAGGTATGTTAGAGAAACTAAGGATAGATTTGAAAATGAATGTGGGAGGCAATTGATGTTAGCAGCAAAAGCAGAATTGATCCAATCGGTCTGTTGGACATTTTCTGATTTAACATATTTTTAAGTAAGCAATAGGTTTCCAGAGCCTGCTATAATTGCCAGTGACTTCTCTGTCAATGCATGATGTGAATGAATGCTAAAAATAAAACACATTCTGTACTGTGGCTACTCAGTACGGATTTCATTCAGCCTGAGTTTGTGTATAATTCCTTTTCCGCCTTCACAGCACTGTTATGCAGAGAAACTGCAACAATGGTTTATTTTTGGGTAGTGTGGATCTAGAATGCAGATTAAATCTATTCAATACCCAGCCTAGTCTTGATTTCCTAAGACGAAGATTCACCCTAAGACAATGAAATTTCATTTGCCAGCACTCATCTCAAAACATTTAATTACAGAGGGAAGGCAAGCCATGGTACAGTGCCAGAACACAGCCATGAGAAGATAAGCTTTCCCGGTAAAGGTATCTCACCACAGAAGCAAAACTTGCACTTTTAAGATATAGACCATGAGCAAACAAAAGCTCGAGCCAACACATTTCTCAAGGGGATGTTTATCTTTTATGACAAAATCCACCTCACCAGGTGTTGTTCCCTTGAAAGCTTTTGGTTAAAACCAATCTCTAAGCTAAACTTTTTGTCTATTATTCAGTAAACAATTATATCTGGAAGAGATTGATAGGAAACAATGTATATTAGGATAAAACTGTTTCATCACTTACGCAGAAGAAAATTTGCTGTCATCTCTTACACAATATATATCTGGTCACAGGGAGGCTGACAACGCATCAACCAGACAAAATCTCTAAATGAGCAGACATTGCTACAGGCAAAAAAGAGAGTTCCTCCATTCTTTCTGAGTGGTTGGGAGAAGTATTTCTATAGGAAAACACGGAAGGGAAACAGGAGTACAGTGCTATGCAGGAGGGAGGTGGCCCTATGACACAATTCGGCAGGGAGACCCACCCAGAGTGTAAAACGCAGGATTTGGTCAAGTCAGGTCACAGGGCCAGACAGAGGCTACTTCATGGATCCTAAGTACATTCCATGGTAGCACCTCAGGAGCTACTTCAGCTTTAGAAGGACTGCCTGGATTCAACTTCTACATCCTATAGAGATGAGCATGCAAGCATGGCCCCAACGCAAATGCTGGGGGGGATTACTCAGGTCTCAGTAGAGGTTCCTTTGGAACCATTAGCAGAAAGTACCCTGGTGGCACATGCCACTCATGCCCAAGGTCAACAACACTTCCCAATCTGCCATTAGCTTCATGCAGGAGATA
This sequence comes from Certhia americana, assembly GCA_018697195.1. Taxonomy (NCBI): domain Eukaryota; kingdom Metazoa; phylum Chordata; class Aves; order Passeriformes; family Certhiidae; genus Certhia; species Certhia americana. The sequence goes on along the minus strand of CM031865.1, from coordinate 11,212,558 downwards.
GACACTCAGAAGCATCCTTGTCCGTGAAGTGATGGGTTGCCTTCCGTTGGAAATCTGAGTTTTGGGGGAGTGGGGGGTGTGGGTAGCTTTTGGTTGTTGTATTTTGTTTGTTTGGGATTTTTCACTTTTTTTGGGGGGAGGGGCATCTTTTGGGTGGGTGGTAGGGGTGTGTGTCAACAAATAAATGAAATATGAACAGCAGCTCTGGAGAGCTTCCTACAGCTCATAACGATGGTAATTATATTTGAAACTGCATACCCTCACTTCATTCCACAAAGGGCCGAGCAAAGATGGAGGATCCACTCCTGAGATACAGACTTTTTCAGAATATGAGTAGTCCCATTCTAGCCTTTTGTGCTTTTTAATAACAACAACACATTAGGCCTCTTCAATAGATCAAACTTGAAATACAAAATTGGACATGAATGTAGCTGAGGGTGCAACTGAAAATTGTAGAAATCCACTTTGTGCAGAAGTTCAGAAGACAAATTTGAAGGTGCTCTGCTCCAGTGACTGAGATGAGAGATTATGGTTATAAAAAGGAATTATCTACCTTATTAAAACTTTGCAAGCTTCTGTTGTCTGTGGGTCATCTGACTGGTACTCAGCAAATAGTGCTGAGGTTTTCTTTTTCCTACTTTGTAAATAATGAGTGAATAAGAACTTACTATGAATTGCCAGCTTAATTTTAAGGGGCATTATCTGAGGCCTAGTAAAACAAGAGTCTGAGAGGATTTTTTAGCTGAAGACTTGCACAGCCATTTCAGCATCAGATTCATATTCTGGACTTTTTGTCTAAGTCTAACATATATTAAGTGCAGATTCACCTTGTGTGCTGTGGTAGAAATCAATAGGAGTTCTGCCATTGATTTAAAGGCTGGATGGATAAACATACCTTAGCTACTGGTAATATGATATAGAGCAAAACCCACCAATATTTGATAGCTAATTTAATGGTATTTGGTTTATAACTATTAGCCTTTACAAAACAGATCCCAGAATGACTTCCAGAAGAACAAACTCTCTATAAAGGAAGTTCAAAAAACAATTCAGCTTATCTTTTAAGCAATCAAAAATAACTACTCAAAACATATTTTTCTTTATGCACTAGATTATTGTATGGCACACTCCCCTCTCTTTTAAATATTCATGTAAGCATTGATTTCAAAATCACTATCTAAATACCTTGGGGAAGCAGAGCAGCAGTTTGCTGCAGTGGGACTACCCTGATATCTGATGACAGCAGTCATGATCCACAGTTTTGCACCTAGTCCCTGCGTGCATTCCTACAGCCTCCATCTCCATCAGGGTGGTTTTGTGTGTACCAGTCCCCCAGTGTGTCTGTGTCGCTCCCAAACGCACAGAGCACGAACACGAAGCACGCTGTGACAATGCACTCCTGTCACAGAAGCTGCCACAGACCCCAGCTTCGCCCTGGCAGGTCTGTCTGCAGAGTGGCTGCTGTCCCCAGGCAGCTCTACCTCGAGATGCCAATGGACTGATGTCAGCCTTTGAAATGAGCTTGCTGCGAGTGCCTAGATTAGCTGTGTTGCCAGGCTCTCGCTGCTCTAACCCCCTTTTCCACTTCAGTGGGCTGAGCTTTTGACACTCTGAAAAGCACCATTTAAAATTAATTAAAGCTCCTTATTTTGTACCAAATCTCAGTGCTACCAACTCTGTTTATTATGTTTTATGCAGGGTAGGGGGTACCAGTCTGCAAGGTGTTCTGGGCTGGGCTACCAAAACTCACGGAAGAGGAGATATTTGCAGGGCAAACAGGATGCTAATGGTGTTTCCACAAATCACAGCTTTTGCGCAGATTACTGGACTCCTCTGGTGGAATCCACATGTCCCACTGCAAGGCAAGACAAACTTCCTGGCAACAGCTTCTTATGGAGATTTATTCCACTATTTTTACTACTGCCTACAACATTGTAAAGTTTTACTTGTGGCACACACAAATTGATTTAAAAAAAATTATTTACTCTAAACTTCCACAAAATAGGTTAACACACATATGACTGGGCCAATTTTTGAATCTATATGTTACGGAAGATTTATAAGTATTTTTTATCAGCTGGAGGCAAATATTGTCTGTTGGTTTTCTTTTCTGAAATATCTGCCCATCTGATAAAAACAATAAAGGAATTTAAAGACTCTTACTGCACGTTTGAACTGTGACCTACAAGATAGGCTAATGAAGTCATGTAAATCTGTGCACACAAAATTTTATTAGATGGCTGCTCATTGTGAAGGAGATCACAACAGTGAACTAATCCAGCACATGGAGTGTTCTTCAGCACTTCATATTTGGCAAACATCAAATTTCTGAACTATCCACCAAAATGTAAATGGCATACTTGATATTCAAACTAACAGCAGGTTGTCCCATACAAAATAGTGTTCTTTAAGTGTTAGACATTGATTGTACAGCACTCGCACTTCCACAGTATTTTTAGATATACTGTTGACAAACACTGAGGAGAAAAAATGCAACACAAAATGTGCAAAGTAAAATGATATAAAAGCAACAGTTAGAAGCAAGCACTGCATTCTGTTCAGGGGCATGAAACCTAAAGTAGCTGCGGTATTCAAGATCCAGCGAGCTCAGAGGATGCCCAGCTAGTCAAAACAATTAGTCTGACACATCATTACTCATACTGGAACAGCTTCACTCTACATTGCTTTAGACAGGGCAGTAGCATAATAGGCTCTTCAGAGTTTTACAGCAAAAAAAAAAAAAAAAACCTCCTGGATTCAAAACCACTTACAATTACAAATCTGTGAAATCCTCCTTCCTGAATAAAATTAAAACGTAGGGAATTTTTTGATGGATTTTGAGTTATACGCAGACATGACTACAGAATTATAAACATTAGGAATTGCGATGGATTTCTGAAAGCTGTACTTTTTTTGTTGACCCTACTTTTTCAGTTCCTCACAGAGCAAAAAGAACCATTTACCTACTAGAGAAAATGTGACAGAGTCTGGCCCTAAATCTAATACATGTTAACTCTTCTGCTGCACAGTCTCACTTTTCATTCAACTATGTGTTTATGCCAATTCCCTTTTAGCAGTGTAGATTAAGCAAAGGTAAAAATCCCCAACAATATAGATAGAATTATTTCTTTTTTTATATTTGTGCAAATTAGAAAAACTCTCATTCAGAAGGAAGACTAAAGAGCTGTAAACATATTTATATCTGTAAATATCTATAGTACTTAAAATAAGTTAATATCCTTTCATTTGAGATTTGCAGAATTCCTCTCTGCTTCTAAGAATCTCAACTTGTACAAAAGTCCTTGCATTAGATTAAATTTGCTTCCTTGCTCTGCCTTTTGTGCAGATTCTCCCACCTGTGTTGTGAGAGTGTAAAATGCCTCCAAATAAGAAAAGCAACATTCTGTGTACCAGCACCAGCATAAATCAATATCAACACAAGATATAAGGCAGAAGAGAATCAGGCACTGAACACTACAGCCCCATAAGAAAGGGTCTCTAGAACACACATGATGCTACAAGTTTCCTTTTTAATCAGGGAGTCTTCCCATACGCCTCTCAGAGAACTAAATCAGGTTAATGACAAATATGTCTACGTGACACATACAAGGGCAGAGAGTCCTAAGAGATCTCATTGGAGATTACCAGGACTTCAAAAGTGGCACAGTATGGATTGAGACCTTGAGTCACTTTCGTGACAAATCCAAGTGATTAAGGTAAATAATTGCAAAATGTCTCTGCATTGGTTACCATAGACCCAGCACCAGAATCTCCTCCCAGCCCTGTGCTGCCCACTGTAGGAACATCACAACAAAACAGCTTGGGAGTAGATCTCCAATTAAAACATCTCTCGCTATCTGTCATTGAGATTATTTTTAGTCTGGCAAGTCCTGTGTCTAAGAGTGATACCCTCTCACCCACAACACACTCCTACAAACTGCTGTGCCAATATTGAGGGGCAGGTCTGCATCAGGAATAGGTGTCCAGCAGTTTTGTGAGCAAACATCTCCTGCAAAAAAGAACCTTATTTGCACAGATTCCTTTGATTACACAGAAACTCTTGTGTATGAAACCCAAAGTCCAGCCAACCTTGTATCTTGTCTTCTTTTCATATAAACTCATGCATTGCCAAGCATGTTGTCTGATACTTAAATAAGCAGTCCACAGTTACTTTCAGAAAAATGCGAATGTTGGAGCCCAGTGTTTACTCTGTGAGCATTTGTGTTGATAGAGCTCATCTGCAAATGTGCAAATAGAGACTGAAGATAAAGTGGGAGCAAAACAAATTTTGAAAACTGACCTGGAGATGCCATCCTGGGTCTTCAAATCCAGTTTCCTGATAGTATCACAAAAATCTCTTACATAAACCAGTCCAGATGAATTTTAAAATGTGTGTTAACCCACTTTCTCCATGGGGAAAAGTTGGTCTGATGGTGAGAGGCTTATTGTGTTAAACCCGGCTAATCATGGCCAACCTCTGCTCATTTCTTCTCATGGCTGCACTAGTTCTTCACTACGCCTCCATTTTGCTTATCTTTCCATAAGACAGAAAATGTCTCTTATCAAGGGAGAAAAAGTTCATTAAAAAGTTCATTATAAGTCACTATAGATCAATTTTGGACTCCCACTAGAACTTTTTTGAAGTTATGCTAATATGAATTCTTTTGAAAATTTATATAGGCCCCTATGCCAAGGATTTAATCCCATCTCATTCACATTTCCGCCAGGTTTTGGTTGTTTGTTAAATGTAAAGAATCTGATTTGACTCGCCCATAAATTTTATCTGCTCTCCTCAGAGAAACAAGTGTCTACAGGGTCCCTTTTCCTTTTTAGCTAAAAGGAACAAATCCAAGAGTTCTCAAATCAAGTCATCATGGGTGAAATCCCTCTTAACAGTCAGATACATATATCCTTGCCAAGGATTTTTTTATATTAGGCAAAGAAAAATCTCGTTCTATCAGTGATGACTTTTTCCTCACTACACTCACCAGTAATCATCTATCTCTGCATGTCTCTATCTTTCTGTATTTGAAAGCTAAAATATATAAACTGAAGCTGTAAACAAGTCTCTACCTGTAATTGATTTGTTTATAAACTGTCCATTGGTTGTTGCATCCTACCAACATGACAAATTTTCTTTCCCCCACTCAACCAGCATAGCACAAATACGTATTTAAACAAAAGCAAAACATCATCAGTGCACATTCTCTTTTCTTGTCAAAATGGAATTGACAAAGGAATAATCCCTTGTTGAGAGTTTTCTCTCTTACTCCTCTCTTTTCCCCCCTTGCTTAAAAGACTATGAACATCTGCTTCCCTTGTTTTCCTAAACAAGTCTTTGAAAAACATCAATTCATCCTGCAGGCTTTAGGAAGTTTACTGATCCTATCGGCTTAATAGCACACTGCTACACTCGAAAGAAGGCAGTAGTGCTCTCGACTATTATGTCCCTTTTTAAAGCATGGCAAAGACATCAGGCACTCTAGCACATCCTTAGTACTGTATGACAAATTAAATAATGAGATAGTCATGAATTTCCAGGACTAGCAAGTATTTTTTTCACCCCAGCACTACATTTTACTTATTTATTTACATAATCAGAAGGAAATGATTGCTCAGCATCCAGCTGGGCCTTCAGTTGTGCTGTTCAAAGGGAAATCCTTTCAAATGCCAATACAAAGATCAAGGGTTAAGGTCCCAGTTCTGCTCCTCTTGCAGATGCTGGAAGTTGCTTATCTCAGGAGATTTTGGCCCATCAAAACCCAGGATATCATAACAAAATCTGCCATTCTCCTAGGAACAGGAAGACCAAACCTCTGCATTTTTAGGAATAAAGGAATTTAGATTATTCCCACAAATGACAATGAATGGTTTGTTTGGGATTATTGGAGAAGGGTGCAAAATAGCATAAGCACAATATTTGTATTCCTCTTTCTGTCCAAAATTTTAGGCTGGATACTACTGGCCTTGCATTGTGTTTCTGCCTAAATCCTCTCATAAAGGTAAAATAGTCTCCCACCATGGAAAGCTGCATGGGAGCTGCACAGGTGCCATATTTCAATCCTTTCTATCTGCTGTTACATATAGGAAAATTGAAAATATATTTTCAGTATGTGTGGTTTGACAGTTGTGTCTTTTCTTACACTGAGCTGAAGTGTTCATTTGCCATGAGTTCACAGCAAGTCTTTGTGGAGCAGCTTGTTTTCAAAAAAGACAAGAGTCTTCACCTGCACCAGTGAGGGACGGTATTGCTAAGCCTGAAGGAGAATATCTGATTTTTTTTTTAATCTCATAAAAAATCATAAACAGACACCGGTGTGAAATAACATTGTCCAGCTGATTGTTTAAACTTTCAACAGTAAAGGGAAGTAATACAACCACCAAACATCAGTGTTCAGCCCAGATGGGCCAAATTATTTCATTTCTATTTGAAAGCTCCACTAAATTCAATATTTTCATTGAGTTTTACATAGCTGCTGTTGTAAATGGCTCAGAGTCAGACCATACAGATGCAATAATTAAAGTAAATATCACTAAAGAAGTCAAGAACATCAATGCCTTAGACATTTGAATACACAGATGTCCCTCAGCTTCTCAGGCTGACTTTTATTTCAACCCCTTTCTGCAATAAGGAACATTAAGGAATTTGGCTATTAATTTTATATAGAAAAGCACAGCATATTTTAGCCAAGGTAAATCTTTGTCTAGCAGATCCTGATCTTGTTCTCCTCACTTCTGTTACAATGCTGCACCAGTTCCAGCATTTCCATACCAGGAGGGATGGGAAGAAGGACAAAACTGAATAAATTCCAGACTGAGGGCTTCTGTGGCTGTCTAATAATTGCATAATCTGTCCCTCAGAACACTTGGAAAGGCTTGTGCAATTCCAAGCCCACAGTGCAGTAAAACTGACAGCGTTTGAGGAGCTACTGATTCTGTGGGACACTGACGTTTGGTAAAGAGATGTAATGTTGTCTAGAAAATACCTTTATTTCCTGTCACTGTATTTTTTGTACTCATTGCTGTTTGGTCCATAGTGCTATTTCAATAAATAAAAAGGTTGATAAACTGACAGACTGAAAGGGTTGGGAAGAGAAGAATCACATAACTTCAAAATTAAATTTTTCTATTTTTCCATAAATCCACATGTATTTTACATGAAATTTAGGTTAATGTGAGACAAAGTGTTTTATAACTTCAGATACAAAAGCCAAAACTATGCCAATCACTCAAACTGTTTAAAAGCTGTGAAAATAAATGTTGACAGCAACCCAATTTTATTAATTCTTTTCCATGCTAAAACTGTGAAAATTAATTATAAATTTGTAAATAATTTCAATTAAATTGGCTGGGTTTAGCAAATTAAACATGTACTTTCTTTCACTCTAGAGTTTGCAGTGCTTAAGCACATCTTGTGAGATTTTCATAAAAGGAAGCAGTTAAGGAGACATCTTGAAAAGGGTTTGGCGTTTGGATTTTCCCTTCATCTTGGACATTGGTTGTAAGAGGCCCTTGTTGCCAGACAGTTTCTAGCTAAACTGTTTCCTGTACAGTTACAGGTTCAGGGATGTACTAAAGGCTTTAATATGGCCATCTGATAGCAAAGTCCAGCAGATTGTCTCCATATCTCACTGCAGTCACACACACACACTTACGACTGGCTGGGTTTAGCCAACTTATTTTGTTTTAAAGAGGTTCCTCATACTGCATTCCATGAATCTTTGGGTGAGGATGCCCAGGCCTTTTTAGAAAATGGGGAAGTTCAATCTTGCTTTTTTCTGGTAAGTGGTGTTATAAACTAAAAATGCACCAATTCTTGCAAGTAAGGTAAGTCTCAAAAGAGTTAATTACTTTCCAAACTGAGAGCCTTTATTCAAGCCTTCCTCATCACAGGTTGCATTTCTGAAAAGTACCGTGATACTCAAATAACATAAACAGCTTTTGAAAGAGAAAGGAAAATAAACAACATTTTAAAATCACGTATATAGCATAACACCGTGTACAGTCCTTCTTTATGATCTTTCTTTACACAATTTCAGTGATTTGAAAATTAAGATTCTCAATGAGTCAAACTGAAGTGGATGCCAAAACTATTCAATATCAGTGAAATGCAGTTTAGAGTCAATAGGATTGGCCGTCTAATGACGATTAAGTATGCTATAAATTTAAATCTTTGAACTACTTGTTGAGATTTATTCAGGCAGACAAACAAAGATAACAAAAGTCTTTTGTGTGTTTGTCATTCATTTCCGTTGCTCTGTTGTTGCAGTGTCAAATAATGTCAGTTTTTTAAGCACAATTAATGTAATTTTAAATTCTCAACAAATTAAATTATAAAGACTAACAGTCCAAGGAGACCCAGCCCATTTTTCTTCTACATTTTCTTTTTCCTCACAGTTTTCTGGCAAATTTTAAATCAATGAAGGTTAATTTCAACCTTGATTCTTAGAGAAAGAGCCCATTTTGAAAAAAAAATTAATTTCATTTTCATTAAGTCATTTCTCCATGGTTTTGACCAGGTGAAATACATTCTGGAGTACAATTCAGGAATATGTAATAATTTTCAGAACATTAGGCAAAACCAGAGAGGAAGAGCTGTTAGATTCCAAATTACTTTCTCTTGTGCCAGGATTGTTTGTTTTCCTTTATGATTGTATGTGTTCATTCAATGCAGGGGGAGCTACCTTTTTAAATCCAGGACTTGGCTGGTTACTAACTTCATTTTAGCAGAATAGGAAGATAGTATTTTAAAACAATGCCACAATGTAAATGACCCCTTGAAGGAAAACTGGAGGCTAGATAAGGAATCAAACTGATGTTTTTATCTCCTTAATAAAAGAATGTTAAGTCTTTCATTTAAAAATCTTGAAAATTAATTGAAGACAAAAAATTCATCCATGTCTAGGCTTGTTTAATTAGACTGGGATCGGGAAAGTTATTCAGTAAAAACAACTTAAAGCTGGTCTTCTCAAAGAAGTAAAATTAACACCCATTGTGATAAAATTACGTTGAATTTCATATAATTTAGTAGGAAGGGGTAAGATATTTTACATTTTGTGAGATCATATCTCAAGATTTAGTACAGCATCTAGAATTTCTTTGCAAGTACTAAAGACAATGATCCATTGTGTACTTCTATTACTAATTATTCTGTAAAGATTGTCTGTTCCAAAAGATAATTAGAAAAGGTGAAATTTGATTCCATTAAACAGAACTCATCTGGGACACAATGAAATTTTGTTGTGAAGTAGTAGACTCACTTTGAAGCCAAATAAAAAGCTTTTAGATAGATGGAATGAATAAGATTGTAAAAGCTCACACCCTTTTTTTCTCTTTATTCCTGCACGGGCAGCATTTAAGAATAATTAGGTTAAGACTGAATTATATCTGCAAGAAGTTTCAGTTCTTGGTTATTTCAGGAAAAAATGGTGTCTTCTGCTTTTCACACAGATCAGGCCCCTAGCATTTGTGTTGCAGAAATCAACTGATCAGGCACAAAATTCGAGAAACCAAAGTTACCTAAACTTGTAAAGGACCAGAGTTCCCTGATTGCCCAACTTGGCTTCCAGTCATCACTGGGAAAATAACCCCAGTGCTGCCCAAAGAAACCCCATACAAGGCTCACCCCAGGCCAATTCTGGGTCTGAGGAGAAAATTAGGTTGGCTCCAAGTCTTGATGCTTTTCCCAAACTCTCTATAAACTATAACATGCTCAGCCAAGTGATGATTTAACAGTGTGAACCTGTCTACCCAAAAATAGCCTGAGGTCCAGTCAGGAGCTAGAAGACTTAACAACTTTGCCCAGCCACCAGAGAAGCCAGAGCTGCTGCATGAAAGGAGTGTTTGAAGTTATGGCTGGTACTGGGTTCAGGTCTTCATTGTCTCATTTGTAGGTCATATGAAACTACTTAATGGCACAGGTCTTATTGTGAAGAAAAGAATGGCCAGAATACATTGGCAACCCATTTCTTTGAGGCTAACCACTAAACACAATGCACCAGGAGATAATACGCTTGGGAAAACTCTTTGGGAAAATATGTGAAGCTGCTTGGAACCAGCTTGCTTCAGCTCACTGGACCAAGTCCAAACATTACAGGCTTGAGTTCGGCTGACTGGAACATAGAGCTGCTCTTGCAGCAGGATGAAAACGTTTCACACCACAGCTGTCATGTCCTGTGACAGTCCTTTACAAGACCCTGAGCCAGGCTCACACATCCTGGGAGGAATGGCTGAGAAGGAAGAATACATTAAAGACTGCCTGGCCAAGACGAGCATGAAGATGCAGAAATAGAATAGAAGCAAATTTCTAAACCAGATTATAACCAGCTTGCTGAGATCCAGCATTACTTTCACCTGCCTTGATGTCCCCAAATTAGATGTCTGATTGCTGTCAGTAAAACAGAGGACTCAAGAAACTGCACAAGAGGGCACTTTCACATCACATTCTAGGAACTTCACACCTGCCTCTCTACCTTGTATGGACACTGACAAATATCTGAGCACATCCCAACAACCCTGTGGAGAAAGGAAATGTTGTAATTACCAGCTTGGAGAAGGAAAACCAAAATAAAGAGAGACAAAGGGAGCTGCCCAAAGTTTCATTGATAAGGCTTTGCTTTTCTTGATTCCAGGCAAGCATCCTGAGGACATGGTAAATTTCCTCTCAAGGATCACACTTTTAGTGATTTTGCAAAAAACCCCAAGCAGCTCTTTTCCTCACAGTAGGCTGAATGGATGTGGGTTTATTTTTTAAAACCAATTCCTATTTTAACAGAAAGTGCCATTGCTAAATTCTGAAATAAAAAAGAATTTCATCAAACTGCAACCTAATTACAGTGGATGTTAAGAACACATGTGGCTTTTTGGATCTTTGTGGAACATTCCCATGAAGAGATACTTAGCAAGTGCAGCTTTGTGTACATTTCACAGAACTCTGCCAGTGTTACTGACTTTTACCCAGGTCTGAGCCTTACTCTAGACTGAAGTCACAAAGAAGGGATTAGTAGGGCTACACTGAGGCTGTCTGTCACATAGAAGCTAATTAACTGCTGATTGGACACTGCTAAATCCCCATTTCCTTTGCATTTTACACACCTTCCCCACAAAAAAAGTAGTTCTCATCTAGCAGAGGAATAAAAATTGCAGTCCAGGGCAGTAATGAAATAAGCCTCTTCTGAACAAAAGTTGTTATATCAATAAGCAATAACAACATGTTAATGTTGAATCCTCTTGAAACTGAGTTAATTGCCACGCTCAATTCATCACTTCTAAATATGAACCAAAAATATAGAATTACAACAACAAAACCCCAAGCTAATCTTCAATAAAGCATCTCTCACTTACAGTCTTCCTAAAGTAAGCTTGAAATCTATGTGCTATCTGTTGCCTCAACTCAGTAGCACAGATACAAATTAGAGCAAGGTGGACATGAGGTACAGACAGAGTGAAAGTATGACAGCGAAAATAAATAGATTCACATTTCAATTTGCATGTAAATGTGTGGTTTATACCAGATTCAAAGCAATCAGAACTATCCTTCCCCTTCACAGGAACAAATTTACACCAAAAAGGGGGTGTTGGGAGGGTCTTCCTCACAGGTAGAGTGACAATTCAATAATCTCCCTCTGATTCCTTTCCAGTAGCTGCCTTGTCTCTAGGCATGTATGCACTTAATACATGACCTGAATTTAGTTCTTTTTTATTTCCTGAATGTCAGTTTATTATTTTTCATGCATTTTCTAGGTACTGATTTGAATAGATAAAAGAAAAAAATGTATCCTTCCACATTTTTGGAAATATCATTTTCCTGAAGTTCAAAACATAAAAGAAGAAAATTAAGGAAGTGTGTGGCTATAAAAAAATGTTTACTTTAACTGTCTACGCTGCTAAGCACTTCAATCAGAACTAGTAATTTTTTCTTTTAGAAATACCAAGCTATAAATTTATTTCCCAGCTGCAAAGAGAAATTGCTGATACATAATGTGTCTGATTTTCCAAAGGCACAGGATAGGCAGCTACCTTGAGCTGTTGCATGCCCTTCACCCCCTCTGTACATAAGATGAAGCCTTTTTCTATATGAGCACACATCAAAGGTTTACATCATCCAAATGAAAGAGAATTTCAGAGGTGAGAATGGGAAAGTAACAATTTTAAGGACACATCTCAAGTGACAGTGTTAATCACCAATAAAAGCAAATTGCTGCTGAATAGAGGAAAGTTTCTCCACTGACAGAAGAGAATGTACCCCTCAGTCTGAATCACAGAGCAAATTGGTTTTGCCACATAGAGTCACACTTTCTACTGAGCCCTAGGTTCTCCAGCCTGAGATTGTAACAGAACTTAAATAGATAATATAAGTTACAGGAGGAAATAGATAGGCATTAAATATGAGTATAGGGACCAAATGAAAAGGTAAGTAATTCAAACAATGTAAAGGTTGGAAATCCACTAAGTGGGAAATTCACTCCCATTTTTGTCATTATTTAACTCCTCTCGACACTACTGAATATCACAAATGGTTCCCAAAGTCCAAATTACAAAATCATTTCTTTATTATATCAGGAATATTTCTACATTAGCTGTGAAATATATATGAAAGGTGCTCACAAATCACAGTTCACATGGCCTAGACAGTTATCCTAGAGCTGGCAATCATGCTAGGGATGTTAGTGATGTACCAAAACCTACACAGCATTTCAGCAAGACAATTTCTGAACTGTCCTTCTCAGATTAGATTTCACCTAATGCCAAAGGCAAGTACTTGATTGCCTGACATGACAGTGAAGGAGGAAGAGAGAAGGGAGGGTGCAGCGAAAAAATATCAGCTGCCTTCAGGAATTAGGTATTACATGGAATAAAAGAGCTCAAGACAGGGTCAGGTATCCTCTGTTATTAAGAACAGGCAGATTTAGTCATGGTTCCCAGACACTCATTAAAGTGAAACTTAATAGTCATTATTTTATTGCCAACTCTTACCATCCAAAGGATACTCCAGTCCTACCACTGCCAGTTTGCTGGGAACAACAAGAAGATGCCTACTGCAATCTGCATAGACATGAAGGGTATGATAGAGGGGAGCACTGGAGCAGTCTGTGTTTCCTTTGTATTTCCCTTATTTAACAGCTTGGACCTCAAAGAACAAAGTAAAGCAAAACATAAGTGTTTGAATAAGGAATATAATCCAGTCAGTAGGACACCCAGTATCTGTATGACACCTTTAACAGGACAGTGCTGTCTCTCTCAGGATTGTGCACAGAGCTCATTTCTAAGGATCTTAAGGTTTTGGGGTGTTTTGGGGTTTTTTGCCTTTTTTTTTTTTTGCATAACCTCATTTTTGTTAAGTCTTACTTGTTTCTTATTTGTTACTCACCTTCACTCCATCAGCACTGCCTGTGTAAGAAGGAGGTCCGAAGAATGAAGAAGCCAAGCTCCCTGCTACTATTCTTTGTCTTTCAGAAACAGCAAAGGTGAAATTCTGACTTTGCTGCAAAAAATAGAACACATGCCAAAATCCTGAAGGGCAGAATTTCCCTACCAGGCTGTCATCTGCAGCATTAATGAAGCCTACCTCTATACACACCCTTCAGAGGGAAGGGGTTTGCAGGTGGATTTACAAAAACCAACACCAAAGGCAGGAAGGGGAAAGGCTTCCAAAATATCTGTCCCTAGAGAACGTGATTCCCCACTACAGATATCCTCTTCACCTCCAGTCTGTTACACTTTGTACTCAAACCCCATTCCTTACCTAAGCAGACAATCATGAGCCATAAGAACCTCATGAGCTTTTTAGTATTTACTATTTGCTTCTAAGATTCTTACCAGCCTCCTAAGGACGATATTTCCAAAGAAAAAGACAAATTGACTCCTAAGAACAAAGTCTGTGATGAGAATTATATTTCTTTTAAGTTTTGAGCATGTGCTGTGGCTTTCTAGTATACACCAAGGAAAAGAAAGCGCGCATCTTGTAATAAGTTGGGTAAATCACTGCTAAAGAGGAAATTATCCCTGTTAGAAAACAGGAACAGAATCACTTTTTTGGTAGTTACTTGATTTGTGATTTTTAATTCTCCATTATTTTTAAAGAGCTTTTCCTTATGCAAACAAGAGCATTCACTGATCAGCACCAGTATCTCTTTGCTTTTGGTGTACATTAAGAAAATTAAATGGAATATTCTTAGAAAGACATCTGTGCCTAGGGTGACTCACATTTGATCAATCCCTGTGAACAGTTCTTTTCAGAGGATGTGCAATTATTTGCTCAGTTAGGCTTAAACTTTTTATTTATTTAATCACCCTCCTGTAAAGCTTTGATCTGAGCTTCCAAAACCCATTTTTCTAACCACTTTAGCTACATATTTTAAGTCTTATTTTCTAATCAACTTCAGCCTGTAAAACATGCAATGTTCTACTTAATGCATCCTATTAGGAAATCAAGCTGCTGCATGGATTTTGAGATCTCTCATTTTGCAACCCCGTGAGCCATTTGGAAGCATCATTAATATCATTATTCCAGGGGAGAAGGAGAGAACTGGCAGCAGAGTGAGCCCTCTACATGGCTGTCAGCTCTGCCCTTCTAACATTTGCAGAGTGACTCAGAGGTGAATCACAGGTTTCTGCAGGTGTACACCAGGGAGAGCTGGATGATTTCCATGTCACAGTGGTTGCAAATGTTTACTTCATTAGTTCATGGGGTTACTCAGCAGTCCTAGCCAACTCAATTTCTCAATCTTACTGTATGGCAGTTAAAAAAAAAAAAAAAAAAAAAAAAGACAGAGAGAGTGGATAGCTGTTTTGAAATTAAAAACAGAAGATAAACCGTCAATTTGTAATTAGAAAATCTGAGCAATAGTGGAAGGTGGAAGATTTATGTGTAGCTGCCATTAAACACACATTATGAAATATTTCAAAGCATATCAAAGTTAGATCTATTATGCTCTTCACCATAAAAATAGGATCCAGTAAAGAATATTTACTATATCCTTCTTCATAGCAGTATATTCTGCACAAGGGATGGCGATCTCTATCCATTGAAAATGCATTTGCCACAAGAAGCAGAGATGTCTCTACTTAGCAACTAATTCAATAGCCTCTCCAAGTGTCCAGATGTTTTGGACAACAAGCCAAAACATGCCTTTGCATGCATGAGAGTAGTCACTTTGGATTTATGACAGTGTTTCCCACTCACTGCTCCTGGTGTGGCTGGAGATTAAACTTGCATAGCCACGTCTGCTCCTTATGCTTCAAGATTACAAAGGATCCAGCTCCCATAGATGGGAGAAAATTCCTGTGTGCAAGCAACCAGGTAGCTGTGTGAACCTCTGCCTTCAATTTTTCTAAACTAGATTTCATAAGTCACTTATCTACCTATTTTATTAGTCTATTTCAGTTATTTTGAATTTTACCATCTTCTGACCTCATGTTCACCTGCTCCCCACAAGACTGTCACTGACAAATGTTATCATTTGACTTCATATTCCTACTGTAAGGTTCTTACAGTCTAAGTTCTCTCAGGACTGATCCTTGACTGGTGCCCTACTATAAGGGACCTCTTCTGGGCATGAACTCCCAAGTGTTTCCACTGACATGAACTATTTGTTCTTAGATGTAGAAACTTTTTCCCTTAGTCAAGGAAAAGTCTTTCCTAACCTTTTTCATTACTTTACCTTGTAGGCTATATTTTGCATAGTTACCACACCCAAAAGATTCTGTAAATCTTGGTGGGATTTTCTGTCTGGTACAAACCCAGTAAAAAGTTACAACCAAGTCTGTTCATCCCTGTAATTAAAATTGATCAAACTGTCTGAGACTTACTGGAAATACAGACAGTAAAACCTAATTTTCCCTTAAACAAGCTTTACCAGTTCTAGGGGAGAAAAATACTGGCTAAAAATTGAAGACTATGAAGAGAAAATGGAGCTAAGAGACGCACAATAGCTGAATGTTCTGTTTATCCTAGATTTCCTTCACATTTTATGCAAACAGCTGACATCTTCAAAAGCTCTCATTAGAAGGTACCCAGCCAGAGAGTAGAGTGCTATGTCAGCTATGCACTCAGTGAATGACTACACCAATGACACACTCCCTTAAGGATGCACTTTTAACCTCTGAAACACTTCTCTACCTAAACTGTGATCTTGCAAAAATAATGGAGGAAAACAATGCAAGCTTGTGAGAAGAGAGACATTTAAAACATGTGTTCTAAGCACACCCCTGTAACCCAATATGCCATTCTGCATGTTCACATTGAAACTGCAAATGAAATCCAGGGAAACTCTGTGGAGTCACAGTATGGCAACACAGGAAACCACATGTAGTGTTTACTAACAAATCTAGCTGGATTATTATGGCCAAGGGTCCTACCAGGTGTCATCTACACAGGACAAACCTCCACAAACACTTGCAGTTACAACACAGTAACTTAACAACAAGTTACAGTCTTGGTAACCCTGACTACCCCTTCCAATGCTCCACTCCCAAAAGAATAGACTGTGCCCTAAAGCCCCAGGTGGGCAACAAAGAGCAGAGCTGACAGTTGGCACAGACAGATGGAGGTTGAAGGAGGCAGGATCACACAGCAGGAGGCTCAGCACCCCTCACCAGGCACCACCAGGCTCTGCAGCACCGGCCAGATTGTGCCCTGGGCAGCACAAAGTTTTCTGGACTCAAATACAAAAGCAGTGTTCAGGTTACTAAGAGGAAACCCAGGGAAGGAGAATCTCTTACTCTCCTCCTCAGCAGCAAATGGTGCTGTCACAGCTAACCCAGGTGTCTGGGAGCAGCTTTGCCCCAGACACATGGAAAGGGCAAGGGGAGAGTGGTTCCAGGGATCCCGCATTACAGGGTGAGGAGACTGTACAGAAATTGTACATTGGCTTGGTCTTTAATTTTTGTATTATTTTAGTATTTTATGTTCCAGACACCATGGAAAAAAGAAAAAAAAATTACAGTCAGATGAGGCAGGTACTGAATATGATGCAAGATCACAGTCATATTTATTAACAGCTCCTCTTAAACCCATGATGTTTCTGACTTAGCAGATAAACCCTGACTTAGCATCCCACCAAGGAAAGGATACCCATAAATACCCATTTTTGCCCAGCAGCAGCCACCTAAACAGGGTAGAGGACATATATTTAAATCTCATTAGAAAGAGATAGCGTCTCAAGTTAAGATTGACACCAAATTCTTTCCAGATTTTAAATACAGAGGACAATGGCAAGAGAAGAAAGAAACGCATTTCAAAATAAAGTATGAAGCTGAAATTATAAGAATACTCTGCTAAGCTGTAAATCACATGACAGTGCAAACCAACTGTTTAGCTGTGCTTTATTTAAAAGCTATTAGCATGTTATGCTGTACTTACTTGAGTAAACTATAAAAATGTTCTCAAAACTAGCATTAGCTATTATGAATCCACTTCTGCCATGCACACACTGCCCCCAGGGTAAAGGAGCACTAAAACTTACTACAGCTATAAATATCCTGGTTTTCACATGGCCCGACTGAAAACGATGTAGGTGTGCTTGGCATTTAATTTGGGGAAGTCATGTCAGCTTCCCTCCCTTCCTCCTCCCCATGCTAACAATGCTGTTTGGCAGCTTTTTCGTTTTATCTCACCACAGATCTTTGCCAAAACTTGAATCTGGTCCTGACAGATTAACTGCCACCGTAAAAGAAACTGGCTTTTTATTTTGCTGCGGATTCTGATTGAAAGGATAAGCTTGAACGACAGTCTCCTCAAAGGGCCTGGTCTTGTCTCAGGCCTGGAGTTGGGAAATGAGAACCAATACGGTTGGAGAGGCTTTAGTTAGTCAGTAACTAGACTTTGAATTCAATTATTTGAACAGTACAACAGACTGTGAGACCAGATTCCCAGCTGTTTTTTAACCTATGTTTTCGCTTGCACCTGTGCAAAGTGGGCACAAAATACTTCTAATTTGGCAGTTGGGAATTAGACCCCATATTTACATTTGCTTCCTGATTCCTGACTTTATTCATCAGCCAGCATGTGGTACACAAGCTGATGAATTATTGTTTAGCTTGTTTTGAAAACACATCACTTGCAAACATACTTTAAAAAGATCTGCAATAATTAGCTGCATTTTATTTTCTATGCAAACTGCACCTTTTTGTGCCTTTTTATGTATACATGCATATACAAGTACATTTATGTTCAGTTAAATTTAGTCCCTTATGATTAATTTAGGGTCAAAATCAGGTCTGAGTGAACACAACTGTAAAGGTGGAATTTAATATACTAATGCCAACTCTTCATTCTACCTTTTGCCTTAAGAGATATTTCAGATTTCCAGTGTACAAGGACATTTTAATTTTTAGATATTTTGCATTTACTAAATATAGGCAAGACTGTAGCTAATTCTACTCTTATGCCTTAACCAAACTATGTTAATATATCTTGCATTTTCTGTGGATCAAGGAACGTGCAT
Organism: Certhia americana; assembly: GCA_018697195.1. Classification (NCBI taxonomy): domain Eukaryota; kingdom Metazoa; phylum Chordata; class Aves; order Passeriformes; family Certhiidae; genus Certhia; species Certhia americana. Next base: position 11,194,112 of record CM031865.1, on the reverse strand, counting down.
GTTGTTATATTGGCATCCTGGGATCTGACTGGATTCCTGAACCATTTGCTGTGTCCAATACTGAAGATCCAGCACAACAAAGAGGGTGGAATCCTCCCTGAACCAGGCATTTTGCCTCTGCCATAGAAAATAAGGAAAATTGTTCTCTACCTATGGTATTTGGATATTCACAGCAGAAGTCTATTTTTCTCTCACTTTCTCCATAGAAAAAAATTATTTTTCAAGTAGGTTACATAATTGCCTGCTTCCAGTCTCTGTGCTTTACAGCTCATAAGTCTGGTTTAGTATATTTTTCTCCCTCATTAAAAAATTTCTACTCTTTGCCTTCAGGGGATGCTGGAACATCACTATCTATCTCTGGAATGTGGCAGCTGTTGGGGGTTGCCTTTTGTCCCATTAGACTTGCTTCAGGACAAGACTGAAGAAAGCTGAAGTATCCTTTTCATGAGAGGGTGGTAGAGACAGCAGCTCCATCACCTTTGTGTGCCACCCAGGCTTCCAGGAGACCATCTCAGCAGCAGGGCTGGTGGCAGCACACTCTATCAGCATTCCTTTGTGCCCTCCAGAGGAGGGATCAGCTGGTCTCGCACTGCTTCCCATCAGGAGAAGTTCCTCTGTGCAGAGGAAACCTCACAGAACCCTCAGGCCAACACTCATCTTAATGAACAAGGTGGAGAAGCTGGCCTATCAAAATGAGCATTATATAACCAAATGTTCCATTTGGTTATATAAATTCCAAACGTGAATGTACTTCACCCACATTCACACTCATCCTTCCCACAAACATCACCCTCCCCTCACTTCAGGCTCTCGTTTGACACCTCTCCTACACTCCCCCACCAGCAACATTGAGGCCCCTCAAGGTCAGGGTTCTGCATTTTCTTTGAAGCCTCACAAACAACAATAACACTGTATAAATAATAAATAATAGCAACAGTCATTCTATAACAAGTGTCATCAGCTTTAAAAACTCATACCGTAAGTGATGTCGAGAGGCAACTGCAAGATCTTAACATCAGCTCTGGTGATACATAATAACTGATAATTTCAGTCTGGGGAAAGATTGATCAGAATCATTCATCTGGGTTAATATCTGTAGGCTGGGGGTCAGAACATTGTTGAAATACCAGTCACTTGACATAATGCTGCCAAAAATACAGAACTGTAATAATGCATAGGAGGTAAGAAATGTATGAGGTCATACACAACCAGACCTCTTCTCTTGAAATTATATTTGATGCCAAATTTTTTAAAGGGTCACACCAATGTAGAGAAAGCCTTTGCCCACCTTAATATACAGAAGAATTAGCACTAAAGTTTTAGTTAAATTTTAATCTAGGAATGAAATGTGTAAATTTGAAATATTATGATGGGAAAATAATTCCCCAGAAGTCCACCTTGTTTTCCTGCAATGAGTTTTGGTACACAGGTTAGTGAATACTATCCCACAGATGTGCTGGCTGCACTGCTGGCTGGGCACCCCAAGGCTGTCCCAGTGTGAGCTGGGAACCAAAGACATGCCCTCTGCCACTTTTCTAATCTGACTGGATGGGTTTGGGGGAGAACATAGCAGCAGCTGAGGAGAGAGGGTAGATACCCATCCAGCTGTGGAGAGATGGCTGCTGCATCAGAATTATGAGCAGAGAAAAAGATTTGCCCTCAACTGTATAAATTCTTGTTAGATCCTATTCCAGGTGGTGTGTATTTACAGGTATACATTTATTTACATAAGTGTGGAGAGATACATACACACATGAAGGTCAATAAAAATTGTGTGCTATCTCATATATTACCATAATCTAGAAGGGGAGGGGAGGAAAGCTTTTCATCTTCCAAGGTTTTAGCCATTCTCTGAGGCAAAAACCATTCCTAACCTTGTCTAAAGGGTGATATTATTGCAAAGCTAAGGATATGCTTAGAAATCCTTGAAGGAGTTTGCTTTAAATACTTTGAAATGCTTTGAAACTCTGGGTTTTTGTTTTGTTTAAGTTGGGATGGACAATTGACTATTGTGCAAAGGTAGATTGCATCCACAAGTCGATATCTGTAAAGCAATTTAAAGGTCACTTTAACAAGTCCAGTAATAGTGAGCATTAGTGATTCTGCAAAGAAAACAGACTTTGCAAGATAAACCAGAGTGTTCTGAAAGTAACAGCTATTCCTTTTTCTTCTCTGTGTTCCTGACCAACTCCATCCTCGTCATATTTGATCACCTTCCAGCAGCATAGTAAGGGATATAGCTACATGTATTGAATACAGTGTACTTGATTTTTCTTCAAAATTGCTGTTATGTGATGATCTTACCCTGTCGAAAATCAACAAAACCATGGCAACTTAATGCAACTTAATGCTTGTACACAGAGGGCTGTCAATACAGCAAATCCCCAAACAACTTCATATGTTTATTAGACATTTAAAAATGTATCTGAATGAACCTGACATTTATAAAGAGTAGAGTTTTTGTGGTTTATGGTGTGGGGTTTGTTCCTTTGAACTGAACAACCCCTTACTGCAGTTCTGTGAAAGGACACTAGAATGATAACATAGCCTTTGCTTTAATCCTTTATAAAATAAATATTTGAAAGTCTTAAAGTCATCCTCTGAAACGCAGTTGGTACTTCTGACAGTGGTACTTAGACTGAAAGTTTCTGCAAGCATAGTTGCATAAATGTATCTGTAATTACTCAGCTTTCATACAGCCTCTGGTTTCCAGAAAGAACAAGGAATGTGACATGATCAGGACTGCAAGTATTTTTTCAAAGTTGGATTAATTAACATCATCTCAAAAGAAAGAACAAAGTTACCAGGTATGTGGAATGTTAATCACATCACTAGTAATTAGTGCTAGAATATGGAAATAAAAAGACAAAATGAGGCCATAAGAAATTAGTCTAATCCAACTAAAATTTACCAGGAATACTGTAAGTAAGATTAAAACTACGCTTTGTTTTGTTTTTTTAATGGATAGAAGGATGGGTAGGGAAAGTCTGTCTGTCTGGGCCAGACCAACAGAATAAGAATGCCTGAGTAAAACAACAATGACAGATGGGAAAATTGTAATACATGTGATTCAACTCTGTTATGATAACACCAACACAGAGGTATCAGAGGGCAGTGCATAAAGCAGCAATAAACACCCATGAAACACATGGCAAATTTTAACTCATGCAGTCCTTCTGTTACGGGCCCTAGAAATTACAAGCACAGCAACAAAAAAAGCACTGTACAGGCCCACAGGGACCTGGGACTGCTAATCAGTGAGATGGATGTAAAACAATCAAGTTTGTCCTCAGAAGGGAAAGTCTGAACACCTACAGAACAAAATAATTTTGAAGGACCTCCTCAGATGCAAATCTATTGCCTATTCCACCAACACCAAGGTGTCTCCCCCACTGCAAATGTCACTCATGGCACTGTCCAACTATACCACAGCAGGCAAACACCTGGGAGAGAACTGCTCTCTACAAAACCATGTCATGGCTGTGGTTGTTCCAAAAGACTACAAAAATAAACAAAACAGAGATAGGAAAATAACCATCACAAATAAAAAATCATGGGCATATCTTCTGTCATCTGCTCTTTGCTCCTACCTTTGCTTGTCTCTTTTTCCCTCTTTTTAACCTGACAGGCCTGCTGCTGACAAGTGGTACAGGTGAGCTTCCTAAAAAATCTGAACTCTGGCACTTCTAGAGGAGAATGATTTTATCCTGAAGAATTAGTTTATACATTCTTAAACATTTCCTTCTCACTATTGCTTATTTTGATATGTGCTTTCCCATATGGTCAGGCAGGTTCTCAGTTGGAATTATATATGGCAAGGCAATAATTAGGGACCACAAGTACAAAAGAAAGAATTCACAGCAACAGGTCCTCTTTGACCTTCTCTCTAGGGCATGCACATCCTGGCTATTCCTACACAGTGATCTTAGCCTCAGCAAGTCAAACTATACCCAAGCATGTGAACTGGGAACAGATTTTTCAAAGCACAAGAGAACCAACCTTTCAGGTTCTCAAATAGTTCACAACCTGATCTCTGCAAACGTATTCCTATGAATGAATGTTATCTCAATGCATATAAATAGATTTCAACTTAGAGAGAGATTACAAAGCTGACTGTTTGTTCTCATTATTTGTTGTACTTCATTAGTCACCTAAACCCCATGCATCTGAGCAGAGTTTACAGCTGCTACTGCCTTGTGCCATTGCTTGGAAAGTGTGAGCATTCCCAGATATACACAAGGAGCAGACAGGGCATAGGATGAGCAACTAAGCAAGGTTGTTCTCTGAATGCCAGGGATATTGAAAGAAGAATAAAGCCAATTTCTTTTTCTAGTATAAGAACCGTCTTTTTCCTCCCTGAGATGTAAAGGTTTAATTTTCAACAAAAGTCCATTTTTCATCATTTAGACTCAGTCAAGAAAGCCCCAAAATTTACTGAACAACAGTGGAATGGTATCCTTAAACATTTGACTAAATCAGGGCTTCTGTGTCTGTATTGTAACACAGCTTTTATCAAAGATACCAAAAATAAAATCCCCACAAGTAAAAGAGATCTTTTCTTCACTTGTGGCTTACTGGTTTTCAGCAGATATCTGCTTGGTTCCAATACTAATTTAAAAGAAAAAAGGCTGAGATACAATCAGTGTAAAAGTAATTAGCCAAATTATTTAATGGATTAATATAAATTACATTGTTTAATTACAAGATCAAACAAAATAATGCTGGTTTCAATTAGAGCAATTCAAACCAGTGGTGAAGGAAGAAAACCAACTGATTTTTTTGATGCTGCCATCCAGCTCTCTCCCAGAACGATTAAATTAACTACATGAAGACATAAAAATTTACAGCAATGACAAGTCACTATATAAATACTCTCAAATACAATTTTTTAGCTATTCAGTAATTTGGATTTTACTACCAAACTTCCAATAATTATAATTAAGTGCATAAAGAGGTGGGGGGGCAGAAAGAGAGAGGTGGGGAAAAATGTAATCCCATATCAGAACCAGATATTTTCTGGTTCCTGAACAAAGACAGTCCTCTTCATGGAGAAGCTTCTATGGCACTTAGCTTTAAAACTCTGCATTACTGTTGGACTTGTATGCTGCCCACCTCACTGACCTTTTCTCCTGCACTCCTTTCCCCACACTGCACTGTACTCCTCATGGTCCTCTTACTCAGCATAAGGGTGCTCATTTTCAGGTATTGTCCACCAAGTGATATCTCCATCTCTAACTCCTTGTCTTGTGTTCTTCTTGTGTTCTTGTGTTCTTCTCTGGTTTCTGTGTCAATTAATGTCCCCTCACCCTGATCTGCTCTTACTGGCACTTAACTCTGTAATTGTGTTATACAGTGTGTCTCTTTGCATGAAAAATGCTATGAACTGAGGTCTTTTATCAAGACTATGTTTCATGAAGGAAATGTCAATTTTTCTGGAGCCTGAACCAGCGCAGTCCAGCAAGAAGATGCATGCCTCCAGTTGATGTGTCACACTGGCACTCCAGGGCACCAATTCCATGAGGGGTCCAGACAACAGTTTTGCTTTCTTTTTTCCAAATACCACCCCAGCTGAGTGAGCTGTTTCTTCTTGCCTATATCCATATACCCTTCCCTGCTGTGGGTCTGCACACCACTTCTCCTGCCTGAATGGAACCATCGCTAGCCACACAATCTGTGTGTCAGCCCAGCTTCTCTCCCAGGACGCCTGGAATAGCTGCAGCAGTAAGAAGAAGCAAGGCACCAGCTGGGGTTCAGGGCTCTTCCCTGCTCCCCCTCTCACCAAGGACTGTCGCTGCCCTCTAAGCAAAAGTACTGCCAGAGCCATCTAAACCTGAGCCACAGAAACCTCATGAGGAGCGTGACTCTGCCTGCACCCAGAACAAGGGATTCTGCCTTTAGGCTGTGCAGAAAGAAGCACCTGACTGTTTGATTAGTATTTTGTGTGCTGCTTTGAAGCGCTCTGCAGAGCCCAGGTCCTTGGCCCAGCACAGCTTGCTTCCTACCCTTGCAACATTACAGCACTGGTTGTTCCATCACAACCTGTCCTCCCACCCATTAACTAGGGATGCAAAAGGAATCCCAGTGCAACCCAGGCTAAAAATGAACATGCCCATCATAAGAAGAAGCTTAAATTGTTACCTGCCTAATGAATTTGTAGAAAAGAACAGTTGTAGGACATGAAGTATTACATACACATAACGAGCAGCATGACCTTCACTATGGTCCTGCTTACTGAAATTAAGGATACCATCTCAGAAATCTTACACCTTCTGCCTCAATAGAATTGCAGAACAAGAGACAAAATAAAATGTGGGGAGAGGAAGAAGGAGAGCAAAGAGCTGCTGTGGCCAAGCTAATGGAGGCCACCAGAGCTGGGTCCAGGTCTCTGACAGCCAGCACCCAACAGCTTGGCACTGACATCGCAAAGCACACAGGCTTAACAAGTTGGATTTCCCTCTACAGATAACAGCAACCCAGATAAAAAGTGGAACTAACTCTCTATTGAGGATTTTTGTTCACCAAGACGTAACAAAATGCCAGACCAAATGTTTTCAACACTGCTTTCCAATACATTCCAAGAAATATCTTCCTTTAAAGCCACCATCAGTATGAGCACAGCAGATTGATGGCAGTGTTGCTTTGGCAAGGGCTGGCACTGCAGTTCAGGTGAGTGTTGAATTCACTCATTATTTTCATGGTATTTATGATTTTTAGTGGGTCTTGGGCTGTTCATTAGAACTCTGTTTCATACAGGAAGCTTTAGGCTTCATGGACTGCATGAGAAATGAATACAAAAAGTGGTTAAAATATAAATGAATCATTTGACTACAAGAGTCAGTGGACATGTTTCTCCATCCAGCTCATGGCTTGAAAACTTCATATCGAGCTTGTTAAGCTTGTGCAAAATAAAATCAATTAAATATATTTAAAACAAGGAACTCTCAAATATAAAAATCATTTCCCCTTTATCCAGTGATCATTATTTGGGCTTCTGGCTGGAGGGTGAAGCCAGGGTGCTGGATGCAAAGGAATTGGTATGTGTGTGCAAGAGGGAAATCAGAAATAGAGCAAGTAAAACGTCTCCAGCCAGACTAAACCAACAGGAATAATGCTAACTTGCTCTTGTAAATCTGGATGTTTTGTTGCTTTTGCTGCACTGTTTGTATCCACAACAATGTGAGGATGTTGCCCTACAGAAATCCCTGCACAGCCAGGACCAGGGGAGTGCTGCTGGTTTCAGCTCCTGAGCTCTGCAGGCAAAAAAAAATCTCAAGCTTGAGCTCGCTGCAGCTCTAATTAAAAATAAAGTACGGATGACTCATTTCACAGCTTATTGTTAATGGTTAAGCTACTGGAAGAAGCCCTACCGGAGCTCCTCCAGACCCAACAGACTCATGAGCTGCTCTAGCAGGGAGAGCATTTTGTTGAGAGCTGGAGTTCTGGTCACAGGTTAACAAGAAGCATTGAGGGCCCTACGGCCAGAAAAATTATTTGCAATATATCAAAACAGAGATCTGTGCTGGGGGAAGCAAGGGGAAAATACACACACATACACACAGTGTAATTACAGTAATTTCTTCTTGCATGGGACAATATTTTCACCCACTGCTTCCAGGCCAGAGGTGACAATGGACAGTTTCCACTGCAGTGAAAATTGAAAGCAACAGAAGTGCGGCTGCATAGATGTCTATTTTTGTGCCATGCTCAACTCAAAACAAGCAGGACTTATTGGATCTGATACTCATGTTTACTGTAACCCCTTTAGTTTTGCTGCTAAACTTGGATAAAATTATATTTAATGCAGGTATGTTCCAAATATTTCACCACTATGTATTGCTGTGGATCCTGTTTTGCTGGCACTCCTTATTTCAGGTTCCTATCAAAGCTGAGAAAGTTATACCATTATCAAGGGTATAAAAGCATGGTTTGCTATTACATCTGCAGCGCAGTTACCTGAGCCAACAGCAAGTGAGCTTGTTCTACATATCAGAAATAACAAAACAACATTAGTACAGACCTCCACACATGCCACTCTACTTTAAATTCACCCTCTCCAGTAACTCAGAATAGCTCTCAGGAGAAGCAACTCTACAGTGGGCAGTCAAGCCAGCTCGTTTACTCTTAGCTTCATTGTCTCTAGGCTGCACTACACCATGGACAGTGCAGATCTTCATCACACCCAGGTACGACATCACTTCTGGAATGCACATAACTGCACTGGGGAATGCCTGGAGCACATAGTTTAAGGTTTCTTTCTGTCATAATGACATTGATAAATGAGTTTACTGTAAATAAAGTTTCCTCCATGTATCTGGTTTTCTTAGTTATTCATTCATCTGGAGTGACTTGTGTTTTATACATCAGTAATTCTTTATTTTAAAAAATGCCAAGAACAATGATTCAGTATCTGACATTTCATCACTGTCATGCTTCAATGTCATGATCTGCTATTAACAAACGCATTAGTCCATTTATATTTTATATTCTACTTCTCCTAAAGGTTTTAAAGATATTTTGGTAACTCTGTCCCTTCATAGATGGTATTGCTTGAGAGAGAAAACATTTCCAACATGATCAAGAGTTACAGAGCGGGCTATATATAGCAGAATCTATTGTATTAACAAGACAAGATTTGTTTTAAGTTCAATGGAGAAAAGACACCTTTGAATTTGAGAAGTTAAAGGGTGTTGCATTACCTAGGCACAATAGGGTAAGTTAATGATGAAGTTTCAGTTTTAACTTGGAAACTGCTGGGTTTTGTAGGCTTCAGCCTGTCACTAATAGGTATATTTTAACGAGATACATGGGGATTTAGGGGAACAACTCCCATTATTGTTAATGGGATTCACACAGCTAAATCCCTGTGCTGGAAATGTTTCTTGTAATATGTCTTTAATATAGCCTCTGTGTGTGTGCACACACATGTATGTGCATGTCTAGTTAATGGTTAAATGTATAAATAGGAATATTAGACTTCCAAGTGTTACTATTTCATTCCATGGTGTATAACTAAAGTGGAAGCAAAATACAAGTCCCAAAAGTACGATTTTTTGACAGCAGTGGGTAAACCTGCTCTGAATGTTTGGCAGGAACAGGAATATCACATCAGTCACACCTGTGGGCTCACAGGAGTGAGGTCTGCATCCCTCCTGTACTTTGCTGTGTATTAAGGCAGGGTGACTTTTGTACAGTCACTCTTCTTCTTCCAACTGGATCCCAGGCAGAAGAAGGCTGTTGAAAATCTAGTCAGTGATAGCTGGGAGCAATGTGCATTGACCTGGAGAGGAAATCTGTGAAATGGCTGTGTCCTGCTGATCTGTCCTTGAGAAATGACTGATGTGGGACCTGGATTGCTCCTGGGAGAAAGCTGGGCCTGTGCCCTGCAGAGCTGGTTTACCTGCACATGGCTACTACAGCAGCAGCAAATGAATTGCAGCAGCTCTCTAAAGAGTTTTCTGAATAAAAGAGAATTTAATTTTAGAAACATGAAGTACTCTCATATTATTACCCACCAGGTGGTAGGCGATACATGCAGGAAGCAGTCAATCTAAAAGAGATGCCACAAGAAAAGAAGCATGATTATCTGAGGGGCCAAACAGCACCTTGAAACAGAGCAAACATGTTGCATCAAAAGGAGTGGCCACCAGGATGCTGGGTTTTCAGAAGTACACCTGAGGGCACAGCAGAGCAGAGACTTGAATCGGTACAGAGAGCTGAACATTGAGGGATGAAAAGAAAAACAGAAAGTTAAAACTTTTTTTTCCTTACCATTTAATCAGTGAAAAAGAATTAGGAGCAAGTCAAACTCAGGTATCAAAAATAACATCTAAAACGCTGGAACATCAGATAAAGGTATTTGATGAGAAGCATCAACCAAAACAGAATGAAACTTTGCAGAGAGAATAGGGTTTATGGGTGGGGAAAAAAAAGGGAACAGAAATTTTACAGTCATAGCTGAAAGCAGTGGCATGCACATGCAAAAATTCACAGGAAAAAGAAGTGTTATCCAGTGGAAACATGCCTCCACATGAAAAGGACAGCTGAAGAAGCCCCCAGATTTGGAAAGCAATGACAAGAATAAGTGCATAAGGAGGATGTACTTCCTAGAAAAGGTAAGAGCCAGTAAATAAAGGCTTCATGTCATAGAACATGGAAGGCAAAAGAAAGACAATGTACACCCATAGTGAAGGTGGAAAACAAAGCTCTGTGTCCCAGTGACAGAGACATCCAAGAAAGAATGTGCAAATAAACATGCACTGGTTATAGTTACAGAGATTTCCAGTGATAATTAAGACATCTACTGAGGTCTGGAGACCATTTAAAAAAAAAAAAAAAACAGCAGAATATGTGATCTGAAGAAAAGGCTATTGCCCATGCTGCTGGCCAATTTGTGACTATTACATAATCAGTGAACAGCTTGCTTTCATCTGTATGAGACAAGTGGTAATTTAACTCCTGAAGCACTGATAGGCATCAGTCTCAAGACTAAACAATGGGGTCATGGAAGAATATTCACCTACATACAGAGGAATCAAAGAAAATAAACAGTATTTCTTGTTTAGAGTGACTTCTGTCCCACTGTGAATGTGGGACTATCAAACAATGACCAGGCTAAAATACATGAAAGACATTTGGTCATTTTTAGAGAGATCCATCTCTGAGGCACTCTGAACACTTGTCTGAAGCAGGTATCCTCTTGCTACCTCCAGAGAATTTAAACTGTAAATTAAATCTAGACTAAGAGAAGTTTTTATCACTGTTTGTGGAGCAACCAGCTCTGGCACCAGTCCTGAGAGATGCTTCTGATTGTTGGTGTGGTACAAACAAATAAAAAAGAAAATGTTTTAAAACAAACCAAGTACCTACTCCCCTAAGTTTTTGCCATTATCCCTCCAATTTTTCTGGTTTGTAATGCTAAAAGTGCAAAAAGGTCATTCACTGTGGCTGTAAAACCAGCAGAACTGGACTCAAACTTAGACCTGCCATAACACACCTGAGTAAATGTGTTGGATCCACCATCTAGGATAAAATATTCCCACTTCACCGCTGGTGCTCTCCTATTCTGCGTGATTCATTAAATATGAAGTGAGTAAGGAAAGAAGTTACTCTAGAGCCTGATGGTTAGGGCAGTGACACAGAAAGAAACACGTTAAATTCCTGACTCAAACACAGCCATTTAACCTGCAGCTGCTGGGCTGGTTGGGTGTGCTGGCCAGAGCCTGTCCTGTGGCAGCAGCAACAGCTACAGGGCCTTGTTAGTGCCCCCTGCCAATGAGTCCAACAATTACTGGAATGACAAATGTTCTCCAGTAGCCTGAATTTATTTTGATGATGCACACCCTTAGTATAAAGATTTACAAAATGGATTCAGACCTGTCTAAAGCAATCATCAAAGTGAAGGTATTTTGACCCTTCAAAGTAAAAAGGATTCCCTCTTATTTTACTTTGTTGGTTCCTTCTGCAAACTTCGTTTTTGATTTGAATGCCATATTCATTTTGATAACAGATTACTCTTCTACTTCCATATCTCACTGCCAAATGGGACTCACCTGTTATCTCTGATTGCAGGCAATTCGAACTTAAAGCAAGCCTGTCTATCACCTACTGTTTTAACAGCTGATTAATTAGGGCTACAGGGATCCTGTGGAGAGCTTTATCTGAAGAGCGGCTCAACCATTAGTAGAAGAAACTTCCTTGTACACTCCTAGCTCAGATAACAAAGTAAGATAATAGTTCACAATCCTCCTCCAGCTAATACAAATAGAGGCACTCCCTCTTATCCTAACACATGAGTCAAACCAATCCTCATGATATAGTGTTATACCTCTGAATTCTCCAATGTTTCTGAAAATGAATATCAGATGACATGACACGGTTAACCAAAGTGTTACTAACAAGGATAAATTGCCTCTCTTCCTTTCCCCTTCTGTCTTTTTATTCTCCCTCTCTCTCTCCTTTTTTTTTTTTTTTTTATTTTTTTTTTTTTTTTTTTTCTCTTTTTTTTTTTTTTTTTTTTAAACTAACATTGAAAGTAGCCAGTTCCTAAAGAAATATGAGGATGCACAGTGGTCCTGTTCCCATTTTGGGCTACCATTGCCAAGTAATGAATTTTGCCTTTGCCTTGCAAATACTTTAACTCGCTTTTTGGTATTCTTTTGGATGGTGATTGGTGATAGAGAGCATAAGAAATTCACCATTTTTTCAGTGTTTATTCTTCTAAATTTGTTTCATCTACATTTCTGCTTCCCACCCATGAATTGTCCTTATCTTTTTCTATTAATTTGAAATCCAAGTGAGCCAGGCCCACACATCCAATGTGTCGATGTGCAGAGCTCAGTTGTGCAAGGCAGTACAATGCTCTTGAAGCCAAAACATAGGTTGGCTTCAACACTGATTAAACAAATTAATGTGAAGAAATGCCTGTGTAGTATGAATGGCACCCTGGATCAGTGGCAACCTGCATCTCAGGAGTTCTTTAAATCCTTTGCTTCCAGAAGGTGACTTCCATAAAAATCAATTACTAGCCAGACTTAATGAAGGCAGTTATCTGGGAAAATGGGAATTTTGTCACAACAGACCCATAGACTCGTACAGACTCAACATCCTGCTGGTGCCTATAAGGGATTTAACTCCAGTTAAAAAACCAAACAAATGAAACAAAAAAAAATTCCACCCCTGATTTCTTGCTCCCTCCAAGAAAACCCAACCAAAATCAAAAAAGCAAGAAACAAAAGGGCTGTAACCCTACAAAAGCCTTTTCTTTTCTTTTGCTGTTAATAGGGAGCTTGCATGAAGAACACAGCATTTGCCCAAATTGCAGCCCATCAGCAGTTAAAGCAGTATTTCTAGAAAGCTCAGTATAAAATCTCATTGGCCATGGTCACAAAACCATCTCTCATTATCACTTAAGATTTCAGTGTGGGTTTTTTATGGTTCATTTCCAAATTCCATCTGGATTGGCAGGGATTCAAATGGCTCAAACAACATGATGTTTCTTCAGGATTCAGTCACATTTAACTGAATCAACCCATTGCACTTACAGATGTTACTCATTCTCTAGGTAGGCAGGCTGGTATTTTGCAGAATTTTGAAGGTAAGAGAAGGCATCAAAAGACTTGAAAGCACTGCCACCTTCACCCAAAAACTTAAGTCTTTAAATCTTTGCCATCAGGAAGATATTGCTACCTCATAAGGAAAAGATAGTCAAGGAGTATACTTCTTGCAGAAGTCAATTTTACAGAAGAGAAAGAATGAATACATCCATATCCTTGATAAGACATCTATATTTTTGAAAGTACTTCATACTGAATGCCAGGACTTTTGATCTATTTCATATGTATTTACCAATTAAATGAAAGCCATATTAATCTTTTCTAAACAACCTTGCAATAGCCATCTGTTTGAATGATTTCTCAAGAATAGAGATTTTAATGCCTGATTCACGTATGTTACTGAAGGCATTACCCTGGCAAGTTGAAGCAAGTGTAGAATTGCCAGCCAGTCTGAAGGAAGGAGTCTGGTTTAGACCTCACTCTCAGAGCCCCAATAACACCACCACTGTGATTCACTTGTTACTTTCACAAGCACAGGTTTATTTCTTTCCCACATACAACAATGATGAATAAAGCACCATCAAAACTCAAATTCCAGAGAATTTTCTTTCTGCCTAAGATCCCAGCCGGGTGTTTCCCACAGTTAAGCACCCCTGACAGGGGTGCTCAGCAGGGAGCAGCTCACTCACAGGTTTCTGGGTAGCATTTAAATTACTGCTTCTGCATTGTGGGACCAAATCCTGCCCTCATGGATCAATAAACCTTAACCTGAACCATCCTCCTAAATGTGCAATGTCATTGCAATCATATTTTACCTGATCTGTAACCATTATATACCTCAATGAAACACAGAGATTCAGCAGCACAAAAATGCAATTCCTTTGTCTTTTTCAAGGGATAAGGCCTTGCATATATTTTAGTCCTTTTGCTAACTCCTTTCGGCAGAATCTGTGCCAGGACTAATGACATATGGTATCTTTCCTAGATTTGCAAGCTGAAAAGAGAATGAGAAGACCCCTTTCATTATAGCATAATAGCATGCCTGAGACAGTTCAATAACTGTAATGAAACATGACAACCCAGGTCTGCTTCCAGAGATGCTTCCAGCCAGAGTGTGGATTGCACACTTTGGAACATGTGTCAAGTCACAACTAAATGCAAAATTCCTGTACATTTGTGGGGAGGGGGATTATCTTAATTTTTATATTTTGTAATGTTCAGTCATTTTCATACCACCAATTTCCACAAAACCTTGAAATGGTTACTTGTTCTAAATAAATGTTTTTTTCCTTTATTGTCTTGGGATACATAAAAGCATTTTCTGGAGACCTGGACCTGTAATCTGTGGCAGTGACCATTATACTTAAAGAAAAAGCAGAACATACAGACACAGTCAAATAAAAAGATTTTAAAAAAGCAGTATGCATGTGTCACCTGTCCAACTGGAGAGAGTCTGAGTTCAAATCTGGCTGCTGAAACCTGTTTTTAGGTGTGCTTCTTATGCATGTAAAATGCTAATATTTGTAATGTACTGCAATTTAGTAATATACACATGTATCAGAAACCCAAATGCAAATCAGGATTCTCTACTCAGCATCCTTAATTTAAATCCTCTTCACCCAACTGGCACAGCTTAAATGGATTTACAATACTTTCTTTATACCAGCCAAGGCTTCTGACTATGAGTGGCCAGTTTTCTTTATATTGAACCACTTGCCTTGATATTTAAATATCATGACCTAGGTCAACCAATAGTCACAAAATTTTTCTACTACTCCTAAGACCTACAATGACTGATTCTCTTTGGTTAATGTATGCCTGGAAACTGAAATGGTGAAAAAATCACCACTTCCATTAAATGAAAACTCAGACTGTCATGTTAACACATGATTCTAGAAGTTATGACTTGAATAGAAACATTAAGTATTTCTATAAACACAGAGAGAAAAATACCCACAGCTGATGACACTGACTATGCACTTGTACAGGCAAAATGCATCTCAAGTCTCATGCAGACATCTGAGATAAATCCTGCAGAAACAGAGCAGAGTTGTACATGATGAAAGACAAAGAAAACTCCTTCAGCTTGGCTCCCAAAACACTGGGTTGGAGCCCAGGCTTTGATGCTTCCTGGTTAAAAAATGAAAATGCTAAATATACAGACAAACAAGTCCCCTATAGATTAGCAGGACTGTTGTAATTTAGCACATTTCAAATTGCTTATAAGTGATGGGGCTCTTCCGTGTTCCAAGTCATCCATACACACAGAGTGGACAGAGTCCAAATTCACCCATTTGCCAGCTATCATCTTCACTGTTAGCTTTAATTAAAACAAAGGCTTAGTCCAGTATTTCTTAAAAGTTGATTTTTCTTTTAAAAAAAATCTCTTTGTCCTTATTTTTTTCCTCTCTCCATGCAAACCTTCTTAATACTCCTGTGGTGGCACTAATAGGATTCCATTATCTGACACATAGTGAATCATCACAAAGAAACAGAAAACCTTGCTTCCCTATGCAGGAGTTAAGTACCTGCCCCTTTGTAAGGTCTCAGCAAAAAGGTTTCTGTTCAACTTAATTCCTGTCTTTACTGCTACGTTATAAAAATAGGGTTGCTTGAAAATGAGTATATAAATGTAGGGTGCACAAACAGTCAACAAAATCACATAAGCAGAAAAGATATAGCTGGTTGTATTTTTCATTGCAAAGTCCACACCAGTGGGTCAAAGGTTCAAGGACTATAGTAATTTTCTGAAACTTTCTAACATATACTTTGATATCATCCTAGGCCTGGATCTGTGATTTGACTGTAAAAAGATGAGGACTTTGGACAATTTAGTTTTGCACTGACACTGTAAAATGTACTTAAAGCGGAACACGCACAGTGAAATTAGGCAAGAATTATTCAATTTAGAAATAACTTGTATAAACCCATTGAAATGCAACCTCTGGAAAATGCAAACAAACTACGTATCATTTTAACCATTATTGTACTAATAGGGTCAAATTCTAATCTCAGTGACCTGGGTCCATCTGCTTTGATCTCTTAAAGGATTGAACACATCTGCCTAAGAATGGACTCAATAATTATATGTTAGCTGTGAGCAAAATCAGTCACAGTGAAAACAAACACCTGTGCTGTTCTCAATTGATGCCTCACATATCCAAAAGTATTTTACATCTTTTAGTTTAGATTCTAAACTTCCTGCAAATTTGGAGTGATAGTGCTGAAGACAATGGGGATTTCTATTGTTGTAATGAAGGACAGAGTCTGTCCACAGAGATATATTTTTAATAAAATCTTCAAACAGTCATTTTAAGTGAATTTCACAATGTCTTTACTCAAAAATGAGCTGTTCACTAACTGAAAGTAACAACCAAAAAGAAAAGTTAAGGGATAAAAAAAAAAGGTTGAAACTGTAGGGACTGGGATATTTAATCATTGATAGCACTGACTGAATTGTAAAGAGGCTCAAAAGAAGGTGTATGTGAATGGAGATGTCAGATTAGCTTTCCTACTGGTTGGGATTTCAATAACCCACAGTAGATAAGATACAATTAGTATTCATATATTGAGGCCAGAGATTTGGAACCAGTTTTCAAAGTATTGTCTAGCCTTGAAAAAGTATGAGCTGCTTTATGAAATTTTTACAAAATATGTATTTTAATAAAATGCACTTCACAAGAGAAAGAAAAGTGCTGGATGATTGTCTTAATGTTTCAAACACCAGAAAACCAGCTGAGAAGCAAATGATTTTTGAGAGTCCTGGAAACTGCACGACTGATCCATCAAGACTTCCACTGTACTTGAAAGGTCCATGGGTCACAACCGCAGGAAGTCACATTTTGAGACCCAGCTATGAAGTTATTCGAATGGCCCGAAGATATATCCCACATCAAATGGCTGACCTCCTGCACTTGCATACTGCAGGTCAGCTTACATTTTTTAGCCAGAGGCCCTTGCTGATTCTCTTTCATAATACCCTGGAACAAAGAAACACACTCAACTTTCTGGGAAGTCTCCCTGGGTTACCTAGAACTCAGCTTGGCAGAACTGAGCATGGCAGCTCTTACAAACAAGTACATCCCTTTCAAATACAGGCAATAACAGGGTACATGCAAATGTTGCTTCCCAGCATCTTAGAAACTGCTCAAAACAATTTCTCCAAGCAGAGTTTCTGACTGCCTTTAACAACTTCTGTCCAAATTCTGCATCACAAAAGCGCCTCAGATTATTTGGCTTTGAAGAAGTAAAATGATGACTTGCATAAATACTTTCCTAAAAAGCTCTCAGGTCACCCTTAAGTCCCTTGCAGGAGGTCTAAAATGGTCTTACCAGCAGAACTTGCAGTAACAAAGCCAGCTTTCTACAGACAACAATCCAATTTGTAAAATTTCTGATTAGCCAGAAAACTCTGCCACTAAATTAAGAATGCACCACAGAGTAAATCAATTAGAAGTAATTAGTGAAATGTTAGAGCTTCATTTACTTTACTTATTTCTTTGGTTTATTCAGAAATGTTCACTACTGTGAAAAATGATACTGAAAGTTTATGCAACATACATTTGATGAAAAATTATAGAATTTAAAAGAAAAAAAAAATCTTAGGAACCATTAAGACTATCTTCTACTTGTGCACTATATCATTCTGGATCAGTGTTTTAGCTGCATTAATATGTGGGACAAAA
Organism: Certhia americana; assembly: GCA_018697195.1. Classification (NCBI taxonomy): domain Eukaryota; kingdom Metazoa; phylum Chordata; class Aves; order Passeriformes; family Certhiidae; genus Certhia; species Certhia americana. Next base: position 11,176,375 of record CM031865.1, on the reverse strand, counting down.
TTTTCCAGTCTAACATCCACGTAACTGAATACTTGCAGAGCACTGGATTCTACAATATACAAAAATATCATGAGTGGTTTAAAACAGTCATTGAAATTATTATTTATTTATACTATTCATTACTGTTCTCCTGTATTAATTTCAGTCTACGTTAAACAATGCATTTTTTGCCTCTAAAATTAAAACGTAACAACCTATGTGATTCTATTAGCTGCTGAGAACAGAACAGCAAAATGTATCATCAAATACGGAAAATATAACTACATAAAAATCATGTACCCAAAGCTTTCAAAAGTCCACAGCCTGGTAGTTTGTTTTTTTTATTAGAATGAGTAAACTTGAGAATTTTTTTTTATTTTTCTATTTTTTGCTTGTTTGGAATGAGACTATGTAGTCTGTATTTAACATATTAAAGCTTCACAGTTCAGTATTCACATTTTAGGGCCATCTACTCTCCTGAGTCAGATTTAAAGAAAAAAAATGTAAATAATAAGAGGGAGGGACTTATCTATAGATGCACTATCAACAAGCAAAACAAAAAAGAAAATAGAAGCAACCAAGAAAGACACAAGTCCAAAAGATCAGAGAACCTGTAAATACTAAATTAACATTCAGACAGAACCATTTTTTAGGGCATTAAAACATTGCCTCCTAAAGAGAAACAAAACCAATACAAAGAAAATTGTTTGTATTTAATTTTAACTTCATCTATTTGATTTTAACTTCATCTATTCACTAATCATCATCTAATGAAAATTAGGACAATTGCTACAGAATTACAGAGACACTAGAGCACAGAACAGCTTGGCTTTTCTCTATTTCATATAAATGGATTCATATGAAGATAAATTGTATTTTCTGTGAGCTTATTATGTTTATTTTTCTCTTACATAGGTCTGTTATGAACAAACTGAATTTGTCTCCTCTGGCTCTTAGCAAGGACACTGAGACACAATGAAACTACCACTCCTGAAGCACAGATATTTGTAACTAAGCTCTCTTTCATCCCCTTGGAAAACTTGTAGGTTCACTTTTCAAATGCATTTTTTTTCCATTTGGGATTGTTGGTTTGTTTTATTGGGTTTTTTTTCCTCCAAACATTAGTTAAAAAGTTGTTGCAGTTCACTTTAGAAGCCTCTAAGGTCCCTGGGCTGCTTTGAACCTCAGGGACCCCAGAGCACCTTCACAAAGGATACGGTAGCTGATTTCAGAGATGATTCCATGCCCCTCTGAAGCACATCATCTCAACAGTGAAAAAGCACCCTGAACTTCCATGACAGCAAAATAAAGCACAAGACAGGACCCTGAGGTTCCCAGCAAGGAAAGACACTTGCCAAATACAGAGAAGTTAAAGAACCCCTGCAAGCTGAGTCCAAGCATTGCCAAGAGTTTCCAATTCAAGCCATTGACCCATCAACGTCATTTTTCTGGAACGTGTTTGTTTTCTAAATGCTGCCTGAAATATCAGGTTTTTATTATCAAAGGCTGAAATCTTGTGAAACGCTTACTTAGAAAAAAGGTCACAAGTGTGCAGGTTTAGTGAAGGTAATATTTGTGGCATTGTCATGCTGCTTGTCCCTGAGGAGAGGCTGCAGCAGGCAGCTCCCAGCAAAAGCAGTGCACTTCCTGCCACAGGGACATCCTCCAGTGAGCATCCAGCAAGTCCCACCACTGGAAACTGCTTGCATATATCAAACGAGAAAATTTTTTCTGGTTATTTCAAGCTGTAAAAAGAAAAAAAAAAGGAACAAAAATCGGCCTGAGCTCAAATCTACACTCACACCTAGGAAAAAGAAGGATTGAAAAGAACTCTCTGTATGTGTGTACACACACACGTTAGCTATTAAAAATATGGGTGTGCTTAGCAGCTGAATAGACCTCTTCTATTTGGAGTATTTTTTAAATACAATTCCCAAAGCTTAGTCCACATCATTAATGCTGTGAAAAGTGAGGCTACTGTGTGTCTTCAAAGCATAATCTTTTTTCAGAAGAGTAGACATCTGCCGCATTCATTTTACTGCAGAGGTTTTTATAGAAAGAAATTAAATAGGAGAGAGGCTTGTAGGGGGAAGGGGTTTTTTTAATGTGGAGGAAAGAGTTCTGCCCTCACGTTAACATAATAGCCATCAGTAAAAGAGCACTGGGACAGGCAAGCTGGGCTTTGCTCTCCACCTCGGTGGGTCAGATGGGTGGGTCAGGAGAGTCGTTTAGGTGCTGTGGCCAGGCTGCAGCCCTGGGAAACCACCACTCTGCTGCTCTCCTGCAGTGCCTCTGTGCCTGAAAAGTCTGGGTTAGAGAAAGCCATTAACCCCAAACATTTTTATTAACTAGTTTCATATGCGGATGAGTTGACCTGGGAGCAATCGCTTGCATAGGGAGGCTGGTGATCTAAGAATAACAGACAGGTAACCCAGAGGCTGCACAGAGCTGCAACTTTTTCTGCTTCCTCAACAACCAGGACAAGGCACACAACTTCAGCTGCAATCTTCTAATTTTCCTTTTCTCATGGTCCCAGTTAAACCCTGAGTTGTTCACTATGCCAGAGGCAGAGGAGGCTCAGCTGGGAGCCCCATTGCAGCCACAGCAGCTCTGTAACAGTAAGGGCAGCGTTAGGGCCTCATCCCCCTATCCTGCTGCCATAAGGCACCTCCTGTGCATGGTACCAGGATTTAAATGCTTAGGTTGTAGCTGTTACTTAGCCAAGGCAGATATATGCTTATCAAAGTATCTGACCTACTGTGCTTAGAGCCACTGACAGACCTCTATTGTTCTGCTGATTACAAACTGATGTGCAGGAGGGAAGACACTGCAGCTGCCCATGCGTAAAAGGGGATTTTCTCAGGGATACACCAACAGGACACCCTTCCACTGCTTTTCCCCATGCATCATTTGTCACTCAGCTTTATTGCATAAGTCTGCTGTAGCTGGGGTTTCCAGAAACAACATTCCAGAAGACTGCATCATCCTGGACTAGAAAGCAAAAATGAATGCATGGTTTTCCTTAGCCCTAAAAGTCAATGTATATACACAAGAAGATTATTGGTTTCAGAGTCATATAATATTATCAGATATCTGAAAAACTTGTGGAAAGGTAGAACCAAGGTCACTTTTCAGTAGAGGAAAGAGATATAGGAGTTCACCTTAAAATGCTTTTGAAGTTACTGCAGATCAGGAAAGGGTTGCTCTCTATGACTGGGCAGCCCTACCAGAAAACAATAGCAGCTGCAGTAAGGAAAGGGACACCTTAAACCTTTGTGAACAAAACCTGATGGGGTGAGACCAGCAAAGTACTAAATCTGATTGTTGTGGAGCCTCCACTACCTCATGGCTTCCAGAGTGTATGGATAAGCAGCAGCCAGGAACAAGATGAATTCCTTTGTCTCCTTTGTATCTGATGGACAAACCAGATATCTTCAACATAACAATACTGTTACTGCACATCATCACACCTTACACTGACACTATTGCTTTCTATCAGGTACCACAACTGAGACTCCCCAAGCTCACAACGACATGCTGCTAGCCTGGAGAAATTTAACCTGTTGCAGCCTCAAGATACAAAGCTTTTAATTGCTTTAAATGTTTTAATGTTAGCAAGATATATTTTAAAATAACTCTTTCCAGGAGAAAGATATTTGCCAGTATGCTGGGGCTATGATCTCTGTACAAAAACAAAACAAAACAAAACCATCCTTTGGATTATTTTGCCTCCTTGAGAGCAAGTTGCAGCTCAAGCGTTTACCTGACAATAGATGATGTAATTTCTCTTATATCAACAATAAGGTGTTGAAATTCAGTCAGCTACCACTTGACTGATAATGTTTGAAAGGCACAAAACTGACAGTGCAAATACTTTGAGTTTAGAAATTTGAGGTAGAGAACAATAAATGGGAAAAAAATGGGAAAAAAATTGAGCTGCACAAAAAGTTACAACACATCACTGCTCCAGCTATAATACAGCAAAATGATGAGCTGAAGTATATCACTAGCATGAAAATATTACTCCAAGTTAAACTTTAACTTGAATTAATTTAACTTCTTGAATTAACCAATATTGACCTCAAAAGAAGAAAAATAATTGTGGTATATACTTTTATAAGTAAGTATAAGTATATACTCAGGTAAATACTGAGTTTCTTTACCATCCTGCCTCCACAGTAAGGCCCAGATTTCCAGATCTTTTACTATGATTCTTACAAATGGATTTCCAAATGGCTGTGTGTTAGTTAAATAGGATGAGACATATTGAAAACTTGATGCTTATTACATGATATTGAAATGACAAACTTTTGAAATAGAAAAAAAGGGATGTTTTTTCTGTTAGGACTCTCTCAAAGGGAGCATTAACATCCATTGATCTGCTTCACTATCACTTTCTCTGTTAAAGCCTAGTGCCTGCTCTAGAATAATATGCACCCCACTCTTTTAGTCAAGCAACACCCCTTTAATTTTCATTTCAGTCTTTTGCATCAAAACAAAAACTGCATCTTATTGTAACTAATATAATTTATTTATACTTGATATCATTTGAAAAAGTGGTGACACATCAACAGCTCAAGCATGAAGCATTTTTAATTCTTCAGATGATGTGACAGATTATTATCAAATAACATTTCCTTAATATTTAAATAATAACTAAAAAAATTAATTGCTTTTAAAAAGTATATGAATCATAAAATAGAATTCTTTATTCTATCTTCTGTGGTTTGGAAGATACCTGGGGTGACAGGTCACACAGTCATAGAAAATTGAGCAAGCAGTCCATCCCTCTGTGTGAAATATTTTCTGTGATGTATTGCTTATTTCTTGCCAACACTCTTGCCAGTCACTTTTTCATCACTTGCCTTGTGTTTATCCATCTCCTAACTCATTACTCTCCTTGACAAGCCCTTTCTTGCTCAATAATTTTCTTCCCCCCCTTGCTGCCATCTACTAGTGACAAAAATTTTCTAAACATACAATAAGTTGGGTTTTAATTACTCAATCTGCTTTTCAAACATTTGCAGTTTACTCAGGTGTGCTGACAGTAAAAATAAAAAAGAAAAATAAAATTCAAACATTTAGTACAGTAATTCTAAAATTAGGCATCATGACCCAAATGGGGCCACCCACAGGAAGAAAAAGCATTGGAAATAGAAAGAGGAAAAAATTGGGTAAAAATCATCAGTTCCAGGTAAGAAAACCTGGAAACTGCATATGTACATATGCACATGTACATGCATATGATGCATAGCCATCTCCATGGCCAAAACACTCATATCTTCATTTTCAAAGTGTGCTTTGGCTTTCTTTTTCAATCCTGTTGTTTAACATTGTCCTGATAAAGTGAAACGTTTTCACCAGGAAAACCCTAATGCCATGACAGTTGGACCTAAAAAGTTCTTCTGAGGCCTATTCAAACTTTTGGCACATACTTCAGTTCTGTCAGGTCTTTCATGTATCTGAAAAGATTTTTTTTTCAAGTTTGCTCATTGGTTACAAAATTTAGCAATCATGCTGCTGCTTCAGTGGCATCGTAGTAAGAACAGACTATGTGGTTTTGTTTTTGCAGAGAGAGACTGGGAGGGGAACTGATTTTGGTTAATAGCAGGATTTGGCTGGGAGCCTTCTGCTTTGGCTTTTTTCCAGCCAAATTTCCAGAAAAAAATGCCATTTTTGGTCTGACAACAGGGTTTCTCTTGACCAATTTGGCTCCTTCCGTAAGTAACAATAAACCTCGATTGTTTTATTTCCAAGTAAGCTCCAAGAAGTTTTTCTCCACCACCAATGAGCAGGAGATGACAGCACATGTGGGTGCAAGGATTTCAATCTACTGTAGAAGTGGTTTGGATTATTCAATTTGTAGATGAAACTGAATTACTATATGGGTGATATAGTTCCTGAAGCTCCACAGATTCCAGAATTGTCTTTCTTAGCAATATCAAAGACATAGAACAGCACTATCTTTCCTTTACTTCAATGCTTGTAGCTAGAGTAAGTCACAGGACAACAGGAATCTGAAAAATTAAATATTTATTTTAATATGCATCTTTTACTAACCCCTTGCCTTTTAGAATAAAAATGCAAATGAATTTCCAATTTAAGTAAACACTTCCTTTGATCTCCATGCAGACAGTGCCTGTCACCTAGAACAAGAATTAATATTATCTAAGTGTAGAAGTAATAATTTTAATGTGAAAATCCATTGAATAAGGGCCATCACTTGAGCACACCAGTCTGAAGCACCAGTTTGACAAGTTACAGAAAGAGGAAAGGACCAGCTTAAGCCAATGGAAATTAATACTTCTGTTGTTTTTCACATTGGTGATTGGTTCCAAAATACCAGTTTGCACAAATTTCTATATCATTTGTCCACCCAGTTTACAGATGTTGTGATCCATAAAACCCCTGGGAAGGTAAGAAACAAGAAACCAAAAAAAATCCCCATCTACCCTAAAATACAAGAAAAAAAAGGGGTCAAGAAAAGAAATTGAACATATTACTAAAACATTTTCTCTCAGAATGAATAGGAAAAGAATGTTTAGATAAATATTCAAAATCATGTTACTTCTGCTACACTTCATTTTTAAAATGCTCTCTGTGACTCCCTAAGTTCCTTTGACAGAAATGCTTATTTCAACACTTACTGTATCAGACAAGAGAAATCCCTGAATATGGTGAGCCTTCCTCCTTTATGACAAATTTAGTAGTGGACCTTAATACTGTGCCATTATTAAAAACATTGTGATTGTGCATTAAAAGGTCATGCTTATTTTCTAAGCTTTCCCTGCAGAAAACATGCATTTGTACTATATCTGCACTGTACCTTGAGGGCTGCATTCACTACAATTTTCTGAGCTGTGGGGCTATAATCTTCCTTTTTGTTTACTTGTCAACAATATTAATGCTTTCTATTTTCAGCACTTTACTCTTTTCCCAGTCTGAAGATATGTCATGAGGCAAAAAAGCACACTTAGTACTTGAATCTGTAATGCAACTTCATATTTAGGCCTATTTGTCATTATTCAGAGGTTAAGAATTTGTACTTATTTCATGAGCATACAATCAGGATATGCTAACTATATTATACGTGGTATGTTTCTTACATTTAAATAGAAAATAAAATTTTCTATCAAGAAGTGAATGAGCAGTAAAAATATTTTCTAACCATTAGACTCTTTACACATGATTTTTCCAAGCTTTAAAGGACCCCCAAGTTTGGAACTGCTAAACCAGGTAATCACAAAAATGTTGAAAGATAACTCTGATGAAGAATTCTATTCTTCTAGGGTGCAAAGAATTCTATTGTAGGGTGCAAAGAATACTGAAGCCCATTAGTATGATTGGTGGTTGTATTGCTCTCTCTATATGCCTGAAAATATTTCATGTGAGCTGAGTTAAAAGTTACCATTAATCACTGTCAGCAACAGAAGCCAATTCCCATAACAGACTATTAATTTATGCTGTACTCCACTTTGATCATGAATGTGGCATCTCATGACATTAGTCAGAAAAAAAGTACTAATTTAAGATCCAAGATTTTTGCTGCACTCCTTTGCAACATCATTATTTCACTATTGGCAATATAATTCATAACTCAGAAATGCCAGCAGTCCTTCCCTTGGCAAGGTCCTCATCTTTCCTAGATCTTTATCAAATAGTATTAAACCAAGTTGAACTCTTGGCGACATCTTTTGGAACTCTTGGAAATTTTAGCACTTCCCAATCAAAGGGTCCAGATATCTGACACACCATAATGCTTCAGGGCTACTTCTTGAACTGTGATACCTCGCAGAACATGATACTGGCATTTGGTCACAATGTCCTTTTTTGATATTTAAGATTGACACTTGCTGCAATTACCCTTTCTGCAAGATTCTGCTCCAGAGATGTGCAGCCTCTCAAATTACTGACAGCCCTGCCACAAACCTGACTTTGTTCTCTTAAGCAACTACTCCCCATGGCATTTCATTAAAGGGACATTTTGACTGAAAGCAATCTTGCGAAATACCTTTCTAGTCATAAATTGGTTTGTCATTCCACTTCTGGCTGTCTTTGTTGAATGACATGCAGATTTGGAGGTAATCCAATTAACAAGTGGAGCAATTAATATCACAAACTATCTTCATGCTAACTTTGAGATAAAGGGTTAAGCATTTTCCAGTGACATGAGGCCTAAACAACATATTAACAATTCTTACATTTATGCAGCCTCCTCCACCACAACTCTCTCAGCATCATCAAAAACTGAGTTGTTGCCAGTCATTGTTTCTCATGGAATCTCCCGGGGAACTCAACAGGATTTTGCATCTATACTCAGCTCAAAATTTATCTGTATGGAAGACAGAGATACTACCTCATCTGCCTTGAAATGAAGCATTGGTTTAACAAGTTACAGAAACAAGGAAGGACCAGCTTAAGAAAACAGACCTTAATTTTTCTCTTATTTTTTTCTGTTAGTGATCAGTTCTGAAATACCAGTTACACAAACTTCTAGCACTTTTTGAAATATTACACTTAATCTCTTAAGATTATAGGATACTATGCAGACATCTTGCCTGAGTTCATTATCAGTCCAGTGTGTTTAATAGAAGAATTCCTCTATATTCTGAAAGAATGGTCCAAATAACAAAGCAAGTTCCTCCCACTGACTTTTCTGGAAGCCAAAGTCAAGTAAAATATTAGTTGTGATAATTTTACAAAAGAAAGATTTTTGATTATTGAAATGACTTCCCAGGGCAATTCTGTGCTTTCCTTGCTATGATAAGCATCAGGGGAGGAAAAAAAGTCAGCTCCTTACAGAAGAGAAACTGTGTCATACCCACCTTTTAAAAGTGAGTTTTCCAGGATCAAAGCTGAACACAGCAAAAGCTTTAGAAAAACTGTGCTGTTTTACATCAGGGCTGAATTTAGCTCCAGATCTTTGGCTAAGACTTTAAAAGGTAGCAAAAGAGAATGAAAAACAAGGACAACACAAGGTCACTATGATGGAATGAAAATAACTGATGAAACCTTGCTTTTTATTTTTCCTTCAAATGTTCAAAAATTGTTATTTAGTTAGTTAAAATGTTAATTTTACCTATATGGTGAGAAACAAGGAGTATAAGAGAGTAATAAAATATAAGAAGGCTCAACAGAACTGTGTGTTTGAGCAGAGACTGAAGGACAAACTCTCAAGAAAATCAGCTAAACAAAAAGGAATCATTAAACCAGTTGACTGCCTTAACTGTGGCTTCACTCACTTTTACCCTAGATAATCACTTCTAGATGTGTTATTTTTCATTTGTCCAAGCTGGCATTCAGTGTGTTTGGATGGTTAATTCATTGGCAAATATATTAAAGATACTTTGGGGGACTGCTTATTTCTATCACAAATTCCAACCTTTATAGTATCAACAGCACACAAAACAAATTACTACATCCCAGGATATGGACTTACACTTGACCACTTGATGCCAGTTGACACACTTGTTAAAGTACTCAGTAGATCTCCAATGACCTATTGTACGTCCTGAAAGGCATTCCTGCTGACAATCAGTCTGCATTTCATCCCACTGCCAAAAGGGATGGGCAAAGTAAGGTTTATTTACCAGGGAGATGTTCTCTCACTTTCACATGTTCCTAGAACAAATAGCATATCTGTACTTCTTAACATTAAATATTTGGATTTGACTATTTCCTTTCATTCCAACTGAATTTCCATTCAGGCCTGGAAATGCCAAACCCCAGCTTGGTCTCATGAACAGCTGTGAGTGGGATCAGAAGTGACTCTGCTTGAAACCTCACAAAGGCAGAAAAACACTTTTCTGAGATTTGCAGTTCGGTAGTTTCATACTAACAAAACTTGAAAAAGTACCCACGAGCATAAGTGCCAACCCATCTGAGAAAAGCACCACAATTCCCTACTAAAACCCAAATGAAATAAGACACTAATTAAATGTCCTGTTAGTAGAGCTAAAGGGAAGCCTCAGACTAATTATGAAAATTTCTCCTGTCTCCACTAAATTTCAAGCTTCCTTATAAACTTTTCAACACTTACAAGAATATTATGAAGAACAAAGAGAGAGAAGAATTGTTGTTCTTGGGTTACTTGGACATAAATACTAGTCAAGATTATGTTGACTTATCCAGACTATTTTCACAGATCCCTGCTAATGCAATATCCCTCACTTTGAAATCTACTTGCAGTCAAAGATTAATACTCACCTTAAACCTTCCAGAGGTCCTCAATCTTTTTCTAGTCATCCTCTTCCTTGTTTTGGAAAATGAGGTCTAAAAGGCATAGTACTACTCTTCAGCTCTGATTATATAAACTGCAAAAGTGCTTGAAAGCTGTTTCCAAGACTCTTGTGGGGTTTTCATAGCTGTAGTGCCTTCATCACTGCAAAGCACTGTAAGACTCCTGTAAAACAGCAAGTGAGGGTGGAACCTGTAGAGGCATTTATGTGTCTGACTGCATCACAACTTTTCTCTGTATTTCTTTGTGTAATTTTTTCTGCTAAGTATGTTCTAGGTTTAACTGCATACAGCTGCTTGCCCATTGGGCTGGCCTCATGGCTGTGCATTTCAATGGGTTATGCGTCCAGAAAAAGTAAAAATCTAAATATAGAGGAGTCCCACCCTGGAGAAACAGTAAAGAAAGCAGACAAATACACCCTGAGTTGCAGAACACTTGGCACCAATATATGTAAAAGAAAAATGAACTCCAGTTCACTTGCAGACAAATCCTACTGCCTTGGCACAGTTAGTCTGACAGCTAGAGCAGTACTACGACAGAGCATAAATCAGATCTTAATCATTTCATCCCTTTTTTCGGAGGAGCACAGCTGGTAGGATCAGAGCACACCAACCGGGACATGCCATTTGATCACTTCTATTTCCTAAGGCTTGAGGTTTAAAGGGAACCTTAGACCATTGGCTATATCTGAATGAGTAAATCCTTTAACATAGGCCAAGCGAGGAAGAACAGCCCCCCTCCACACTACTGACTGCCCTGCCCTCTGAAACAGGAGGCCCATGGCCAAAGTGCTTGCTGGTAACAACTCCTGTGCCACCTCCAGACCTTGTGGATGAATCATGAGCCAAAGGCATTTTAACACAGTAGAGAAGGTCATGTACCAGTTCTCAAACAACAGCATGGGAATAGCCTCCAAGAATCTCTTCCCAATTATCATGTGCCATTATATTTCATCCAGAACTGGATATATGAACCAGAAACAAAATATAAATACCTAATTTTAAAAATTTAGCAATTTAAAAAATCTAACCAATCTAACCATTTCTCTTTTCACTTTGCTGGTTGAGGTCTTTAAGATAGTTATAGCATAGCATTTTATTCAACCTTAAATACCATGGATTCCTTACTCAGTGTTCAGTATCTGTTAGGATGCAGAACCCTGTATGTACCAACTTATCATGAGCCCAAACAATATTCTGCACCTAGAGCACAAAAATCCACTTCTATTCACAATATGCCAGTTTTAAAAATATATTCCCCTTTCGACCACAGTGCATTGGAGCACATATTTAATTGTTCTCACTCTCTGACCACTGTGTAGGATTCACAGCTAGGAGGGAATAGAAGAGTTTAATGATGAGAAACACCAGAAATTATACCTAATACTTTTTGCTCTGTCTTCAGAAAGAAACAAACCAACACCAACACCATTATTTTGCCCAGGAGGGATAACTGATGTATCAGCTTGTTTTTACCGCTGTAATCCTGAGCAGTGACAGAACATTAACAACCTTCCTGACTTCCAAAACTCTGTCAATATTCCCATATATAAGCCCATCCTATTTTGGGGGTCTCCTTTATGCTGAACAAAGACAAAAATACCACTGCTTTTGTGTGTACCACACAACAGATGTTTTTCCTCATCTCTGTCCAGTAACAACTATGCCACAGTGTTGCTCTTCATAAAAAAAATACATTTTTAACTTTTATCGTCCTTTCACATGGCTTTATCCTGGATGCTTTAGTGGCTGTTATCAACTTTGTACACTTCATAACTTCTGAACTATATCAATTGTTGTTAGTGTCCCTTTTCCTATTCATTATAAATTGCTTTTTTATTTCTAATCTCTGCCTTCACTTCAACGCTGAGATAGAAAAGGCTTTTAAGCTTTTTTTCTTGGTTGTAGACTCATGGATTTTTGGACTATCTAGTGTACCTGTACTTTATAAGAACCTTCAATTTTCAGCCACACTTCTCATGCTCTTATGTCTTTGTGGAAATTATATCACATTCTTCCCCTTTTTGCTGTATATAAAGTTTGCTACAGGTTTTAACAGTTTTCCTTACAGAATCATTTGTTATGGATAAATAGCTTCAGGCTTAGAGTCAGGCTTTCATCTTGCTCTACAGATGTTATTTTTATACTCTCAGAATAACCTGACTGGTACCACTAGTTCCTGTCACCCACCTCCAGTGCTAGCAGGGTCACCAGTCCAATGTCTCATCACCCTCTACCAGCAGAACTGATTTACTGCCAAGCTGTCACAAAATCTTGCTGAAAAAAACCCACCCTAAGATCAGGGTAACATAAGTGCATGTCTGTAAGCACATGTACATGTGGCTACATTCTTTTAATATCCCACCTTTAAAATAAAATGAGCCATGCTAAGGTCAAACTTGAACCACTGATAAAGAGCAGACTCTTTCTGCACCGCTGGAATTTATGAGACACCATAGAATCATAGAATGGTCTGGGCTGGAAGGGACATGGAATCATCACATTGTCATAGAATGGCTGGGGAGGTAGGGGCCTTAAGGACTATCTGCTTCTAACCTCCTGTCATGGACAGGGAATACCCAGCAACATAATCTCCAAATTCAAGTTCGAGAAAAGTCCAAAAGAAAATTGAGTTCTCTGGAGCTCGGCATGCATTATGTTTCCAAACATCTCTCTCTGCAAGAAAACATATTCTGCTTGAGAGCATCTGTGAGCAGCAGTGTTGATGGAGAGCACCCTGAAATCCAGATCTGAGACCTTCAATTTTAAAGTCACTTAGAGGAAAATGGACAATTATTGAGTTTATGAGGCCCTTGAAAAAAGTTCAGAAAGTGTGAAGTTATACTTGAAAATTGTTTGCAAACAAAAAAAAAAGGTGCCTTAAATTGCCTCTTCAATTCACAGAAATAATAGGCTTCAGCAGAGTTAAGATGCTACAAGTTTCCAAAGTGTCACTGAAAAAACATAATGGAAAATGCTCAAAATGTTGGTACATCCTTGTAGCTCAGAGTGTGGTATATGACTATTGTCACTTCTATGCACTAATTACAGAGAATGGAAAAGGGCAACAATAAATAAAAAACAGATGTGGAAATGTCATCCAGTTAATTCAACTCTGTAGCCTTCTAATTCACAGGAAACATTTTATTTCTGGGTCACAATGGTTAGTGCTACAGCACATTTTATATGCTGGGAGTTTTTACAGCAGAGGGAGTTCTTACATTACATCTTTTCCTGACATTTTCTGGCACAGATTTTCTTTCCCCTATAGAAGATGTGTAGCATACACACAGAAGCCTAGAAAAGCAGGATAACTTTTTTGAATTTTCAACTCAGAAAGTGCCAGGTTTGCAGGTGCATGTTCATGACTTGTGTTGCTCTGACATCCATGATGAGCACACAGTGAGGGAGAGGAGCAACAGAATCACATCACATCTATTTAGCACAGAATCACATCACTGAAATCTGCTTAGGATTCATAAGGGGAAAAACAAAAGTGCTCAGTAGCCAAGTACCCTCATCTTCTGATCTTTGGCCTTAACCTAAGTAACTTCATATTATCTTGCTTTGGATGGCATTAGCTCACAGCTTTGCAAATTGAAGACATGTAAAATTACCAAACAGCCCATATTTTGTGTACAGCATACCCAAACCTTTCAACATTGCTCAAATCTCACAGCTGATTACCAGGACTAAAAGCTGTTGTGGCACTGGGTGGGACAGTCCATGCACAACCATCCCTTCACCACATTAACACAGAACATCAACCACTGCTGCTCTGCCAGTAAATCTGCCTTGTTTTAATCCCAATTTCCTGGACTATCTACCAAAAAGGAACAGGAGACATGAGTTGTCCAACCCACATTTCATCCCACATAGTGCTATTCTTCTCTCTGATGGACAATGTGCCAAGCCTCTGATGGGAAAGGTGAGGGAAGTTCCAACCTTCCCCCTGCACCTGCACAGACTCCTGTACACCTTTCCCTGCTCTAAGGCTGATGGTCATGACTTTTTGGACCATTTGCTTTTATGTGTTGCTCTGTCAACCTGCTAAAGGCTTCCCAAGAGAGTGAGAGATAGAAAAGGCAAGTAGGGATTTACAAAAGTCAGGAACTCAGCCTAAAACAGGCTCTCACAGGTCAAGTAAAAGACTGTAGTTAGGTTTGGCAACTTCATCCCTGATGAATCTGACACACCTGTTTAAAAAAAAAAAAAAAAGAAAAAGAAAAAATAAAAAAGACAGATTTAAGTTCAGGATTTCTTTTTTTTCCTGCCCAATAAAGTCATTGATATCATAGATATATTTTTAACACGGTAAAAGATGTGTTGAAATGCAGACATTGAGATCCTTTCAGTTCAGAAGATACAACCAGTTGCCTGCAGATAATTAACACAATATTAGCCTTTTCAATTTAGCAAAAGTAGAAGAGTGATAAAATACCTCTTCAGTGTCAGAAACTCTGGTTTACATATGTGTACAAGGAAAAGTGAATAAAAATGCAGCTAAAACAACATCATTATTCTCACTGTAATATTTGACAACAGTAATTTTAGAGCACTGTTCCAGAATCTGAGAATTCACAGGCCATTTACAATCATTAAGGAGTGAAGAGTAATAAGACATCTGCTGGAGTGAAGCAGTGGGAAAGGATATGTACCTGTCCAGGACAGACAACATCTCTATGGAAGCAACAAAAGGAGATACCTCTTCAACCAAATTTACATACTCTTGTGTTCTAACCAGCATGACCCACCTTCCTTTCAAAAATGAACTGATGGGATGTCCTGGAGAGAAAGGGCTTTACTACACTGTGTTCAGCAAATACTAAATTTTCTCAGCCTGTGTCTAGAGAATTGGAAAACAAAACTTATTTGGGGAGTTTTGTAGGGTATTTTTAATTTCATATCTTCCTTAGGAATAAATAAACACGTGATAGAAATTGAGACGCTGAGTTTAAAATACTCCAGGCCAGAAGTCCTGTTAAGAACAATGAACAAGAGAAAAATTTTGAGACTATTTTGAGCCCCCTAGGTTCCCTATTTTATTTCTCCCAAACATTCTTTTTCTTCTGTCTTCAAGCTTTATAAATTCTGGCCTTGGATCAAGCACAGCAGAATTGCAGATCCACTACCTTATGATCTCATAAAAAAATCAACCCCCAAGACCCCTCCAAAATGACTTGCTCACGTTCCAAATTCCCTTTTCGATGGCAAAAGTAGATTATATTTAGCCTAGGTTCCATTAAAAATTGCCTGTCTTTAAACAAGGTGCTGGTTTTTATCCTTTCTGTCTTCAGTTATATAAGACTTCACTGCTGTCTTCACTATGATAACACTCCAACAGTCTAAAAAATACATTTCAGGTGTTCAACATGAAGGAGGTTGTGTGAGTTTAACCTTCCTTGGGATCCTTGTGAGCTTTTTGTATTTAATACTTGTTTTATCTGAAGCCTGTGGAGGTTCTAAAATATTAGAAGACACACTTTCTGAGAACTACCTTTCTAGTAGCCTGAAGATATAGCCTTGATGTTGGGCAACAAAGTTATTCTCTGTAATCCCCTTGATGTTGTAAATGAAAAAGAGGATGGAGCTAACATCATCTGAACTTTGGGCAAACCATTTGCTCAAAAGCACCATCAAAGAACCAAGCCCTGCCAAAAAGAGGGGGGAAAAAAAAAACTTAAAAAAAAATTCCCAAAGCATACACAAAATGAAATTGGTGCAAATTAACTTCATTGTATTTGGAGACCCATACAAAACAAAACCCACCACAGTCTATAAAGGAAAGTCAGAGAAGACAAGGATTGAAGTTGTAGCTTCACAGTAGCTATCTTTTAACAGCTTTCCTTTTTCCAACACTTTAACCTAAAAAAAACTTCCCATTGTTATGCCCCTATTCAACCTCCATTCGAAGTCATTCACTATGCATTAATTACCACTTTCTTCAATGCACCGGGAAGCTCCCAAACATGCTCCTGTTTTCAAAGAGGCACACTTCCATGGCTCAGCTTTTTATATGCAGAGCCTGCTGAATTTTTTTCCTCTGCAGACTTTGAGATTTCCCCTAAATTTTGCATACTGTAACTGTTCAGAAAGGGAGGGGTGAAAAGACAAAAGGCAGATTTCATGCTTCCAGAACAGTTGTTTGCATCTCTTTCATTTTTCTTTCCAGCTGTGAGAGGCAGCAGAAGGTTCTTTAGCAGGTGTCCTGCCTGCCCTATGGTAATTTTTAACTTTCCTTTACTTACTTTTATGTCTGTTGCATTTGTAGAGGTATTTTCTCTCCTCCTGCTTTATTGCTGTTTTTACTTTCTTTTTTTTTTTTTCCTTAAAAAAAATCTGAATTTCCCCTATTATGTCATTCTGTTCAGCTCTGAACTCAGATTATAAAAGTAAGGGATAAATGTTCAGAAGTCTCAATATATAAATTAAATCTCAGCTGTTTCCTATTCATTCCACAGACTTTCAATGCTGCTAAACCACACAAGTGCCGCACAGACACAACTGACAACATGACAGACAAAACCATCTCTGATATCAAACCCCAGCATCCACACTTTAACATTAAATCATACAACCTCTCTCCTGATAGTCTGTCCCTGTCTCTGCATAGCAGTTGTTGTGAGGACTCCCCTGTGCTGAATGTGTGAATGAAATTAAACATTCACATAAGGTTTTGCAAGGTTTCACAAAAAAACAGTTATTATTTAAATGATCAAAAGTATATTTTTTCTTCAAAGCAAAAAAAGTATTTTCCAGGGACAAGCTGGTTTTATTCCCTTTAGTGATTTTAGTTTTATTTGCAGAACCTCTTACTTTATGACAACAAAAGTAAGATAAAGGAAATGGGAGACAATTAAATGAATCACAGAGAGCTATGAATCTTTTTCAGAAATTCAAACACCTCCATGAGAGGGAGTTGTTTTTGGATTTGAAAAAGGAAGCTCATTGCAAAGCACAGGCCTAAGTGTTTTTAGTACAATATCCTCCATTCTTAGTGTGCAAACATGCAATGATCATCAACACTCAAAATGCATTTTGTTAAAAACTCTGCAGATTTTTTTGCAGCCTGATTCTGCACATTTTATTCTGCAAGCCAAACAACAACAGAAGATTTGAAGCTAAAAAAGAAGGACTGCTACTGATGTAGTCAAGGCTAAAAGGTCACTGTCATCTCCACAGCGTTATGGTCATGGTAGTTTGAATAATCACATCACAGTGCAAAAGCTCCTGTCCTCATCCTGTACAAAAGGTCTTGTCCACTGAAAGTCACACAGGTGATTCTTAAAAAATTCTGATGCATTTTAATAATTCTCAGCATTGCTGCTACCAGCCATTAAGTACTGTAAGAACAACATAACTTCTATTTAAATGATTGCAAGGTAATACCAAGAATGATCTTATTTTACTATTTTTTTTATTCAATATAAAAATATAGTATCTTTGCAACAAAAATATTTTCTTTTAAAGGGCAAGATTTTAAAGGGTACCTTCCTCCCATTTAAGGGCTAAAATCAAAGAAAAATAAAAATTAAAAAATGGAGGAAGTTAAAAGGTCAACCTTTTTAACTGCTTAGCTCTGGGATTATTAATTTAAAAATCACACCAAGTTTCTAGTTTATTTTTATGACATTTTACAATGGCAACCTGCTTCTTAAAGAAATATTTCCTACTTTTTCCCTGCAGTGAAAGTAGCATCCAAGAAAGAATAAATCAGGAAGCAAGTGGCAAGAGAGGTCTCATAAGAGAAAAGCTGTCTTTCTCCTGAAGAGGAAGGGGGAAAAAAAGGGGAAAGAAAAAAAAAAAAGAAGAAAAAATCGGAAAGTTCTAGTTCAATCAACATAGTTCAAGTGTAAAGAATCATTCATAGAAGAAAATATATCTGCATGGAAATACAACCATTTTTAATTACTGACTTTTAATGGCATCCTGATAGAAATATGGGGAAAAATATTTATTTGTTGCCTCACTGATTATTTTTATAATTGTTGAATAGACACGTTTGAAATGTTTGGTTTTTTTTCATTTTCATAAATAGTTTAAGTGCATACTGAAATTTAAATCCCAGCCCTTGTACAGACAAGTACTGGAGAATGCCTTATCCTTCTCCACTTTTTTAAGTATTCCCAAAAGTTTTCACATTAATTTGTTTCCCTTGTTCCAGATGTGTGTTCACCTCAAGTAAGGGGTATAGATTTAGAATGAGTAAAGCTGAGATGACACAAGTGCCCGTGTGCTCATGGCCCTCCTGCAGGATCAGAGCACTGCCTGCACCCCCACCCGTTCTGTACATGAATCCAGGGACATCCCTTCTGACTGTGAGCACCTGCGAAAGATGCAGGGCTAAGCCCTTAAAGACAGTTAAATGTACTGGTCACACCTTGCAAAATCACAATCTAGCTCTGTATCTGCATCTATCAGACTATATAAATGACATTTTATGGTGAGCCCAACAGATTCAAAATTGCAACAAGGACAGGCTCTCTGTTTCACAATTAGAGAGTGCTGAACATAAAAGCTTTCTGATTCACAACCCAGGATTTCTGGGTGCTACAGGAACATAATTTGTATTTCATAATTCTAGGATGTCTTTCTTGTCTGAGGAAATCCCTCAGTTGCTGATTGACACACAGTGAGACACCGTACCAGGACAGGATCCACTATATGATCTAACTTCTCATATCTGGTCTCTCAGCATTATGAATTGACAGATAATTTGTACTGACTTAGAAGGATCTTTGGTTTTACATGGTGTGGTTATTCTGACACACCCATGACCTGACTTTGCTGTTCACTGAGTGTATCTTACAATATTTAATTGCGTGGGATTGCCACAGTTATTGGGCCAACAAGAACCACTGAGCATAAGAGAGAAGAAACACATGCATGGGAGTTTTGTATCATTTGTTGTTACATAGTGCCATAACATCTCAACCCCAAATAAAAATTTGCTTACAAGAAACACTGTCTAAGCTTCTGACTATCAATTTTATCACAGTTTCTGAATGGCTGAGATTCTTCTACTGCCATGACTAGTGAACAACAACAATTTCAACCTCCATTTTAGAATGGGGTCAAGTTTTCCAGGAAAAACTTGAAAACCCACTTGAGCCCACAGAATAGAATCCAAGTAGAGAAAAAAGGCCATAAACTATAAAGTAGATACTACCTTAAGCCATCAGAGAGATGCAGAATCCCACTGAAGGATATTTTAGCACTTGGAGTTGGCAGCCCTGTAGGCAGCTATGACACACAGACAGGAGGGGGAACTGAGGTGATTTCTGGTTGTGGGGTAAACACACACAGCAGACCATAACTGTCCCTAAGCCACATGCTGAAAGAAATATCTTGATTTCCTACAGTCCCAGCGCTCCTGCACAGGGCCAGGATGACCCTGATGGGTTTCTCCCAGCTCAGCATATTCTGTGATTCCAAGGGTAAAGCTGGGTGCACACACTGAAAGGGTCAGCACTGAATGTTTAAAGGGATAGCAAAGAACAGGATAACTCAAAGGTCAATCGTGCAAGTTACAGGAAACCTAAATGCCTCTTTCCCACTCTCATTTTAACTGCTGAGTTTTTCTGACAGTTTGTAGTAGATCCTGAAGCGTTTTTCAAGTCAAGAAAACATGTAAGGAGAAACAACTTATTCTCTTTGATTTCTTAACCAAACAAAACAAGAATGGATTCCAATTAGAAAGACAAAGCATGCATTCAAAAAATAAGTGTGGGGAAGCCCTTCTTATGAGAAACAAGACAATATGTACAGACAAAAGGTCTTCTGGCAGCCTTTTGCTATTATTTTCCACTAATGTACACTTCCACAAATTATAGAGGGCCGCGGAATACACTCCAGGCTGCATGGACCAAATGCCTTTCATGACATGAGGTATCAAAGGGCCTATTAAAACTGAACACTTAACTAATTTGAAAAACAGATCTATATTTATGCTCTGGTAAGGAAGGTAAAACAGTTTCTGCTATTTTCATTACACTTTTGAATTTAAAGAGAGGGATAATTAACAAATGTCATGAATCTGTTTGTGCATTTGGTTACAAATAAATTTAAAATAATAAAGCAAGTAGATGAGAAATCTGGTACCTTATGTAGAGCCAGAACAACAGCCTGTATTACAGCCACTCTGGAGGACTGTATCTATCTACCCAAAAACAATGCTGGATTTTTTGGCTATTTGCTACCTCCCAACAAGAAACATTGTTGGGTAGTATTGAAAAGCCAAAATATCCAATAACTCAACTAGGACAGTGGCATTTTCTGAGGAATGAAAGTTGGATTATTTAGGTTCCAAGCCTTCAGTGTGCACAGAGAAGAAAAATCTATTTTAAAAACTGCCATGTAATTATCACTATTTATAACGACCCCTTCCTACTCCAGGTACACTGTGATCATTCCCTTTCTCTCCAATCCTTTTAAACCCGCTGTTTCTGGAGGACACAAGATCTGATTTTCTGCTGAAGTGAACTTCCAGGCTCTTGCCTGTGTTTTATGGACACAGGCCATCTTTGCAGAATTGAGAAAAGGTTCCTTTATAAATTATCAAGCAGAATTTTTGCACTGGAAGAACAAGAAAATCTTGAAGCTGCTTCTTCAGATGACAACATTTGCAATTTCCACCTGAACCATGGCAGTTGCTGATCACCTCTGTGAATGCCATGCACAAAAAGGAGTTGGCTTCTGACCCCTGGGCCTCCCATGCAGCACTTAAACTAACAGCATTATAATTGGCAATTCTTAGGGGGAGTGTTTGTTTGCTACTTCCCCTCTGAATTGCTGTATTTGCTTTGCTGAAACTTTTTTTAATGCTGTTGTACTGCATGCAGATGGTAATGTAGGCATTTACACACAGTGACAAGATTCAGATATCCATTACTTGCTAATGATCATGTCAAATATTAAAAGCACTACTGCACACCATTTTAATACATTTATTTACACGTACAAAATAAAAAGCCAAAGACTAAAAAAACAAATATAGATCATAAAGAGAAAAACTCAAGTAAATTTGTTCACTGTGGTGTTGTAGATATTTCAAAAGACTAGAAGCTAAGAGACTTGAGGATAGAGCTCTGCTGCTGAACTTTTTATTCATGTTTCATTTAAGCCCACCAGCACTGACCTGAACTAAAAGTACCAAAGCTGCAGGGAAGGTAATTTTCTAGGCTAGGAATTGTAAATCCTTACTTCCACTGAATCAGCCCCTTCAGCCTCTCAAACTGGAAAGCCTTTGGGGCAGGCCCTCTTGAACTACCATTTTAGTGTCCAGCACAAAATACTCTGATATTTCTTTATCCCTCTTGGTCCTCCAGTATATTTAAATATACTGTTTTCAGTGTTTATATTGAAGAAAAAAAAAAAAAAAAAAAAAAAAAAAAAAAAAAAAAAAAACAAAACAACCTTGAGAGGAATACCTTACCTGTCAGGGTATTATCACTTCTTTCCAGCCTAACTACTTCTGTGGCAGTATCTACATTAGTATTTCAGCTCAAGAGTGTGTTTAGGAAGCAAAACTCCTGATGTCCTCATCTGCTGTGCTTTAGTTCCCAACACACTGACCTTAGTGCACACAAACTCTATTTCACATGAGACTGAAGTAGAAGAGGTGGTCCACAATTATTCTCAATTCAATTTTTAATTATTTATGAGGATTTATCACACTGTTCATGAACATTCAGATAAATACGGCCAGGCTAGAGGGAGTTTTGGACAAAGTCTATCCCAAAATACACAATGTGGATGTCAGGTCCCCAGCTCCAAACACCCTCATATTGCTGTTGTAGACACGACTTATAGCACCTGAATTTCACTGTCCCAAAAGCACCACACAGGCACTTGAGAATCCCCTTAGAACAAATGAGCTCCAATTGCCCCTCAGCATAAGAGGTAGGAAAGAAGGGAAATGTGCTGAAAACTTGCTCATTGTTATGAAGGAAACCAAGAACTTTTACCTTATTTTTAATCTTTATAAATTCTCACTTTACAATCACACCTACAAGATTTTTTAAAGCAATTAACTTGAATAGGAAAATTGCAAATAAACCACAACAATTAAACTGGGGTAGATGGGAGTTTGAATGCCCTGTCTGTATCTTTAATCCACCTTTTCATCTTGTACTACCTACCTCCAGTACTACGGTGTCCACAGGGTCTCAACTTGTTTCTGTATTTAGCATACATCTCTTTTTATGTGAAAAAGGACAGTGCACTATTCTCCCACTTTTGGGGTTTGTTTTGGTTTTTTGTTTGGTTTTTTAACAGAAAAGAAACAGACAAAAAGACAATTTCACGTGACCAAAGTTCATACAACATTTGGTGACAAAGCAGAAATTCAGTCCAAATATCTGTAATTAACAACCATAGTATTCTATGTAACTTGTAGTTTTCAGGCTTAATTTCTGCCAGAGGCCTTAGGCATTTAACTGTCAAATTGTTTACACACCAAATGCATTGATTTTTAAATATCTGCTTTCTGCCTGTACTGAAGCTATTACATTTTTTTAATGCTTTATTATTTGAGATATCTGTACAACACACAAAATGTTCTATAAATCTCAGTGCTCTTTTGGACAGCAAAAAATCCCTCAGCACCAATATCAACATAAATTTTTTATTGTGGTCAATTACAGGAGTATGGAGAGAATTGAGAGTAAATGCTCATCTAGTGTTAATTGCAACTGATTAAGGAGTAGTCAGCACCAACAAACGCTGAGTCTGACTGTGCTAATTGTGTGATTATTTTCACCTGTAACCCATTATAACTCTTCCCATCATTAAAGAGGAAAATTCCCTGAATAAATGAGATTGATTTCCATGCTCAGAGTTAGAAGAGACAGTAAGGTGAACACTACATGCCATAAGCTTAACCAAATACTAAAAAGGCTTTTAGAGCATTATGGGAAAAGGCACCATGAAGTATTGATCACAGAGAATGGCAATACAGATTGATTCATGTGATGTGGAGCAACTGTCCTCTGTCAAAAGTCAGGACTACTTCACTCAGGGCTATTAACAGTGCTGTTCAAAAAGGCAAGTGAACCCTCCTGCCTTTGGAGCTGAAAGATTTAAAAATTGCTCTCAAATCCTGTGTCAAAAATAAACCAAACCCAAAAGTCTTATATGCTCTGGTTATACTTTGATAGAGTTGAAACTATTGCTCCCAGTTATTTATGTAGTCTGAAAGACAAAGTGGTACCTAAACCATCAGTTACACTAACCTGTTGAGAAAAGAGCCAGACAGACCAGTTCTTCCTTCAGCTGGTTTATTAACCAGATTTTATAGTTACAGCTGGGATAATCAATAGCAATATAGAGCGTGTATCATGCTACCTGAGTTTGTAAGACCAGTTTTGAGAAGAATCAAATCTCTTGAAGGCCAAAAGATACCAGGTTGTGGGATAAAGACTGTGCGGCACCTACTGTGGAAATGATACATTTAATCCCCTGCTGAGCCAACAAATCTCTAGATTGCACATCTTCCCCAGATGGAAAATCCAAGCTTTCTCTTGGGAGTCCATGCCAACAGTTAACTGTCCATGCTACTAAAAAGCACAAACCTTATTCCTGACATATGTGTCTGTCCCACTACAACTTTTTTTCTGTTGACTCTTGTAACGTTCCCTACTAAATAGTCCAAATCTGAAATGTTCCCAGAACATTAACAATTACCTGGACTACAAAGAAAGGTCTGCTGCTTTTACCTGCCTGACACATTTTTTGTATGACCTGTACATTATAAAGTCTCAGAAGTTGTTGCACACCAAGTGAGGTTTGGCAGAGAACTTATTTAGAGCTAAGCTCTAAAATGCAGTTCTCCCTCCAAGAAGGTGACTACACATCCAATTGCATCTCAGTCTTCTTCCTAATAAGCTAAACAGATGTATCCTGAGACCAGGGAATTTTTGGTAGCATTTTTTTCCTGTCTTTCCAAAAGTGTTTTATCACTTTGTTCATAACTGATTGATTAGGGGGAAACTGCATGCCCTCTTTTACTTCCAGTGTTTTTTCGTTGGTTTTTTTTTAATCTTTGTATCTATTCTGTTTACATCTGTTTGTTGAAACCTCTGTATATTTCTGTATTGAAAAGATTAATTTACTCAGCTTTCCAGTATCACTAAAAGTACATGTCTTTGTGGATAAAGAGAAAACTCCTGTATCCCCTGCCATCAACCTCAGCTTCTTAGAAGACTTTTTTGTACAAATGTGACTGCAATCCATGAATATGCATTCAAATAAAACATGTTTAAATACGTTTTCTGTGCTCATTTTTGTTGACTCTCATTTAAAGTAAAAGAAAACTCTTGAGCATTTTCTAGTTGCCCTTGGTAGATTTCTTTTTTCTCTGCAGGTTGACATGAAGGTTTCTTAACAATGTAATCTGCTTTGTATTGCTTTCAAGACATGATGGCTGGGATTGTCTGTTCAGAAAACCAATTGGTTTACTGAAACAAAGGACTATAATTTCCACATTTTTCAGTATGGCAGTTTAACTCTTCCTTTGTCTGTTAAACTACATGAGTCCAATCGAATTAAATGAAAAAACTAGTCAGACTTGCAGTGACATAAAATATAGAACAAGTCACTTATGTCACCAGTGCTTAAATTCAGAGAAACTTTGCAGAAAAGATACCATGCTAACCACTCTTTAAACCATAAATTCTCCTTTGACCCCAAATTAGGTCATCAATTACCCATCAGTGCAATCCTTCCCCAGAATTAAACCTTCTGAGGATAAGATAGTGCTGTTTTCCTGTTTGTACCCCAGTATCACAATTGTTCACCTGCTGTTTCCAGTCTCCAATTGAGAACAGAAGGTGTGCCAGATTTGTGACAGTTATTTGTACAAAACATGGGTAGTTCAGTAATACTTCTGGGACTTGTCTGAAAATCACAACAAAAAGAAAATTGTGTCCTTGGAGTCTCAAAGACTCACCTCACTGGCATCTCAACAATTTTCCAAGGACTCAGATCTGTGCCTTGGTGTTTTTCCTGGAGGGCTATATTTTAATTCATGACAAAACCCAACAACTGCAAACAAAGCCCACCAAATTTCCAAGATGAACAAATCCTGATATCATCAGGTCTAACAAGCACAGAATGCTGCTCATACCATTGCTGACCAAGGCCATGCCCCCTTTGCAACAGCCCACACAAAGCCACTGAAGTATGCTCCAGGTACTTTTTGTTCATTTTAGAATTAGATATAAAGGTCAAAAATAGCAAAAAATTTCAACTTAAAAAAAAAAAAAAAAAAAAAAAAGTCTCATTAAAATTGCTTCCGGTTTTGGGTTTTTTTTACCCAGTCAGTTCCCCAGCTCTCCTACAAACAGTGCTTTTCAGCAAATCATTTTATCAGGTCTGTAATGTAACTCACCAGCAGCACTTCTTGCATCTGTGCAGTAGTCAAAGACCTTGGAGAATCACCAGGAACCACAGCTACCTAAAATCCCTTCTTTGCTGTCTCAGAGTACCCACACAACTTAGCCCAGCAGAATCCTGCTGCTTGTTTAGTTTGAGGAAGAAGCCTGGTAAAGCTGTTCCTTTTCCATCATAAACTAAACTTTGCCAAGGAGTGGAATATTTTAAATGCTCTGTTTCTAAATATGCAAAACTACCCATTACAATGTCTAGAAAGGACTAATATATGAATTTCCTGATTGCTCATGAGATATCATGTCTCTGAAATTCTAGTGCTGCAGGAAATGAGAGAAAGGACTAAGAATGTACAGGTCCAAACCCATATGTCCTCATGCTGAGCCTTGCCTCCCTGCCTCACTCTTCTCCCAGGTCAGCTTCCAGGGGAATTCTCTAAGAGCCTGTTAGGTAGAGATTATCCCAGGGGTGTGGGGCCAAGGTGACAGGCACAGATGGCTGTTCTCTTTGCAACTGCTTATTTCCTATCCAGGAGTTCCATTTTTACAAAAGTGGTCATGCATCTTGGGAAATATCAACAAATTATACCTACAAAAGGCTAGTGTACCATGTAGTATACCACTACCCTTGTTTCAAAGGGGTGAGAAGTACTCAAAATACGAGTTGGAGTCAGAGGCTTCAATGAAAATTTTTATTTAAATCTCCTCAGAAGTAGAAGCTAAAAAACACTGGCTATGAGGCAAATATTCCTGTTTAAGTGCACACACACACAACACGTTTATTTTCACATGGGCCACAAGTATGAAAGAAATACCCTCAGCTTTTCATAATTCCATCTGCTGAGAGATTCTAGTAAATCCATTTTATCACAGTCCTTTTATGCAATATGACAATTAACATTCTTTCACAGAAGGATGATCTGTTTTTCACAGATTTAGTTTTTCTGGGTTGATAGTACGTATAAAGTGATCTAAAAGAATGCAAATGTACTTAAAAGTTTAAATTTGTGCAAGACTGAAATGCTTCCATGAAATGGGGCCAAACTTTCAAATTTATTGCTTGGAACTGGGCTGGGATTTGTCATGAACAAAGTAGTGGTGTTTTCTAGTGAATTCTGGGTGGGTCAGTTCCCTGCCAAGGTTGCTACTCTGAATTCCTCTTGACACACAGGAATTCAGATCCATGGAGCTCTTCTCTTGCCAGCTGGGGTGACCCTGGACGACAAGAAAAAGATGCTGAACTGGGCCAGCATCAGCATGGTTTAATGGCCAAAGAAAATTTCAACTCATTCCTCTCCTGGTAAGGATTTCTGTACCTATCATTTCAGTCACAACTCCTCTAGGCGTGACTCTCTGCTGTGAACAATAATACCTACTTAAGTTGATTTGTTCATTAGTGTTTCACACTTTTATTTAGCTGAGATGAAAAGAGGAGGGACAAGTGGGTGGAAAAGAGAGTAAAATTAACTATTCCCCCTCCCCCAACACTTCTACTTATCTCCACCTGAGCAATGCCTGAGAGAGGCACAAATATACCACAGAGATATACACAATGCCTGGGAACCTTGAACAATGTCCCTTTCTGAGCCGTGACATCTCTGCACAAGCAGTCAAGCTCCACTTCTCCTGTTGGAATATGCTGATATTCCCCTCACTCAGTACTCAAAAGAAACAAGTCAATTATTTGTGTGAGCCCCACAGAATCACCTCCAGAACCCTCTCCAGGACCCTCAGGCCAACCCTTGGCACAGGAGTGTAATCGTACAGCACTGGAATCAATTACACTTTTGGAGAGGGGGGGTGTTAAAAATGACTTTGCAGGCCCAGCACAAATTGCCAGGGCTGTCCCTTGGCTCTCACACGGCTCGAATCCAGGAAGCGCCTCTCAGCTCAATTTTCAATTATGTTCTCATCACAATTTACAACAGACAGTGTGTAATTTATGGCAATTACCTCTTCTGACATCCCCCTTTAAAAATTTCAGATAAAGAGACAGACAAAACCTGAAAGTGAGCCAAGCTCACCTGGCCTGCCTGCTGTACTAAGTTGACATTATGGGGAGAAAAAGGTATTTCTGACAAGGCTGTGAAGGAGATACTTTACAGAGTCGTGAATGCGTGCTGACAACTAAATCAAGCAGAAGAGGAACATAATTGTTGTGGATGCATTCCTTTATTTGTTAATGCATATATACAATATCATAACAACTGAAAACTGTGTAAAGGGGTAATAGGGAACACAGTCTGTCATTCTGGGTAAAAGACCTGTGAAAAAATTACTATAAAGTCATCCAACTCATTCGGTTTATACTTCCTCCCTCAGCAAGATAAGCAGGTCATAACAGAAAGAGTAAAACCCCTAAAATGGGGTTTAGAATTTCTGGAAGGAAAGCTAAGTATTTTAAAGAATGGCAAGTAATCATTTGGCTTTCTGTGATCTAAAATATTTAAATATTTTTCAGATATTATGCAGGGATCTTCGCATTAACAAAGACTTATTGTGATACTTTTCATTTTCTAAGACCTGAAAGTAAAACTGAAAAACCCTGTGAAGCAAAAGTAATGTAGTTTCTGGAATGAAATCTAGAGCTCGTAACAAATATTTTGACAGTCCTACATCTTCATTCTACAAGAACACCTAAAAAAATTGGATCAATTTCAAAGCAATTTCAAAGCAATTTCATTATTGTTACAGATTTTTTCCTTTTTTTCAACAGCCTGAAAACTTCTTCTATTTTTATTTTCAGAATTAAACATTTTATCTGTTTTGTTTACTTTAAAACATCAAAGAAAAAAGGTTTAATTGAAAAATGTTTTCCTACAAAGCTCCTTCATCGGGAGTTTTAAACTAGGCAATTCACTGTCAAAATCCAAACTGAAATCTCAAAATCCCCCGTGAAAGAAGGACACTAGGAAAGGTCAGAACACCAGTTCTAACCCACTGAAACCTCTGGGAGTTGTGCCACCAACTTCAGGTGAGCGAAATTTATACATATACATGTCACAGAATTATGTAATGTGCTGAGTTGGAAATGACCCATTAGGATCATCGAGTCCAGCCCCTGGCCATGCACAACTTCAAGAGTCACAACATGTGCCTGAGAGTGTTTTTCAAACCCTTGCTGAAGCTTTTATTTATATATAATTTTAAATGTTCAAGATGACATCTATTTAAACTGAAAATTGCTTTATTCTGTAATATGCATCTATATTTGCAGGCAAAACCCTGAGCTACAGAATTTCTGACAGGACAGAAAAAGATGCTTCTCAGATAACCAAGACCCACAAGGACTATTATCTTTCCTAGTGAAAGCTGTCTCCTGGTATTTTCAGAGCTCATAAGTGAAAACATTTTTAAAGCATCTTTAGTAATTTACTGCTTGATTTTAACCACTACTTATTTTAGAGCACAATCTTTATTAAATGACAAAGCCTGGATCACATATCTGAAGCAAACTATGAAAGGAGGTGAGTGAGAAAGCACTTAGAGAAAATGCATCCTGCCCTGCAGAGCTGGTGTTTCGTAAGAGACAGTTCCCCACATATTCCCCACGTATTATATAGAGGGCATGAGGGAAAACAAACCAATGATGCACAAAGTTGTGGGCGTTTGTTTCAATATCAGGACAGCAGTCCAGCTGAGAATAGCATCTGGAACTCCTAGCTGAGTACCCCCTTTATTGGTGGAGAGTACAGAGAAAGAGTTACAGACTGTGTCATGTTAATTACAACAAAGCAGGTAGTTACTAGCAGAAAAGAAGGAAACTGGTGGGATTTTCCAAAGTGGGGAAACTCCAGCAGACAGATCACAAATGGAACAAAACAGCTTTAGCTCCAAGGTAACGCATTCCTAGTGGTATCACTTGAAAAGTATAATAAGGGCCTACGTGTTCCCATCTGCTCATGGGCTTAGGAGAAAGTCTATGTGGTTTACAGAAAACCTGCAGAATCCAGCATAATTTTACAGAAGGCACTTCTGTAAATTACGTCAGGGCTTTGAGAGAGATGAGGTTAAACCTGGGTGGTGACAACTGGTGGGCTAACAGGGACTTTTCTGAAGTTCTGCTGAAACCAAACAACTACTATCTCCCTTGTGAGTCAACACTGAAGAAAATCATCCACTTAATCCCTTCCATTAGGGCTTCAATATCGGCAAAGAACCTCATGAGATGTTGTGGATAAACAGATAGATTTGGCAACAGTGAATGAGAAGCACAGGTCAGGTTGCAAATAGGCAGACTTCATCACTTTGGAGTAAAAACACACCTTCACAGCTCCTATCTCCCAAAGAATTCCATCACAAATTTCCTGCTGTAGTGGAGATCTATTCCTGTTTTATGCCTCCTGGTAGCCAGACACGTGGCTGTCTCAGAACCCATGTTCAGGAAAGACCACAAATAGAGCAAAGGTGAGGAACTGCATACAAAAGCTTAGTAGCTTTCCTCCTGCCTAAGGAGTTCATAGTGAGGAATGTGATGGGTATATTGTCTTCATGAGAGATCTTGCAGCTGTAATTTCTCTGCCCAAGTCTGGGTAAGCTCTGAGTAGTGCACAACCAAATATTACTGAAGCCATGGTCCTCAGTCCATACTCAAACCAAACACTTTGAATCTCTTCTCTCCTTCTATCTACAAGGTTAGCAGGGACACTAACCAGGCTGACAGGGAAAACCTGAATCTTAAAATCTCAAGAATCTGAGTTCTCTATTAGCAATCTGAAGAATTAAACCCGCCTCTGCTAAAAGATGCAAAAAAGTGAACAGATCACAGGTACATTTCAACACTTGTCTTGGGATAACAGACAAGTAAAAGACCTCATGGATAAGAACAAACACAGCAGCAATTTCATATGAATTACATTCCCCTTGGAAAAGCCAGGAAAATCTGAGTCCACTACAACAGAAAGTAAGGGGGTACATGTCTGTAAACAAACTCCTTCCTTGAGTTTCAGGAATAAAAAAATCCAACTACATCTAGTTTTGGCTTACTGACAACAGCATCAGGGACTGTAATGTAGAATCAGGGTAGCCAAAAACACAAGCAGGCCACTCTCATGTGTCCTTTGAATCAAGTGACTCTTTCTAGAAAAGGACTATTCCATGTAACAGCCATTCTGTTTAGGCTGAAAGAGCTTCAGGAGCAGTGTTAGTTGGGTGCTCCTATAATGATCCAGCACAAAAAGATCCAGAGATCTGGACTGGAGCCTTGGGGTATGACAGCAACATAAATAATAAATGACAACATATTTTGGATATAGACATGTGGAACACCATCCACAGATCAGCAAAGTCAATGGAAAAATCCCCATTGCCTTGGGCAATTTATGGGAACCAGACTTAAGCATCAGCCCTTGAGTTGCACCTCACCACTTGTTATTTACTACATAACACATTTTCCATGTCTTCTCACCATAAAATATTAAGAGGCTACCCTCGGTGCACCTCAGGTTTGCAAAATCAGCAACAGTAAGACTTTTGTTTCCTTTTTAAAATATCAATTACAATAATATTAAATCCACTATTACTATTTCAGTGCTAATATAAGATCATAGCACATGTGAACAACGAAAGTTATAAGCGTAATTAATATGAAACAGAAGTCTCTTTTCCAAGATGGCCAGGAAGGACTTCATAGTGATTAATAGAGGTGACTGGATAAAAAAATTGTAAGTCATCAACAATACCTTGAAGCATCAACAGCTCCCAAAAACACATCATCATTTCAAGTGGAGTATTCAGACCAACAGAAATTACCTCCCTTTTATAACATGATTTGAATTTCTACTTTTAATTTGTAGCAAATTATCAACTCCTAAGAGGGATGAAAAAAGTTTAGCAGTTACTGATGTATAAATATTTTAATCTAATACACCTCAGGTATATGAGATTTCATGTTAATAAGAATAAACCTTCTTCACAGAGGCAATTTAATCTAGATTCAGCTCTGGTTCTGTTGCATGTAGGCTAAATTCTGATGCCAACAGGGAAAAGCTCAATAAAGTCTGGACATAGCATAGCTGAGAGTTCAGCTGCAGTAATGCACAGTTTAGAGATTTTACTCTTCCTTACATCTTTTCATCATTGACTAGTTTGCGTTGCACTCAAAACAGAAGAGGAAGCAGATTCAAAATGAGAACTCTGGAACCTATCATCCCACAAAATCATTGGAAATTTGGTAGATATTTTTGGTCCAATTACTAGTTAGAAGAAGAAAAGTAAAAAGTTGGAATTTCAAAATTTTAATTGTCCTTAGTTAGGGGAGGAACAAGAGAAAAGAAAAAACAAAGTCACCAGGCCTTTACCTCAGAAGCTCACAGGACTTGCTGCAGCCTAACTCAATAATTACATTGTACTGCCAGCAACAATTCAATTTTTTTTCCTCGCCTGAGGGTTCCAACACATTTGCACCATAGGGAAGTTTTTCTCTTTACATCTCAAAACTCTACCACAAACTCTTCCTTTATTCATAACAGCCAGATCCCCAGCTGAGATAGGCACTTTCGCATTGCTCTAGATGACAGTTTTCTGTGTTCTTTCCAAGCTCAGGGGGTTTAATAAACATATCTGGCAATCTTTCGATAGCTGGAGGGCCTGGGATGACACTGTGTGCAAACAATATGCTCTCACTGCTAGGGAAACAAGTTTATTCAATTCAATTAATAGATTACAGTCAAGATACCTGTTATCCTGCAACAAAAAATAAGAAAAGGACTATGAGACTTAAGGTGGGTTGCAGGATTAGCACCTGGCAAAACAGCAAGCCAGGAAAAATAAAACAAAAACCCCACTTGTACATTGCTGGGTTGTGGGGATTTTTTGCCATATAAACAGTGGCACAGGCTGCTGGTCTCAGTACAGAGCTGTCTTTTAACTCACTTTAAAAAGAGCTTGACCCTCTGAACATGCAGAGTCTTGGTGGAGCACTGTAAATATGTATCTCTGTTTCCTACTTCAAAATGGGGATATTTCTATTCATTTACCTAACTGCAACGGGTGTTTTTCATTAGACATGAACAATAATTCTTGCTGAAGCTGCACTGTTTACAAGCCAACTACAGCAGCAACCAGGATTTGGTTCACCATTTGAAAAGAATTGAAGTAAAATTCTATTTTGAGTTTGAATTCTATTCAAACCAAAGCATTTTCTTAACACAAAAAAATTTGTGGAATACAGAATTTGCTTCTATAAGAAATATCTCCAATGCAATCACACTGATCTAAATAAGAGAAACACTCATGCTTTCTTGAAGTAAAATACTCCAAGAGCTAGTGGTCCTGTGTACCCCCTCCTTTAGGTATGGATCTGCAAAAACTTGTCCTTTTTGAAATGTTCTCAGAACAAGTTTAAACTTGTAAAAGTTACCACCGGAGAAAATCTAATTTAACTACCAAAGTGACAGGTAAGTTTGCCTAAGGGATAATTTGTGGTTAAGGTACATACAGGAATACAGGAGGTAAAAGTTTATTTCCTACCTTAGACCTGAATAAGTAACCCAACATCCAAGTGCCTCAATTCTTATATGTAAAAAAGAGTTAAACACCCTTTTTTAATCAGGTTTGTCTAGTCTCTTTGGCAACAAATTGTTGCAATGGCTGCCCAATTGGTACTGGAGTCTTCAGCTACCAGTCAAATTCCAGCTCAGTTCAAGGGCATAAATAATAATCATTGCTTAAGTAACTCTGTTCCTATTTCAGTAGACAGAGGCATCATTTGTTCTTCAGAGTACTGGTACTATTTTTTGCAAAAAAAAAAAAAAAAAAGTTAAAGTAAATTAAAAATAACATAGCATAATAAATAAAATACCAAAACTAGCCTTGGGCCTGGCAATCCAACAATCTGCAACACATGGTACTTGGGGACAAGAAGATGGAAAAATTATGAGGAAAAGAATTGTCTGGAGAGGAGAAGAATGACCCAGAAGACTGAACTGTCCTCCTAAAGATATTCTTGTGAATGCGATATTTGAGATTAAAGTCACCTTTTTGTAGTTGGGTAAAGTCACCCATGAACCTCTCCAGCACAGAAGGGGCTCACTCTGAGTCAGATGTGCCTTATTGCTGCTGTGCAAGCCAGGGAAGGAGGGAAAGCTTGCAGGTCCTGGCAGGAGTAAAGAACTTTCCCATTACATCACTTGCTCTGCAGCAGCTCTCAGTGTCCATGAAGACACAGAGACAAGGGTAACACATTTTACCTGTGTTACAGGTGCTACTCCAGCCCATCTTTGCTCTGAATAGTTCTGTCCTTATGGCCTTGAAACAGAGAGGTCCACTAGTGACCCAAAACTAAATCAACAGGGTTGTTTCTCTTGCTCTAACCCAAATGTTTTCTGTGATCTAAATATTGAGTTTTCATTTGAACAAATGCCTGAAAACCACAGTGTCTTTCACTGGGATCCCTGCCTGTTCCAGAACTGGGTTCACAGTAGTTAGTACAGTTGAGTGAAGAATCAAAAATTAATTATTTATTTACCTAACATAGGTGGTTCCTTTGTTCTTAGATTAGTCAGGAGCTCATGATGAATTTCCTTGGAACTCAAGCAGGTCAGAAAATGTCTCAATATGTCTATTCTGTGGCCTGCTCAGGAATTTTCAAAATTTCAGCTGAGTTTCAGTGAGCTGCTTAATCTTATGATATCATTGCTCATCTACAACTGAAATATCCTAGAGTGTTACTATGAGTTCATGTAAATTTTAAATGCAATTGCTACAAAATTCCAAGCCAAAGGTATTTCAACCCATACAGTCCTATTACTTGAGTGTTTGCAAAACTCAGAACCACACATCTTTGGAAAAATTTTAAGTTCTGAACAAAATACAATGTTCTTATATTATTGATTTACCTGTTATAATTATTGAACACAATGGAACTGGCCTGTATCCTGAGCAGAAACATTCCTCCACAGTTTTAAGTTCTTTTTTACCAATAGAGAAAAGTCTGATAGAATTAATAGGGATGTGAAATCAGTCAGAACAAACCTTTTATGTTTTCCTTCAAACTCCAGCAGATTACTCCAAAGATCCATAGAATCTAATAGGCAGTTTCATGCTTCCAGCTAAATTTTACTTATTGGGTTACTATTTTTGCATAGGATGAAGAGCAGGGGAAAAGAAAAAGAAGTGGAGAATAATCAAAACTATTCTGGCTATCACTGGTTTTGCTCCAATTGTCTTAGTAGGAATCTGATCATAAAGCAAAATACAAAATTCAGAAGGTTTTCAGACAGTTTTCTTGTCTAGTTCTTTAAGTACATGCTTACATTTTATACAGTAGACCCTGCTAATTTTGCAGGAGAAGTTTAAACATTTTTCCAAGATTATAATTAATTTCTTACAAGGCTAAGGAAATGGCATTTAGTCTTTTGTTATATGAAATATAGCAAATAAGTGAAACTCTATTCTTTAATTCCTGCATAAAACTCATATTCTGTTTCCACTTCAGTCAGCAATAAACAGTAATTAAGTTTTAGCAGTCAGGATCAGCACGAAGATATTAAAGCATGTGTTGTAACAGAGGAAAGCTGAAAAATATTATACACCATAGAGCAGAAAACTAGGCAGAGAAATATATGCACAAATACAATCCATATTCTGATTTCCCCCTCACTTTCAAGTGTGCATTTCTTTTCTTTATCAGAATTAGCTAGCTACAACAAAAGTTCTATTGAAAATCTTGATGCTAGGCAAAAGAAAACCTTGTTTCTTTAGAGACAAAAATCTGTGTATAGCAATTAATCTTAACATTCTTAAGAAAACAAATGTCACACTTAAATTTTAGGTCTTTTGAGAAATACTAAACTTTTAGAAATTCTAAAGTATTTTGCTTGAATGAATGAGTCTAATCTCTTCTACTTACCTGCTTGGGGTGGGTGTCTATTCTCAGAACAAACACTCTCTGAACTCAGTGTGCACTGTGCTTGAGGAACCACTCGGCAACTTGG
The DNA here is from genome assembly GCA_018697195.1 of Certhia americana. Lineage (NCBI taxonomy): Eukaryota > Metazoa > Chordata > Aves > Passeriformes > Certhiidae > Certhia > Certhia americana. Next base: position 11,140,839 of record CM031865.1, on the reverse strand, counting down.
AGCTGTGTATTTGAAAATACTTTGTATCTGTAACTGCTATTAAATGAAAATCAGTACATCACTGGTTGGGCAGCTGCTAAGATTTTATAATCACACAATAGAGAGGATTAAATACTTGTAAAGAGTGCATTAGACTAAATTCTGTGCTCAGTTGCAATTGTATGACCTTAGGAAATCAATGGGGTTCCACATTTGCAAATGATGAGGGGTTGGTCCATTCCTTTAAAAAAAAAAAAAAATCCACATAACCAAAAAACCCTCAAGAAAGTTCAATTTGAGAGAAAATGATTGTGCTTCTCCCTCTACTGTTCCATGTCTCATAGCTAACATCTGGTGAAAATTAAGAAGCAGTTTTCCCCCCTTCCCCCTCACCCCCCAATCAAACAAAAAAACCCACAATACAAAACCCTGCATATATATCTGATGTATTTTATACATATTCATCCTCATAACTTGACAGATGGGAGGAATCTTGCAGTCATTTCTGAAAGCAGACAAAAGGCCGTTGGTTCTGCTCCACATGATGATTTGTGAAGACAGAATATCACCCGCTTCCGTTGATGATTATATAGTTCTATCCATCTGTCTGCCACTGGAGGTTGTAAGAGTGAGATACAGCTCACACCGTCTTCATAAACAAAAGTAGACTGTGCTGTCAGTAGTCAGACACGCCAACTAATTGGAGCTGTCGACAGACACAATATTCTGTGTCAACAGCTCTGGTAACAGTTTGAAACAGCAATGATATGTTGGGTGATGGTGAGGATGACACATATGTCTCTAATAGCATGCTAGAAATCTGACATAACTAGAAAAGAATTACTAAAATGTAATTCCCAGCCTCTAGTTCTGCTGTTCAGACTTCCCAGTCAGCACAGAGAGGAAAGATATGCTTGTGTGTGTTCATGTTCTTGTGCTCGTACTGGTACACATCTTCTTCTGTATCACTTCATATGCTGACAGCTTAATTTGATGCTCACATAATGCCTAACTTAAAAACTCAGCTTTCTGCTGAATTTCAAGGAATTCATCAAAATTCCTACACAAATTTAAAATTAAATGGGGGGGACCATTTCCATCACTTTCTTATGAACTGGAAACAAACTAAAACAGGTCAAACAACAGCCTAGCTAAATGCTAGGCTTTTAGCATTTTTGCATCTGTGCAGGAAAGAAAAGTGCTATGCTAAAAAGTGGTTTGGTGGACCCATCCAAATGACAAATTCTTCTCTGACCTTTCCAAGACTGATGAACATTCTTCATTTTAAATTAAACCCCAAGGAAAAAAAATATTTGCAGGATTAGGGCCTCAGTTTCTCTTTAGCAGAAAATCCTCCACCATCATCACACCTTTAGGGTTTGAAAGCAGAAAGAAATCAGAGTAAAATGTTTGTAAACAAAGTACTAGGGAAAGTAAGAAAGTAGAGGTTTGCTCTACTCACATGCTCAGCTTGCACATTTTTCTGGCTCCTCCCTTGCCAAATGCAAAGCAACATTGGGCACACTAGGTTACATAGCTACGAAATATGCTGGTGTACAAAAATACAACTTCTTTTCTCCAGAGAAGTACACAAATATACAAACATGGCAGCAACTATGGTAGTAAAATGAATAGTATAAGGTCCTTTACATGAGGATCTGCAACAGCAGGTCTGGCATCTCACCTCAAAGCTGTACCCAGAACCCTGAGATCTGACAGTCACCATGAAACAAATAATATAAAAGAGTGACAGTCCTTTTATTGACACACATGACCACATTGCAGCTATTGAACAACCAGGTCTTAAAGACCTGTCATCCCAGATAAGCAAGAGGAGGGAGATGAAGTTCTGCAAATGCCCTGGGAACAAGGATAGAGGTGGCAAGTCCACAATGCATCCAACCACAGTGATCCCAGTTTGGGAGGAGATCCCACAGAGCAGCAGCATCTCACTAACCACGGCCCAGCACTGAGGAGGCCTCTTACACCCCCATCAGCTGCCTTAGCAACTTCTTGCCAGACTTAGAGGGACAGAGCTGCAGGAAGCAGGTTTGAAAAGATGTGCCCGGAGGGCAGGAAGTCTCAAGCATTACTGAGGAACGTGTAGTGACAATAGCTGAGGTTACAGAGGTAGAGCCTAGTCTTGTTTGTGGCATAAATCCCTATATTATCTCTTGCTACTTGACCTGCTGGAGCAGCCCGCAGCACCAGGAGCATGGCGTGCTGGCCTGAGCCGGCTGCTTCCAGCCAGGAGAGGGCACACAAGGCAGTTCCCTGCGACACTCTTTGCTTGGCAGCCACTTATTCTTCCCATCTTCATGGCTGTTTCTGTGCGCTGATGTCCCTTGTGAACCATCCAGACTGTGTTCAAAATAATAATGGAAAAAGAAAAGACTAAAAGATAAGCCAATACCTGCCGTTGCCAAAGCTGAAAAACTAGGAAAACCTGTCAAAATATTGTAAGAGGGAGAATTTTTAAAAAACAGGGGTGTGAAAAATAAAGTCAAGCAATATTATATTCTCCACCTAACCACAGAGCAAGCTGTTACCCAAGAAGAAGTGTGTATAAATAGTGTGTCAGCCATTTACTGTGAGTGTGACTCTAACAGCTGGGCTGTTTGCAGGAGATGCAAATCTGGAGCCATTCAGGGAAAGAAGAATGAAAGCTTTGGCACTCGCTGGGCAAACACTAACGGGTTTGGGAAAAGGGCCAGCAAAAGACAAACTACACAAAATAGTGGGTGGCCAGACTTAGGACAAGGAATAGTTGGGCAAAATACCACAAACAATCCAGCTTGAGGCAAACACTGGACACTTCAAAAGTTTTATTTTTCAATTCTAAAGCATAAGCAAAAGATCTCACTGCAATCACTGCACTCCCACAGCCCCAGCAGCCCTCACAGCCCACAGACACTTGCTGATATTCATCTTGCATTACACTCACCCATCCCAACACAGTCTGGCTCTGAGTCATCCCTAGTCGCAAGGACAACTCTATTAGTTGCCATGTTCAAAAGTTAGTGAAAAAATACCAATAAAGCTTCTGCCCCAGAGATCAGCTGAAGGAGCTTGGAGAAGGTCAGGCTGCTTACAGCTTTAATCTAAACAAACAGGTGGGCTGTGATACAGAAATGGTGCTTACAAGAAACTCTGTAGCTCATGAGTCAAGTATGAGGATACTTCAGGACTCTGTCCTTCTGCCAGTTCTGTGAGACACCAAGATTTTATGGAGTCTGGTTTCTGTTACAGATACTTAGGGCAGAATTACACCAGGTTTCTTTCAGGTTTTGTTTTGTTGTTCTGGTTTTTTTCTTATGAAGTGAATCTAAGCACAGCATCAACACCCTCTGTGTTAAATCACATACATTTATTTCACCAAAACAATCCAGGGCCTAATGCATTTTAAGGTCAGTTCATTATTCAACCTTCTGTTGCCTTTTCATGCTGCTTAGACTCACTGCCTTGTACCACATCGGTATTTAATAATTATTCCAGCTGTCTCCAAAGCCCTTTCACCACACCTTGTGTGGCACATTACAGACAGCTTGGATTTTTCAGGTACAAATTGCTAAACAATTACTGATGAGAGAAAGGTCATAATAATAGGTTACAGAAGCCTTTGCAGCCTGCCTTTACTTCATGGCCATTTATAAAGAACCATTTCATCCCATTGTTATAATGATGAGAAGGAAGTAGTTTAAGGTAGTTATAGACAAGCAAACAAAAGGCAGGAGAGCAGTGCTGTATAACTTCTACTTTCACTTCCTGCCTACTCCATTACTTCTGGCATTATGGGAGAAATAACATGATTGGAATGACCTAAAGGTTATAACGGGTGGGCAAGGTTTGCCTTGTCGAAAGCAGTGCGAGCACTGTTGGCTAAACCTTTTTGAAAGCTGAAAGTGGTGCCGTTTAACAAAAATACTAAGCTGTCATTGAAAAAAGTACATTACTTAGAAATAGTATTTCTTCATGGGCTTTCTTATCTCTGTTTTCCCCCCTCAAATGGGGTTGGAGCTTTTTCCCCCCTGAGGGGAAAAAAGGCACAAAGATGAAATCTCTTGTAAAGTTGAAAAGTAGAGGAGAGATTTTGCGCTGGTAGAAACTCCATTAGCTACATATGAATGCTACTGGCTTTTAAATGGCCAAATCAAAGTCTCAATCTACAGCATTAGATATCAGGCAGCCAAACTTCTTTGGATTCCTAGGAATGGCATGGATACAGTAATTTTTATTACCCCTAATTTTTTGCAAGAAATGTCTCTGCTAGCTGCTTTCTCAGTACTTGAGGTACAGAATTGGATCCAAATATACCGCAGAATTTCAAGCCAAGTCACAATTCACAGAAAAATCCAGGTTATTTCATAAGAACCTCCCTTTCAAAAGGGAAAATTCAGGACAATTTGATTGACCAGGAAAAAGCAACCTCGAACACAGCCAACAGAATAGTGATGGAAGCAATAAGGTAATAAGTAATTTGACACTTTCAGCTAAGACTCCCTCAGCCTCAATTAAATTTTTTTTAATTTATGTAAGTTAAAAATAACACAGTAGTAAAGGCAAAGGGTCATTAATTCTTCCCAAAATTTCCACCCATGTTCAAACATTAACAGACCTTTTTTTCAAAAGCAACCCAGTAAAGCAGGAGGCAAGTCCTCTCAAAGCTAAGCAATACCATAAGTAAAGAACAAAAGAAGACCTGTGTCTCCATCAGAGAAACTTCATTTTTTAGCCTGAGGAAATTTCTGGGGACAGATTCCCCCCAGATACCATCTTTCATTTATTCACCATTAATTTTCTTTACATTGGGCCTTCATTTCTCTAAGCTTCACTTTCCCTTCCTGCAAAATGGAGATGAAGACACAGGTTTACCAATCAGAAGAGAACTGACCTGTGCACCATCTTCATGTCCATCTTATATTCACATGTTCAAACTCACCCTATGTGCAAAACAAACAAGGTGGATGCCAGGCAAACGTCAGAATTATTTATCTCAAAATATATTGAGGCTGCATCACAAAGCCTAAATTTGGCAGGACTGGCCAAGCTTTTTTTGTGATTAATAAAGCCTCACTAACTGCAAGGGACGGCAAGACACACAGACTGTAGTTCACATGGCTACAGTGTGCATTCTTCACACTTTACCCTGCCCTCAGCTGCAGATTGCAATGACAGAGCCAGAGTTGTGTCTCCCAAAAAGGTCCATGAGAGAAAACTTTGCTACTTCTGCAGTTCTAACTCTAGAATGGGACGAATTGTATTCCTTGCTCCATCAGACTAAGTACAGGGTAAAAGGGTTTCATCACAGATTGCTTTTATGTTAGCAAGTATAGAAGACAATCAAGCCCTGACTTTTAGCAGATTTCCATTGATTGCTGCCCAAGATTAAACAGCTAGCCTGACAGCCAACTATTAGTTTATTTTTGGTCAATAGTTATTTAAAAAGTAAAAGCAAACAAGTTTCTAAAACAATTTAAATGCATCTAAGTTTATATCTCACATTACATAGTAAATCCTGCTCTCCTTCAGGAATCTAGCCACCAAACTTTTGTTCCCCTGGCCAGTTTCTGGAATAATAGCCTCTCCTTTGTTTCATCGTGACTTGATTACTATAATTATTTGCCTGCTAGACTTCCAGCTACTGCTCTGGTTGTGAGGAGTACAGAATACAACTGCTAGACTACATGCTGCATCTAAGTCTTTCCATCACATTACCCCTATATCCCCATATTAAGAGAGCTCCATTGCTTCCCAATACAGCGGCGGCCTGATTTTTTAGATCTTCGTACTAATTTACAAGGCTTTACATTGGAAGCCTCAGATAAATCTTTTGCTGCTCCATGTCTGAAGAGTCTTAGGGCTGTACTTGTATATGCTTTTGTCTCCCCCACAGTGTTTTAGACCCTGAACTTGTTTAGCGTTACTCACATGAGCAGGTTTACAGACTTCAATGGGACTACTTACATGAGTAAGAAGTACTCATATGAGTAGATATTTGCAGGCTCAGACCCTAAGTGACTTGGAGAGCTTTACTATTATTCACTTCTTGAAAAGCACTTGCAAAGAAACAAGAGAGGACTTACGGTATTTATTCAGAGTTATTATATATTCACCATGTCTTCTTCTTAAGCCCCCTTTGTTCTTGAGTACATGTACTCTATCTACAGTAGCGATACACAATATTTCTCTCAGGGGATTTTCACATGCGAAAGTAGCGGAGGGTTTGACATGTTGGGCTGTTGGGGGTTTTGTGTTGTTTTGTTTTGTTTCTCCCTGTGAGAATTTGTAGATACCAACTTGAGACAAAGAGGATTTTGTTATTTCTTCTATTGCAGCAGCACTAACAAGCTTGTGCCAGGGAGTAAAGCTCCAGTGCATAAAAGCATGGTTCACATACCTCACAACAAGCCATCTTCTGCCCCTAAAGTGTAAAAGCTGCAATTTCTCTACAGTTTAAATTGAACACTTTCATTTTCACCTTAAAACACTTGTTTCCTTCATGCATTTTCAGCTAGGAGGACAATCAATTTTGTCATCAAACTTACAGCACCCATGTCTAGAACGGCTCATTTCTATAAAAGTTCATATTTCCCACCTATATGGATACACACAACCCTGCACACATATTTTTTTATATAATGAGAGATGTTCTCTTCTCTGGAAGACTTGTATTCCTTGGGAGAAAGAGGGGCAAAGTGAAAAAGCTTCATTGTTCTGTAGCCTGTCATGCTAAGAAGTTGCCCTTGCTGGGAATGCTGGATATGTCACAAAAAATGTGCAAACTGGGCTCACTGAACCCCCCAGATCTTTTAAAATAAATTAAATGTCTTTTATAGCAGAACACAATGGAAAGGTACAGATAGATCATTAAAAACTAGAGGCTTTCAGAGGCTCTCAATGGTGATTTTTTTTTCTCTCTGAAAACACCAGAAGAGATGACAGACTTGATCCTTTGCAGTGCAGAGTGCTCCTGAGCATCCTCTATTACTGCGGATGGGATGGAAAAGTGGAGGGATTCAGCACTGAGCATTGCTCGTCACCTTGCACTGCTGTAAGCTGCTAGAAAACCCTTGCATTCCACACATAGCAAAACCAGTCCCTCAGTTCTGAGTGCCTGCTAGCTCCAGAATAGAAACTTGTGAATTGTTTTCCACTGGAGATTTCTGTGCTTGGCTAGCAATACCAGCTTAGCAAAAGTTTCAGGTTGATTTGCACAGGAACAAATAAAAGTGGGTCCATGTTGTTTCCCATCCAGGATGTGCTGCACCCTAGGCATCATTAAGTCTCAAATGCACATCTGATTTGAGTGTCTGCCCTAAAATCTTTGCAGTATCACATACAAGAAACAACCTGGACAGACGAGGTGAGGGCCCAGAGCAAAGTGGGATGCTAGAAAAATGTGGTGGAAAAATTGTTACTATTTTCTTCCATCTATCCCTTCTTCCTATGAGCCAGGAAGTTAGTGGCTTTCCTTTCAGAAACAAACAAAACCCCCCAAAACACAAACAAAAAATAACAAAATAAAACCACAACAAAAAATCTCCAAGTGAAATAAAGAAAGTCTGACATGGAACAAGCATAGTACATAACAATTACCCAGAGCTTGCGTGGAGAGGAGGGGGGTGAGGCTCTTTGGTTTCAAACATCTCCAGTCCTGGACTGTTTGCATGCTCTCACCTGTGTATTTAGACACCAAAGGACAGCCCAGCTCCACAGTACTCTCTACCTCTCATCACAGGTTGCTTGTTTCACACTAAGTAAATCTGAGGGAGGGGAGACAGCAGACAGAGAAGAGCAAAGCAAATACAAATGCAATGTATTTCCACTGGTACTGAGCCTGGCCAGATCAGGAAGTACCCCAAAACAGGGCAGTGAATGCCTGGGGCCCAACCATCTCTCAGTGCATTCTGCACCACGCAGATCTGCCTCCACTTCAAGCTCAAACCTGGGGAACTTTCAGCTGGCTGAAAGAGAAATAAAGCTTGCTCCCATGGCTTTTCTCAGTTCTCAAAGATCTAGTAATAAGCTGATTTTCCTTTAAGAAGTGCTGGCGTACCACTGTCTTGTGTCAATTTTCATGGGTCACCATGAAAACAAGATGGGTGGCAGGAAATTAAAAGAATTTCTGTTAAGCTTGCAGCCTTTGAAATCCTTTAGGTCTGAGAGATGGCAACCTTCTTTTCCCTTCCCCAACTTTCACGTCTGAGACACAATGTATTGCTTTATGGATAACACTCTTCTTCCTGCCATTTTCAAGGGATAGAAAAACCTCCCACATCAACTCTTGGCAACTGAATTGTGGCAAGCACAATGTACTAAGAAGCAAGATTAAAACTTAATAACAAACTTAATAGCTAAATAGTTACTCTTTCAGATTCTTGAAGCTAAATTGCAATAAAGATTAAACAGAAAAAGTAAATGGATGTACAATTACAGTAAGAACACATGAACTATTTTCTTTTAAAGGGCTCGTTCTGCTAATTAAATCTTTTATCAAACATTTTCTGATACCAATTTTCACAGCTTATATTCCCTGCTCATATTTAATATTCATACTAACAAGGAAATACTAATGTTAATATTACTATTCTGAGGTGATGCAATATAACCCTGTGAAAATACCTAATATTTTAGATAGATATAGCAATAAATAGGCCTGATAATAATATCAAACAGCAGCACATGAATTCTGCAATTAATTCTTCAAAGTTTCATAGAGGTTTGAATTTTTTCTCCATGTCTCCAACATAGGAGCAATGAAATGTCTCTGTGCACTTTAACTTGTAAGCCAGCACTAGTACTGAGAGTTATATTTTTATCCTATAACATTTTTAAATTCTAATCTTAAATCAGAAACTTTACTCTTTTTTGTAGGTGCCTCAAATCTGTGATGCTTTATTTGAGATCCTTTCATTTGAAAGTGCACTACAGATGTCATTAAAGTTGAGATCTGGAATGGCACAGACTGACCATACAATAAGGAAGCTCATGAAAAAAGAAATGGGAAGGATTTTGAGAACTTGGGAGATGTGTTTTGGAACACTAGTTGTAGAGAACCAGGCTTTCCAGTGGAAATGAAGGTATATTTGGTAAAATAATTCCAGGTACCTAAACACATGCATTTCTACTGCTCAACCAACTTGCATTTCAACCAAAACATCTCAGTGAAAAGACCTAATCTGATTAAAAGTGACCAGAGTGGCTACATGTGTCAGTGTGAACTACATTGAATTCACTGGTGGATAGTCAAAACAGAGAGAAGAAATTTTTTTCTGTGATAATTTTCTAATCAGAAGTTCTGTGCTTGCACAAATGAAAAATTCTGTAGGAAACAGACTAAATAGAAAAAAAAATTATTTCCCTAGATACAATGCTTCTGTTAGTCTCTCTCCATATTAAAATGACAGAAGCCTTGCAGAAGACAGGAGAAACAGAAAGAGGCAAGAGAAAAAGCAGTGTGCCAGAGCCAAGTTCCCTGGGTTTCCAGTGCCCCTTATCTTTCTTTTTCTTTGCCTGTCTCCACTCTCCAGTTTTGCAAAATTCAAAATGGGACAGGGGTTTCCAGACATCCAGCTAAGATCCCATAAACAAGCTCTATTGTTTGCTCTCTTAAAACCTGGATTCTCTAAGTTCCTGGCCACCCACTCATATACACAAGTACACATGTTAGAGGTTTTTTTCCCCCCCTAATGTTTCATTCTGATTCATCATTTAAGCTATTTTAAAACCTTGCCTATTTTTCCATAGGAAAAGATGTCTAATTCTCAGCCAGCTTAAGGTAGAAAGCTGCCAACTCTTCTGCAGTTGAGTGCCAGATTTAGGAAATGCAGACAGTATGTGAAATTCAGCAGTGCCAGAGGCATTTCAGAGGGCTGTGCAGCATCTCCTGCTCTGTGAAACTGTGGAGGCACATAGCTCCTTGAATCCCTCCGGTCCCCTCTTCATGAGACTGCACATCCCAGAGCAAACACGTGGGATGGGAGAGAGAAGTGAGCCAAGGAAGAAGTGGAAGGATCTAGCCATGACATGACACAATTAATTTTCACAGAAGTCAGCTTGTGCATCAGCACATCCCACAGAGCCAGGTGCACAAGACAGACCCACCAAATTCCGTACACATCTTTCACAAGAGGCACTCAAGTTATCTAAAGAAGCTCTGTGTCCCACACACAACTTGGCCTATCTGTAATTGCACTTCTAATATTTTATTCCACACTGACACACAAATAAAAGGTAGGAATGATGCGGTACATTCTTCTTTATAATTACCTGGAAATCAAAACATTGGGGTAGGACTAAGCTCTCCTCCAAACACATCCAAGTGTTGGATTAGTCGGTAAAATGAGAATCACACTTTCAATAACTATGAAGCATGTGTGAACAAGCAGATACATTCCCATGGCTTTGAAGGATGGAGGTTTTACCACTTCCTTTTACTCTGTAATTTCATATTTTAAACATGAAAAAAATAAACCTTAAATACAAAGCATTTGCTTTTAAGCAAATCCTGCCTTATTTTAATGGCTTATGGTCAACATTATCACATAACACACTGCCATTTACAGTGGGAGGGTGAGGAGAACTCCCCCTGCAACTCTGGTAAGCACCCAGGTTATCAGCCATTATTCTGCCATTTAGTATAATTTATTTTACTGATCAGCTGCTCCAGTGAAAAAAAATTAGACACAGTTTGCTGCCATTAAGATACCTGTAAATGTCCATGGGATTATAAAGAATGAAAGAGAGCATGGAAATGTAATATGTATCTCAAATTTGGCATCTTACATGCATTATGGCTCACTCCTGAGGACAAGTGTATTCAGGAATACACTTGTCCTCCTAAGATCTAAAGGACCAATCCTTTGCTCAGTTATTCCAATTACACGCCCATGTACCTTCACTGAAAGAAACAGAATTACAGCAAAGTACCAATGAAGTTTAGAAAAGAAAACACGTTGAGAATGGGAATGTGAAAGCCTCAAGCAAACTGAAAACTCACTCCCTCATGGTATATATTGGCCTAACTCCACTGTGATTAGTGTAGACAATTTACACCAACTGCCAATCTGCTCCTTGAAAATTAAGGACAGAATCCTAAACATATTCTGGAAATTTTGGCATTGTCAGGCTAAATATGTACACATGCCTGATTCTTTTCTCTTGTCCAGGAGAGGATGCAGCTTGTTAAGACTTTTTCCAGCAAAATATATATGTTTAATTTATGTGATTAATTTCTGTGTTAATGAAGGTTGAAGGACCGAGAAGGCTGAATGCATCTATTTATCCAGGGGCCAGATAAAAATTGCTGCTCAGCTAGCCAGCCCGACCCTAATATGGAAAGCCTCAGCCTTATTCAGGGTGGGAGGACAATTAAATTTTTATGCTCATTTAATCCTGTGCCCTTTCAGAGCAAAGGCTGACAATTGTGCCCAATTTTTCCAAATGTTTACTGTTACATAACCTTGACAAACCCACCAAACTCAATTTGTGCAGGGCCTGTTGACAAAGATCTGATCACAACAATATTCTTACACTCTCTGGGGTTAAACCCTGGATTTAGAGGCTACAGAAAAAGGAAAAAAAATGGCACTCTAAACCAGCACTTTATTACTTCCTACCTGCAGCAAGAAAATTCATATTGCTATGTATATCTAGTCAACAAAATGCTTCTATATGAAAGGAAGTACTTTAAAAAGTCTTTCTTCTGAAGAGCTGTCTGTAAAGCTGACAACATTTTGCTCAGATACTCAGAAAAATTGATTCTTTCAACAGCTTAAATAATTTTAGAACAAGAAAAAGCTAAAAAATTAGTCTTGTCACCTGGTCACTTCCTTTAACAGAGATTCATTTAAGGGAACTGTACTGTATTATTATTATTATCTCTGCTTTTGCGGTTTAGTGCAGCCAGTTTATCTTATTACTATTATGTTCTTTAAGAGAGATTCATTTAAGTGTGACCTAGTCTATTGTTTTTGGTGCCTCTTGCATCTCTATTGGGCATTTAAGAGTTGTAGAACTCTCTAATTTATTTAAGCAGGGTACTTTAAAGCAATATCTCAGTAATTTTCTTTGAGTTTAAGGAGCCCTTCTATGTTTTCAAAATGCTTGAAGTTCCTCTGCTCTTCTAAGGATGGCAAATATTTGAACAACAAATAAAAATGTTAGAAAAGCAAGTTCAAGACAGATATGGAGTCAGAAAGACAAGACAAATGAGTACAGGTGGCTTTTTTTTTTTTTCTACATGGAAAACTCTGCCAAGAATAGCTATATCAATATTCTGGTCAGTAAAGTAAAAACTGGTAATTCCCTCAAAATATTCATTTGTGACATATTTTTTCTTAAACACAGGATTTTCAAATTGCTTTCATATAACTCTTTGTAGTAAGTCACAACAGATGGATTAGCACAAGGAAATACTTCTAAGCAACATTTGCAAACACCACAAGTGTTTTCTCTATGAAACACATCTAGAGATGACAGGGATTTCACCAGCTAGAAAGTGGACTTGAAGCAGAATTCACAGTTCTGTAGAGGGGGTACTAGAAAAATAAGACACACAAGTATGACCATGTGTATATCCATCAATGTCAGGGAGAGATTTATACTGACTGGGCTTGGGGTGAGCACTGTGGTTCTGCAGTCCTTTCCTAGGCAAACCTCTCCCCTATAGCTCTCTACACAGGAAAACACAGGACTGTGAAGAACAAACCTAAAAAGATATTTTATCAAGACTAAAAAATGAAATGGGAACATAGAGAGCAAATTTCTAAAGTAAATAAATAGATAAATGAAGACCATTCAGAGAAAGGCCATGGGGAGCAAGAGACACAGCCTGAGGGAGGGAATCAGGAAAGCCAGCAAAGAAACAGTGCCCTCCCATTGGCAGGGTGGGAAGGTAAAACTGTGTTACACATGAAGTTTAGTCCGGATTCTTACACTCTTTTCCTCCTCAGCACCAGTTAGCACAGCTGGAATGCCTGACCAGCTTCACTGCCTATAGCTTTAACAGTCATTTTTGATACTGTTGCCTGCCATCAGCTTACCCTGAGGCTGATGTAGTGCTCCTGCCTGGCTGTTTTGCACCTTTCAGTGAGGGCAGTAAGAACAGCCTATGCAAACTAAGAACAAGGACCTAAGTAATTTTAGGTAATAAACTTAATGAAGATTGCTTTACCACTTTCTTTCCTTTCCAATACTGCCAGGAATGTACTTACCCAGTGGGCATTTATCAGCTTTAAACTTATTTTTTTCAGGATATGGCTTGGCGTTTTTCTCAACTTCTTATAATTTATTATATATGATGAAAGATGAACAAATACGTAGTTTTATTTTAGTTTTGGAGGGGGAATCCTAAGAGTGACAGCTCCCAGGACACTGAACACACCAGCTGTTCTTTTATTTTCCCATTCTTCACAGTAATGACAGTCTCAGCTCTTGTTGCCAAGCCTCCTTGGATAACATTTTTAAAATAAATATAGTACACATGAAAACATGCCAGAACAGCCTCCTTCACAACAAAGATTCTCCAAGAACAGACGATGCAAGGGATAGTGGGGAGCTGGGCTTCATTCTGGCAAACCAGAAAACTCACTAAAAATTATATTTTGGTAAGCCAAGAAAAAAATTGCTCTCCCCTCCTCAACCCCAGCTAATAGACACAGATTAATTCCCTGGATGTAAAACCAGACAAATCTGAATTAGACTAAAGATACCAATTCTAACCAGGGAAGAAGATTAACCATGGTCAGAGTAGCCACCCACAGGAGCTATTCATGAAGATTAAATGTTGGAACACGTCAGCAAGGGAAGCAGAAGACTCATCTCTGATTTTACAGGTCAAAACATCACACACAATGTTTTGACTAAAAGAGAAGTTATTGGTCCCAAATCAGGTCCTTTGGAAGCGTTTATAGAGGATATTAAATTAGGTGAACTCTTGATCTCTTCTTTGAAAGCCATTTCTCTGCACATCTCTGAATGAAAGACTTTGGAACATAAATTTTAGTGTCCTCCTTTTCAGCCAGTTCCTGGGAATTCATCCATAATAGACAATCTATTATACTCACAGTTTAAATGTTCAAATGCATGAAAGTCCTTTTTGGCCAAACTTCACCTACTCAGGGGTTTTGAGTTCTTTCCTCATAAACAAAGCCCTTCAGATCTTTGCCATCTTTTGAGGCACTGCTTCAAATTTGCTTAAATATTTTTCAGTCCTCCTGAATAATTTTCTGTTTCCTCAGAACAGAATAAACCAGCCAAACTCTCTGCAGCTCTCTTCAGCATAGCAGTATTTCTACCCACTGACACTTCAATATAGACACCTCCATCCAACATATAGACAGTTTAATTTTTTCTCCCTTACTTACACAGCATTACTTCTGCATAGGTATTTCCAATCCCATGCATAATTACCCAGAAAATTTTTTACCCCTAATTCTTCTGTATGTTCCAGGGTATCCTCTCATTTTACTGCTTTGATTACACTTGATAGAATCATAGACATCTTTAAAAAATGAAATAAAAGAGCTTGTCGTCTCGTTTGCTATTTTGTAACCCTGAAATGTTGTGAGAACGCAGAGCCTCAAGCTGTCCTGGCAAGTAAGTGAATGAGAATGAGATCTTAGGAATTTTCAATTGCACTGGAAATGCCCTGGCTTGGCCTAGGTATAACACTGTGGTTGGTCTCAGGAGACATGAATGGGTTAAGTTTATAAAGCACTTCATTTTCCAGCCACAGCTATGGTACCTTGGGTAATTACTGCAGCTTAAGCTAGACCACACCTTAGATAAACCTGTAATGCTGGCGTTTTCTGCAAACATTTTCTTTACTGCAAGCTGTGGCTTGCCTCTCACATATATTTGCTCTCCATTCCCAACTTGGTTTTTCCTTACCTAGTTTGTACTCAGTTGAACCAACAAATTAGAATTTGTTGATTTAGTTCCATACCTCTCCAGTCTTTGCGTGACACAACCGTACCAGCTGCCATGGGGGCCTGATGGCTGCTTTTTGTGCCAAATAGAAAAGGCTGGGGATGAAGGAGAAGGAAGACATTCTTCCAAAGAGAAACACTTTGCTTTTCTTAAGGGTGAAAGAGGCCACCTTGATTTTAGATAGCGCTAAGAAGGCGAATTCAGTTTTGAGGATAAATGAATGCATTTCCAACTCTCCTGTGAGAATTTTCAGCAAACTTCAGAAATGCTGGTGTTAATTTTTCATCAGACTTCATGGAAAGAAAACATCACTGGATATAGACAGCTGAGGGCTCTGCAAAAAGTGGTAACTGCGGAGATTTTCAGTGACCTGTTTGCCTCCAGGTGTCTGCCACCACTCCTGGTAGAGCTGCCATCTCTACAGCCCAAGCACCCAGGAGCACTCGAGGAGCACTCCCCACTCAGGGCACTCTTCAGACAAGCAGGGAACTGCTGGACCTGTCCCCACCAACCCAGCTCAGTCTGGAGGAAATACCTTAAGGATGATGTACAGAATTAGCCCACAACTCCTGCCAGAGGGAGGAGCAGTTGCAGGTGAAAAGCTCTTTTCCTCCCAGACATGGAAAAGGATCTCTGTCCACAGCACCAAGCTTTCTACAGGCTGATGATAGATGCACTACACAATATTAATTGCAACAGCAATCACTAATCTGATAACTTGAGCTTTCTGAGTACATTCCAGCAAAGCAAAACAAGGTAATCCTCATGCTACCTGACATTTGCCCTCAGAAACAAGCCTTTATGAGAAACAAAAGCATATATTAAAAGCTAAGGAAAAAAAGAAGATTAAAGGATAACATTTTTAAAAACACCTAGTATTTCACCCAAAGAAAACAATCACTGACTTCAGTCAGAGCAGAATTTGGCTAATGCTGACCACACTAGGACATCACAGCTTGGCTACAAATGACTGAAAGACTAAATAATCCAAATTAAATAATTTTAATAACAATCATATAACTTTATTAAAGTTCATATTTGAAAACAAAATGAGTAGCTTAACCATATCTAGTGTTTTTTAAAAAATTCACACCAAATAACTCTTCACTTAGTAAAGAAATAGATTTATAAATAAAGAAAATGAGATCACCGTAGTTAAGATCTAAATATTCCCATGAGTCAAAAGATTCATGGCATTTAACTTCTAGAACCTGATATCTGGGCCTGAAAATTCAAATCCCATTTTCAAAAACTCTGAACTTTCAAAGCAAAAAATTGACATAGAAGTTAGCCAAACCTTAATGTATTAAAGAAATAACAAGGATCGTGTGTGTTTGGGGATAACAGTCTGAGCTTGGAGAGAATTTGTGCTTCTGTTGCCCAAAATGCTGACACCTTCCTGGATGATTTGTATGCAGGGACTTGCCTTTTGATTTTAAGATGTGCACAGCTTGACATGTGGCATTAAGTGCAATAAGCATGACAGGAAGAATAAATAACAACTTTAACAGCAGGAACTAACTATATAGCAGCACAGAATTAGTAAATTCATACTGCAAGTACCTGGTGCAAATAAGACAATACATCTCAGTTAAGCTGCAGATTTATATGACACTTTGTGGAACTGTGATGATACATCTTTGCTTTTGGGTCCTGTAGTCACTGATTTATGTCCCTTAAGACTACTACTAGCACGTCAATGCCCTGAACAACTTCCCTAACAGAGTGATGCTAAAAAAACAAAACACTTCTTCAGAAATTGTGGCAGTAGTGGGAGAAAGGGGTTCTTTCCAAACATCACATTTTCTACTAGAATTAGGCCCAGCTTCAGCAGTTTTTCTGGCAACCCTTAGTCCCCATTTCAGAAACTATTTCTTCGTTTAGAAGGAATATTACTAAAGGGTGAGAAATTGGAACAATATGCTACCAGGAATGGGAGATTCACTCTTTCAGTGGGGCCACAGACTTGGCTCCTGGTCCTGGCAGGTTGTGGGAAGCTGAGATTTAAAGCAGTGATATTTTCACCTCTACAATACCTATTCTAAGCTGCTTACAGACAGCTTAAACAAATGAATCCTGAGACTTCCTCACTTAGGCTACAGCAAGCAAGGCACATGATTCTGCAGGTGGAGGAATTTGAAAAGCACACTAATACTTTTCCAAAGTTCTCAAATATTCTAAACCCACATTCTCTTTCAACACACAGGGAGCAATACAAGTTTTTTAGCACAGATTAAAGATGAAGATCGCACAGACAGTTTGTGAATCCTAACTAATCCAAAAACTCACAAGGTACTAACAGTATCCTTTATTTCTAGGCCCATAAGTTTCCAAATTCTCAAATTCAGATTCACAAACATGAAAAACAGTGCTTCATTGCATTGTTTGAATTCTTTCCAGTTTCACTGATCATGCACGATGCTTTGAAGTAAGGCTAGTTATTTTATATGTGAACTACTTATTAAATTATCATCATTTCAGAAGAAGATTATCCATATGAAGGGTAATTCTGAACCCCATCACATTCACGTATAATACATACACACTATGTTCTTGATTGAGAGAATTAGCATTTTCACAGCCTAAAATTCAATGGGAAAAAACCCAGATAACCCAGAAGCTTTGTGCTGATTATATGTCTAAGCAATATCACCTGAATCCTGTTGAAGATTCTCCTATTATTAATTGCTAAGCAAAGTAGTTATTTCAATTTAAGTTACAAATAACTTGAACTCATCAAGAAGCTCAAGATCTGCTTTATATGGTGACAGCACAAACCTCTGGAGAGTCTTCTGCAAATGTTTTATTTTCATCTCTTGCATAAAATATTAACCAGCCAATAGAAGATGACTGCAAGAACATACTTGGAAATACTGTAACATGCTCCATTTCCAGTTTAAACTTCAGGTATCAAAGATGACCTATAAATAGGTATGACTCAATATATTCTTGAGAAGAATTCTTCATCTATTTTTATGCAGACACACAGCAACATGCATTCCTTTCCCTCTGCAGCTAGACAGGTATAAGGGAGGAATGCAAGTAACAAATCTGTTCTTTAGGTTAAAATAACTTGGCATAGGTTCAGATCCTCTGTCCAAAAAGTAAACAACACAGTTGAAAGAGATTTCATAAGCAATAAGAAGCACAATAAAGGAGCCTTTCTGGGGCTAAACTCAAGTAGTTGTAATTTACTGAGAGCAAAAGAAAGTAATTTTGTAGTAGAATGGATACAGCAACATGAGGTGCTAAATTGCATTTTGAGTTTAATCAGTGGCAACTGTAATGAAGATGGATCTTATCGATAAAATAATCCTTTCTACTAGAAACTTGAATTCCACCACACCATTATCTGATGCTCAGCCAGCTGTAGGTGTTCTCTGGAGACAAGCTATTGTAATACACAAATACCCACAAATTCTTAGGACTGTACCCAAACCAGTGATCAGAATGGGGACAACTTCATTTGTTCTCAAGTACACTTAAATTAAAGCCTTTTAAACACAAATTTTAACAAGTCTGCATGTATTTTCTTCTGTCAGTTTTGGAAATAAATTAATACTTTCAAATATCCACTGGTTCAAAGCACCATCTACTTGTGCCCTCAATAACATCTGAGTTTGTTCCTACAGGACCAACAATGAGCTCCACCCAGCCAGTAGCACAAAAGTAACAGGGGGAACAACTGGAAGCTTTTAATCTTTTATATTCACAGTACAACAGCCTTACAATAGAAAATGTGGATGGAAATCTATGGCTGTATATTTATTCCTAAGTACAAACTTCAGCATTAAGTGTTCTCAATCCAGGACACCACCTCTTCAGCTAGGAATTCATGTTTTACAATTAACATATATCACAATATTTATGTGCTCCTTCAGAGCCAACAGCTCAGCTTGTAGCAGTTGTACCATGGAAAAACCTTTCTCATCACAAAAATGGCCTTGTGAAAGCACTATTTATCAAGAGGAAGCATGAGCAGGAGCACAACCTTTTCCTCCCTTGATGGTGCATGTGCAGCTCCATCTTGAAGCAGAAATGCCACTTCCAAAAACTGAGGGGTGCACTCAATTGTTTCTCCAAAACTTGAAGAAAACCAGGAAGTGTCAAGTCTTGCTGAAATTTTAGCAGGACAGTCCTTTCTCCTGACCAGCAAAACTAAATTTGAAGCCCAGGCAGAAGGGATTGGCCACCCCAGAGTTAAAGGTACACATAGGGAGCATTCAAGGATTCAAGTGGCCTTCATCCAGTGCAATTTCCCAGGATTTCTTATTGAAGGACTGAAGCTCTCCAAAAGACTTTCTACACATATATTCAATCTGCTCTTTACTGAAAATCAAATTTACGTTGGATAGTTGTTCACCTCCAACATGTCCCAGAACTCCAGATGAATAGACCAGCCCGTTGCAGAGAAGGGTAACAGGGAAGCCTATAAAACCTCCAGAGATAATATAAATTCGCATTTTGGCCTTTAGCTGGATGCATTCCTTGGAAGCCTCTGAAACACACACCACAGATGTAGAGGTCATAATTGCCCTAACAAGAAACTGTGGGCACACTGTTATGTTTAAAACTGCTGGAACTCCCTATTTCTTTAATCCTCAGATAAAAAATTCTCTGTTTTTAAACTGTGACCAGTCACTGCAAGGAATAACATCAGGATTTTTCTATAGCACAGAACATAGTAGACTCTGGTCACATTCACAATGCAGTCTGAGGGTATTAACTTCATCAGTCTGCTCCTACTGATGCCTTTGCATTCTCTAAGGCTAGAGATGCAGTCATTGTTGGTGAATCAAGGAGCTTCCTTTGAATTTCCACATGCTAAAAGGAGGAAAATCAATCTCAAATTCAATGCTCTCTCCCCCGCCTCCTTCCAAATGGAAAAAACTGCTCCCGAAGGTCACGACGGCACTACCCTCCGAATCTTACAAGAAAGACATTAGAGCAGAACACGATCCTGTGCTCCATCATTACTGGGGGATATTGGAAAGAGGACAAAGGAACGAGCACACATAAGTGGGGAGTGGGCTCTTTTCTTGTAGTGGTCACATTCAACTTGTTTGTTCAAGAAAAAAAAAAAAAAGCAGTGGAACAAGACATGCATGCCTGATGCTCTTAGTGCTTAATACACTGGAAAAATTGTTTAGAAACAGTTCATCCTTAAAATTACTCTGTAAAACCATCAGCCATTGAGATCTTATTTTATTTGTTGCATACATGTTTCTTGTAGCCCTCCATATTTAAATATATGTCTTTTTCCTGTGATTTTAGCTTGATTTTCATGTGTTTTGGTGTGGTGGGCTCCTTGAACTTTCCCTTCCTTTCCAGGTCCTGCTGGTCAGAGATAGTGCATATATCTAGTGCTACTGCTATCTTGGGGCTATCAGCTGTGGGAAAGATCTTTCCAGGAGGAGCAGAAGCCTTCTGTCAGTATGGATATTGAGCTCATGGCCCAATCCTGTTCACCACTACATGTTCTGTCCAATTAACAGCTCAATTCCCTAACAGCCCCACACCGAGGGTGGCAGCAGAAAGCAGTTTGCCCAATGGCAGCACATCACAGGTACTTCACTAGATCTGCTTGGGGCACTACATCAATAAATATATTCTATACTGTTTCAGTTGAGAGGGCAGAAAAAAATGTGCAGTTTAATTAATTAAATGCATTGTATATTTCATCTTTCAGCTGTAGGACTACACTGGGGATTATTCCAATTCCTCTAATTCGTTAGACCACAAATCAGATTTTAAAAATTATTTCTAAGTATCTCAAAAATTCTACTTTTTAATGCACTCTGATGACTCCAGAATAAAAATGAGGTACATGAGGAAGACAAAAACATTTGGTGCTGATATATGTTTTTAAAGATATGAACTCAGCCTTGTGTACCAAGGATCATCAGCCTGGAGTGGAACTGGATCATGAGCTCCAGTCCAGTATGGGCAGCTGCAATGCAGTGCAATCACAGCAACAACATCATATGCCTCTGACTTTGATAGTAGAAAATCTTCCAATTTCCAGTCTAAATTTATTCATGGACAGTGTTTCAAAAAGAAATGCAATAAAGTATTGTGCTGTGACTTACACCTTTTGTATTACTTAGATTATAGAAACAATGAAATATGTCATAAATGTCATCTGGATTTATTTTGGTGTGCTGTTGAATGACATTCAATGGTTGACTCGTCTAATTTAAGTCTGAAGCGACTGTTAATTCATGTCTAGATTGCAGCTGAACAGGAGCCAAAGTTCATTCCACTTTGGTTTTCTGCAAAATTTAAATCAAGGAAAATGCTTAGCATTTTTCCATTCTTATTCTGTTAGCAACTTAGCACCAGAAAAATCTGTATTAGCACTGTGGTCTCCTGTATAAAAAAGTGAGGAAGCTCTGAGAAGCTCTAGGCTGACAATGGCTCACCTTTGTGCATAAGGTCAATTCGGCTCCAAGATGCTCATTCCTACTTTGCAAATCTGACCCCACTCCAAAAGGAGAGAGCTACAATTCTACAGAAACTGCACAGAGGCTTCTTTTGCAAGGACAAAACTGGAAATTATCTACTTTTTCGTGAGGCCAATCTCCAGCTTCTGCATGGCTTCAAACACAGAGGAAACCCTTACTGCAAGGGATGGGAGGGAACTACCCTAACACAGAAAAGTTTGCTACCTGAGTCACAGCCAATGCAGGTTGTGTAATTGCTCTGAATCAGTCTGTGGTCAAATTGACATCACGGACCATCTTGTGAGCTCCCTTCAGCAGCTGAAGTCTGGTGCAGTTTAGAGGTGGTGTGCACTGGAGTTGGCCAAGTTTTCACCAAGTGAGAAGAGAGCAAATCCCTCTACAGCCATTACATACAACAGTGCTCAATGCAAGTGCTGCCCTGAAGTCCCTGGCAGAAGTTGCACCATCTCTAGCAGACAAAAACTCCAGGAAAAAATACAAATTGTCATTAATACATCACAATAATTTGCAACACACCTACTAGGGATTGTGAGTTAAAAGGCAATTATTTTAAAGCAATATTTGCCTTGTGATATCCTATTTCAAGAACAGTGAAATGTGCTTAAGCATATACCCTACATATGTAGAGCACATATACCTAGGGAAAAACAGCACAGGTGGGAAAGGGAGGCTACAAATAACAGAGAAGTTTAAGCTTCCCTAGCTGAAAAAAGGCAGAAGGCCCTGTGTAGGCAAAATTCTGCAGGGCCTGAAGGAAAAGTCAGGAGCACATATAAAAAAGTATTAGTGAACATCAACAAATTCAGAATAAATTGCAAAGTGTCAGATCACTCTTTTTCATTGATTACAGTTTGCCATTTCACAACTCCCACATTTTATCATTGAGACCTATACCTAAGAAATTTAAATCAAAACATGCCTCCAAATCCCAGATAAATATCAATTTTTCTTAGCATGCTAAAGTTAATGAGGTAAGCTGTCTTATTTTCCCTGTAATGCACAAATTGATCTTTGTTTAAATACTGAAATACATGCTTCAGAGTCTCATATCTAAAGTACATCTTGAAGACAATGATTGCTGAAAAAGTCCTTCTAGCCCTTACCTGTCTTTTAAAGACTTAAGAGAAAATACCTGAGGTTACAAATCTCTTTCATTATTTACACTATCATTTATTGTAATGTTTATGAATGACAATTTTTCTGGAGGACTCAAGCACCTGCCTGCTCTCACCAACATCAGACAGAAATTCTCCAGCAGCATTATGCAATCATGGAGCATGTCCAGATATCATTTGTGCAAAATACAGCATGAGACCTCAGCTTGGCTAGGCAGAGTAGTGACATCACAGCATGAACAATAAATTCCCAGTTATGTGGGTTCTGGTCATAAATCCAAGTGAATTCAATCAGTCTAGGGATCAGTGCCTTTTCTGAGTAACAGTTCTGCATTGCCACACACTGAACTTGCACTAGACCATCTACCTGACAGCTCCAAGGACAGTCCTTATTCCCAGAGAAGAGTGTTTAGTGTTATACGCCAGTTAAACATCAGAATGTGCAGCCATGACTCCAAATGTCTCCTTTCAGAAAAGCCACATGGAGTAGATGTATGTGAGGATGGTAGAAAGGACAAAATGCTGTGCTCCCTCAAAATTCCATCATCGGCATTGTTAAACATGGGAAGGCAAAATTGAACTATTTCACACAAAAGACAAAATCCCCTGAAAATTCAGGAGGGAAGTTATCAGCTGTGTCTGATATCCTACTTCTTGTCACCCATGTTCTTCAAAGTAAGAAACTTCACTATATGGGAAAAGCAATTTTTCCCACCAGCTCTTCTACAATTCCTTAGTAGCTAATTATTTTGTCGTACTCTGCCTGTGCGTGTGGTCTCCAAATTGTACCCTAAGTCAGCACAAAGAAACTGCAAACAGAACTTTTTTTCACTCTCCCAGGTATGAGACTCTTGTCATTTGTTACCCTCTAAATTATCTACAATTATTTTGTTTAGCAGGCTAATATGGGAACTCTGTTTAATATGACAGAAAGAACGATTTAACTGAGTTGTGCTTTGTATCTCACATTAGCAATCAGCACATTAATAAGTCTGGAAGATTGATATCAGTTTGAAAGGCAAAACCTACACAAAACAATTAATTAAGAAAGTTAAAACAAATGAACTGCTCAGGATGGAATCGGATCCATGAGACAAGCTGGTAAAAGCCCAGAAGGAAATACTCTAATTGAAAAAGGCAGTAGAAGGCACACAGTACAGTTAAACATTATCTTATCAGAAAATTAGCAAAATGTAATTTTTTTTATTGGATTTTTACAGATGTTATTTTTAACCACATCAAAAAACCCACCTCATGGCTATTGGCACAAATTGTCATAATTACTATAATTTGAAGTCTGAGCTGTGGAGTGACTGCTCAGATAACTATCTCGTCCTCCTTATGCTGTATTAGGAAAGCAGCCGGGAGACATATCCTCTCATGTGTTTTTGTACTAGGTTTGGACTTCATTTATGTCTATTATCCAATCTCATTCTTGAGAATACTAAAGAATGAATTCTTTTCCCCTACCTGAAACACTGGAGAAAATCAGGAGGTTAACATTAAGAGAGGTAAAGTTGACTTTAATTAACATACCAATTACCTCCCATTTGCAAGCAAATTGTTTTATTTCCTTTCATATGCTCCCTGGGGAAGTCTATCTTTTTTTCTATGCATGGTCATTGACTTTGGGAGGAAGAATCAAGCTCTAAGCTCCCAAATGAAGAGAGAACCAGAAGAGAAATAGTTAGAATTGTAGTCCATGCCCCAGGAACCCCATGCTGTGGGGTTACCAGCACTTTCTAGCCTTGAAAATTGGTGTGAAAATGCTTTGTGATTTGCACAACACTGGGAAATTAGCTATCTCTTTTGATTGTTTTTTCTAATATTCCAAATTTCTAAAACATACACACACTAAAGAATGTTTCCTTCCTTAAAGTGAATGTTTGGGGAAGTTAAAATGAAGGGGGGGTGTGTGGATGGAAACACCCCACAAACGGGATATTTATTTTTTATGCCAAATAACTTCACAGCGCTTTGATAATATGCAACCAACACATACCTTGAACTGTGGTTCAACCAGCACCCATGAAAGCTAACTAAGGTTACCAGTTGTCAGAATTTCGATGAAGGACTTTCCAAGGAAAATGTTAAGCATTTCAGGAACTGGTGCTGGTAAATCAGTGACACTCTTCCTGTAAGTCAGGAACAGGACAGCCCCTTCCCCAAAGCAGTGCAGTGCCCTTCTACAGAGCTGATGTTCTTAGAAACAAACAGCACAGGTCCTGGATCCTACACACCTGGTAACCTCTAAAGATTTTACACTACCCTATTTCTCTGGACTAGAGCTCTTCCTCTGAGAGTCAGAAACAGGAGTCAAGGTGAGCAACACTCTTACAGCTTCAAATGTGCAGGTATAACGTGCCAGAGCACACAGCCTGAGATACCTCGTGCTGTCTCCTGCCAGGCCTCCACCTGCTCCAACACAAGGGAATTCTCTGCAATGTCCTGCAAGAAACCTGGTTGCCCTCTCCTAGAGCCTCTCAACAGTATTTGATCTTCACAGGAAAATCAACAAGTAGATAGGGATTGTCCCTACTTCATTCATGGATATACTTACTCCCACTGAGAATAATAAAATCCTAGAACTCTCTGTAGAAATAAGTGAATCCCAGCAACTGGAATGATCTAATTACTCCTAAATCTTACATTATGAATAAATACAAATACAAAATTGCAAATCACAAGGGACACACTAGTCCTGATTCCCATCACACTGCCTTGTTACAGGCAAAAGAATACAGGAGGTGAAAGCAGGATGCAGTACATAGCCCAGCAAGGCTACCCAGGTGTAATTCTGTAATTTTACCATACTGTGAAAGCTATATGGGTCATATGTTCAGTAGATCTAATATCCAGAAGGTCTTGCCAACATCCCACAGGTGTGCACAGGAGTGCAGAATGTGAAAGGAAAGCAATTATGTGGGTGGGTACACTCACAAAACGGTATTTCTAAATCCCAGATGAATTCATTCCACACATCTGCATCCATTTCACACTGAGGAATTAGATAAAGGGAAAGAGGAAGAGGGGAAAAAAATCTCTTTTAAAAATATCTGAGTATTAATTCTGCTCTTTGGCTGACTCTGTCCTCAAGCATTTCACCTTTCCTTAAGATCTACTTCAGCAGACCCCTTGTACATGGGCAGTGACGGGCCCAACCCAGGCATCCTGGGGTAAATACACAAGTTTTCCTTGATTTCAACCCCACCTCCTCTGCACACCCACCTTCTGGAGGGAGAGAGCTGTAAGTAGGAAGAAAGTGAGAGACATCCCCCCCTCCTTCCAGTTTAATTGACAGGAGGGATTTTCTTGGGGATTTTAACTTGAAAACCAAACAATAAGCTACAATCCAGTCATTGTTCTGGTCACTTTACTCACATGTTACAGACCTTTATTTTATTCTGTGTCTGTTTTTGTCCTCTCAGTTTACACTTGTAGAGGTAGGGCCCTGGCTATGCATCTGTGTTTTTGGAGTGTTTCCACAATGCAAAGGAGAGGTTATACTACAAGCACACTAAGTGTGACAAAGTGACATTATACCAGGCCAGCAAGGGGGGTAATAAAAGTTGAAGCAAAGTCTCTTGGGTCTCAGAGAACACAAACTACAGAGTCAGTTGGACTTTCTATGTGGAGAAGGAGGGGAAGAACAGAAGTTTTATCCCTGTATCACACTACCCTCTGCAAAATATATGCCTAGAGATAAATATATATCAAGCAACAGGTGATTGCTGCACTAAATTATCTTACACCTGATGGATCAGGAATGCAGAACGCAATCTCTTTTTAAGTGCAGAAAAATTGGTGCTGAGAAATTGGATTAACCTCTTTTGCTAAGGAATACTTTAATCTTCTCTGTACCTCTCCAATTTCTTGTTGGTTTTTGAAGGCACGCTTTACTTAGTGCAATTGCCCTTCCCTGTTTGCAAATAAAAGGCTGTACCTTGCAGTCCTTTCCCTCAATGACAGAATTTGGATCTTAAGCTGCAGTGTATTATTTCTACATTAACTTTTTCCCTATTATAAGAAAGCTTAACTTTCAGGGATTGTTAGACTTATTGATTGTTAATATTAAAAATCAGCAAACAAGAGTTAAGAATATATCAGATGCTGTTGTGATAGTAGAATCTAGAAATATAGATTTTTATTTTTTTTTCAATCAGCATCTGGAATCAAGTTTAGTACAAAAATTAAAAATATGATCTTGAAACTCACAAGATTTCAGGAGAGTACTGAAGATGAAGCCTGAGTGGGATGTTAAAATCTCATAACTCAAAGCAATATTTATTGATCAGATCAAAGACATCCAGTCTGCAAGGGATATATCAACTCCACACATTTCTACTACCCTCTCTTCTCCCTGCTCCAGTATTCCCATTTTTATTTCTTCAGCAACACCCCCATTATCACCCATTATTATTACATTTTGGTATATGTGTCTCATGTCCCCTGCCTGCTGTACCCCAGCTGTCTCTACCATTTTGCCTGCATTTGGCCTACACAACACTCCAGGTGCCCAAAGCAGACAATCCATCAGTGGATCCATTCCTCTTTGTTCCCAGGACTGTCAAATGCATTTCACACCCAGAAGAGCTCTTGTGCTCCATGTATGACAAACCCTAAAACTCAATCATGCTTTCAGCTACCTGATCTCAGGTGCCAAGGAAAACAAAGTGCAAATGAGCTTCAATTTCTGTTCAAATGCAAAATTCTCAAAGTGGGTAGGAATATCCATTGACTCATAAAGTCCTTAGAAAATTAATTTCCAACAAAGCAATTTTTATAAATATATATATGTGTATATAAACAAACCCCCAGCCATGCTCCAAAACTCCATGTTCATGGGCTGCCAAAAAAGAGCAACTCCTTTCACAAGCACCAAATAACTCAAAACCATCTGGGAGAAGGCGGCATTTAACTTTTTTGTGTTTTTCCCTTTTGCACTTCATTTCGCCCTTTCTGCCCATGCCTGCTGCAGCCCAGGGTGCTCCCCTATCCCAGGATTAGCAGAGATCTCTGGCGATTGCTCACACCTGCACCTCAGACCGGCTCCGTTCCGCTCTGTGCAATCAGCCGTGCCTCCATAAGGCCATCAGCTCCCGGGCTGACAGGCAAACAGAGACCCACCTGATGGGCCAGACCAGACACCTGCAAAGGGGCTGGAGCAGGAAGGAGAGGGGACAGGGAGGAAGGGAAGAGGTGGAATTACACAATTAAAAGACCAGCTTGATGTTTTGAAGGGGAGGAGTAATACCTGCTACCCACAGGCACATAACAAACACCTGACTGTGAAACCAGCAACTCTGCAACTCCCGGTGAAGCTGTTTGCTTGTTTAATACTCAGTGGAGGAGGTCCCATTGATAGAAATCAAACTACTGGTTTCAAAACAAGAGGTCAGGTCTCCCAATAGCTGCTGTCATGGAAATCTAAATTTAGTTTGCCACCAAACCTCCATTACCAAAATGTAAAGAAAGACTGGTGAAATACTAAACTGCTTTGTCATAGATGCACCCTGAATAAGTGAAGTCACTGATTTTCCTTTCTTTCAATTATATCTGTGAAATAAGAACACGAATCTCTGACATTCTCCTATAGCTGGATTATGCCTGTGCCAGACAATTGCCTACTCCTGAACATGGAGAACACCCTATGCTTCAGTGATTAGTTTTAGCAAAAGAGCACACCAACCCCAAACTGTGCATAACTGCTGTCTCAATGTACAAACATGTGTAACAGTGTTCCATAGAGAGTATCACAACTCTTACACAAGTGTAGCCACACAGGGCCCAGCACAGATTCATCATTTGAGAATAAAACTGTGCATATTAAAAAAAAAAGAAATAGACACATAGAAGAGACTGTTGGAAGCAAGTGTTTGCTCCTGCTTACTCTGTCTTAAAATTCATTTCAGATTAATTCACTGAACGAAGGGTGCTCATCTCTTTATTAATATTATCTTAAATCTTGTTCTGGAAACTGACAAAACTCAGGCTTCAGTTGAGGTTATTTACTTCTGGGCCATCCATTCATCAAAGGTAAGGATGTGATCTTAAACCAGGTTTAGCTCCAGCTTATGAACTGAGGTTTAAAGGCAGCACTGCGAGAAGGGTTAGCAGTAACCTGTGCCTCTTCAGGCAGCAGTGAGCCCCAAGATCAAATCTTTCTAATGTTACTTCTTGTTTCTAACTACTGCAGAAGGTGCAGAAACCTAATGTTGATACAGGAAAGAGAAGACATCATCTCCTTGCTTTGTAAAGGGACAGACAACAAAGCACTGTGACCTTGAGCAGGGCAGATCATGGGCACTCTCCTCTCCAGGGCACTCTGTACTTCAGGACTAAACAGATCTACTTTGCTCCAGCCGTGGCATTTACCCTTATAGCAACATCATCATGACCACAGCACCCAAAATATTTGCAAGAAGCAACTCAACATTTGCCTACCAGAGAGAGAGACAGGATGTGTCAATGTGTACAGCGGAAACACAGAGGCAACTGGCAAGGTCTGTGTGTATCCAGCATCCACCCAACACCTCCCACCAGTAGGGTACCCATGGAAGGAAGGCACTGAGGAAGTCAAAGAGAATTGAACACCATGGTTCTTTTGAATATCCTGCATCACACAGCCCTCACAAACATGCCAAGGGCTCTTTCCTCTCTTATCAGGAGCATTGCATTACCAGTGATGCCAGATTGGAATGGCTCCAATCCAAGTACATGTTTGTTGACACTTCCCTACATCTGAGAAAGGACAAATTTTATCCCAACTTTTCCTGTACTTCGCAGCTCTTCTGTCTATGACGAGTAAGGAGCAGAAATTGTCAAACCCTTTGGATGTATCTGTGTAATTTTACAATTACATGTAAAATCTCTGAATATCCAGCAGCATATTGGCAGTCATTGCTGAGTCTTGGATATTATTTTGCAGCTAAAATCAAAGTAAGAAACAATTAGCATCATCCCACTTTGTAAGAGAGTGTTTTATCAGCTGAGTAGAATGCAGAGCATAATTATACAGCTACATCCAAAGATTACACACTGCGTCAAATGTCAAATCGTGTCACGTTAACCACCAAGTTATCCTGAAATTGTTCAGAGATAAATGAGAAAGAATTTGGTCTCTCTCTGTGTGGTCTCTCTGCTGGGCGCATATTTTCCAGCTGTTATCCCCCTGACCTGCATACCTGCCGTGGACTCCTTCAAGCTTATCAATCAAGCTAGAGAACAGAAAGCCTAGGCTGACATCTGACCAGCTAACAGGAAGCAAGGAGTAACCCTCTGCTATCTAGTCCCTTTCTACTTATCCCCATGATGTAGGAAATGAACCAACACCTTGCAGAGAATAATGAATGGAGTTGATGGATCAAGGTCAAACAGGCCTGACAGGTCCTTAAAAAAATAAACGAAAAACCAAAAATAACCCCACCAAGAACTCCTTATTTAAAGTCAAACCAATACAGTCAACATTCACTTACAAATGATTAATGTAGAATGGAAACTTCTTGTTATTTCTCTAGTTTGAGAACCAGGAATAAGAAGTGAACTTCATGAAAGCTTGTTTTGATTACAGACCCAGATAAAATTAAATTGTCTACTTGTGCCTTTGA
The DNA here is from genome assembly GCA_018697195.1 of Certhia americana. NCBI lineage: Eukaryota > Metazoa > Chordata > Aves > Passeriformes > Certhiidae > Certhia > Certhia americana. The sequence goes on along the minus strand of CM031865.1, from coordinate 11,110,743 downwards.
AAGATCATTTGTGCAGGGCACATAGCCTCTGTTAGTAAGCACCGATTTTTATTTTGGGAACATAATATTTCAAAGAAGAAAAGGGCCAAAAGCAGTAGTCTCCATGCTCTTCTGCTTTATAAGTATTAAACCCATTCACATGAGGGGAAAATGGACATAGAACATTATTAGATGACTGGAAGGACAGAAAATGGTATCAAGACAAGGCCTGTGGAAATTACGATTGCCTTTTCAACTTAACCTTCTGCAGAAGCATCATTCAATGAACCTTCAGATGATCTCCCGCAGGAGACCCAGGAATTTTGCTTGGTTTTCAACTTATTGGTGACATTTTTTTAATTTTCTTTTTGACTAGTCAAATAGCTGTAAACATCCCCAGCCAGAATTCAGTTTATTTAGTGCTGCCAAATTTTGAAAAAAAACCAAACAAAACCAAACAAACAAACAAAAAAAAACCCAACAAAAAAAACAACAAAAAAACCCCAAAAAAACCCCCAACCAACACCACCTTCAATCACGGATGTCCTCAGTTTTATTAACAAAAATTTAAAAGAAAATTTGTGGCTTTGCTAAGAAGGAAATTCAGGGCTGGGTTTTAAACCACTATATACAACTGGATCTGTATCCCTTGAGGGGGAAGAAAAAGCACCAAAAAGAAAAGACTGCACCATGCTTGGAGTTAAACTTTTTTTTTAACCTATATTCTCCCTAGTGCAGCTGTTTACCACCATCTCTCTGAATCTGAGAACGTGTCTTAAATTAATGCTTTGTCCAATTTTAGCAGAAATTTACAATAACCAACAGATATGTTAAAAAAAAAAGGAAAAAAAAACCAGAGCCCAGAAAGATTAAGAGGCTTAATTACACCACACCTATGCAACATGAGGTGCTTAAGCAGTGACAGCAGAGAGATTCCTTTTCTCAGAAAAGATCAGATATGAGAAAATACTGAAGCATTAGTAGGGCCCACCTGTGTGTTAGTCTTAGAGTGCATTAATGTAAGTTTGCTTTTTCATTATTTATTTTGCACAGAATAAGGAATGGGGTGAATATAAAGGATAACTCCAGGCACCCTTTCATAACTTCCCAGTGTAAAAATTCATTAGCATTCCACAAATAATGAACCTTTTAAACCCAATTTAATGCATTGGTTGAGTTGGCTTTCTGAGATTTCTGTCTCCTCCTCTCCTCATCTAACACATCAAAGGAATGCCTCTTTTCTATTAAAAGTCTGTGTCTTGTAAAAAATTACCACACCCTAAGATTTCCCCTCATGGAATACACTATCCAAACTTGTATTTCAGGCATCTTATTTTTAGAAATTTCCAGGACAACCTCAACGGGCACATGATTGATCAGAGAAGGAAGAGGAGGGTGTTTCGGTAATTATATTTTTTCCTTCTCCATAAATCATAGAAATTCAATATAAAATATTTATCTCACAGTCCAGAGAAAGAAGTCACATGCAACTCCTTTCTAGCCCAGCTCTGGAATGAAGAAACACGGTGTCCTGGCTTAGGGCAAGTTTGGGGAGAAACTTCCAAAGGGGCCCCTTCAAAGAGCAAACTCCCACGGCCCCTCCCCACCCCCACCGGTTCGGGAATGATTCCTCCGAGAGAAGTGGAAAGAAACCTGTTTATTTAACAGACAGAGCACCCCCCAACACACAAGATGGACAATCACCGTTCTGAAGGGATAACAGTTCAGTCTTTCTTTGGGGAGTGGTTGCTCTGTCGGTCTCTCCGGCGCTGGGCAGGCTGCTGCAGGACAGAGTGCAGACTCTCGGTGTTTCCCAGGTCCCAGTCCAGAGCAGGCTTGAATAATTCCACGAAGGAGAGAGGAGAAGGAAAGCAGTCCAGAAGAATCTTGGACTGTCTAGTTAAACTAACTAAAGAACTAAGCAGGAGTAAAAGCAAGCAAGCAAGCAAGCAAGCAAGCAAGCAGGCAAGCAAGCAGCAGCAAAAGCAGCGGCAAAAGCAGCGGTGTATGTCTGTGTCCCTCCAACTATTGTCTGTACACTGATAACAAAACCAAAACAAAACTTCCCCGAGCCAGTCTTGAAGAACATCTCCAGCCTAAACAGAACAGACGATTGGGGATACAAACCTCACAACATCACCCCAGGACACACGGACACAAACAGACCAGGACTGGCATCTGCATAGGGCTGTGCAACTCCAGACAAACAAAGGGGGCAGCTGGGCTATCAAAGGTCAGTGCTGGAGCAGCTTTGGTACCCTCTTTAACAGGAACAGCAGAAGGCAAACCCAAACTGAGTGAAAGGTGGAATCAGGTAGACTTCAAGATGGGAATAGGGTTCGAAACAGGATTTATATCCAAATACTGCTTGAGACAGCAACAACACGCTTGATGATGCTAAAATAAACAGTGCTGCATTTACTTGAGACTCTTCACACTGAGAGCATAAAGGAAGCCTTTGGCACATTTTGTCATGCACATGAAACCCAGATAAGGGTCTGGGACAAATCTGGTAACTCAAATAGGCTAAGCCAAAAAGAAAAAACAGCAGGTATTTCTGAATTTACTTTTTCTTATTTTATTTCTACACAGATTAATTCTCTTGAATTACTGTTAAGGATGCACAAAAGGAATACAAAACCATAAATTCTGCTTCCTTTCCTATTTTTAAGCAGGAAAAGCTTGAGGGTTTTTTTAATCAAACTTTAAAATTAGCATTAAGATACAGTTACATCTAAAACAATAGGTAGAAATGCACAGTGCTGGCTTTTGCTTCTGTTAGTTTTACAGAACAAATAGACTGGGAAGATTAAGGAATATGAAGTCCTCACAAATAGGTTCTTTCTCTTGTTACTGTTCTACACAGCTGTCTTACAGTCCAGAGTTGTTATATCAGTGTCCTACAGTCTTCTCAAGTGGCATAATTACCAAAGTGTGGGCTGATCCAGGCAAGCCATGTCCTCAAGACTCCCAGACACTGCAATTGTCAACAAAGCACAGAATTAAAAGGCACTAAAGCAAAGGTGAATAACAAATTGGAATTCAGAGATTTGAAGTTGGCGTTGATCAAACACAGGTTTCTGTTCACTGCAGAAAAAAGAACAGAACTCTTGGGCAAAGTACTACTTTATGGAAACTTAGTGAGTGTTGCTCTGCTAAGGACTAAGGGGTACAAATAAATCCTACCCAGGATCAGAGGTGACAGCATAGCAGAATGGTTATGCCAAGGCCATCTCACCAGACTATGGTCAGATAGTCACTGCCAGTCTTTAGTGACATATTGAACCACCACAACAAAATGAAGGCTTTAATTTAGGAATTTCCACTTAACCTCAGAGCTTTTGCAGAAAGAGGAAGAGAAATTTAAATTAAATAGTCTTTATTTGGGAGGGATTCAAGCATAAAAAATGGAAAATTGAAAGTGGTATGCAATGCATCAAACACTGATGTGTGACAGACATTGTTGGAACATACTGAACAGGCTACTAAATATTAGCAGAAAAATAGGGTCATCACATAATATACAAGCATTATTCAATAGACACTGGAATAAACTGAACAACGAGGATATTTGATGCTATATCTAAGGATGTGGTGGTCTCACTCCCAATTCTTACTCTGCTGTTATAACCAGCAGGGCCATACAATGAAATCTAAATAATATTCCCCTAGCATTTCCTCTTAGTCATTTTAGGAGACAATTGGTGGTCTCTTGTCTGCTGACAAAAGTAACTCAATAAAAGGAGAAGAATTTGCAGTACCATTAGATAGGAAATTTGCAAGCAGGTGATCAATGCTCTGCAGGGACGCAGAGTGAAATCTGCTGCATTCCAAATGCTGCATCTTCATATTCCAAGCAAAAGAAGCCCTATCCAGTTCAATTCTGAAGCTATTCAGATGTGGATTTTTTTCCTGGATTCATAAAAGGGAAAGAGTGAAGTGTTTTCCCTGTGCAGACTCTTCCTGGCTACAAGTATGAAAAGAACAGAAAGCTGACTAGCACAATCACCTTCCTCTCTTGCAATTTTGGTTAAATATTTTGATTCCAGCTCCACCCTACCAAACTGCCACAAATCCATGCAAGGATCTGGACAAGGCACACACAAAAAGCAAGAATGTCTGCCACGTACCACGAGGACCTTGTAACACTCAGCTCTATGTGCCTATACCATGTTCAATATTGTGATGAACATCAGCAATTATTGAAATGTTGCCTATTTGTTAGTCCAGGGTGCATTCATCACCAGGGCTGCATAACCACAGCACACATCAAGCCCCTGTACACAGCCCCTGTTCATTTGGCACCTTTTTCACAAACACCTCTAAGAAAAATAAGGACCAAGATGCACCAGTTCTTCCTGTCACCTGTGCCACAGAAGGGACCTCTTTATCCATGGCCCTGATTCAGAGAATAAAGGTATGTACAATGCCACCTCATGTTATTTCCTCAGATAAAAGGAAAAGGCTTCCATCTACAGTTCATTAAACACAATCTTAACTTTGCAATGTCTTCCACATTAGAAATGAACAGCAGCTTGGATTATCTTAGTTTATTTATTTTTAAAGGATCATATTTTTTGTCACCAAGGACAGATAAAACCTCCAAACAAAGGGCACACCAGACAATTATTTTTAAGTATGTGTGCTTCTGAGTCACAGTATGTAAAAGAGAGATACCACCTCCCACATCCACATGAGCCAGAAAGGAAATTAAAAAGGAAAAATAAGGAAAGTGCACAACACTAGGAGCATTCGGTAAGAAACGCTGATTGCATCGCTGTTATTTGAGTTCAGATTCACTCTAACTTTCAATCACATCACCTGTACTTTTCCAAAACAGATTCAAAGATCTAAAAGAGCAGCTTGATAAAAGAGAGGGACATTTATTTATTTATTTATTAAAAGGACATTTTTCCCAGACTTTAACTAAACCTCATCCACTCTTGTCACTCTGGGCAGACAGTTGAAAGCAATATTAGAAGAGGTAATTGCATAGATCAGTCAACAGCCTTTGTCCCCTTGCCACTGAGACTTACAGTAAAACGGGCACAAGAAAACATTGTACTGGATTAAAGGCAGGTCTTTTTCTCCAGTTGCTTGCTGCTTACCAGCTGTTGTGTTCAATGGCAGGGACAGAAGCTCTGGTGGTATCTATAGGGGAAATCTAGCCTGACACTGGCTCTTTCCCCCCACCCGCCCTCCCCTTCTCTCTAGGCTTGAAACAGATTACTCTTTGTTTTTAAAGTGAAACTTTACCAAAAAGTATTCTATCTTGTCATCTACCATTAAGTCATTAATCATGTGTGTAGAGCACTTTACTAGCTATGAATTTTTAGGATTCTGCATTTACAAGAACACCATCACTGTAACTTCTCAGGTTGACAAACATTTTTCTGAACCCTTTGATCTTATTTGGAGCAACTCATGAAAAGACTCAGAGAGGCTGCTTAAACAAACAGCAAAGGGAACAGACAAATTTTATTAACATTTGATCGTAAATCACTGGCAGCAGCCCACATGCTGATAAAAACAGATACTGCACTGTCAAAGAAAGACTGTACCTGTTATGAGTATGTCAGAACTGTTGCAAGAAAGCTTCAAGTGTACCTTGTGACAGAATTACAGCTGCAAAGTACAGTGAGATTGAATACAAATCGAAGGGCACTGAACAGATATGCAACAATAGAATTAAAAAGTCAAAAATAGAAATTGTTTTGTGTCAGAACATACATCATCAGCACCATCTTTAGGAGGGGAGTCATCACTCAGGTTTTGACAGCACAGACTGTAAATGGATTCTGTTTCCACAATAGTACTTTTTATCTTCACGTTCTGACCTAATTCAAAAGCACTGAAAAGCAGAGTGTTGAGACTAGCACTGGAATTCTTAAGCCAAGTCTTATAATTTTAACCATGCAGTAGTTTAGTTGTACTATTACAAACAGCAAAAAAAATCAGCTCCATTGCAGCATTTGCATGAGAAAACATTCAAAGCCAGATCATTTGGAGGTGTATGTTTAAATACCTTCCCCACCTGAAAGTTACAGACAAGAGAGAGTTGAAACAACTATTTTGTTATTGATTACAGATTTTTCTAAGTTGCAGCTTACCTCAGAAACTATGGTCTGAACTTTTCTGGAAAAGAAACCCCACATGATTCTGAAGTAATTACTCTACCATTGTGGTGGGGTTTTTTTACTGAAGCTTCTGAAAATAAAATCAAGAGTATATAAGAAGTTCTAAATGTTTTTTATTAAATAAATTTCTACCTTTACTCAAGGTAGAACATCAACAAATTATATAAAATTTTTATTATGTTTATAGAAATTTTTAATCCAAGTTTCTGATCCACACTTTGTGGTAAGGTTTTTATCCTTGTGGACAGAACTAAAATCTTAGACCAATAGAACTGTAAAAGTTTGAAACCATTTACAGAAGTTTGTTATGAACTGACATAGAGACAACTTTTTTTGTTTGTTTGTTTTGTTTTCCTTTGACTTCATTTTTATGAGAAACAAGTTTAGACTTGAACAGATACCTCAACCCCAAAGTTTTCCAAGCAAGAGGCTCCAAGTTAGCTTCCTGCTGGAAGGGGAAGTTTTGCATAGTTGTGTGGCCACAGCCACAGAGAGTTCAATGAAGGAAACCCCCTCTCTCATCTCCCCACCCGTTCTCACTCCTGCCCCCTTGCCTTGTTTCCTGCAGCAGCCCGGTGGGTGGAAATTTAATCGGGATTCCCCACCAAGACCTACACCATGTGCCTGGGAGCTGTTTCATCCTTTCTCCCACTCTGCACACCAATCCTTCCCCAGGCAACAACACCCCACTGGGGCCTCTTTGGGAATGGGCTGGAATTCCTGTGCATTTGCCTTTGTTTAGAGTGGAAACAAGCGATTAACTCTCTTTACTGTTAATGGAAGTTAAGGGCAGTGGTTAAACTTGCCACTTTCAACAGGGGTTAACACACCTGAGAACACACCTTTTACAGAAGGAAACAAGAAAACATGCCAGCGCTAAAGAAGCAGTTGGATTTGATGTAACAGCTCTTTTTGTAAAGTTAACTGCATTGAAGTCTCTGGAGAGTCTCAGGGTTGGAGTCACAAAACCACTTTCAAAAGGAGCTTATTCACTTAGCTCTTACATTAGGAGACTTCCCATAGAAGTCCTAGAAGCCTATGGCACAGCCATAAAACAACACAACTTGTCCCAGGACACCAGTGAGCAAATATCCTCATATTACCTTTAAAAATGGTCCTTGGAAATGTGTAGCTGCATGAACTCCTTGTGAGACATTTTGACATCTTTACATTCCCATATAGGTCCACCTCAATACAGGGCAGACCAATATTAGGACTGCAGTCAAACACACCCCAAAGGATGAAGATTTAATAATCTAGGGGAGACTGCACCTGCCTTTTAAGATTCTCTTTTTTGGCTGTCAGTTGTGGCCACATCAGGTCACCCAATCAGCTGCTTACATGCCTTACATGAACTTGCAATTAAGATTCAATATCTCAGGTGAATACATGGAATGCTGAGCCTGAATGTTGTTCTCCTGTTAACAGATTAACATAAAGTGTGCAGGACAATGTTCACCTGGTCTTACTTCAGATAGCATATCACTGTCTACAAATTGGGTAAATTAGCTTCACTACACCAACCTGAGGTGCAAATCAAACAGTAGAATTCCCAGGAATATGCAGATGCAAAAAGGTGGGTTACTGCACGGCCAATTTGCTTGCCAAGTTACCACAACTACACGTGAGGAAGGGAAGCAACCTATGAGATGTAGATTTGCATGTGTAATTAACAGGGTGAAATAGAAAGACACATGTAAGTTTTACCCATAAGTGTTTTTGCATGTATACACACACAGAGGACAGAAAACTGGGGCTTGGAAATGTCCTGATAAAACAACATGTAAAGTAAGAGCTCCACGACACAGAGAGGCTGGGCAAAGGGCCAGGAGCTCCTGAGTTGTAATCTCATCTGTGCAACTGAATCACTGTGGGTTTAGGCAAGTAATTAAACTTTCCACTGTCTTGGTTTTCTACTTGTGTTAGATACAGCCCAGTATTTTTCCCTTTAAGTATGAGAAGGGTAAATAAGATAAGAGCTAGCACTTTACTGCCTGGTCTTTGAAGTTTAAAGCACCTAGAACAGTAAATTTATTACATTACTTGATTCTAGATTTCTTCTCTCATCCCACAGATATACAAAGTTAGCTTTGTTTTTAGTCATAGAGGATATGACAGATTTATGAATCCTTCAGTGTAGGCACTACATAAAAACAACTAAAATTAATTACTTTAGTGATTAAGACAATGAAATTTTAAGATCATTTTATAATAAAAATTAATTTCTCAGAGGAAAGTTTTCCTCTTACATTAGTTTGTTATAATGGTGATATTGCCATCTCCTGTGGAGGTAGATATTTTATCAACATCTAGTAACAGCCAAAAAGGAGGTTGTAATCTACTACATATTCAACGAGCTTGATTACTTCATTAGTTTGCATTATTTTCTTAAAACAATAACACAACAGCTCTAAATCCTTTTAGGAGCTAACAAATTAGCTGCAAAGCAATAATAACAGAGGCTCAGGGTCTGAGAGTGGACATATTCTCTGAGATATGATTTTCTTTCTTTGGCCCTTGTAAAGAAAAAGTCCCACAGTAAAACTTAACCCCACCTGACCAATATCAGTTAAAAACTGATCAGAGTAAAAAAGGAGAAACAGATTTTCTACAGTAGGTAAACCAGCCCAACTTATAGGGGTATACCATCATTAGTGTGTAATTTACAGCTTCTAACACAACTCTTACCACCTCTATTTTGACCTGTGGTGTGTAATGGGCTGCCAGCTGCACAGAAGGGACTGAACCAACCCTTCAAGGAAAGTCCTACCTGAAATGAGATGGACACAGCTGAAAGGTCACAGGACATGAGACTCACACAAGCCTGTGTAAGTCCTTTCCTTGTTACTGAACTATAAACCCTAATTTCAATCTCTTCTTTTCACATAAGAACTGACTTGGAATCTCTGTCCTTGAATCTGCACCAAATAAATGTCTCCTCCATGGAGAAAGTGAGAAATATGATGTGATTTACCACTATAAACTGAAGTGAAATGTTCCTACTTAAAGTTTATTGCATCTATTATTTCCATAGAGCATGACTGTTTCCAGCAAATGCCTGTAAGAATGCCAAACCCTTTTGTATTTCCTGCAATTAGCTTATCTCCAATTATATAAACAGGTACATGATGACAGTCTTCGGTAATAGAGGTATTATGGGGAAAATAAGGGTTGCTTTACTTTGAGTGTAGGTCTTAGCAGAAAACAGATTAAAGCTTATGTGGATATACAAAATAATAGATAGGCTAATTCCATTGTCTGCCTCTCCTAAATTATTTTATTAGATGGAACATATTAATTATAATGAAAGAGAACCCCTGACTCTGTTGGCTTCTAATGAAAATTCCTTTGTATGATCACGGCAGGATTTCCCTCCATTTTCTCTTCCTGATGAAATTAACTCCCTATGGTTGGTCACCAGGATAAGCTCATTTTAGCCAATCAGCTTGGGAGCTGCCATTTACCTCACAAAGAGAGAAAAAGGTATCTGCTGTCATAGCAACCAGTGGCTTTGCTCTGATCATCTTTGGATCCTTTAGCATAATGAAAAACACCGGCTTGCTTTTTAGATGATTAATCTTTTCCCCTGTGAACCTACTTGAATACATTAGCAAAACAAGTATGAAAAATTTGTTTATCCCAAGATAATCATTAGAAAATTACCTGCAAGAGTAATTCTCATTAGGGCTGAGTTCGTGAATAGGAGACCATATGGTGAATGAAAGCAGCAAGAAGCAAGAAAATCTCAAAGCTGCAACAGGTTGCAAAGTTTACCAGATTTCAGACTGGATGTGGAAATTGGTTAAGCATCAAAAGTAGTGGAAAAAAATAGGTTATAAGGAAGACTCAACAGATTTTACAACAAGGCCTGAAAATTCTTACCTACACAGACAGTCTTTTTGTGTGTGACCAGTTGTGCTAATTCCAGAGGGCCTGATCCCAACCACATCTTGTAACTGGAAAATCTAACTTCAATGGTGCTAAGCTCAGAGCTGAAATCCTGGAAATAGATTCTTATCTTACACTACTGTAAATTTAGATATTTTGATATTTAAATGGCATTATAAATTTAAAATTATAGAAGATTTTGTACAGTTTTTTGAGATCCAACTCCTGGAGAAAATGTAAGAGAAACTTAAGATTTCATAATACACTCTCTGATTTCTTTGGTATTCAAAATCTTATTTTAGCTATGCAAATGATGAGAAGTTAATATTATACTGGGGCAAGGTGGAAGAAAAGTGAGATCATTTGCAGTATTGAAATAGTTTAATTATGTTATACCCACAAGAAATCCCAGTAGAACAGACTTGGAATTCATACTATGTAAAGCTAAAATGACTCCTCCAGTTTCAACAAATCATTAGAAAAAGACAGAAAAAAAAAAGGAGGAGGAAGAGATAAAAATTCCTATGAGGTATCAGCTTTGTTCTGAGAGCAAAACCTGATGTGATGCTATGGAGTCTGTCTCAGTATACTGGAGCAAGACTGTTCATACCAAAGGATGTTCCTCTCAATTCTCTTCTCTCTATATATAGATTTCTCACCTCAGCAAGAAATTTTTTCAAAATTGGATTGTCTGGATAAGTTTCTAGTCATAAGCCTCAGATAAGTAAATCAGTAATGTCCTCTGTTATCACACTCTGTTTACCACAAAAGAAAAAATATTTTGATACTACCTCTTTTGAAAGGTTAACTGTAGTGTTATAACATTCTCAAGAACACTGAGTCCCATCCTTTAACCTCTGTGCCATCAGGCATTGTCTTCCAGGCTCAAAGTTGCATGATAATGACAGAACTGTAAGAGGCCATTTCCCTGTGTAACACTTTCATTTGAACTCAGTGAATAAATATTTCACATCAATGATACAAGCAGTTAATTTTAAAGCTCTACCAGTTGTTAATAATGGTTTTCTAACTGTGAGTCTTTTTTTTCCTGAGTGGTGAGCATTTACTCTACTCAGTCTCTCTCTCCTTCCTCAGACAGACTTCTAAGAGCTATCACAAACTACATAGGAAAGCACATCCAGGATTACATATTTACTGTTTCGTGAATCCAAACCAAGTCCATCTTTTTTTTCAAATGCCTAATTTCCAACAGAAATATGCCCCTTACAAATTAAACATATTGGATTTCCCAGACTCTGATTTTCCTCCAATTAACTTATTTGTAGCCTCAAAGAAAATCTGGCTGAAGAGCACAGAAAGGACAGGGATGACTCTTCCCATAGTGGGTGAATCTAGGAAAAAAGAAAACTCCCTAGCTATTTATAGGACAGCTCATCACACACCTACATTTTTTTAGAGTCTTACAAAACTCACTCATTTTCACCTCTCCTTAGGCAGTTACATGAAAATACAGAGAGATCAGAAAAATAAATGTTCAAACATTGAGGAAAAACAAGGAAAGAAATGTCTGTATTTCCAATTTGTGGGGGTACTTGTAGCTGCTAGAATTTGAACTTCACTTTGCAGCTAACTTTTTCTGCAGGTGACCTTAAATCCTGGATGAGTTTTGTATGAATTTGTAGTGGAAAAATCTCGGGGGAATGGTCTCCAAATGGAACCTCCTTGGTCTAAGATCTAGGTGGCTAGAGGTCCCAATCAACTGCTGGGTAAAGCAAAATCAAAATAAGCATGATTAGCATATTCAAAAATCCATTTTATTAAGCCAAGCCTCAAATATTTAGCATGCAAATTTTTACAGGGCCCTTGATAGAGCATTACCATCAGCACCAACCACTGAAAGCAAAGTGATAACAGATGCAGTAACATCTCCAGGGTGACTTCAGATTTTCAGCTATATGAAGTAATTAATCCTTACTTTGTATATGTCCTGGTGTGTTTATGAGGTTTTTTTCTGTTTTATTATCTTACCTATACTATCTACTGTTATCAGCTTAAACAATTGGAAACTTTCATCTCCCAGCATTATTCTGTACAGGAATGCACAGATTTAAAAGCATACATCCTCTGAAATGTTTATTCATGGTCATTTCTTACTTTCATATTGTGTTAATTTAGCACTGACAAGAAAATCCTGTGCATTTGATGAAGAGCTTTTTCCATACCCTTAATCTCATACCAATCAGGAGAGATGAAAAATATTCTTTAACAATTAAAACTCCACAGATACATGTTGTGCATTAAATGGTAACTATGTAATTAAAAAGAACAAATTTAAAATCTGACAACAATTGGTGCATCTCCAGCATTTAAAATGATTCAATTATTAATAATTCATGCTCCAAACCCCATATGTGGGCAATGAAGCAGAAGAAGAGATGAAAACGAAGCCTGATCCATGACTAACCTTACATCTGTACAGAGTCTGACTAAAGAGAGTTACAGCATTATGTTTTCTACAACATTTACCCAAATACAGTAGGAAATTGTCATATCATAATATGTATTTGCAGTGATGCTCAACAGTTAGTTAATAGCATGGGGGAGGGGAAAGCCATGCACAAGAATCCAGTTACGTGTACAGTTCCATAGCAAGTCCCATGAATCACAACACTAAGCAGCTTAGACACCTGAAAGATTTTAATTTCACATGGGTTAAAGCCAAGTTTGCTTTAAAAATTTTGAGGCTCCGCTTCAGTTTTTATGATTTTGGTGCTGGTTCGAACAAAAATCAGGAATCTTAATCTCTAGTACTGTATGGTCAGACTTTTAATGAGAAACAGTCATCCTTCTGAGATGCTAGTCTACATTTAAAATAGTAATTAGAAGATGATTCACATGGTCTCATAGCTCACTTATCCCATCCAGTAACTTGTTCTGAGATGTTATTAGATCTGCTGCCACAAATTTATTCTGAACTAGAAATTTTCACAAGCAACTCAGAATACCACAGATGTCTTTGTATCAATTCAGCCCAAAATCAAGCCTCATAAGTGAAATTTCATCTGTTAACCTACAAGAAACAATTACTTGTAGATCTACATTTTTACTGTTTCCTTTTTAGTTTTTTTTAATCAGCTTTCCATTTATAGTTTTCTTGGCAAATCTGATGCTGCAATAATCTGCATAGGTAAACAACAGCAGTGATGTATCTGAATTAGCTGCAAAGCCATTTTTCAAGCAGCCCAAGTCAATTAAGCACTTTATGCTAAAGTCATTCTGATCCAAAAAGCTTTAAAGGACTGAGGAGCACAGAAAGGGAAAAGGTGTTAAATCCTTGCATTTATAATAAAAAAGGAATATTGAATTACTATAATTATTGAATTATTGACTTATTAATATTTTTACTATTAAAATATATAGTTGATTTACATGGATTGAAAGAGATTACAGAGCTAGTATTTTAAACACACTCTAAAAATAAGTGTCATAAATAGATCTGTTTATTTCTGTGACTTTTTTTGATGTCCTGGTTCTAATCATCATTCCATATGTGGGGGGATGAGGGAAGAGACATGTTTATTCTGCAGCTGATTTATTACAAAATCAAGACCATTCAGATTCAAATTCCACCCCTCTTTAAATACATTGTTGCCGTTCTCTCTTTCGCACAATTTGCCACCACATGTAAAAGGTCAAGTCCACTGGTAAAGTAATTCATATGGTTATCCAGATCCTATCCAAGCCATAAATTAATGTGACATAAACCGCCTACAGCATTTCTTCTATTTCTAATGTTATACACAGGCAAGTCCAGCCTAGTGTACTGATAATTAAAGTAAAAACTGCATACACCTCCCCCAAGAACACACAGTCCAAACAGGAAGTCAGTTGGTTCCAGTATGAGACTTGCTGAGAGAGACAAGCAATCACCTGTAGCAAATGTTAACTTTCAGCTTTCAGTGGAAAAATTAAGTCTGCTTTACCTCACAATTGCCACCTGTAACATGACCACAGAGCAAAGAGGCAAAGGAGGAAAAAAGTGCTGCAAAATTTCATCAGAATCCTGATGTTCCTGATTTTACATAAAGAAACCAGAAGAGCTGCAGGCTGGTCTCCTAATGCTTTGAAAATTAAGACTTATGGAAATCACATGCGAACATATTGTTTCTCAGAACTTGCTGCTTCTTTAATCTCAAGCCCATGGTGGAAGGTGCTTTGCAAATGGGCTTTACATTCTGTAGCTAAATAAACTGCTTTATTTTGAAACCACAGACTGATCATCAATGATGCCCTCAAGAATAGTCAAAGAGATTAAAACAGGTGTTTCTTTTTCTTTTTTTTGGTATAGCTAACAGTTTGATTAGTAAACTTAATCCCATAAAAACAAGAACTTACCCTGCAGACTTCACTGGAAATGAGCTAATATGCACCTGCTGAAGATTCAACCCACAAGGAGGTAGTCTCCTTGGAAACTGCTCCTGATGGTCTGAAATACAATAGAAACAGTCACTGAAGAAACTTAGATTAGTGTAGGTGCTGGGGAAGGTGATGAAAGATCATGATTTTGCCCCAAAAATTAACTGTCTGAAGAGGGAACACTCAAGTATGTTATGTAGTGCAAGTAGTGTAGGGAGTCCAGGGTAGACCTGGGAAGAATCCGCATTAAAGAAATCAAGCAGAGCCTACAATATGTCACCCACCCCTAAATTACTATTTCCTTCACTGAGGCTCTGTGGCCTAACTAACATCTTCAGAGCACTTTAACCCATGAGAAAGTAGTTTACCCAGCACAGCTCACACTCTGGTCGAAGCCTGGACATTTACAACACCTGCTAATAGTCGCCTGTTCTCACATGTTTTTTAGAACATCTTTCATTCCTGATTAGCATTACAAACAGCTACTTTCTGCTGTCCTCTCTCTCCTCCCAAGTCTTTCATAAAACCTGCTGACTGATTTATTCAAGCACTTATCTTTTAACTTGCTGTCACCAGACAGGTGCACACTTGCAACAACCCTTGTAGCTGAGTCCATTTAACAGCTCTGTTAGGGGCCCAATCTTGCAAGACACTGAGCTGCACAGAGTTTAGATACACATCGAAAGCAATGATTTAGGGCTCTCTCAGGCTTGCAGGCAGTGCTCAGTGCCTTAGGCATCACTTTCTTTCTTGTTAAGAAGACTGTAAAAGGACCATCCCATCTAACTGTTTAATGTTATTTTAATAGGCTACATGACATGAACTTGATACAGCAGTGGTTATCTGGGTCAGAGGCTCCATTTGCTCCAGGGACCTCAATCACAAAAGTAAATCCCTACAACACAGACAGATAAGAGAGTTTGGACAGTGTCAGGGTCCAAGCCTGGGTGATCTTGTTTGCATATTTCAAATCCTCTTGACCACACCTGCACTCAGATATTTTTTGTTGACATTTTACTGTCAGAGACTAGAGATGAAGAGGGAGAAAAAATGAAGAGCAAATTCAAAGGGAGATTTACTCATGCTTTAAAGTCACTAAGACAGTAAAGAAAATCCTAAAAAGGTAATTCATTTAAGCAGTTTCCAGAATCCCTCTCTTCCTGACATTCTCCACTACTCCTATCACAGGCAGACCTTTCATAGGAGCTGAATTTTGACACTCTGGGGGAGCATCTAGGACAATGGCCACAGTTTACATAGCCACATAAAAAGTGCATTACTTAGGAGCTAAAGCAAAAGCTAATAGAGACATGTTCTCCACAGAGATCACTCCAGCTGCAGGTGAATCATAGATGACCTCAGATACATCTACACAAACTCCCTGTGCAAAAACCAAGCTCACGACAAAGAAAACACCACCACAGAATGTGAAGGGAATGTTTAAGCAGCTTCAGTCTACCTCCCAGTATATTCCACTAGTTCTCCCACAGAAAATTATCCAGAACTCTGCATCTGAACTCTCTGACTAAAGTTTTTTTGGAGGTGACAGAAGCCTTTGTAAGAAGGAAACCAAGTGCAGTCTCAGTAATTTCAAAGACAGAATATTCTGTTGTGAGCACTATAATGTTTCCTTCCAATTCCAGCTCAGTATCATACAGCTTAGTACATGTCCTGCAGCTGCAGCCCAACAACTTGGCTAAAATATCCAGGCTCAATTCAAAAATCTTAGTGTAGTGAAGCATTTACTATAATTTCCAGGAAAAGTTACATCACACTCAAACGCACACACACAGTGTTGCACACAGCATAAACAACATCATGTGTAAAATTAACTGTCAGCTCCTGTAATTTAAATTCTTCTAGATTCAAACAATATGACTGTTTCCATGAGACCTGAAATCTCAAAACATAAAGAAACCTTGACAAAGCTCTTGAGTATAAGGCTTTTTACCCTAAGCCATTAAATCAAATCACATGAAAACAAAATAAAGAATTCAAGTAATTGCAGTGGGAAGAAATTCAAACCAACAATAAGTTTATCATCTTTCATTCCTGGGTCTACCTTTCCATTTTCTTATTCTTAACTTATATATCAGGACAAAGGTTCTTGGCAACACCATCTCATCTAGCCAGACTCCTAATGCCCTTGTTAGCATGTATTTAAATGTCTTGTTTTCAAGCAATCTTCTAACCTAGCTCTCAAATCAGTATTAGAGTGTTCATTTTTGAACCTTAGTCAGCAGCATATCTTCGTACCTCAGATGTGTTTTTTCTCCCACACAATGCAGTCACATGCAACCAACGCTCCTGCATGATATGAGCCACAAAGCCAACAGCAAATGGTGCTGAGTTAGGACTGACAGTCCTGATTTAGGACAGAGACAGTCTTCTCTGGGAGGACCAGGGGATAGTTTTGTGCTGGAAGTGTTGCACCTGGGGTTATACCTTTTTGAGGGTGCTGGTAGGTTGGAGAAGGGAATCTCTGTGCTCATATCCAGCTGCTTTTCAAGGCCTCAAGTTCAGAAACAGATTGTCCTGGCAGACTCCCCATGGTCAGCTTTGGGAAACAGCTGCATATCCAGGGGAAGGTAATTTTGGAGGCACCCTAAGAAGCAGCAATTTTGAATGAAGGGGACCACGGGGTTTGACATTTTTGTTACTTGCTTCAGGGCTGAAATGAGTTCACAGCCCTGTCTTTTCATTTATGGATAATGATACCAAGCATTTA
This sequence comes from Certhia americana, assembly GCA_018697195.1. Lineage (NCBI taxonomy): Eukaryota > Metazoa > Chordata > Aves > Passeriformes > Certhiidae > Certhia > Certhia americana. The sequence goes on along the minus strand of CM031865.1, from coordinate 11,093,634 downwards.
GGACCAGACCTTTTTAAACATATTCTATGCTGAAAAGATAAAGGCTATTAATTTAATGAGACTCATATGTCACATAAATCCTGTAAGGACAAGCATGATGAGAACAAACTTCTCCCAAGTGACCAGGCACATCAGTGCCATGCCATGGCAGGTTAGCTATATCAGGGGCAGAAACGTGGGAATAAGGACCACTTATTCCCTAGACAGAAAAGTCCACATCAGGTTGGGAGATGTGGGGATTTCATGTCATCATTCTGAGGGAGAGGTGGGAACTGATGTTTCTGAACCTGACCCCTGCCTCCGTCCTGCAGGGAGATGCAGCTGGGTGGCCTGGCTGAGGATGGGCCTTTCCCAGCCTCAGGGAGGATTTCTGCCCTAGTCCCGAGGAAGCTTTCTCACAACAAACCTCTTCATACTGCAGATCTGACCCAAAACGTGGAGGGTTTTTGTCAGAGGGAGGGGCTGCAGCAGGCAGCTGAGGGCTCCTGAGGCACCTTCCCAGCCCCTCACCTTCCTCCTCATGGCACTGACACTAACTGGGAACACCTCAATTCCCTGCCGAAGCAGGAGAGCCTCAGGAAGAGGGGCTCTTGTTCACCACTTCCTCAGAAGAGAATTCCCCCCTTCTTGGCCTTGATTGACATTGGATTTGTTCCAGACCATAAAGAGAATGAGTGAAACCTATGAGCCTCAAGCCTCAGGGCCAGATTTATAGGCAGAAAGAGGATTCTGTGATCTTTTTTCATGTATTTATTATTACGGTCAAAATAGGCCTCTTACTTTCAATCTGGAGGCACTTTTATTGCTCACCTTTTCTCACGTGTCCTCAGGCACAGCAGAAGCAAGCCAAGCCCAGGACTCAGTGCAAACTATTTCTTGTGTGGAAAGCTTTCTGCTCCCTGGGTAAGGGCAGACAGCTGCCTCTGCACTGGTGTAGATCAGTCTGGTACCAGCAACTGAAAGAGCTGAAGTAATTCTCGGCCTTTACAGCCCAGAGTTAACTGCTTCATTAAAAACAATTTGAAAAATTTCCCTTGTCAAACAAGAAATCAAACTCAGGCAGATAATACATCTTCTGGAAAAATGTCACCAATTGAAAAGTTCCTACCCAGTTCACACAGTAGTGTTTTCCTTGGCTTTAAATGGATTTCAAGTTGGACAAGGCATATGGTAATGTTGTTCTTGCACCTTGGTAAGAGACTTCCTTTGGTTAAATACCTTTACAGCTGCCAAATTTAGGGAGATTTTGCTTCTCTCTGACAACTTCCAGAACATGGATCTTGCTCTGGCCAGTTAGTTACTAAGGAAGACACTTTTTCATATATAAAATATAGATGTACACAGTAGTCAAACAGTTACCAGAGTCACATTCTACTAACAGCAATTCAGCTGAAACACTGACACTTTTTACTATGCACTGAAAAACATTAAGGATGCTCAAATATAGCCATATCTCTGCTTAGGGGGACTAGCTGCTTAAACTGTGATGACACATGACTGTTTCACAGCTGAATATTTACTATGTCCAAATTCATCCTTTGAAGGTACTTGTGTGATTAATTTGCTTTTTATCCAACTGTTAATCAAATTAAAGTTATTATGAGATATAGAACAAGAGGGTTCATTTCATTTAAAGCCTTCTGAAAATACATATCATAACCATAAAGATGTGGGAGAGAGTTTCCTTGGCTACTTAGTGCTCTTCTAACCTTAACTTGATTGTGCCAGATAAAAAAAAAAAAATTAATTACTTTCACAACAAGAGTATTTGTTATTCACAAGGCACAAACCTCTGCTTAGAGCTCTGGGAGATTCTGAAACTACAGTTCCATTGATAGGAAAAATCAAAGTGAAAATCATCTTTAGAAAGGGGGTGGGAAGGAATAAATAGAGGAAGTTTCATGTGATACAGGCAGACAAAAGTAGCCCCTCCATTAGTCTTCCCCACCATCAAGAACTAAGTTCTGTTTTCAGTGAAAGCTCTAGCAGCAGTTTTCCCAAAATTTTCTCCACTGAAGTAAATGGAAAAAACTCCAATTGCCACCACCTTGTAGCTACTGGGGTGGGACTTGACCTTGAAAAACTTCTTTAGCCTCAGCAAAATAAGAAAGAGTCTAGATCCTGCTCAGATTTTTTATCACTTTTGCCTTCAGTATCTGCACACCTCAGAACAAGTTCCTGCTTTAAACTCTTTCATTGCCATTTTCTCTGCTGTAGCCTAAGAATATTTTGCTTTGTGACCATTAAGAAGATAAATTAAAATATCCTTGAATGTGTTTTTTTTTTTTTTTTTAAGGAAAAAAGTAGACTTTTTTAAACAGAAAAAAACTCCTTCTCGCTAAAGAACATCGCTCTTCTCTACCCAGCAAAGGAGAGAGCTGAGCTGACTTTACTAATTTATCCCAAGTGGCTGGAGATCCTCTGATGGATTTTTACAAGACACAGGGCATTATTATTTACCTGCTTCACTAAGCAGATTTTATGACAAGATTCTCGGGGAGCTCCTGCAGCGTGCAAAGAGGTAACTTAAACTGAGCTGTCTGGGTCTGACATTTACCTTTCCAAACAGGTTTTGCTTTCTGCTCAGGGCAGGGGTTTATTAATTGGTTGAATGAATCAGCCAGCAAACTGAGGTCTTACAAATACAATCACTTATCTCTTTACATTAAGTATGGACACCTAAGTGCCTGAACTTCCCTGCTTTTACCTCCAAGCAGCTTAAAAGGGGACTAGTGCCTGCATTGCTGGATTGCTGGGCTTGTTTTTCTCCCTGAAGCCTGCAAGCTGCATCATGCCAGAACATGGAGCTCCTCTTAGATATCAAAACTTTCAGACAGCTACGTTCCTAAAGCAAACACCACCAAAGAACATGACAGCCCACACACCTTTAGGGCACTTACATTACAGACATCAGTACATGTCAGAAAGGTTTAAGATGGGATAAAATAAACAGGCATAGAGTTATTGTCCTTAATTATCCTATGGATTTTCCCCTTTTCCATCCCCCTTGGCCTTTTTTTTTTTTTCAAACACAGAACCAGAAAAACATGAATGATCAGCAAGTCTGGGAACACGGTGAGAATCAGTGCAGTTGGACAAAATCTTTACAGAAGCTTCATAGCCAACTGGGGCTTGCCAGGAGACCACCCACAAGAGTGTCTGGAGACCTCACCAGTGCAAATGAGACTGGCTCCCTGGAGAGTCTCCTTGAAAAGAAATAGCTCCAGAGCCTGACTTAGAGTGCCTTGTACAGACACTACCATCACCTCGCTGGTGTCAGTCACTTTGAGCCACCCCTGAACAGCACAGACTGTTCAGCACCATCCCCACAGCAGGTCCTGCCCTTGACCATTGAGAGTGGCAGCCAGGTCTCACATATATGCACCAAAATGGTCAGGGGTATTGCCACTTCTAGATAATGGTAGCATTTAATCCCAACAGACTTCACCATTCTGCACATCAACTATGAGAACCCTCTTGCTGTTCCTGGACTTCTCAGGAAGACAGCTGTGGATGTTGGGAGCAAGCAGCAACTTGTCATCCCCCTTTCTTTTTTCTCCTCAGTTCGATTTCATTATTTCATTTCAATGCCTAATGTTCTGTATAGGATAATAAAAATGTAACAACAGTTTAAAAACTGTGTATATTCTTTGATAAATAGACTTTACAAACCCACCATCTCCTATTGCCACCGTTGCAAATACTGGCTGCACGAACAAGCTGGACAGATGTACCTGAAACTTTACTAAATCTATTCAAAACAATTCAACATAATGTTTGGATCATTCATTCTGAGCAGAACCTTTAATTGCCCTACAACTTTCTTTTTATTATTAATTTGTGCAAGATATGTAGCATGAACAAAATAAACATCCTGCAGGGCTTGGAATTATATATTGGATACACTTCCTTTTTAAAGAAAAAAAAAATCAAAAAACTGATGTGGTCAAGTAAATAGTGTGAAGACTTTCTTTGAGAAAGAAAAATTTGGAAAGCAGAAGATGTGAGACACACTGCTGCAGGCAGGATGTTAAACTACAGGATTCCCCTTAAATGAATCAAGCAGGAGACCACTAAGTTCAAGAGCAAGAAACACTTCCTAAAAAAAAAAATATTCTATCCAATTTCATAATAACAAATTTCAGGCTGCTGGACATTTTCTGCATCTGAAAATAAAGTAACATTTTAAGAAATGTTGACATCTGGTTCTGGAATTATTCATGCAGAGATTTCTTTGAAATTTAAGTGGAGTTACCTGAAACATATACAGGTGTGAGGAGCCCAGTCGCTTCAGGATTAGCTGTTCTTCCGAAACCTTAGCAATGATATGAAATTTGAAGCTCCTCTTGAACTTTTCTACTAATTCAGTAATTACTGCTGTGCCTGAAATTGGCCTCCTTCCTGTAATTGCTCAGCATGTATATTCAATCAAAGAGGTTAACACCTGAATTTAGATTCCAATTAACACCCAAGGTGGACTTTAAACAAAAAGTTGAATAAATCGGGGACTTTTCCCAGCATATTTCAGTAGCCCACATAGGCAAACACACCATACCTTCCCTGGAAATTTGAAGATTTTCAACAGAGTATGATCAAACCACAGTCAACTCATCAGATTTGTGGAATATTAGGATTACAGATAACATCTGGTATTAAGTACTTTGCATGTGAGCACACAGACACAGCAGTTGCTTTGTTACCAACTACACTGCAGGCTTTTCACTGATGCAATTTAGCATGCACAGAGATGGCACTCCAAGTTTCAGCACTGAGAAATGCATATAGAAAAAAATTTAACGTACTTGAACAGCTGGAAACCACACTTTAAAGCCTAACTTCAAACTCAGATGAGGGTGTGCAATCCTCCTTAATTCAGCCAGGAAGCACATTGTTTTAACCAACTGTTTTAAAATGAGTGTCCTGCTAGAGATGGACAGGGGCAGGGACAAATGGCAGGTGAAGTGAACAAGCTTATATTAGACATGTGATATTGAAAGAATTGGAACATGTTATTAGCTCTTAGGAAAAAAGTGCAATGCTGTAAAGGGGACTGCTGTCTTCCTGTTGTCATTCTGAAGGAACACTTACGACCCCAGTTCTTCCCCCACAAACAGATTTCTGTGATGAATTCTAGAGTTAGTCTTGAAACATTTAAGAAAGCAAACCTAGAAGGTATTTTCCTTGAGGAATGACTGAATTAACAACTAAAGACTGTCAAAGTGCCCCTATGTTCATGAGATGATATTGCTGCAAGAGCCTGATTATAAAGACACAACATTGTGCTGTACAAGGCTTTTCATGGTAGCAAAAAAATAAAAGTTCATATTGCTTGTAAGGCTGGCACCTTTGGCTCAGGAAATCTTTGAGTCCAAAATTGGTAAAGCTGAAAGAATTTCTGGAGCAGTACTGCCATATGCTCATATTGTTCTGATGCACCTCTGGAAGCACCTTCCATTGACCACAGTTGGATACAGGACACACATCTCAGTAGACCTTTGCTCCAACTTGCTATGGCTTTTTTTACGTTCTTATGTGTCCTCTGTTAGGTTTTTTATTATTTACCTTAAAAAAGAAAATTGTTTCCATGGAAACAATTATGCCAGTGATATGTATGAGTTTAGTAATGTCCTTAGGAAACATTTACAGTCAGCTCTCAGAGGTCAAGATATCTTTATGAATATAGATCTTTAAGCAAAGATACTGCTAAGACAACAAAAACAAGTTCAGAAGTTTTCCAAAGTGATAGGCAGTGGTCACATTTCATCACTGTCCCTTATTTCAAGTTCTACATCAAAATGTTTCCTTTTGAAAATTTGGCCTTAGCTGGGAGTGCTGAGCTTTTGAAAACAGGAGATGCAGAATGCTCTGTAATGCCCTGCTATGGCAAATGTTGTCACACTCAACAAGTTCTTAGTCATAACTGAGCTTCTGTACACAGACTGTCCCAGAGGCCCTGGTATAAACATAATTCTATTATAATTCATTGCTACAAGAACTACGATATAGATGGAGTTAGAGGGAGGAAAAAAATAAGATTAAGACACTCATATAATTATTCCCTTGACCACAGAACAAACCACAAGACAATGTGACATTATACTCACTGTTTACCAGCCCATATTCATTTAAAAAATCTTATCATGCTATAGAAATAGCTCTGAAAATCAACTTTTAACCTAGCAATCAAGTTAGTGCTTTTCAGATAAACAGGAGCTTGGAGAGCTGCCCTGTGAATGCTTCTTCCTTGCATGAAAAGGATGCAAAGAGTTCTTCTTTTTCTGGCCCTCTCTATAACTACAAAAGCATCTCTGTGTGCTGGTTTATGGATGTTCACACAGTCCACACAACTGCACCAGGCAGGGATGAAGTGTTGGGGTCACAGCTCTGCAGGGATGGAGAGCAGAAATACAAGGGCATGCCAAACTTCTCCCAGGGTATGTGTGAGGCTGCACTGCTCCCTGCTCAGGGCTGCATCATCGTGCAGATGAAGCATGAGGTGAGAAGTGGCTTCAAAAGCTTATGGCACTGCTAAGCTGATATCCTGATCTCTGCCCAGCACTCAGCCATCCTGTCTCTTCTGTAGCTCTCTACATCTCTGCAAAGAGGATGTGCAGCCAAATCCACACGTGGAAAGAAACTGGTTCACAGCTTGCTGGCTGGTAGAGCCTTAAAGGAGGTCAGGATTTTTAGCAGCATTTTGAAAAGGTACAGAGAGAATTAGTGTGGGAGACCAAGGTAGGCAAACTGTTCCAGACAGCTGATGCGGTGGCAGGAGGAGATCCAATTTAAATTCACTTTAGTATTAATTGTCAGAAAAGGATGAGATCAGTTTATGAACTAGGAGCACTGTGCAGTCAAAAGTTACAAGCCCGAGTTGTTGCCACAAAGTAGCTGAAAGGCTTTTCTTTTGAAAAGATTAAACTTCAAAGAATTGCAGAATAAGATACACAAGAAGTGGCATGTGCTTTTGCTCGATAATGCTTGATTTTCAGCCACCCCCTTCCCAGCCCTATCACACTGTAAATTCTTAACACTGAAGTTGCAACTAAGTAGCTGTTTTATAAGATAAATGACTGGGAATATGAAAGACTTTGACCAAAAAAAAAAAAAAAAAAAGGCTGCATAAAATGGATTGAAGAAAGCATGGATAGCAGAAAACATTACCCAGCCTAGGATACCAAGGCTTTGCATATTTCTTGACCAAAGGAGGTAATACAAGAGATCAATGTGTCCACGACAGGGTAACCCAGTGGGATGACATTTGCCTTATAAAAAACACGTGACACTACATCCAAGTCAGGCTCTGGTGCTGTGTAGGACTGTTCCCCCTGTGGTACTAAGGGGTTTAATTCTTGCTAAAACCAAAACAAGAGTAGGTCACCAAAACATGCTTTCTAACTGGGAGTTAAATGATTAAGGATAAGTAAAACCCTGAACATGTTGCCTAATGCAAAGAAAGGTAAACTGAGGTTGACCTACTGGTGACCAAACTGCAAGACAGAAGGCACTGGAAATATTTCCTATTGAGGCATGAGAGGCCTTGCTGGCACTTGCCTTTTTTCTAACACATTACTTTGACAATAAGAGCAATTCTCTGTCCAATGCAGTGGGCTGTGGGGCCAAAGAAAGGCAAAGGAAAAAAACTACACAAGGACTTCAGTCTGTTTGGAAACTGGGACAGGCCTTTCCCAGGACATGGCTGGTTTAAGACTGAAAGTATATTTCTCCTTTTGTTTGTCCATATCTAATGAACTAGAGGCTTTCTGTGACTTAACTCTGTAGAAAGAGACAGACAGATTCAGAGAGATAGAAATAGGACAGTTAGCTAAAAAAGGAATTATATATCTTTTAGGATAACTGCCACTAATAATCTCTTGTGATCAAGACATACATTAATACAATAGAAGTCAGGGCACATTTACCATATCAAGGAGTTTGAGAGGTTTTTTTCCATTCACTCTGAAAGATCCTGGAGTTTCTGTTTTAGGATGATTTTCTTTCTCCTGTGGATCAAGAGGCAGCAATATTTCCAAATACAGCAAATAACCCCCGAATCCTGAAGATAATTAAGTAGTGCAGCACAAAGCAGAGAAATGCCACACTGATTAGAGAGGAGGAAATGGAAAAGCAAAGTCCTTGTCTTCATCATTTAGATCAGCTACAACATCCATATGGGAGTCAAGAGTTCCTTGAGTCCAAAATCCCCCATGGACCAAAACTGAGCTGATTGCTCAGTCCCTCCTCCCTTGAAATCTATGTTCCTTGGGAACAACAAAATTCCCACAACAGCCAAGGACTAACCACACACCAGGTATTTTGGCAACCAACACATAGCACAGAACATCTCTCCCAAAGAGGCAAAGTCAGCCTCAAGTCTTTGCTAAATTCACCTGAATACTTAGCTTTTCCCTGAGCAACAAGTACACTAGTTTAAAAATTAATAGCAACAATTTGCTCAGTAACTTAGGGACAGGGAGTGAGAGGCCTACCTAAACAGCAAGAAGGAGCTTCTCATCTTATTTTTTTGTGAAGGATTCATCTGCCACAATCCATGAGTGTATGGCATAAAGCCCTGAGTAAGCAAATGACTTCAAATTATCCAGTGGCAATTATGAATGAGAGAATGCATGCTGGAGGTGGAATGAAAGAAAATTAGGAGAGATTAATGTGAAATATAAGGTTATAATTAGGCATAGGTATCTGCTTTCTACCTGCTTTTGCCCATAGGGAACTTGGAAAAATAAATACTCTTATTTAATAGAATTCTCAACGCCAGCAGAGAAGCAGGGCAACTTTTTAAAAGCTATGACAACATATGCCAGACAGGCTGTGTTGCAATGGGTTTACATTTCAACATGGAATGGGTTGTAAGAGAACACAACCTGCTATAGCATGTTTTGACAATACAAAAAAAATGATAACAAAAAAAATTCATTCCAAGGGGAAACAAAATAAGCAACACACTGATCCTGCTCTAAGACTATCTGCTGAAGCTCCTATGCATGAAGGAACTGAAGTTTCTAAGAGATGATTGATACATTTTAATACCTGGGGGAAAAAACCCGACACAACCAAAATACTCACCAAAAAAACACCATAACAGAAAAAAATCCACACCACAGCTACTCTGTGAAAAAGAAGACAGATTCAAAGACCTGAACTTGTTCTTTCCTCATCTCGGCAGTTATCTGGAGGCTAAGAAGCAGAATTCTGCTACGATGCAGGGTTGAACACTGATTTTTCCAAACAGTTCTGTTATCCTCTCACTTTGCAGTACCACCACCTACATCAGATAAGGCAACCTCTAAGCACCCACTGACAGATGCAAAACAGTTTTAAGCATGCTTTTCCTGAAAATTCCAGTCCATATTCTCTGTAACATATTTTTCTACTTCTAAATGTAGACTTTGGGAAGCTCTGAAGATGGTGACGTTTATTAGCAAATAAGAACTGAGCCTTGTTTTGTCGTTGCTTTTACTATTCAGAGATACATGGAGCTTTCTCTCCTGAGCCACAAAGCCCAAAAACATCACCTTGTCTGAGCTCTACTTTCAGGTTCAACAGATCCCAGAATACTCTGAAGAAAGTTCTCTTCATTAATTTCTAGAAATCTAAGACTGAGCAAATTTTCCATTAATTCACACCAGCCATATCAAGACTTGATACTGGACCACCAAGTGCAGAAGAGATTTGGGCATTTATGCTTTTTACTAAAATATAAAATTAACTAACTTTTTGGTCCTTGCTGGAATAACACAGCCCTTGACAATCGATGGCATTTGTGTTTTAGTCCTATTCCATCTGTACCCATGTGCTTTAAATTTATTTTTATTTCAGTGGATTGTGGCTCTTGCTGCTCTTAGCAACATATCTTGGGCAACATTACTTGTTACACCTCTTTGAAAGAACAGAAGTTTATTACCCATCACAAAAGTATTCCTCTTTCTACCCCTAAACATCAGCACCAACTTCTAAGGCTCAAGCATTCACTCTTGGGGAAAAAAAAATAAAAAGGAATAATTTTTTTACCTGTTGAAGAGTTCAACACAGTGAAGTTACCCATAGAGATCAACTCTGCTTAAAAGAGCATAAGACATCCATGGCATCCAAGCAGTCTATTTTCCTGCACTTGTTCCCTCTCTTCAAAGGTATTTTCTGTATCTAGATCAAAGACCTTGGGAAATTTCTGGGGATCATGCATCCTTCACATGTTTCCTATCAAACCAGAAATGGTTCATCTCTTTGCTCCTGCTCCTCGTCTACCTGCTCTTTCCTACCTGAGTTTCTTCAACTCCACAAACATCATTACACCCTATGATTGACCAAGCCTTTCCCAGCTGAGGAAGATATTCCTCCCACTCCAGCAGAAAACCCAGCTTGAGACGTTTCATCTCCCAGCTATTCCTTCATGACCTTTCCATCAGCTACACCAACAGAAATATTTGTCAGGCTGCAGCAATTCCATCCATAATGCAGCGCCAAGGATTTGTGATGTGCTGTTTTTTAGGTGTTGATGAGCAGGCAGAAGTGGTGGGGATGGGACTCCCCAGGTGAGGGCTGCCACCAAAGTCAGCACGACATGAGACTGCAGAATAATTTCCTGCCAGCAGGCCTTTCACTGTATTCAGATGAGTCAGAATGTCAGGGTCTGGCCAGCTGTCAGGGCTCTAAGTGTAGAGAGGTTTCCTTAATGGCATTATTTCTGAGAAATAAACAATTGTCTGTCACTCATTACCACACGCAGGTCCTCGCATCTCTGAAATGCTGAAAAACAGCATCTTACAAACAAGGAAAATGAGTTATTAAGCAATTGGAAAATTATTATACAATTATGTTCTGTTCAGGTACCATTAGTCACAAGGAAGATGGAATATATCCAAGCTTTAAAAGTGAATTACTCATACAAAATTATGTCTGCTGAGAGTCACTTCTCCTTTAGGGTTCAATGTCTACAGCGCAAGATTTTCAGAGAAGATGAAGGAGGGTGCTGTGGTAAAGTATAAGTACAGAAGCCAGGTTTGAGTTCTGTTCCAGACAGCAGTGGTGAGCAAGCTGCAACTGGCATTAAGTCTGAACTGGTACAGACAGTCACAGACTGATGGTAGCAAAGCTAAGCAGGTTTGCAGCAATGCAGAAACCAGCTCTTGCTTCTCCTTAGAACAGGCTGCAAATTCTGCAGTCCCACCACAGTAACAATCTGTCATACTTCCAAGCAGGGTATTTTCATTTCAAACTAAAACAGAGCCCTCTTTGGCCAAGGCTACTCCTGACTGACCATTTTCATGCCAAGCTCTGTAATGACCATGTACTCCATATGTCCTGAGAGAGAGGAGAGTGGCCTCAACTACTCTTCTGGTTTTCAGTGGACTGCTTCTGGTCTCTCCATCCTATAGCAAAACTGTATGAAGTTAACAATTCCAGTTTAAGTTCTCTGATTTTCTTTGCTTCTTGTACGTTCCAAACATGCTTCAAGTTCATTCTTGTGTCAGCATTAAACATTTCACACAGGTGTGGCCCCAGCAGAGCCGATAATAATTCCGCACTTTCCCTGACCTTTTGCCCAACCTTCCTGTAAACTGGCACATCATCTTCCCCCTTTCCCACCAAAAAAATAGTCATTTTGTAATATAATATGCAGCTTTTGACTGCATTGAGGCTGCTGTGCTGTTCCACTGTGTCTCTTGGAATGCTTTTTACTGGTGCTTCAATGTAGTAAATGAAAGGGTGTGATACAGGACTGGTAATAGACAAGATTACAGATTGTGTCTACTTGTCATTAGCTGAAACTAAGTACTAGATCAACAAGCATCATCTGTTCTCTGCCAAAAAAAAACCACAAAAAAACCCCAAAAAACCCCAGGATGTTTCAATTTAGGTAGCACAGGGTTAACTTAAGCAAACCAGTCCTCTGTAGCTGATCCAGTACAAGTTTAGTCATTGTACCCATCCAGAGCTCCCTGATTTCATTCCTTCACTTCCTCATCAAGCAAGCATCAACTTATAACAAGTATCTTCTTTCCTCAGCTACTGTCTTATTCTGTTTCACTAAACACTTCAGGACATGAATTCCACCTTCAGGACGATCTTGTGCTTGTCATACTATGCAACCAAATAATTTCTAGTTACAAAGGAACCTACATTTAAACCTTGAGTTCAAGTTTGCCTGGCTAGTGAAGACAGATGAGATCTGGGTCTGTCAGGGTATTTTGCAACCCTGCTCACGGAAAGCACAGAGGAGAAGGGCTGCAGAACAGACTCTGAGTCATGGGCTGTACTGGGGGTGGAAATCCGTCTCCTTGCCTGGACAAACTATTGTTTGAGCAACCTCAGCCAAAGCCTTAGCCACATCCCTTTAGCCTGCTAAGACAGTCACTCCCTGCCTCTGGTGCCTGTGCAGTTGCATGGATGGGTGCAGCCAGTGCACCTCCTGTACCTCTCCCACTGCAGCCTTCCAGCATGGGGGGTAGCACCAACCCAGCCTGTTCAGACTTGGTTTTGAGAAGGACAATAATGAAACCTGTACCCAGAACCTTGATACCAGTAGCAAAGTTAAATGAATAGCTCCTTGCCCCTTGCCTAGCTTGCAGATACATCCTCACAGAAACACACGTGTATGTAATAAATAATATCCCCCATACAAAGATTGTACAATAAAGTATTTAAGTTCAGGGCTTCCTTTCATGAACTGCAGGCTTCGGGTGAGTACAAATCCACAGAGCTCCATCAGAGCTTCTGTCAGTCAAAACCTGCCCAGCATATCAATCCTTGCCCAGTATCAATCCATAGAAAAGTGTCATGAACTTGCATGGCAATCTGCCAAATCCCATCAGCTGAGAAACTGTCCTGATGAGCAAAATGTTCTCAGGGATGATTCAACCTTGTCAACATCACCATTAGTCAGAATATTTTCAGAAGCAACTTTAACAAGGTTTAGGGAGCTCTTTAATAAACATGCATTTAAATAAGCTGTCTTGGAGCAGGGAGATAAATGAAGGAGGCCCGCTGCAAGTTAGAACCGTAGTGTGGCAAAACAATTCTGTAAAATGTTTTATACCTTATATAATCTCTCCTGACAAAACCTCAGGGGTTCACATTAAACACCATAAATCAGACCACCTGGGGCTCCCCTATGATTATTGCAGCTGCATGCTGCAAGCTCCAGTAGAAGAAACGTTCCCTTTTATTGTAAGAAAGTAATAGGGCATAGCCCAAGTCTGCCAGAAAAATGCACAAATCAAAAGCAGGCCCTGCACAAAATCAGCTTCTGATGTGTTCGTTTGCTCTGGATGTACGTGGCAAGCTGACAGTCAGAATCACTTTGTCCTCATTGATCACCGATGCTTTTGCCAGCAAGGTGAGTAACATGTGGAACAGCCAATTCTAAAGAAACATCAGTTCAATGGAAAATAAAACCGAGACATTTATTTTATTTTTGTATCTTCTCCTTAGTGGATTTCAGCGGTTGGGAAAGGCACCAGACGCTCTGCACTGAGGCCCAAGAGCACTTACAGCTCAGACAGTGATGCCATAGCCACCACAGCTGTGTCTGCCCCTGGAAGGAGACCCTCAGGGTCAGCAGCACCCACAGACCTGGACACTGCCATGTCCCTAAGCTCCAGTTTAATTACCAAAGAAAGGTGTCAACTGCTGACTGCCAGAGAAGAAAAACAAATGTGAAAAACCCCAGAATCCATGCCCATGAATAGTGATGGTGAAAAAAAAGTAGCACTTTTCCCCAATAATATAACAGCAACCTTCCTTCTCTTCTGCCTTAGTCCTAACCCTGTCTGTTAACACTGATGAGGGGGAAATCTGTCTTGTGAGAACTTGTCTAAGTGAGACCATGACATCTTTCGTACAAGAAATTCTCACTTCTCATTAGAAACTCACATTGCCCAAGAAGTCAGAGATTGGTAGAGCCTTGATGTAGTCCTACAAAACCTTTGGTAACCAATACAACAAGGCACATATCATTGCCATCAGCTAGCTTGAAGCAGAATCATGATGACATATAGAACATCCTCTCTGGTGGCCCCCCATATCTTTGGTACAGCTAACTAATTTCTATGGAAATGTCCTGCTTTGCTATCAGACCACCAAGATAGTGTTTAAAACATGCAACAACTCAGATATGGCTTCATGCAGAACATTCTCTTATTGCAGCAATGACATCTCTCTTCTCAGATATCATACCCCAGCCATTCAATAAAACAAGGAGTGGATCTTCTGGTTGGGCTTAATTTAGTGTTTTGGTTGTGAGCTTAAACAGTATACATAAAAAGTGACAGAACACATGTGCATATTCAAGGAGATTATTAAGGGTAAGAAAATGACAGATGTTTTCTAGATAAATAATGGACTAGGGGAAAACTAAGTGCTGTTTCAGTCCAGTACAGCAACAGAAAAAACTCTAAGTTAAACTACCACCTGAAGGACATTTTTTTTGTAAGAGATCACCTTCTTCTGAGGTTGATTTTGGTTTAGAGTTTTATTTTAAATATACATTTTATTTATATGCACACACAAGCTATCTTCAGACGTGTTTTCCTATGCTCAGGCTGCAAACAGCACAGTCAGAGCACAAAGTCTGATCTTGACTGTGCTTTATTTGGAAGGCTAAAGGAATTGCTGCTACCCAGCATTGGAGACACAGGACTTGAGAATCACCTCAGTATTCAAGTCATCAAAAACAAATACACCAAAACAACAAGCCCAATAAAACAACCACATTTTATTCCCAAGCAAATTACCAGAAAAGCATTCTGCCATCTAGCCCATTACCCTGTTTGACAGTACCTGTCAAAGATAAAATCTGTCAATGAATTAAGGGAGGGGAAAGGCCAATCCCTCCTAGTTATGGTGCAGCAATTTACATCAGTATAATAACATCTTCATTACTGGGGAGACTGACTAGACCTCCAGGGAAACACTACTGGTACATAAGAACTTTGATTTTTAATTGCAATAGATCTACTACCATATATCTAAATCTATTTAAACACATTTGAACAAGCAAAGATTATTAAAAAGATAGTGCTAGATAGTCCAGATTTGTGAACTGTTAAACTAATTGCAGTGCATTCTTTCCAGCCTTGAAGTAGCAGTACACTGCAATTGGGTCATGACATTACATTGCAAGGGTAATATATAGATCTTCTTTTGCTAGTAGTACTCTTTCCCAGATCAATCTTAATATAAATTCCTAATGCTTAGCAATTCTGATACTTGCCTATAATTCAAATGCTAATATCAGTTTAACCTGGAATTTACTGCAATCACTTTCCCTCTGAAAAGTGCCCTCTTTTAATCAATGAAAACTGCCATTCTGAGGGCCTTCTCTTCAAACAGTGAAATCAATCCCCCTCATCACTGGCAGGCTCTTCAGTTGGAAGAACACCCAGCACTTGAAGAAGCTGGTGTAAAGATGCAGAACACACACCCTTCCTGCTCCTCCAGAGACACACTCAGGTCTGACACCCAGCAATAACACAGCTCCCTTCACAACCCCGGCACAAGCAAGCTCCTGCAGTGAGCCTCACACTTTATCTGTGCCCTAAACGATTTGTCTCAGAGCTCTTAAAGAAGAGTTTGCTCCTCAAAAGAAAGCCTGAATCATGAGATCCCCCAAAGAAGTACTTTTATGCCCCTATGCACATATTTAAAGTGGGAAGTATTGTACCTTCCTCACCCTTTGTACAGGCTGGGTTTCGTGTGTGTCTGTGTGTTTGGAAGGGTTTACCTTTATTAAGGTAACAAAGAGGTTTCCAGATCCTCTTTGCAGGCCCCCTCCCCCAGCCTGGTGGACCTGCAGGAATGGTTCCTGCTGAGAACTCTTCTCACACTCAGTGTTTTATATAAGGTTACACTTTACACGAGGAATCAAGAATATATGTGAAAATGGAGGAAAATAAATAAATTAAACTGATTTTTTAAAAAGCACCCCATGTTGCCTGTGGCATGTCCCAGAACCTTAAGATAAATACTAAATTTTCCCTGTCTTTTCAGTCTCTTGTTGATCCAGTTGATTTAAGCAGGGTGGACCCTTAAAACAGATTTCAGTTTGTTTCTCCTGAATTAGTAATTGTAGCATTAGATCCTTCATGGGCATATTTTAGAGAAAACCATATTAATATGCATGCATATGTCCACATTGAGTAAACTTCCTGCAACTTAATTATTAAAAGCATCTTGCATTTTCATAGTGCAGTTTTTCAGTCTCCATTTCACCAAAAGGGGCGGGGGGGGGGGGGAGGGAGAGGAAGATAGAGAGAGGAAAGAACTAGGCTTAAAACATAATGCAAGGGACAAAAATATCAAATCTCTTCTGAACTAATACTTGTTCACCATGAGCTTACCAGAGTTGGTACAGGCACTGCAACACAGGAATTACATTTTGCCTGCATCCAAGAGACCCATTCCTTTCAGCAGACCTTCTTTCAGGTGCAAAGCATCCCCATCATTTCCTAGGACAGCATTTTGCACAGCAGGCAGAAAGCACTGCTCCTCACGTATGCAAATTCTTCTGTGTCTTTGGGGCTCCTCTAGTGCCCACCCATTCACAACAAGTAAATCACAGACAAGCAGGATTTAGCTCTGAATAGCTTTGCTTTTGCTGATATAACTTCGACCCTTGATGATAGTTAATGTCAGGGTTTTTTTTGCATTCAATTAATTTAACGGTCCAGATTTTTAATTTGCATTTCATTTAACATTTCAAATTTTTAATTTGCCAGATATTGTTTATCAAGTATTCATTTCAGCGCCTTTCACTGTATGTACAGTGCATACTCCTCAGTAATTAGTGTGCAGTAAATTAATTCTCTCCTTGTTCCTTCATCAGATATTGGATTAAGAAACTTTCACTGTACCAACATAGTGAGCTAGATTAGGAATTTCCCAACTATAATACCTTTGTTTAATATTTGTCTTGTATATGTTATGCTGCCTTAATGCTTTACACGATAAGAAATGTTATAGTTAGAAGCAGAAACCTCCAATTAATTTGGAGTCCCATATTTGTCTGAAATTATTAGACTCAAATTAAATATGTTCTCATGGTTCTACAGTGTCTACTCCTTTAGGCATCCCTACATTTTCTTTTAAAAAAATTGGTTACTTTATTTATATAAAGGATATTAAAGCCACCTGATGATTTTCATCAACTGGCATGAGCCTTAAATCAGATCCAAAGCAAACACCTCATTACAGATCTGTCTTCTACATTCTGTCAATATGGGCCAACGACCAGCAAAAGTGTCCTCTTACAAATCCAGGGAAAATAATACACAGACTCAATAGAAGGGCATTGCCACCACAGTCCACTGAAATTCTGCGTGTTTCGCAAACATTTTCACAGTTCATTTCATCTTTTCCATGTCCACTAAGACACACAGCACACAGACACAATTGTTCCCAGGTCAGTCCAAACTTGGAGAACACCTTTGCTCAGTGATTAAGGCTCTTCTGTGCAAGTTATATTCATCTCTACCTGAAATGATCTTGCAAAGCTCACCCACCTGCATGGTTTTGATGTAGCAGGACAACTGTCCTAAAGGTTTGAAAATACCTTACAAGGGATATTTATGCTGATAGAGTCAATGGACAATTTATTAGGTTGTGTTTGTTTTGCATGCTTTAAAAGTTTATGAATACAACATTTCCCTTCAATGACAGAAACAGGTATTACGAGTGATGCATGACAGGAGGAGGAAACACTGGTCCTTCCTGAACCTGTGCCCAAAATGTCTTATGTCACATCAAGCACCAGTGCAGGCACACAGAGTACTGGAATCTGGTTTGGACACACCCCAGCACTGGCTAACAAGGAAATGCAAAGTGGAGGAGCAGGGATCTGGGGCAGAAGGGATTTGGAGTTTGTTTTTTACCCCAAGCAACTCACTGCTGAGCAGTATGAACCATGGGCCACCTAGGATTGAAATTATCCACAGCCATGTGGAAAGCTCCCAGATGTCTCCATTGCTTTTCTATCGGAACCAGCAAGGCATACAGGAACAACATTTACACCTGGGAAATGGCAGCAGAGGACAACTGCTGCTTCTGTTCTCCACCAACATCTAGCACAGGACATACAAATGTACTGAAAAGAATGAAATTGCAACAAGAAACAGGAAAAATATCATTGGAATTCTTTGGAAAGCTGATAATGCAGATAACTCTGCCTTCCTTCTCATCCAAAGCAATGAGAGCTTCCTGTCCACGTTTGCTACATTTTTATTTAAAGGTTACAAAAATACATGTGTGCTGTCTGTAGGAAACTCGACTGAAGGAAAAAAACCATAACACAAACTAAGAATTCCTGCTGTTTCTTTTTTAATGACATAAGTAGATATTCCTAAAGATCACGTTGCAGTTATACTTCTCTTCCCTGGCTGCTCACAGTCACAAAGGTAGCAAGGGCAGATACTCTGTGTCAGCTCCATGCTCACACTCACTGAGTGTGTTTGGGGTAGGAGAGGGGAACAAACCTGAGCCACAGCCCTGCCAGGACTGTCCAGGATTTTGTACATATCCCTAAACACACAGCAAAGCACAGACTTGGGAACTGTCTGCCCTCTGACAGCTGTTTGCCAATGCACACAGAAACAGCAGAATTTGGTCCCAAGCTCTCTACTTTAATTTCAGCAAAAGGAAGCAAATCATTAGTATGAGAAGGGTCTTCCTAAGCATGAAACACTGAATAAAAGTAGATCTTTAAAGTTGTGACAAGTTAATAGTAATATTTCTTTTGCTATTTGGGACCCAAAAGTATGAGCAACACACACAAAAACAAAACAAACAAAACCAAAACACCCCAACACACCAAAAACATCTTACAAAAGTAAAAAGCGAGATGAAGATCTTACATGTTGTATTTCTTCTCTGGTTGGAACTTATTTTGTCTTAGAATAAAAGATTTTTTTTTTTATTTTATTTAGAAAGTTTAAGCTTCAGTTTTTAAAAACTAAAATATTCAATTTATTCAGTAAATAGCCTATCAGGATAAAGGGTCACTGAGTATGCCAAGGGAAAGTATATCTTTTGAATTAAAGGATCGAAAACTCAGTCAGGCAGAATACTGGTTGCTCTCAAGAACATTATGGGAACTAATGAAAGAACCCCATTTCCTGCCTTATACAATTAAGTAATCAGCTGCCTTTGGTTACCCCTAACAACTTACACAGACAAGGGGATTACTAAGCAAACAGACTGCAGCATTTCAGAATACACAGTCAACGGGAATGCTGAAATGACATGCATTCCCAGGGGAGTCACTACCTTTTCAATTTTTAGAGAAGGAAGTGGGATTATTGAAAATTTAGGACTTGGCAGACCTTTACAGAAATGCTCTGGCTGATGTAATGTGCACTATCCAAATTAAGTACAAAAATAACCCTTGCAATCTGAAGAATGTTTCCCTTACTACCTCTTCTCCAAGATACAGTGAATTCCTGATCTGGTTCAATTGAAGGGATGCTTAGATACGAAATAAAACTATCTTGTTTGGGCCAGAAGAGATTCTTATGATCATACTTAAGGTCTGAAGTAGTATACTGAGAAAAAGTCTGACATTTAACAAATGCTGTAGCTTCAGCTGGGGGTAAATTTTACATCTGAAAAGTAAGGAAAATATTTCTTAATCCCTTTAGAGAGACTTTGCACAAGCACTAAATAGGCAGTGAACAGCTTTCCCCACTGCCTCCATAGGTGCCTGTTGGGGACAGAGTTTCAGTGCTCAGCTCAGCTCTTTCAGTGCTCTTCAGTCACTAGAAGTTTATTAGATTTATGACTTTGTCGGAAGCAGTGCCAAGAAGTTTTGGGAATCCACCCCTAAACAAACACCTCGATGAGTGGTGGAATAAACACAGCTTAGTTTTCTCACAGCAGGGAAGTAGTATTTGGGGTTCTTTTCTCTTCATGTTAATAGACTTTGCTGTCCTCTTTTCAACTAATTGGTACTGCTGGTGGCAGCACTAGGAGTGTCATAACAAAACCCAGAGATACTTTTGTGATGCTCTTCAGCCTCCTGGGGAGGGTGAGGGGAACTTTGCATTGGCTCACTGCAACCTGTCAAATACAAATATGAAAGTCTGTCACTAGAAAGTAGTAATAAAGATATTTATAATTTGATAAAAAAGAAAAAATAACAGGAGAAACAACATGAGCAATAGTCTTGTTCTAGAGTGACTGAATGTCCAAAGAAAAATTAAAATGCTACACTGCTCACTTGAAACTGCCAGAGTGCTAGAAGTGTTGAATGGAATAGTGCTTCAGAAAGAAGGTAAATATTCACTCTGACTTACTATTATCTGCTGAGCCACTAGAGACATATTAAATAAACAGCTATGCAATGTCGAAAATACTTGCAAAAGAATAAAAGAAAACTGTCAGCATTGCCAAAAGATAACATAGAAAGAGAGGAAAAACAATCTTGTAGTTATGAGATATGGAAAGTGAAATTTATTGTAAAAGGGCATTGCCTCTCCATTTTTAACAATGTGAACTCTCTCCTGCACCATCTGGCTCCAGTGTCCCCACCACGGGGTGATCTAATTATTGGGGAAATATTTGCTAATGACAGCACCTGGCTGCTCTTTGGTGTTTAACTTTCCTTTCCTGCTCCCACATCCTCAGGTTCACAAGTCCCAGGCATATCTGCAGAGTTGCTCATGGATACAATAATAATCTGACTTGGCCAGTGGTGGCAAGTATAATAATTGACTTGGCTATCATTACTCAATGGCCAAGCTTTGAGCTGCTCTAAAATACCATGATTTTGCAACTCATTTTCCATCTCATCCTCGACAGGTGCAAAACTAGCTCCAAAAAATTTCTGATTATTTAACTTGTACCCCTTCCCCAGCATCCTCAGGAGCTGAGGTTTGGGCAATGCACAACTCTGTGCTATTGGGCAGGTGGAGTTTATAAAAGAGGATTAGGCAATCTGACATCAGAGATGAGATTAACCACCAAAAGAGAACCTCAGGTCTTTTGGTTGTCCTGGTAGGCTAGATTTAATTGCAAATGGATCCTTTTTCCAATTTCATCCAGAAATACTGAAAACGCTGCTAAAATAAGCCTCCCTTGGAATCCATCATGCAAGCCACACTTTCTAAAGAAAACCTCATGAGGCACCACACCACTGCCTCTCACCCCAGAGGCAAATCCCAAGCCAGCCCAACCTCATGAGCGAGTCAGAGCCACCCATAGCTGCCACCTGCCTGTCTTGGACTGCCACGAGCTTGTTGGTACAACAAACCAGCTCCGTGACTTTAGGAGTGCAGTTTGGCATATAACATCACATGACCCTCACGCTGCTTTCAGTACACACTGAGAGAATTTTCCTGAACGGTGTTAGGGAGCCAATGCTTGGCATGTGCAGCTCCATCCCTCCCCAGACACATTTTTGTCACTGAATCTTCCTATTCCAAGCTGCCTCCTCTTGAGCCTTTTAAACTGTGAGCTGTGGAGTCATTCATGATCAGATTTAGACCCCTGGATAGAATTTTTAAAAATAGGTATTTTTCTCCTTAATTCAATACAAACAAATTTTAATTTAATCTAAAAAATAAGTGTTTCTAAATGCCCTCTGTTGCTTTACTAGGAAACTTCCCATGATTTATCAAACCCAACATGATTTTTTATGCTAATCCTGCCTCTGGTTTTGGGAAAGGAAAGAAGCAGCAAGACCTGGAATAGCAGACTTAGATCACAATCCGGAGAGGGGTTAACTCAGCAGAGAGGCAGCTAAGCAAATCAAGATGCCTTAAAAGAGGTAAGAGTTTTATTTGTATTGCTCTGCTCTTCTCACAAGTGGAGCAGCACAGCTCCAGACAAAGGACAGGGGACTACATTGCATCCTGCTACATCTCTCACTGTGAGACAGAGCTCTGCTAACATTCCATGCATTTATTTATTCATTGCAGTTCAGCAGAGCTGATCAGAGACTGCACTCCCTGGAGACGCTGTGCCAGATCCCTGAGGAGATCCATCCCAATGGATTTTTAGACACATTTAACTGCCACGGTTCAGAGTTAGCAAGGGAGTATTTCTCTATACCAACCAGGAAGGTAAAAAAAAAAAAAAAATTAAAACGTAGAAAACATCACAGAAAGTGTCAACACAAACTATAAGATTATGAGTGACTAAAGGCTGCAAAAAGAAATACAAGCAAAAATTAAGCAGTGTTTTCCAATCACAACAGAAATATAGGAATTGTAGGTTTAGATTTTTCTCTGGACAGTAATGGCAGCACACTTAGAAACCTTCTTAATATCTCATGCCAGAATTCTGAACAGAAAACATCCAGCAAGTATTAGTAGCTGTTGTAGCACACATCTAGAAAGTAAACTATCAGCTTCCCCAGCAAGAAAAGGGCACTGAGTGCAAAGAGATGAAAGAGATTAAAGAAACAAATCAGACAACCAGCAATAATGGATGCCTTCAACCCCTTCCTATGCACTACTTATGTATCACAGTACTCACAATTACTTTTCTTACTTTGCCATCTTGAGATGATTGCTCTTTAGATTAGAGAAAAAGCAAATAAGAACTAAGACATAATGAACTGTAAAGGATTAAGCTGGGTACTTCACACAACTTCTGCAATACAAGAGCAGGGAGATGATCAGTGAAGTTAAAAGGCAGCATAGCTAAACAATACATGTTTAAATGCATAGTTTGCTGCATCCTATGGAAAAGTCTATCCTGTTCCCCTTGGCTCTCATGGTAACACACTGGGAGATGAGTAAGTTTTATCCTGCCTTGCCTTCCTTTTACTCAGGTGGTCTTATTCACTAATTCATCATATTTTCTTGACCCTATAAATTCACATCTTTACTTCAGATCTCCTCACTGTTCCAAACGGAATAATTTTCTACTACTAGGATACCTGCGAAGGATAGTTATTGTAAAAAATAGCCAGACCACATCCAAAGCGAATGGATTAAATTCTCTCCCTTCACATTTTTGTCTTTTCCTCACTCTTGACCATATCACCATCTTTTCTATTACTTCAAACTTAAGCTTGTCTTGCTTGGTAGGGTGTTTCACACCTTATCACTTACCCCATCTTCTGCTTCATCATTAATCCAATATACAAATCTGAAAAACATTTGCTACATTGACAAACATACCAAAAATATTACAAACCTTCATGATTTTAACCAGGCCACTTCTGCATAGAGTGGGGCTTCCTTGCAAGCACCTGCAAGCCTGTCATCACATTCATGTCCTTTCTCAACCACCTTAGCAAAAATCACAACTGAGGCTTTGACAATTCACATTGTCTTATCATTATTTTTTGTGTTGGTCAATAAAATTTCATAACATTCTTCCACATTTTCCTGTCCATCTGCTCTTCTCCTTCAAGGCTGTAAGCTCTTTGAGGCAGCAATTCACTTTTTGTTTTCTCTGTTTACTTAACACAAAGAGGTCCAGACTTTGGACAAAGAGCAAGCACAAGCACTTACAGTACTCATCATCACAAGATATCATTGATATATAGAACTTCCATAATTTCAGGAAATAAACCAAATCATGCATCATCATTATTAACAGCACTTTCTTTTTTCTCATTCTCTTTTGAGTTAGGGGAGCCCATATGTTCCCACTATGGGTTTTATTGTATTCCCTCTGAAGAATCTATTACTGGCCCTTGTCAGGCTACTACTATGGCAGCAAGGAAACCTGTCTTATGTAGACTGATAAATGAGCCAATAAATTCTAAATCCACTGCCATGGATGCTTCAATTATTGCTATTATTTATTGTCATCTGCTATGTGCTAGCTGTCTCCTTGGGGCTGGACCAGTTGGCAGCACTGATCAGGGTGAAAAGTCATCTATGTTAAAAAGAGAAAACTGGCCCTGAGGAAATTAATAGGGAGGATGAGAGGAATATTAAAATAGAAACATTTTACATGTAAGCAAGAACACCCTATGAAAAAGAGTCCTGTGTTGTTTGCCTGTTTTCTCCTGCTGCATTGCTGATTAGAAACTTAAATGAAGAATATTTCACAAATGGGAATCTAAATATTTTAGGAAGAAGTTTGGCCGGGAAACCAAAGAAAGATGACTGATCCAAAAAATGATTACATAGGAAGAAAAAAGTAAGGACATGAGACATCACAAGAAGGAAGAGCAAGTTTTGCACAGGGAGCCAGATTCTGAGATACAAATATCAGTTGAATACCACAAGTTAGGATTTTTTACAAAAATGTTAAATCAAGGCTAAACTGTTAATACTTGAAATACCTGAACTTACTTGTAAAGTATGAGGGGGAAATAAAGCCAAACACCAAGCCCCACATAAACAAAAGTCCCAAACATCTATGTAGAATTCTGGAAAGGGAGATGGTGAAAAGGGATGAGTGAATTGCATGAAGAACATAGCACACAATGCGTAATATTAACTGGAGATTAGAAACTCTTTAACCCCTGCAATCAGAACAGGATAACAAAACCTGCATGTCTTCTAAATGGGAAATAATTGGCTCTTTGTGTATTCATCATACAGGATACAATTTTTAAAAATTAGAATAAGCTAGTTTCTAATAGAATTCAGATACAGAAATGTCATACACAAAATGCATTGAAATAGTTCTTTCCTAATCAGCATTGCCACATGCACTTAGGGTCGATTTGCTGTGAGATTTACAGAACTATACTGGATTATTGCTCAGCTCAAAACACATCTCTGGTACAGACAAACAAAGTTGAAAATGATGGATTCGTTGTATGCAATTGATTTGACAAGCATCAGAAAGCGGAGAGCAGGGAGAGGAGAAAACCCTTTACTAAAGCCAAGTAACCTGAGTTAATGAAATTATATTTAACTAAGGGTGTGTATTTAGACTTGATCTTACCTTGGTGACTTAGCCATTAGTAGGAATTCATTGTTTACCTCCACGATCCTTATCGGTACTTAGGCAGTGTTTGCACGTGATTTTCAACTGATTGCTCAACATGCTCTGTGTTAGACTGTTTTGAAATAAATGAAAACACAGCAAGATCACAGAGGGCTAATCTCAATTATCTAATCTGCTTAAAACTGCATGGTTTCTTTTCTTGTTGAGGCCACATTATGGCTTCCTCTATGGGCAGAACTGTACCTACTGATGCCAAAACAGATATCTGTTTCTGCTTCTGCAAGACTGAAGCTTCTGTCAGTGAAACAGTTGTTATTTCAAATTACTTTTCTTAAGTCATTTGAGGACCACTCCTCCAGAGGTAATAACCACCTATAACGATTATGGGCTCCTATTGATATCTGCGATAATTGTGGGTGACTTACACTACAGATGCTCAAAAAAGCGCCACCCTTTCCCCCCTTCAAAAGAAAAAAAAAAAAAAACCAAACCAAACCAAACAAAACACCTCAGAAACACCACAGACCTCTAAGAAACTCACCACATGACAGAGAATATTGAGCTTTGAACATCTCCAAGAAAGCTGGATAGCTCCTCAAATCTTTAACAGTACAGGGCAGGGGTGGAAATCAAACTTGAGTATTTTGACTTAAAGTCCTGTCTCTCACTGCCTCTGGAGCACAGATCCTGTCCAACAATTCATGAAAAGAACAAAAAAACCCAAAGAGTTCCTGGAAAATCATTAAGCCAACAGGCAATTTAAAAAAAAAAAAAAAAAAAAAAACCAAAAAAAAAAACCCACATGATCAAAAAGTTATTTTATGGTTTGTGTGTTTGCACTGGCTGGAGAACATAACAGCCAAAACTCTCTCACCCAGAAGGATTATGCTTTAGCTTTATGCAATCAGTTCTAAGATTTCACCTTGTGCACCTGAACTTCACAACCAAAGTCCCTGAGTAACTTCAATTTCTATGTCAGCTTCTTCCAAAGATAACATTAACAATTAAGAAGAAAAAAATTAATCTTAGCACCCAGAGAGTTAATGCAGATACTAAAGAGTTTGCACATTAGCCTGCCAAGATCTGATGTCTGTTGTCTTTTTAGAGAATAAGTTTGCCCTTGGGACACATCTTTCAAGCAGCTGAAGCCCTTGAGACAATTAATGAGAAAGACTTCTAGGAATACTTTCTTTTAAACTTCCATGGAGTTCTCCCTCGTTCTACACCAGCAATTTTTAATGCATCCTCTGTTGTGGAGTCCAGTAAAAGAGCAATACCCTTGTGCCCTATGGTCCTTGTAACAAGCTCCCAGTAGCATCAGCCAGGTAAATAAATTAGAAGTATCAGAAAGTGCTTTTACAAGAGGGAAGTGTCCATATCAAAGCTGTCAAATATCTGGGTTTGAAGCACGTGGCCAAACTGAGCTGCTGCATTTTCATCTTCCCCAACATAATATTTGCCATCCATCATCTAATAATTGCCTCTAGGATGAGACTGAGCCACGTTTTCCTTCAGACTTCATGACCATTGCTTCTCCA
Source organism: Certhia americana (assembly GCA_018697195.1). Classification (NCBI taxonomy): domain Eukaryota; kingdom Metazoa; phylum Chordata; class Aves; order Passeriformes; family Certhiidae; genus Certhia; species Certhia americana. Next base: position 11,067,232 of record CM031865.1, on the reverse strand, counting down.
GGACTCCACACAGCATAAGGCACTACCACGGAGAGAATAATCAGCATTCAGTGCAAGGGCCAGGGAGAGGCACATTAGGGCAGCAGGAATTAGAACAGCACTGGCATTTTCATTACAGAATACATCGGTAAGGAAGTGCCTGGCTCAGGATGGAGCAATTGAATGGCAAAAAGACTCCTTAGGTTTGCTTAAGACTTCCTGAAGTCTCAGTACTTGCCTGATGACCTTCCTTTTGAGACAGATCTTTATTATAGTTTTTTAGCTAGGAGTTCAAAGGAGTAACACTGACAAATAAAGGAGATGATTCCCTCTACACCCCAGATCACAGCTTGCCAGAGTGGTAAGGAATCATCTTGCAACCTTTTCTTCTACCATACAACAACATGAATGCTCAATCAAGAAGCAGCAATGAACATAAATGTTCAGGGACAATTCCTGGTTAAGCACCAACATTTGCATGCTGTTGGAATTACTTGCACTTCTTGAGTCTGCCAAATGAGGTTGATCTTTTCCCAGAGAACCACTGCTGTATGATTGCTTTCCTCATGTGATACAGATTCAGCAAAAGGGGAAAAAAATCTGAAATATTGGTTTTCCTCAAACATAACTAGATACTAGCAAGAAAATCACTTCTAACTGAAGAAGGAGAAATCAAGACTGAAAAATCTGGGCATTTTCTTATATTCTAAAAGCATATAACTATCTCCCATTTCAGCAGAGTTCAGACTGAAATGACAGAAGCCCAACTGCTCTAGAAAACGAATATGCAAATCTGATCTCTTGTCATAATGTTTCATCGAAACCACAGCTTCTTTAGTTTAATTTCACACAAAATACGGGTCAGAGTCAAAGCTCCAGGTCTGTATTGTGATGTTTTGTCCAGAGCTGTTCGATGAGCACTGCTAACAACTTGACCATATACCATTAGAGCAAGATTAATTTATAACTGTTTAAACCCTGATTGAGCCAGCAGGTCACAGATTTTTCTTTAGCACAATTGGCAACTGTATGGCTTGTTTGCACAAGGCAGATTTGAGCTTTATTTTTTGCCATGACTGTGAAACTCTGAAGTTCATACTGCAAAGCCTTAATTGGGACAAGTACATAGCAGCACATTCTACCCAGGCTAGGAAGGAAAATTCAGGAAATAAAAGGGTCCTTACTATTCTAAAGCTACAGAAAACGGAAAGGATACATTTCCAATAAAAATAACCTGAAAATATTGCAGGGGTGGGGGGTGCAGCTATTATTTTACATAGGAGAACACAGCCAATTCAGTCTGTTACAAAAGAACACACAGGAGTAGATTTTTGCTTTTGAAAAATACCACAAATGTAAAAGACTTGATTGGCCTGGAAGTTGTTTTTTTTTAAGTAGTCACAAAGCAACGTGATTGTTGCCAAAGCTTAGAATTTTACTATAATATTTGTGATAACCTGATAAAAACCCACAAAATTTTCATAAGCACACCAATTTCTAGAATACTGGCACTATTTAAGAAAATATTTTATTTACAAGGTACACATTTTCAATTCTCGCTGATGTGAACAAAGAAATATTTTTAATCTATTTCCATTGTTTTGAAAAATCTGGCTCATAAATCATAAATATTTGGGGATGGCCTTGTGTATTTTAAATTATTTTTTTGCCTAAGCATAGACTCAGGCAGCACTTCTCTTTTGCCAGAAATAGTTCCTGGCTAATGATTTCTGGGAATACTTGATCATTATTTTCACAGGGCAGAGGAACAGACTCTTTGCATGAGGCCAGCAAAGGAGCCTGGCAGAGAGTAATGTGAACCTTGCCATGCTGCCACCCAGAAAAGAAGCCTTTTATAGAGAGCTTTAGAGGTACTTGGGAAGGAGGATGCTGCCTCTGCTCTACCCAAAAGCAACAGGTTCCTGCTGCCTTTGATGACTCAGGCAATATGCAACTTACCTCTGCAAAATCCAAATTTAGTTCTGACATGCTGCTCTTTCAGTTCTGCTCAGGCTGTCGAGCCCGCGCCTGCCCACTCCCTTTTTTCAGGCTGGATTTCACTCTTTGGTAACAAGCAAAGTGATTCCTGGGACTATCAAATCAACCAGATGAAGACTGACTTTTTCTCACTCAAAATATTATGCAGCACAATTCTCCAGTTATTTCCCTGCAAGTGAGTCTGACAAGTGCTGTATAATGTGCAAACCAACTTACACAAACAAAAGCATGAGACAGCATGAGCAGAAATAAAATTATGCAGAACAAACTTAGAACAGTTGTGAGGCTGAACAGACAGCAATTAGTTGGCTGGCAATACAAGAAAAGATGAATTTACCATTCAAAAAAGCCCTGAGCAGCACATCCAATATGTACTCTACAGGAACCAAAGATAATGCTTCCTCAGACAGAAGAGCTGCATTGACACTAGCATGAATACCCCTTTCCCCCCACCCCCCTCCCTTTGCCAAAAATGAATTTTCTAAGGAGCAGTCTCAGGTGGTAATGTAAAGATTCCTGAATTCTATCACCAAGTCATTATGTGACCTTGAGGAAAAAAGACTCACTCAAGTGCACAGGGTCTCCATTTACCTACTTTAGAATAGGTATGTAGTCATAACACTTATTGATAATGCAGAAGGGTAAGGGCTGTAAGGCTTTAATGAATTGTTAAGCACTTCAAGGTCCTCAGCTGCATAATGGCAGGTTTTATTAATAAAGTTCTATTTATTTGCTATCACAACACTTACTTTTGTAAATATAACAATATATATATTTATAGCAGCTCCAGACATCTTTAACCCTATTTTTTCATCCCATGTTGTAGTCCAAATATTTATTTTTATGAACACCTAGTACTGACTGATGGGGGAGAAAGAGAATATCCAAATCTGTTTACCCATCCTATCCCCTTGGCTCTGTCAGAGGTATGTAGGGGGGCTACTACTTGTCAAAGTTTGACCAATTAAATGCAGCAGGAGTCCATTAAAACGGAACAAAGAGATATGGCTTTTATGAAGAAAGAAGTTGGGTTTTTTTCTTCTTCTAATTCACAACCTGCCTTAAAGGCAAATTTTACCTTTTCCCCTTCACAAACAATAAATAGGATATCACCAGTATGCTTAAACATAGCATTTCTTCCCAAAACAATAAGCATCATTATCATAATGATTGGTGCCACTTAACACCCTTTAAAAGTCAGGTTTTAAACACAACCTTTCGAATGCAGAGCTCAAAGCCATCTGTTGTGCCTGCTCTGACCTGGGCTGAGAGGCAAGGCACGAACATTCAGGGCTCCTACTCAACTCCTGAGAGCTTCCCCACTAACCCACTGACCACATCTGGCCGGCAGGAACATTTCCATTGGCTACAGATCAGTATTTTATCCACTAAAATTAAAAATTAAACAGTAAGTACATTAAGGATCCTACCTGCAAAGAACTGTAAGGAAATAAAAGTTCGCTTCCCTCTTAATTTAAACAAAAAGGAAATGATGGGTTCTAGTGTCTTACCTGGGCTGAGAGGAGGGGAAGGAAATCAATGAATGAAACATATTGGGGGGGGAGGAAAAAAAGAAAGATGATTTATGTTTCTATTTTTGGATATACACCAAGATCTTTGTGGGAGCTGGGGGGGAAAAAAAACATAAATTACTTTCCACCTGACAGTTCTGAACAATCACAGAAATAATATTTGGTATGCAGCAAAACTAAGAAACTATGTTGTCTGTCAAAAGAAAGAGTGAGAATTGTCTTAGGCAGTAATACCTGATCTATTATTAATCCATACTTCAGAATAGACTTAAAATGTATTGACATCTTCAAGCAGAAAATGACAATGTACAGGCTCTTTTAAACTCCTAAGGGAAATCCAGAACCATAGGTGAATCTACCATTAAGAAGAGAGGGGAGGAAAGCCAAATTATATTTCTTTACAAATAGCCTGAATTAGTTATCATTAGTTATCAATTACATGTGCCAGTATAAACATATTTTGGGGTCATTGATGAGCTCAACTTCATGAAGCATCTGAGAAGGTGTGTTTGGAAAGGGATACCCAGCTTGGGAGCATTTTGAAGTAACTTACAAATCATCTAACTCAGTCAAAAAATAACTCACTTGAGAATGATATAATTACTTTCAGTTTGCTTAAAGCCAAGGAGAAGTTGACACAGTGATTAAAAGGAGGGGGGGAATGCAAGCTAAAGAGAAAAAAAAAAAAAAAAGAGTTACTTTATACTGCTTGAAATTGGGTGATTCGGAGGCCTAGGACCTGAGCTTATTTGAAGAAAGATTATCTTGACAAATTGGATAAACATTTTGTGCATGACAGGACGCTGATGGAGAGTCTGTTCTGCAAGCACACCTGGGGGATAGTTTGCTTAGTGTGTGACCAAGGTGTTCAGCTAACCCCGAGTCCTCCCAGGGCGCTTTGTTTACCCTGTGACAGGTATAGGCAGATCTGAAGCCGAGGCCTCCATAGCAGTTCCTGCAGACTTTGCAGATGCATTTTTCCCTCCTCCTTGGGACAAAAAACCCTCTTGACTAGACCAGACTAAAAAAAACTACACCAGAATTCAGCAAACAGCTTGCATTTAAGGAACGCTGCAGGTTGGCATGCCATGGGCCAGTGAGTGACCAGTGCAAATAAGGCATCACATCTCCATCCCTCCTTACCCCTCAGCACTGACCAGGAGGCACCACTCTAACACCACGCTAGAATCATCAATAATGGAAGAAAAACATGCCTATAAACACAACCTACTGGTTAGTCAGAAGGGGAGTGAACATCACCTGTGGAAAATTTTGGCATCCCTGCCTCAGAAAACAGTGGCCATTTTGTTCTGTCTTCACTTTGATGTCAGAGACTGAGCAGCACAAGACACCAGACCAAGGTGGCTGGTGGCCACTGTGCAGGTTGTTGGTGACACCTGTTAACATCACCTGAAGGATTCCTTTGTCCAGGCAGGCAGGATGAAAACTTATGCTTCTTGCAACAGAAGCAGTTGTACTGACAACTAAACCCTTGCAGATCCCAGCAATCCTCCCTCAGGGCTTTTTTCACCAGTGAATTCAGGAGGACAAGAATTCCATTCTCAAACCCCACATTCCCAACTTTCCAGCCCTCCCCTCCACTCTGCTGGGGTGGGCTGGTTTTCAGCCAGATGAGCTCTGGGACTATGGCAAGTTGGTTCAAAGACAAGCATTTATGCCAGAGAAAAGGGGCAGAAGGATGGAGAAAGGACAGTAAAAGAGAAACAATTTTATGAAGCTGAAGCTGTTATGAAGCTACTCTAAGACTACAGAAGTTGACACGAGCAGATGATAAAAGCTCAGATCAGAAATTGTTTTTTCCAAAGGCCAAAAATTTTGTGCTAGGACCATTTTCAAAAAATTAAACAACCAATCCCCTAGATGTGCTCTCTCCCCAAGCTCAGTGTGGCTTTTGCACTTCGTCCATAAACATGGCTTAGCCACTTCCTACCTCCAACAGGCAGACAAGCAACAAGCAGGGCCCAGGGGGCAGTGATGGGGGAGACAAAGCCTTTGGAAAAAGGAAGGACCAGGTTGGGATTCTCCTCACCTTGGCTGCTGCAGGTTCCCTAGAGGGGGTCAATCCTGACCACCAGATGCCAGGGGAGTACACCTAGCTCCCTGAAACGATCCTAATTTTTGGGTGGCTGAACTGAAGGGGCCTGTATGCCACGTCCTGTTCCCGAGCCAAACACACCAGTACATGGACTCAGGGAAGTGAGAACAATGCTGAGCTAGCAAACTTGAAGCCAGTGTTCTGCAGAGTGGTTAATGAGCAGTGTGGGTAGAGAAGAATATCTGTTTTACACTCCAGGAGCACATCATCCCAAATCCTAATTCTGGACCTTGATGTTGTCTGCTCTGTTTGGGGACAATTGGCTTCCTCTACCTCTTTGTAGTCACAAAATATTTTAAGAGGGGAAATTGGATGAAGAAGCCTAAAATTATAGCTTGGATTGACCCTTTTGGACATCAGCCATAGATGACAATATGTTAAGATGGGAAAGGCCCATTGTACTTCTGCCTCTGGTGTCCTCTAGACCACAAAGGAAAGTAAGCCTTTGACTTGACATATAGCACAAAGCTTTTAATATTGCTTACTGGACCAAGGCAGGACTAGGGAGATGTTTACAGCATTTATACTGAGAGGTAAGAATGGACCAGTTCCCTACAGCAACAATCAGCCTTCTGTACCACATCAATAAATTATTATTTTCCTCTCTGACTAGCAGCGACAAGCAAACAAAAAGCCAGAGGTGCTCTGCAGCAAGGCTGTGTCACCTGCCATAGATTTGATTTAAAGCCTATAGAAGAAACAGGGAAGCATTACCAAATACCTCAGAAATATTTGAGAAATTATTTTTAACATGGGAAGAGCCTTCATTGATTTTTGCCCTTCAAACTTAATTTTCCAGACTAGCTGCCATCACTGTATCCAAACAGCAGCAATCAAAGCAGTTAAATGTATTATAGAATTGTTCTGCTGCAGAAAACATTTTCACCCAGGCCATTTACATTCCCACATGTGCTCAGGCAGAACACCCCAATGCTAACACACCTTCTTCTTGTAAATTATGACAACAAGTCAGAATAACTTCAGATAATGTTCCCCATGCAAGATATAAAGAGGTGACAGAAATAACTTATCTCCATCCTGTGGAAGTAATATAAACCTTTATAGGTAAACCTGGATTCAGCAAACAAGTAGTCATCAGAAAGGGATCTGAAAATAAAGACGTTGAATGATAGGAAACAAATATTTTTCCAGGATACAGCAGCCTCAAGGACACTAGCAGAAAGTTGAGGAGATCCTAAAAGCAGCTATGTATCTCTAGGTTGCCCTGGGGTTATTTGGACGATGAGGAACATTTTCATGACGCAACCCTTGCATCTTGTATTTCATGAGCTGAGTGTGTTGTCATCATCCTGACAGGAGGGATTGTCTTTTCAGGGTGACTGAAACAGAATTAGGACAATATTCCATTCCAATTCATACAGTTATTATTAAAAAGCAACTTTTCCTTATTTACCTGTGACCCTATACAGCACACACAGCAAGAACAAAGGTTGTCAAGGCCAGAGTTGGCCAAGCAGGAAGGTTCTGGCTCTGGACCTATGTGATGATGTGAGCTGTTGTGCCCCAGCTGACACAGCCGTAGCTCCACGAGCACTCCAGAGCATCGCTGTTTGTGGGAAGGAATCCAAGCTACAGAGGAAACAATGACTTCGCAGTTTAACAGAAACCCTCAGGTACAGACACAACAAAAAAAGGCAACAAAAGCTTAGCACAAAAGAGGATATTTAGTGATCTAACACCAGACCTTGATACAAATCTGCCTGTAGCTAGGCATGAGTCTCATCTGTAAGCATCTCTTTGTGGTGGAATATACGTGAGACACACTCATTAGTAAAGTCCTTTCTCCAACAGCAAAAGATATACTATCCTCCCCAATTTTATTATCTTTTCTCACTTCAGATTTAACTTCATTCAATTTCAGACAAACTATTTTAATAATTTGTTTAATTTAAATTAAATTACATTTAATTTGTAAATTATTTTAATAATAATTTCCATTTAATAATGGAAAACATGCAAAATATTAATTTGCTCTGTAAAACTGATCTTTGCACACAAAATACCCCACAAGCTCCTTTTCTGTAAAACTCCAGGTGTCCTGACAAAACTTTCAAAAATAATTTTAAAAAAATATCCAAACACATCTTTTGTCATCAGATTAGTTCGGCATTTCCCATTCAAGTGATCCCCTCATTTCTGAAGATCACACTTTTGCTCAAGTGCTGGAAGTCAGAAAACAGCAATACATGATATTGAGTGGTGATCAGATGGGTACACTTACAACAGAACTTTCCATCAGCACAATCTATCAGGCTCCAGAGATACAAAATTAGGTTTTCAAAAGTAGGGTTCATTTTTAAAAATAGGACTTGCATGATGTCTAAAAATGGAGCAGAGAACAGTGCCAGCAGAATGTCTGCAAACAAGCTCCCTCTATATATTCCAAGTTCAGAGAGCAGTGAAGCTGTAGCATTCCTGCTCATTCTCTGTTTTAAAAACTACGTATTTCAAGGCCACCTGGATCCAGTGATTTGATTTAGGTGGTCAACCCACTTCTGAAAGAAGTCTGTTCTTCAATGCTTTTGCTACCTGATCTAGCTAAAATTGGCTCAGCAAATGCTGTCCACTCACACTTGTGCATCACCCTAGGGTGCTATAGAAAACGCTGTCTGTAACCAATGCTGGCACAATACAGATCATTCCTGGTTTTCCTTTTTTTTTTCTTCAAATACTGTGTATGATTTTAATCTCATAAACAAAACATTCACAGCTGCAATGAGCACTCTCTTGCCTTACCCTGTATGTCAGAATATCCATCCCAGCCTGCTATGCAAAAGACAACCAGTCCTTTATGGCAGGAAGGGCCGAGCCCCATTAGCCAGGCAGACAGACACATTTGGAGCACAGACCCCAGAATATAGGGGAGCCATTGTTTCATTTCAGAGCAGGCCAGGGAGCCTCCATCACATGGGGGAAACCTTTGATGTCTCTGGGATTTAGAGGACAAGTCCAAACGAAATCAGGGGCAGAGCAGCTTCTGCTAAAGCAGGGCAGACTTTTCCTCTCTCTGATGAGGGGAGGTTTTCCGTAGGAACAAAACAGGCTCCAGCAGATGTGACCAGTGAGGAGACAGAGCTGACTGGCAGGGCAGAAAACAAGAGCTGTACAGGGAAAGCCTGGCAAAGCAACCAATCGTGAGCAGAAAAACCAACCTGGTGTGGTGACTAAGGGGAAGAAAAAGAACACTAAGGGTATATTTAAGTATACATATATTAATACACAGATATTTTGAAGCTCTAAAATACTTTTTTATCAAATTAACTTGCCATTAAAGGTCTGATTGGTGATCTTCCTCACCACAATAATTCAGTGTAAAGTGACAAGACATGGCAGTATGAGCATCTTGGGGACCAACAAGCTAAATCCTTAACTCTCTTGTTCTTCTGGTTTTAGTTTAGCTTGGTATAAAAAAATTAAGATGCAAGTCACACCGTATGAGACAGCAGCCAGAAGCAAAGCCAGTAAGGTCACAGGCACAAAAAGATCTGAAGTCTCTTCTACTTTTCAGCTTGCTTCCAAATTTCCAGGGTTGGTTGCAATGGTGCATTGTTACTTGTGATCTACCTTTAAGCCAATAATGATATGTGGATTTCTCATCTTGCAGGTAGACAATTACAAAAAATATCTACACTGAACAGTGACAAAAACTGAGTCTCCTGGACAGTGCACTTCCCAGCCATGAGTCTGGCTGGCAGTAAGACTCAGGATCCACAGAGCACTAAGGGAGGAATCAGGTTCAAAGTGTCTGTCAGAGACCAGGGTGCATCTGGTCTTACACAGGTACACCTTATCCAGCCCCACTGTGGTGGGAAGAGGGGAAAGAGTGAGGAGCAGGATAAAATTTAAAAAACAAACAAACAAAAAATCCAAAACCCACAGTTTAATAATTCACTTGTTGGGACAAAACATGCAGCGACTTCTCTGCTCCAGGCTCAAGTCTAAGCTTCTACCCAAATATGTGACTTCACGCAAACAATGCGAGCAAGTCTGGATTTATAAACTAGATCCTCATAATACAGCTCAATTTTTAGCAAAAACAGTTATGCATTACTGTGGAACACAGTTGTCAAAATCTGAGAATCAACTCAGAAATAAATACAGTAATCCTTACATAAACAGTCTGTAAACCACTTCGTAATCTTAGAGACAAGAACCTGCTATTAAACATAAGTGGTAAACTCTGAGAGAAGCATTTAAAATGAAGTGTAAGGAGAACATACATGACAGTGGGGGTTTTTTTTTGTGTGCCTTCAGAAGTCAAACAGCCCATTCTAACTGGGTGAAAGAAGCTATGTGCATCCCCAAGAAGCAGATTTTTTTTTTCCAAGTGCAGATATGGAAGAACATTTTGTACAATATTTGTAAAAGGTGACTATTTCTTTATGTTTAATCCAGCATTCCAACAAGAACATAATTCACGTACAGGTAGGACACACATCTAGATCCCCTATTTCCAGAGTAATAGAACTATTCAGAGAACTATCAAACTCTTATTTTAGTGACATGAGAGAATTTATTCTGGATAATCTACAGACAAAATGGATATTAAGTAGACAGTACTTGTTTTGTAGCAAGAAGCACAAACCTTGCAAACTTAACTCCTGTCCAAGTCATGAAATTTAGAATTTAGAATCTTTTCTCAAAATAAGTTTTCCCATACAGAAGTTTTGCCATTCTTTAATGCCTCCAAATACGTCAGTCCAACAAACAGAGATATCTTTTGAGACACCTCTTTTAGAGTTATCAAAGCCAACAAGACTTCCTCCCTAACTTTTAAAGCTTTTATATAAAAACAAGAGATCATAATATTTGGGGTTGGGGTCCATCTGTAACTCTAGTTACAGATCCAAATTCTTTCCCTAAGACCACTTGCTTTTACACTGGCACATCATACACTTGCTTGCTTTTATCTGGGTAGGTTTATTCTGTTCTGACATTGCCCTTGCAAGAGCACAAGAATGGTTTATTGGGAGGTCAGACTCAGTGGTCCCAGCCCTCCACTGCAGATCCCATTATTCTGGCATTACTGTTCACCCCCCAGCAGAAGTGTGCTAATAATAAGGGGCTCAATGAAAACCAAACAAAACTACCCTGCTACAACTCCATGTGAAATGTTGACCCAAGAAAAATAAAGTGTGCCTCTTGGATATACATCTGCCCACTTTGCACAGCAGATAGCAGGGGGCCTGCTGCAGGTGCTAAGGAGAGGGATTTTAGCCAGCTTCCAAAGTTCATATTGATGAATTGTGAGTGTATCACACCAGCCATCTGCACACACCTCGTCACATCTGCAGGCCTTGCAAGCAGCTCAGGGAGGTTTTACATACAGCTGAGCAAACCCTTCCCTCCTCCTCCACCCATGCTGGAATTTCAGATCCCTCACACCAGTTGAGCTCTTTCCCTTGCCAAGAACCTCATTTGTCTCCAGCAGGTCCCATCTCAAGGGCTTTCTTTCAACCTTGAGACCACAAGAATCTCTGTTGCTCTTATCATCATTTGCATCTTATTTCACCACATCCTCTTCTGTATTTATTCATACACACATTCTACCAAGACTTCTCCCTAGAGATTGTAAATGCAAATCTATCTGGACAATTTTGGGGACCAATACAAAGACATCTTAGAGTTCACATTTTTTATATCCCAATCTCACAGTTCCTTCTTTCTGCAAAGACTCAGTGTCCACTTCCAGGGACTGATATTAAAAAAAAAAAAAAAAAAACCAAACAGATATGCATGTGTTATTCTCATTAACAAATAAAGGAGACAGTAAATGTAACAACCTTTCAGCATGATTTGGTGCCTCTACAAGCACTTTAGTACCATTTAACACTATTCTTATTCATAAAAACCAGATAAAGACCAACACAGCTTTAAGCACATTTACATTTTGCACAACTTTAAGCACAAAATACATTTTGCTGAATAGAGAAAAGTAATTTAAGTCTCATCCACGAGGGCACCAGTGAATTAACATCACAAAGTTGAAATTTTAAAGACTGATGGAAGTTTTGGGTTTTTCCTGCACACTCTTAGTTTAAACTCCCCTTTAGATAAAAAACACCTAAATAAAGCTTAACTTTTGCCAAGAGAATCCACTTTCAGATTATTTTGTTTTTCTTTTGCATAAGCCTGCGACTTTCACATAATCCACAAGCAAATAGCTCTATTCTGTAGATTAGAAATTATAAAAGACCATGTAATCAGCTGACAAAAGAACTGAAAACAACCCCAGAGGAAACGCAGAGCTGCTCTGCAGGCTCACAATGTGCTGCTCTGTCAGTCTCCCACTCCTTCAGCAGATACTCCTGACATTTCTTGTGTCATTACTGGACTTTATGAATGGGGCTGTAGGATGTTTGCTGGAGAATAATAAGAAAAGGAAGGGGCATGGTATCACAGACAAGGGAGCTGCTTCACTCACTGCTGACCAGATCCAAGCAATTAGTTCACTTCTTTCTCCTACCACCAACTATGAATCACAGCTCCACATTGAATTAAAGGCCGAATTGTTCCTCATTTTTTAATAAGGATGCTTAAGAAATTAAGCCTTTGTAACCTCAAATAAACTGCACGTGGTTTGGTGGCTTTATTTATTTCACATGTATCCAAATGTTTAAGTACTTACACAAAGTCTCATCAACCTTTTTGGGCCAGAAAAATCGGCTGCAATTCTCACCACAGGGAGTTACCCTGCTGAGGATACAGCTCTTTCCACTTCTGGTGCAGACAGAACCATCACAAACACAATTCCTGCCACTGTATTTCCCTGCTCCCACTTGACTTGCCAAGCCACACATGAGATGCAAATTACACATAAGGGAAGGGACAGCCCTGGTGGAGAGAATTGGTTTGCAACTCTGAGGTGAAACGACACTGCCAGCTGTGTAAGAGATCACAAACAAGCAGGAGGAACCCAGTCGGGGCCTTCCTGCTGTCATCTGCTCTTTACAGGCTTGAGGAGCATTTTAAACTCATTTTGGGAAAGTTCTTTGGAAACAGCAGCCTTATCGGTTTCTGGAGAACAGTCAGTTCCAATAAAAGGAATGGCCCAGCAGATAGAGAGGATGCAAAAGGAAAATGAACCACAGCACCTGCTCAGCAAAGAACTCAAACTCCCTAAAAGGGTTTTGTGCTGAGGCTTCCACAGGAGTCCCACCAAGAAAGGCAGATCTGTTCAAGACTCCTTCTGCTTGTGGGGCTGCTCTTTTTACTTCATTGATTTCCCTGGGCCTTGAGCCTGTCAAGTCATGATGAATCTGGGGCAATATCTGGCTAATCAATAAATATCCTCAGGCATTTATTAGGATCTCAGCATCACCATGGCTTGGCCCCATGGGATCACAGCCAGGCCAGTTCCCCCATTCTGCTCTCAGGGATCACCTGGCCAACCATCAGCAGGTAGGAGGAGGATGTTTCCTGAGAAATTGGAGATGAAAGGGCTTTCCAAGGTGATTAAGCATTGGGTATTCTGAGGAAGAACATCAAACCACTGATTCAGGTAACTGTGAAGTGTGCCCTGCTTCCATCCCACCTCCAGCCTGGCACACCCAGCAATGGCCACTGATGGTGGCAAAAGCAGAGACTGGGCCACCATCAGCCATTAACAGTCCCAGAGCACTTTTCCAAGGGAAGGGCTGAACTAAAGATGTGCTCTGTGTGGGATTTCTTGGTGAGGTATGTGCAAGATGCTTACCTTGGAGACAAGCAAATACAGAAAAAATTATTCACAAGTACTTGCTTGAGTACAAAGGAAACCAAGTTTTAATCTCTTTATAACGCTTCTGCATTAATTTTTGCTAAGCTTTAGAGTACTATGATTAGTAGAGAACATCTTTATAAGTGAATTTTGGATTTAAGTACCAAAATGCTCAATTAAAGTAGGAATAGAATATTATAAAACTCATAATTCATGATGTCTGGTGGAGTTACATAAGCTAGAAAGGAAACTAATACCATCTGCCATGTAATTGCTCAGCATCAGCAAATGATGGATTTTGCCCAGATCAGGAATAATTTTCGTATGGACACAGATAATCATTACAGAATGCTTTAAAAAAGTAAGAGTTTATCAAACTCAGTATTATCTCCCCATTAAGTTGATACAATTATTATATTATAAAGGCATATAGACCCTAGATGCATTCCTATTTAGGGAATGCAGTTGCTCAGTTCACAAAAGCATGGGTACCTTAATGAATGCATGGAAACTAATATCAGGTGATGAAGCTTCCAGCAAAAGCAGCATAGAAAAACAGATATAGGGCAAGAGAAGTGATATCAAAGATTTAGTAAATCCATGAATAAATCAATTTTAGCCTTTTTATATAAAGAGTTTGGCCTGTTCATTGTCTAGCTTAGTTGTTCAATCTTTGCAATTCAAACTTTTCTTCAACGTGTTTTTATATCTATTTAATCAGAAAATATTTTTTATTTTGCCTGTCTGGTTCAAGAGGTGCCCTTAAATACTGAGGTTTGTACAGCAAGTGGAGCTGAAAACTGAACTGATCCCATCACAAGCAAATTATCAGCTCTCCAACTGTGGAAGCAAAACTTCACTTAATCTGATGGCAAATAACATGCATTTCTCCAGCAATTCCTGCTTTGGCTAATCAGTCAGGCTGATGGATGTTTAGCACTTACCTTAATGCAGATTTTTGCTTTAGCTAACATTTGTAGAAACAGAATCAATTACAAGCTGGAGATTACTGGGCTGATGGGCTTTCATGCTATTGCAGTTGACCGTGCAATTGGGTTCCTAAGTGACAGACTCCACAGGACAGTCTCAGCTTGGCAAAATCCTCCTTTACTTTTCCACTTATCTAACATATTCTTCATTCAGCACTTTAATTTCCCACCCTTTGCCTTTTTTTCCTGAGCCATCTGAGCAGAGCCTATGCACACACATGTGCTTTGCTCTTTCCTACACCTGGGTGCCCCCAGCACAGTGGGACAGCCCCCACTGGCACAGCCCTGGGACAATTACAGCGTTATCTTCTTGACCAGTCAATGTTCAAATGTGGAAGCCCTGCGTGAGGGAAGGCTTTAAATGTGGGAGCAGCACAGAGGGCACTTGGTCAACACAAAATAAAGCTCAGCAACCCTCTGGAGTAAATAAGAAACCTTCACAATTAATGCTTTTTGCCAGCATGATCCCAAGCAAAAGAGCATTCTTGCAGTTAATATTTTTAAAGAGGCAAATGGTTCTTGTTTAAATAAGTTCCACTGCTCCTTTCATTGCACCAAATCTTTACTATATATATTTGCAGATCAGAGTCCTTCTTCACCTTCCTAGAAAAAGTTGTAGAATTAGGAGTCATCAGTATCTCTATTACAAACACTGGTGCTCCAAAGCAAACCTGTAACCCCTGTTCCCCAGCAGAGATAGGGAAGGCCCAGCACTTCACAGAATAGGGCCCAGCAGTAAAGGTAATACAAATGCACCTGTTTCCAAAAGGTCTCATCCATAGATTAGATGAGCATTTTCAGGGGAGCAACCCCATTAAAATTTTAGCAGGTAGGTAGCATATGTAAGAGGGAGGTAGGGGTTTCTTTTCAATGAACTAACTGTCTCTAGCCTAGAGCTAGAGTCTCAAATGTTTTTACAACACAACAATACTCCAGTTCACATCTGTCAGCTGGAATATTTACAGCTTTGTAATTATTAAAATTGTCTGAACTGCAGAGCTACAAGCTGGATGGCTTGGATGGGGCAGTCTGCCATAAGGTACAGAAAGAAGGCACTTGCATTAATCAGGATCTGTCAGCCACAGTTTCTCTCTGTGCCACCTCCCCCCTGAGTTACTTCACCATAGAAGTGAAGTGACATTACATGGCTTTTGCCACCTCTGATTAGGAAACTTCCAGAGTTTCTCTGCCCTGCTTATAGTTTACAGCCATAAATCTGGTAGAAACTTGCAGCTCTTTACCAAATGATTGTTTTTTTTGGCTGAAGTCAACCAAAAGCATCAGAATTTGCTGAAATGAGAGTCAGACAGGCAGTATCCTGACCTGGGCCTTAACTGCACAGAGCTGCACTCAAAAGCCAACTTGTGGTCAACACAGCTCTGATAAAGCCTGTCCAGCACCAACAAAAAGTCATTCCCCCTTATAGATAAGCACCTAAAAGAAGTGGAATAACTTGAGCACCACTGACCCCAGAAGAAGCACAGAGAAGATCCAAAGGGCATAGACAGGTGAATTTAAAAAAGATATAATGAGGCCTAGATCTCAACCACTGCACCGATGATGTTTACTGGATACTTACATAAAAACATTTTTTTAGGCATGAAAGGCTTTGGAACCTTTTTCTCCCCCCTCCAAGAGAGAGTTATCTAAACTCACTGTTACCTTCTGTTTTATTAACACCAGCAGCTCCTCCTAGAACAGACCTTCTACTGAAATGAAGTATGCAGTCCAGCTGTTTTGGTTTGGGGTTTTTTTGAGAAAAAAATACAACCATTTTCCACATCTTCCTTTCATGGCAGGTTCTCCCAGGGCCTCACCAGTTCTCTGGCACACACCTACTGCCAGGTCTGGGGTCACAACCTGTCCAGTGGTGAGACTCATGCACAGGAGCCAAACCATGCTGGGGACACCATTCTTCGTGCAGAAGATCTTCTAAATGATATTTGCATTGAAAAATGTTTACCCTCTGTGTGTTCCTCTCTAGGAACAACCCAGATGTGGGTTCAGGTTTTTTAAGAGACACTTGGATAAGTGCAAACACATCTCTTTTGTAATCAGCCTTGGCTGACCCTGTTTAGCCTGAGGTCAATGACCAGTGGCATCTGACCTGCTGAAGTTAATGCAGCAGAACAATAGCAGAGGGTTGGCAAGGCCTTATCCTATTACCTTTTTGATACCAAATTAATTGTTTTTCTCCCTCTCAATGATTCTCTGACCTTTCAGCTATATGTGTTTCTGGCACAAACTGGTGGATTAAATTTAAGCAAGTACATTTCTTGACATTGTCTCACAGCTTTAAAAGTTATTTAGGTCTTCCTTTCAGCACTAAGAGGTTTAAGAATGTGCTTATGATTGCAACCCCACTTGATAGTTAAAAACCACTGCAAATATTAATTAGCTTGGCAGCATCAGAGACAAGAAAACCAAAGAAAAGTCACAGCACTTATTACAAAAAAAAAAAAAAAAATTCCAGAAGTAATGAAGGGACAGAGATACCCTACAAACCATAGGAAGGTAATGCTAGATGTCTGGTATTACCTTAATTGGCAGTGCTTTATTAATTGGCAAATCCAAAAATATTACTTGTAGAATTAATGTAATTAGGCTGATATTTTTCAAATGGAGAAAGAATCCTTGATCCTTTGTTAGATTAGGAGAGTGTGCATAGAATAGCTATTGGCTTCTATCATAGCTTTGATTCAAATTTTGACTTCCTTGTCTCACCATTTCACCCCATGGAATAAACTGAAGTGACATAGTGGGTGCCAACACCATACCAAAAGAATTGAAAGAAATCTCTTCAGGATTTCCCCCTGTGCATCATAAAAGCAAGGAATCCTGAAAACCTGATTTATTAATCTAAGGTTGAAAACATTCAAACTAGCCTGTAGGTGATCATAAAGCATCAAGGCTCTGAGCACAGATGTACGTTCTTTGCTTGGCTCATCTCTCTGTGGGCAGAGCTGCCTTCCCTGCTCCTCACAACCACAGAGCACAGGTGTCACGTTCTGTCAGGTTGTAACACCCACAGGAGACAAAAATAGTTTTCCTTCAGACAATATTTTTTGCCTGTGTAGCTGTCAAAGGCCAAATCATCAGCCAGATACAACCTGGATCAGTTCCCCTGAATCCTCCTGAACTGTAGAAACAAACACAAATTTGGGGCTAACTCATTTATGGGTTTCAGGTATTTTAGAAAACAATGGAACCTGATTTCCAGTGTCCCTCACTGACCCCCCACCAAAAAACCTAACCATAAAACCATGCCCTTGGAAAATTTGGTTCCCAGCTCCCTTGGTCCTCTGCACAGTCCAGTTATTCTCTAGCTCAAGTAGCACTACAGCTTTAAGCATGTGCTTAACTATTTCCAAGAACACTGTCAAAACTTATTTATTGAAGATATTTTTCAAATAAACATGCAAGACTATTTTCTTTAATAGGTAGAATATAGAATTGCATAGGTGTTTTCTCAAGATAAAGAAAACACTTTTTCCTGATTAGGTCACCAAGAGCCTGAAGAACTGCATATTTAGTCACTGAAAAACATATTAATTAAGGTATTAAATAAATTAATTTATTCTGATTTAAGCAGTATTGGATCACAAGAAAAGAAAAGGATCAACAGAAAGGAAATGTTACATCTGTGGTACCACTGGATAACTTCACTTATTCAGAGTTAAATATTCCCTTAATTCATACTCCAAACTTCAAATACGGATGATTAAGCATATACATTAGCAAGATGAAGAACAGAGGATTTTACATGACAGCTCTTGCCCAAAAGTGACAATAAAACCTGCCTTAGGGAGAAATTGGGAGAGAGGTAGTAAAAGGCTAATCTTGTTATAATGATTTATGGGAAAAAAAAAAATCATAGTCTAAGCTGGCTTCAATTTTTCCAAAACATTCATACCTGCATTTAAATACTTCAGTAAGAACAGAAACATTCCACTCTGTTTCCAGGATAACAATATACTTCATTAATCAGAAGCTCACAGGAGTATGTTCAGAAAGTGCAGAATTAGACTAATTTGATTTTCAAGACTGATAACAGCAAGACAAATTTCACAAAGATGAGCGTGGTTGTCCTCACATTTGGGCCCCTTTCTGGCTGTGGAATAACTCTGTAGCCACGCTTTTGGCCTCCAGTGACTGTAGTGCAACAGGGACAAGCTCCATGACATTATCCTGATATTATAACTGTAAATTATTTGGAGTGCATGGAAAACAGATAAAATCAAATCACTGCTAGAAGAAAACCGTACATAATAACACATTTCATGATCTTCTCAGGGCAAAGTCATTAGAGCAGCTGGATCAATCAACAGGCAAGTCAGAATACTTATTTCTTATTTCAATTAATAATAATATTATTACTATAATAATTATTATTTATTTCAATTGTATATTTTGTTTTGGAGAATAATAATACCAATTTCTGCCCAAAAAGGGCAACCTTATAAATACCTATCTAGTGCAATTTTTTATATTGCTGAATTAGAATAGTAAGGCTTTGTTTCACATATGATGGGGAAGTAACACAGGTAAGGAAAAAAAAAAAAGGGGAAAAAACCCCCCTGTACTAAGAGTGTTAATGGAGGAACTGCAGTTAAACTCCAAAAGAAAAAATATACAAGCAAAAGATTTGCAAGGAGATGCAAAATGTTGCAGGAATTATGACAGGAGAGATCATACTGCTATCCCTTTTTAGCAATGTTTGGGAACATCCAGCACAAAATATCTTTGTGCTCAGTGCAATTTTATTTGTGGTGTAAAACCTATGCTTAAAAAGCCTGATGCATTTCCACTAACTCCCCATGATTTGGGTCTAGACATGGTGCAAGTGGACAACAAATGACTAACAGCTCATACAAATCTCCTCTTAAATAGGCTGAGAAATTCATATGTAATGCAGGTGAAAGGACAAATTATCTTCCATAAATAATGAGATTGGCTTGGGAACCAGCTTTCAGAAACTTTTAAACTAGAGGAGGCAACAGCATTCTATTTTTGGGATGGGTGGTGGTGGCTGTTCAGAGCATTTCTGAAATGAAAAAGCAAAACCTACACTCAAATAGTGAGTAAATGCATGTCTCTGATGCACAGATTAAAAACATTTACCTTATGACTTAGAAAACATCCTTTACGGAGTCCACTTATTTCTCATTTTTAAATTACAGAGAGAAAAGGAAACCTGCTGGTAAATTCACAGCAAAATAAAATGGATATCACCACACTCTAAATACATTATTTCCTAGACCCTCAAGCAATTTAGTAAGTGTAACAGCTAACAGCTGTAAATATCAAGAGCTTAAAGTGACAGCCATGTACTATAAGACATATTTCTCTTCAGGATTTCAGTTCTTATCCATCAGACTTCTAAGCAACTTCTGTTTCATGTTCCAGTAGAGCAAGGTTTACATTGTGGTCAACTGGTCAGCCATGGATTAGTCCAGAGAGGCAATTGAAGCAACCACAAACTCACACAGAAAAGACCACAATATTCATCTTTTTCTACAGCAACATGATGCAAGTTTTTGTCAGGCAGTAAAGCCACAATGGGTAACATTACTTCCCTCACTCAAAGTGTGAGACTAAGAGGGAAAAGACACAGTTCCAGAGAAGAGGGAAAGTTCATGTGGGTTACACCTCCACCAGTAGCACAGCACAGACTGCAGCAGAGGAGCTGCAGGCTCTGGGATATCAGTCTGGATACACCTGGCTGGAATGAACACAAACATTGCCTGAGCAGTTCCTTTGGCAAAGGCAGGTAAACTGTGCAAAGAATTTTATTCTGCTATAAAGCAACTAGCAGAGGGAATACTTGCTAATACCACCAAGAACCATAATTCCCTTAGTAGATGCTCTTCTGTCAGATCAGTATCAGCTATTATTGATAAAAAACCTGAGCAGGAGGGCATCCATGGGCCAGGGCAGCCTGGAAAAGATGTGAGACACAGCACTGCACTCCCCTACTGCTCAGCATCTCCAACCATAATGAGGGTGAAGCCTTGTCACTTCCCCATGTCCAGTGTATCCCTTGAGCATATCAGAAATGGATGGGAGAAGTTTTATTAAGCTGCACAAAAATTCAGTGAAATTATTCTCTTTTCCAGTTCCATTTTCAAACAGCCACATCTGGCTGGCTCTGTTCATTCCTCACTTTGCCAGCACAATAAATTCCCCACAAAATTCTTTTGGAGATTTCAGTCAAACAGGTAACTTCATTGCCATCATTGAGGTGGTCAAGTGCTGCTATCAGCTTGAGAAAACACCAGAACCCAGGGAAAGCCTGCACAGATGGACACCACCCCAAAACTCCTCCTTCAGCTCACCCAGCCCCTCTCCCTGCTAACTTGCCCAGTGCCTTTTTATTAAGATTGCAGCTCATCAAGCATTCAACAGCAAAGCTCCTCACATGCTTCAAAATAAGCCAGCACATCAGTGCTACATTTCCTCCCTTGCCCCCAGCTTTCAATTAAATTTAGAATTTACTTTGAAAGCACAACCTGAATGTATGTAGTTCAAAATGACCTTGCTACACCTTTCCTTACCTTCCTGAGCAGGGCTCTTGTACTCCAGCTCAGGGTTTAAAACCTAGAAACAGGAATTTTCTCTAAGCTCCTGTGGCAAACTACAAGTCTCAAGCCGTTTAAAGTCTTTAAAGGTACGGTACGTCCAAAGCTAAAGTGTGCTCTGCAGAGAGAGATCTGGGAGCCCAGGTGCTTTCAGCAAGATATTTAAAACCTTCCTGCAAGTCAAATGTTTTTTTCTATTTCCTGAACCCTTAGCACAGTTATAACTGCATTTTTTTTATAGCATCACATGAGTCGTAATTAAACTCATCAGAAAAAATATTAAGTCCCACACATATGAAGATCCAAAATTCACATTTGTACACAGTATTTTCTTTAGTTTTTTCCTCATTGTGGGAAAAGAAAGACAATTACATTTGATATGATCCTGACCAGAGGAAGGAGTGAGGATAGTATGGGTAAACCAGAAGGTGATTTGATTAAATTAAAGACACACTTTGAGCATCCCCAAACACAGCTCTAAAACACTAAAATATTTCTGTGGCAATTGCCCTCCTGCCCTCCCTGTACCT
Organism: Certhia americana; assembly: GCA_018697195.1. NCBI lineage: Eukaryota > Metazoa > Chordata > Aves > Passeriformes > Certhiidae > Certhia > Certhia americana. Next base: position 11,045,790 of record CM031865.1, on the reverse strand, counting down.
GGCTCAAAGACAACAGATAACCCTTACATAATCACTCAGATAACACCGTCCTTTACACATGAACCCAAGACACAAATTCTGGCTCTGTGACCCCTGGTCTGTTACCAAGAAGCATCATCCTCCCCCATTCTCTTCTGCAAGGTGTTTTTAGATGCAGTAGGAGGGTGTAGAGGAGCCTCACACAAGGTTTGTAGGGTTTCTGCCTGATCCCCACAGCTCAAGTGAGGCAAGAAAGCACCTGCTTAAGGCAGCCACAAAAAGAAGTTGCTTTCACCCACCTCACCACAGAAATTCCCTTGGGAGGCAGAAACCAGATTGCCCTCTGACCATCACATTTCCCCCATTGCCCATGTCTCCAGTAAAGCCCAGCAAGGAGCTGCACTCCAGCTCTGACTGGGAAAGGACAGGGACACCCCAGTGGTGGGTGCCCATGGTGTATCCAGGCTGAGTCCTGTACCCCCAGGGAAAATCTCGCAGGTGTTTGGGATGGGCTTTCAAGACCCCACTCCTGCAGTTACAAAGCATAAAGAGCACATCTCCAACCCAAGCAGAAGAAAAAAGCTGGAAAACATTCCCTAGCTGCACAAACCACTACACAAAAAAGACAAGGTGAATTAACCTATTGGCATTTTCTGTGTATAACCCAGACCCAGGATTTTTGATGGGCAATACAACTTTTTCTTACTACATACCTTTACACCTCTTAGCATTAAAATGCTTCTTCACATTCTACAGAGAGACCAGACCAAAGCTCCTTACGTGGCTCTTATTTTAACAAAATTAACTTACTCCTCACATTACTTGTCAAAATATTCCTGACAAAATATTAGGGCATCCTAAAGCTATTCATCCTTTCAATACTCCGCAAGGTGCAGTGTGGGACTCAAGAAGATATTTACCTATCAAAGCAACAAATTCTCTTTTATTCCAATTACAACTTAGACAGAGCATTGCTACCCCAGATTAAATAGATGTGTTTTCTGAACTACAGAATTACCTTTTCAGCCATTTGAAACTAAATGTATTAATTATTTTCAACATCAGCATGAACTTTTGCATTAAACTTAGTGGTTTCAAGAAAAAAAAACAGTGTGAGCTGTAGGTACATGTGCAGGTTATCCCCACAGTACTTTTACAACAACATTACACAAAATAAACCCCTTTCAATAAAGATAAATTACCCATGCTTTTCCTAGAGCAGAAAACTGTTTTCCTCTTCTCTGGGAAAACACCATATCTTACAAAACATAAGAAAAACCTAAACAAGTAGCAAGAAAAGTAAAATCCCTTACCTAAAGAAGACACAGCAAGTGCTGAGTTCCCACCAGACCCAGAGTACCTGCAAGCAAGCAGGTATTATAAATATGCTAAATAACAATCACATATTCATTAGATTAGGATCTTCACTTCAGAAAAGGTTCCTATTTACAGCTTTAGCTGATGAACTCAACAGTCAGGTCCAAACACTGTAAGAATAAAATCCTGCTCCTTATGCTCAAGATGTGCTCACCCAGAATTAGGGGCTCTAACTGGGCCATGCCCATCACTGGCGATTGAATTGCACTACTCCTAATTTGTTTTGTGTCTGTGCAGCCCCTGTGCTATGACAGACACAGCAGGAGTGGCTCCCGACATTGCACCTTCCTTGGGAGCTGCCACCACCTGAGACAAAGGGTAGCCCCAAACGGTGCAGTTTAACACCTCATATTTGTGAAAAACAAATGGAGAAATGGCCAAAGCACGGGGACAAGTTTCAACACCCACTTCACACCACCTGAGAGTGACCTCCTCAAATGCAACGAGCTGAAAAAGTGGTCAATACTACAGATGCTGATCCATGTAGATAATGGCATTAAACAGATACTGAGGAGCTGAGAATCCCCATCAAATTCTTCTGCTACACGACATCTCTGTATGAAGTTAAAAAATAAAGGCTGGGAGACAATACTTGATAAAAACGGAGGGTGAGGCAAATGGCTCTGCCTGGCATCGTCCACTCTTGTGTTTCACCTGAAGTAGCTGGATTGCTCAAACTTCAGGAGAACTGCACTGAACTGACAGAGTTTAAACCAACACTGAGGATATGGAACAGTTTTATACTAATAATACTATGGCAAATTTCCTCAGTTGGAGACTGCTAACACAGGGTTTGTTTGGTTTCTGCGCCTGCAGAGAAAGATGTGCAGGTGATATAATTGCTGGTCATGGCCGGAAACCATCTCCTGATAACCACAGATGTGCTCACTTTTAAGACTTTTCTTAGAGAAGAAAAGTGGTGAGGTTTATTTTTTTCGAAGGCATCGAGTGTTTGTATAAACTCCTGATCAAAAAATTCAAGATTCATTTGGGCCACATGAAATGCACCGTACCCATTCTGTGAGGATTTCAGGCTATATTTTTATTCCCTCAATACCATCAGTCTAAAATGTTAAAGCTTATAGAGCATGGCATAATAAAGCAGCTTGGACCTGAGAGCTCTGCCAAGCATAATATCAAATCTTTCAAAGAGTGAGGTTAGATAAAGCACCAGATGCACAGCAAATTCTTGATTGAAATAAAACACCAAACATTTCTCCTTGGCTGGCAACAGGTGAATTCACAGAACGGGTTTCCTTATTCACAGCAGTTTCTTTTATAGCAAATTCAAGGGTTTCCCTGCTTCCCAAGAAAATTCCGTCTTGCAATATGTTTAAAATGTTATCAGCTTGGAAAAAAAAAAATAACACTGCTTTAAACTGATGGGAAAGGAGCCCATTGGCTCTAAAGTTACCATCCCCGGGTCGGGCACTCGGTGCTGTTTGGGGCCTTTGTTCAGGCTCAATCAGCCGTCGAAAATCAGCGCTCCCATCACTGCCCGTGCTGGGCGGGATGACCAGGAGGGTTTCCCGCAGCCAGGACTGGGCGCTAATTACCTGTTCAATCCCCTTGTAAATACCTGTCAGAGGAGGGAGAGCTCTGCTCCCGGCTGAGAGGGGACTGGGGCAGCAGGACCTCACTGGGGTTCCCCCTGTGCCCCCTGATGTCTTTGCCATCACCGCAAAGATCATCTACATCTCCTTCCTTCCTGCACGCAACATGCAAAAACTGCTTTGCAGACCCTAAAGGTGAAGGTGGGGGAGCCACCAGCAAATCCCTGTCCGTATTAGTACTTTTGTAAAGCATAAAAGCCTACAGGTTGTTTTTACCGAGGACCCGCATTCTCCGTGGTTGTTAAAATCCCGAAATCCTAAGCATCACCTGCCTGAATAGGACGGGGTAGGTGAGTGGGGCTCCCCGGGCCCGCAGAGTCACTGAGAGGGAAATTTATCTTCCAAACAAATACCCAATAAATAAATAAATGTGGTGCTCCAGAGGCTTTTATTGCTCTGTATTGCACCCTCAGAAAAATAATACAGAGATCCTTTGGGAAAAAAAAAAAAAAATATATATATATGAAAAAAAGTTTTCTGATATAAGCGCTGGAAGTTTTTCCTGCCGCAGCAGGGAACGCCGTGGGGGAGCCAGAGCCTGTGCCCGTCAGCAACAAACACACAGGGTGGCTTGGCTGGGCTCTGCTCCTCACCCCGACATCAAAATAAGCCTTTCACGGGCTGTTTCCTGGGAAAAGGGTTGATTTTTCCATCCGAGCAGGGATGGTGGGAGGCTCAGCCGCAGCCCCCCCGGCCGGGAGCGCAGGTGCGCTCGGTCTGTCCGCGGCACTGTGGGACCGGGGACCGCCGCTGGCAGCAACCAGGGGAAAAGGAAGGAAAAGGGGAGGCGGGGGGGGGAAAGCTTAAAATTTTGCAAGAGCAAACAATCCTCCCGCGGGCAGCGGTAAATAAAATAACAGCAGCGGGGTGATTTGCAACCGTGTAACGGGCTTTTGTCTGGGCCCATTTCTCGCCGCCGGGAGGGTTTCTGTGTTCTCTCTCCGCAGGGTCCCGATGTTCCCCCTCCGGCTACAAAGGCCGGGGGCTGCAGCCCCTCCCCAGCGCTGCCCCCGCTCCGCTCCCCCTCCTCCCGCAGCCTGGGGGGCTCCGGGGTGCGGGGCTTTGCGGTCTGAAGTGCTGGTGTAGGATTTGCCACCTTTAAAAACAGCTTTTACTCATCTTTTTAACTCTTTCCCCACCCCCAGTTTACATGAAGCCCGTTGGGCATTTTGTTCCCTGTTGGAAAGTTAGAAGTATTTATAAGTCTAATTAGAGGCATTTATAAGAGAGTGATTAGTGTGAAGCATCAGCTGCTGGCGGCATTCTCTGTGTGTGTGTGTGTGTGTGTGTGTGTGTGTGTGTGTGTGTATGTGTGTGTTCACACATGGTTGCAACACTAGTTTACAATTTGTTCCTGTGCCTGAAAGCTGTGAAATGCCCTTAATTCCCCCGGCACCGATGGCAACAGTGGGTTGGCTGGCTCTGTCCAGTGGCTCAGCACCACACAGGATCACATCTCTGGGGAGGGGTTGTGTGTCCCCCTGTCTCTGTCCACTGATGTAGGAGCAAGTGCCTCAGGAAAGAAAATTAAATGTACAAAATTTAAAAAAAAAAAAAAAAAAAAAAAAAAGAGAGAGAGAGAGAGGAAGAAAAGGCATGTATGTATTGAAAGCTGCTTTAGACCCGTAGGACAGAGACCAACACTGCCCCACTCCTGCCTGCCTATGGACTGCCTTGCAATCCCTCGTCTCACAAGTGCAACGTTGCCTTTCCCTCTTTTTCCTTTGCTGCTGGGTGTTAACTGTGCATCCTCACCCTCCCCGGACCTGGGTCGGCAGCACAGATGCAGATGTCTCTTGGGGGAGAGGCTCCCACACAATCTGCTCTGGGGAGCAAAACCATCTGAAAGTGAGCTCAGACACCAGTGGGGGCTGTGGGGCTGGAGGAGGGAGCCCGAGATGAGCCAGACCACTGCACATCCCGGTGCTGAGCCCCGGGTCACCGGGGGTGTCCCTGCCAGGGGGCACCGGGATTCTCCTCCTGGCACCGGGCACAGCGCAGTCAGGGATGCCAGGGTGGCTGGTGCAGCACAGGGTGCTTCCAAAACATCCATCCTGCAAACTTCGGTGCTTCCAGCCTGGAGCCACTGCCCTGAGCCCGGGGCAGCCCCACAGGTTGCTCTGGATGCAGTGAGCACCCCTCAAACACCTCAACCCACTGAGAGCACCCCAGGAACCACAGCCCGACCACCAGCCCCGGTGCTGGGCTCCAGTGCTGCCACAAACCAAACTGTCTGACAAGCTTTTGAGCCAGGTGTAAGGCCTGAGGTCCTGCTCACAGGCACAGGACCTGAGCACTGTCCATCTCCTAAGACTCCTGGGACAAGTGTCAGTGTCCCTGTGTCTCCCCTGGCCCAGGGACAAACCCTCAGGTGCCGTGCCAGAGCTGCTGCCTGCAGCAACGCCTGAGTTAGAGTTGGTTAAAATGTCTTGAGGCAACTCCTACGAGTTCAGGCCCTCCTCGACCAGGGATTCCTTTTTTCTTGTCGACATATAAACAGAATTAAAAGGTCAGTGCTGCCCCCACACGCTTACAAAAGCTTTTGGTTGGAATGGCTTGAGAAAGATAGGAGATATGTAGGGAGCATTTTAATAATACATCTGTTTTGCCTACCTGTGGTTTGTTTTCCTGTCACAAAACAAACAAACAAATTAAAAACCTTCCTTGATTTCTTTCAAGGTTTGCTTTCAAAACCTTATGTGAAAAATACCTTCAGATTTATCCTCATCAATTTCAGAGTTATGTTTAGAGCATTTTCTGCAAAAACAGTGTGTAGTACTGTTCCACTGGCACATAGGGATGGTTTAGCTTGACTTTTTAGTATTTCTTTTTGGGGAGACATTGATAAACTGATGGTCCCCAAAACCACCTACAAAACTATTTTTTTCACTTAGTCTCCCTGTGTCTAGTCCATCCAGCCCTTATAATCCACATAGTGATTTTCCTGAGGGCAGACAGAAATTGCTTTTTCATTTTTCTTATGTCCATGTCTGTACAGCTACAGAAAGTCCCATACAAACTGAAGGCAAAACACAAAAGAGAGGAGTTACAATGAACTCACTTTACTCCAAGTAGTAGCAAGTGGCCATGTGAAGGGATGTACAAAAAAAACCAAGCTATTTTTCTGTCTCTGGTCTTTTCAGTAGCAGGGAGGTTAAGGTATCCCTCCTGGCAGGGGGTGAGACTCAAATGTCACACTGAAGAATGACGTTGTGTGTGTCCCTTTAAAAACTTTGAATAGAAACTAGTTTAAATTTGAATCTAAAAAGATAAAGTGAGCAGGGTTCAACCTGGAACTGGCTAAAATGTTTCATTCTGCATGTTCATGAGAAAAAAAAAAAAAAAGCTACCTTTTTTTTTTTTTTTTTTTTTTTAATCTAAACGTTGCTTTTGAAAATTTTCAGTGGCTAAACATTAAAACACTGCTTTATTTTATACAACAGACAGTTCCTTTCACTTCAGACTTACAGCAAGAGCCAGACCCTGCAACGGGGTGGAGATTCAGCTTGGAAATCCCCTGGATTTCTGGCTCAATTTGTCCTTGTGCACAAAAACCAGGCACCACAGCCAATAAATTTGTTTCAAACAAGTGATGTGTACCCAAGCCCACCCCAGGCGTGTGGGCAGGAAGGATCAGGCAGGATGTGGGCTGCTGCAGAGCTGCACTGCCCACCCAATCTCCATGGCAATGAGGGGTCTCACCAGCTGGGTCAGCCCCAGCAGCCCTGGGGTTGTCCGGGGGTCTCCATGGCCTGTGGCAGGTGGCAGCCCCAGCCAGGGCCCTGCTGAGCTGGCAGAAATCCATTCCCTCTTTCTGTGGGACAGAGGGAACGATAGGAAGGTGCTGGGAGGGATGAGGGGATGGGGAGTTGCAGGTCCAGTACTCTGTAGATGTTTTTCTGCAGTCCACACAGGAAGAAGCATTGCCACAATAAAAGTCATTCAGTCTTCATTTTAGTCTTTGGCAGAGACTCATTTGAAGGCATCTATTGAGCAAATCTCTCTTCTTGCCCTGGCTTCTTTCAGCTTTAACTGTCTTGAACATGAAATCTCCCAACTGGAACGCAGGTACTTCAGGGCTTCAGCTGGAAAAAAAAAAAAAAAAAAACAAACCCAAATCACTGAATTCAGGGAGTACTGAGACCAGAGATGGAGTTATAGAACAAATTGACTTGGATGGAGTGACAGTAACATTTATGATCCTGCTTTCCCAATTAGCCTGGCCACATGGGTGCCACAATCAGAGCTGGAAATATACAAAAGTCATGAAACCACGCAAAAAATAATACAGAAGTATTTTAATGTTGTCTGATTAGAAATTCCATTTTCAGAATTATAACAAATAAAAAAGACATTATTACTCTGCAAACATCTTCCCTCAGACCCTATGAATTGTCAATGCAGATTTTAAAATACATTTTCACAAAGAAAACTGTGTAGAAAAAGAACAAAGAATTACAACATGTTTGAGAAAAGTCCTGAAATTAATTTCAAAGGAACATGACTTTGGCATAAGAATACAGTTAGACAAAGAGCATTTTTCGTTTGTTTAAGAATCCTCAAATTTTTCCAGCAGGAGAGCTGGATGGGCATGCTCTGTACCATCCCTCGTTATTTTCAACTAGGTAATAGACGCGAAGTTACTTTGCCTTTGTTATAAGCAGACAGTGGTAGTTCTGAGAAAAGCATATTAAATGCCAGAAGGAAAATGAGCAAGAAGATGTAAAATGGAGCCTGATCCTGCTAACCCCTGCTCCTCGAAGCAATCCTCTTTCTTTTCTACTTACTGTGCAGTCTAAGAACTTCAGGATTAAGTCAGATCTTAGAACCATAATTCCATTTATTTGTAGAGGCAAACATGACTTTTGCTTAACATAAATGTTTTTATTTAAAAGGAGGTTGTCAATTTGAAAACGTTTTATATTCACATTTAGGAGGAACTTTGTGCAGTTTCAAACAGGCCAGGGGAGAGATGTGCTGGATCTCAGCAATTCCAGCAGCCAGAGCTGCCCTCCCCAGCCCCAGTCACCTCATGGCAGCAGCTGGGTGAGCAAACACCCCCTGTTTGGATGCCCAGCACAGGCATGGATTAACTCCTGCAGAGACCTTTTGGGTGCCTGGCTCCTGTAGGAGAGCCCTGAGACCCCCACCACCCCTTTGCCACCAAAATCACTACAGCTCCAAGCCAGCAGTGGGGACAGAGCTCCTGGAATTCCAACAGCACATCTCTGCCATGAGGCTGGTGGGGTGCTGGCAGCACTGCAGAGTGTTGTGCTGGGATGGGGATGAGCAGCAGTTTCCCCCCATCACTGAAACTCCTCCTGAGACCCAGTGTGCCAGCAGTGCTACACACAGATCTGTGTGCACACAGATCCTCACAATTTGCCGTTTCATTTTATAGCCTTTTTTTTCCTTCTTGAATTGTCTCCTGTAGATAAAAAAGACAGAACAGAATGCGATTTAATGTTCACAACATTTTTTCAAACAGTATTACGCAAGTTCCCCGCAAAAAAAACCCAAAACAAAACAAAATATTGTAGCAACCTGCAACCCCTTTCTCACATGTATTAGCAAACAGCTAGTTCTGGTTTGTTGCCCACCAGCCTCAGGTCTGAGTTTTGTTACATTTTTGAAGCCTGCATCAGAAGCTTAACCAGAAACAGTCAAATCATCCTTTTCGAGGCATTCTTAATTAAATAGCGTCATATATAGTCCCTGCAAAAGACTAAAAATATTCAGCTGTGGTTAGGGGTTTTTTTTGTTTATGCATTTCATCCAGCTCAGGAGTGCTGTAAGATAAGTCAGCAGTTGTCATCCTTTTTTTCAGATAATATACTTTCTAAAAGGAGAGTTTTTATAATAGTTTGGATTCAGCTAATGGATGAATATCGTTGATTCATACATTCCTTTTCAAAGAAGACTGGGCTGAGCCATTAAATAAACAAAAATACATCATTTTTACCCCCAAACTATTAGATTTTTTTCTCTTAAAAGAGCAGTAGGGCATATTTTTCCTCAGTTCAGTATGAATCCACTCATTACCCCAATTTCAATTGGCTAGGTATGAAAATCTCAGGACTTACTCAGGTTTTTTTCAAAGTCTCAAGTGTAAGAAAAGAGTCATGTTACTCATGTTTACCTCTGCCAAACAGTAACTGGAATATAGCCCCTTCAGAACACTGTGAACATTTTAAAGTACTAAATGATTCCCAGGAAATTCATGAAATGTCCTTTTCTAATGATTCAAGGTATTTTTGTGGAGGTAGATTACTTACTATTTTTAGCTTCTTCCAGTGTCGAGCTTGTCTAATTGCTCCTTGTGCAAGTGCTCTGGCCCGGGGCTATTTTTCAGCTCTAATTGCAAAAGAAAGGATTACATGGCTTTGCTTGTGCTGGAGATGGGCCTCAAACCCTCAAAAAAAAACCCAAAAAAACAACCCTTCACCCCCCGATTTCATAGCTACCCAGAACATTCACTCAATTTGCTGGTCACATCTATAACTTCAAACCTGCTGACAGCAGGACCACAGGTAGGTACCTGCTGTGTGTTGCCAGCTGTCAGGGAGCAGGGCAGTCTGACCAGTGCTGGAGTTTTCCAATTGATGGTTCTCTCATCTACTTACACAGTGCAGCAATTACCAGAGGTGTTACCTTTGCAATTTTCTTTGAAAAGTCATGGAGAGTTCCCATAAAATGTTTCTTGTAGCAATTCTAGTTGAAAATCCTGGAAACAGCATAAAGTTAGGCTCTATGCTGGGAATGGGCAATGAGCAGCCAATTTTGGTTATAAAGCTAGCAGCTTACCTACCTGCCTAACTCTGGGGAAGGAAAACCAAAATGTCAAGTTATTTTGACTTTGTTCACAATGCCAAAATGCCACAATCAGAACTACCTAAGCTGTACTACCTGAACTTTTAGAAGATAATAAAGAAGTTTTGTGCCCAGGTTTAGTTAACACTATTTTGTGGATGCTCTTCAGAGTGTTTTCATCTCAGCCCACAGGGTAACTTTACCAAACAGCACTCTTGCAGAAGTCCCTCTTATTTCAGAGCTTAAAACTCACAGCACAGCTCCTTCCAGAGAGAAGGGAGATGGAGCTCTTCCAGCAGAGTGTAAAACCTCAAATCTGTGATTTTGCCTTGTCTACATAAAGAGTGCTTGCATTTTGGCTCAATCCTGAATTTGCCATTAAAGTAGCCCTTGTCTATACAAATGTTAGGAGACAGTCCAAGCACCATCACAGCCTGGTACATCCCTGGAAAAAGCAGTCACTGTCATCTCCTGCGAGGGTACAGCACTCCTCCAGAGCAGCAGCTATCTGAAAATAATTTCATTTTCCTGTGATAATACAAACATCAGCACAAAGGCCTGGTCTATGAGAGCAGTTGTGCAACACTCAATAATTTCACATCCTGGTCTGAAATGTTCCACGGGCAGTTGGAAGGTCCAAGGCTGAGATCCAAAAGCACCAATGTATTCACAGCTATGCAAATATTAGGAACTACTGATGTCTCAACACATGCAACATCTTACATTATATTTAGCAGACTCCATTTAAATTCATCTGCCTACAAGCTATAAAGATTTACCAGAACTTGTGAAAAAAACTAGAACTGAATAAGCCAAATAATTTTCCAGCTATTACTCATCTGAGGTTTGTTTGAGGATTTTACCTCTTGGGAGATAGAGGTTCCTAAATATTCCAGTGGGCTCTAAGTCAGTATGCATCTGAGACACTCTGTCCTAGTGCATGCCCAGATAGCCCTGGGTTTGCTCCCTGCCTCCTGCTGGCTCTGCAGCCCATGTGATGCTCTGTTTACTCACTGCACAAGCAGATCCATGCACCAGCCATTCCCAGCAGAATGATTGGGAGCCCACGGCTTTCTTATGCTGGAGTCTGCAAACACTGGGCACTGATGTGTTCCCCTCCTCCCCACTCAGCTCCCCTCTGTGTTTTGGGTTCAAAGTGAAACCATCCCAGACTCTGGGACCTCGAGAGAGCAGGACTTGGGAAACGCCAGGAGAGACACTGAGGGCACGAGAGTATTATCAGAAAGAATTTGAGTCCTCCCAGCAGCCCAGCAGCAAATTAGAAAGTTTTGGCTCCCAAGAATGAGTTGTGTTGTTTGTTCCTGCACACTGCAGCTGCTCGTCCCTCTCCTCCCCCCCCCTCCTTTGGGTGGTTTATTACACACAAGCTACTAATGAATGGGAGCCGCTGTTTTACAGTACACCACACTTACAGGACTTATCTCTAGGCCTACCACAGATTTGACTGATCAACAGCAGGGCACCACCATCATAATTCTTCCTAGAAACAGGAGGATAAAAAGGGGTTTGTTGGAGGTTGGCTGTGTCTGCAGAGAATCCTGCCTGCAGGGCCTGCTGATGCCATCACTCGCTGCTATGGTCTTTGGCCTAATAAGGTACAGAAACAAAGATTGTTCACTTGTTCAAGAATACTAAAGTACCCAAGTGACAGAAAGTGGAGGCAGCAGGGCACACATCCAAGTGGGATTAAGGCCACAAGTGCAACGTTACAGGGCTGACTGGGTGGCAGAGGGAATATCTGCTTCTGAAGGAAAAAAAAAAAAAAATCCAGTTCAAACATAATTTATAACATGTCACTCACAGTCAGAGGTGGCTGTCATTAAGAGTTAAATGTTGCATTGTGTTCAACTTATTCCAATAAGAATTCTCTAAGCTGCTTATATGTTATCATAACTCATGAATAAGTGGAGGGTGGGCAGGGGAGGGGGGAGAGGCTCTCTGGGGCAGGATGGGACCCAGACTGGGAGGCAGAAACACTGGAGCAGAGCTGGGCTGCCAGGTCCTCAGTGTGGTGTACCCTCAGTCTGCACACTCCAAAGACTCCACAGTGAGTCCTAGAGTCTGCCAAGCCCATGGGACTTGTCAGGGTCCGGTATCTACTAGGGCAGATCCACCTTCCTTGCTTTTGTTCTATTCTCTAGTTAAGGAACAAGGCAGTAACACTGAGAGGATCTAAAATTGTGCATTCAGCCTCTGTTCAGCTGGTCTACACAACAAGGGTCTAGGAAGGTTTAAGAGCCAGAGCTGAAGGAGAAAAAATGGGCAGAGTTGTAGCCAAGTAAAAAGCCCCTAAGTTAATACTGCTTACTGGAAATGGAACTGGGAACCCAACAGAAGAGCAGCAAAGCAACTTCTTTAGGGACAATATTAAATTCCTCTGACTGACTTGGCAGTTTGGAAGCAGCAGGATTGTTTTCTCTAGCTTAAGGAAACCCAGCAACAGACCCCACTGAAATTCAAGCAGCTAGATCGGGCTCAATCCCACGAAACTTTCCAGGCTTATCAGGGAAATTTTTCCTTACAACTTTTTCCCTACTTCACTTTGGGTGTAGAAGGAAAAACCTGTGTGGAATAAGAATTAGAATCATAGGAGCCCATTCATTTTCACAGAATTAAACTCATAGAGCCTGTTCATTTGCACAGCTCACTTAGTGCAAATAGCCACTGTAATACTCAGTTAGGAGCATTTCTCTGGTGCAGCTCATTCAGAAAGCAGCAGTTTGTTTACTCACTGGCTTGGGCTACCTGGATCACGTTACACCTGCTGGGGCTTCTGGTAACGTGGGATTTTAAACTGGCACTGTTGCTTTTATAAAGCCTTTAATGTCGTAGGCTCTGGCTGTGTTCAAGATCTCACCCATCCAGACAAGACTTAAGGGACTTTGGGCTGAGACATCACAGTCCTCTGCTCCCCTGTCACTCAAATCAACCCCAGCTTTGCTGCAGTAGGTGTGGGACAGATATTTCAGCCTCTGACCTGAGCCTGGTCTGGCTAAAGTCTCTGATTTGTCCACACCACAGAAACACTGCAGCAAGTACCCAGTTTTGTGAGTACCAAGCTGAATATGAGTGTCTGACCTGCTACCTCAGTGCTGTCTTCACCTGTGTTGGAAAGGCAGAGGGTTGATCAGTGAGCTCCTGGTGTCCAGAGGTGGCTGCAGGACACTGCAGGTGCAGGGCTGCATGCTGTGTGTGCAGGCACAACAATGCTGCAGTGCATTCATGTTTCTGGCCTCTACAGCTCTGAGGAGCTGATACCCAGAGCCCCCTGTCCCTGCAGAGAGCAGTCAATTCCCTGTAGCCACCTCTCTCCTAGGGGAAACAGAAGATGATTCAGGAATTGCATCCACCCATTCCTCCCCCCCAGCCATGGCAGCATCTGGAGCACACCCGTGCATGGGAGGTGAACCCACAGAAACGTTTTTGTGGGCGGATGTCCCCACAGGGGATGTGCTTGTCTGTCGTGCAGCTTTAAGAGTGTGCAAGTCCAAATCCACTTGTCTGGATGCAAGTTATGGTAAGCAACCAGGAGAACTTGTCAAAAGAAAAGTTAAAATAGATGTAACTGACGTGTGAAGGTGTTTTACCCAGCTCTAAATTCTGCTGGATACATGAGTAGAAGCAAGTAGCAGATTAACTATGCAGCTCAAAGACCATTAAGGCTTGCAAAGGAACAATTAGTTCAGAATTTGCATTTTATGAAATTGAACCTTTTATAAAACTTACAGTGCAGCTAATGACAGAGGTTTCTTCAAATAAGTATTTCCCTCTGATCTTTGTCACGTGGGGTTTGCAGCATCTTGCCAGGATATGAGAACCTAAAAATGTAAAAGGCAATTTTTCAGCAAAAATTAAACCCACTGGTTTATCTTTACCATCTGTGTGGAGTGTAAACAGACAGAATAAATAAATAAATACTGAAAAATACATTTGTTTTAAATAAATGTGAACAAAGGGTTTGACACATTTGCAGTATGTAATTCTGGTTTTAAAACATGATTTCAACCACCTGACACATTCAATTAAATACAGAAAACTCTCCAGGTTGTATTTGCATTCTGGAAGAGCAGCTACAAAAGAAACCGTAAGTGCAGCAAATCATTCTGAAAATAAACTGATTTGAACAGAGAATGAGTTCTCCCTGAAAGGCTGCAGCGACCACTGACTTTGTAGTATTACTTGAAAAAGCTGCAAGTGTGTTATTTTTCCCCATAAAACAGATCCACTTTGGGAAGGGCAGACTGACAGTTTGATTTACCTTCCAAGAAACCATGAGAGAAAAAAATCACTTCTAGGAGCACAAATGTTCAGTAAGGCCTCTTTTTTCTCCAATATTCAAGGAAATTCCAAGTGCAGTTCATAGTCTTTAATTAAAAAAAAAAAAAAAAAAAAACAGCAAAAACAAACCAAAAAAAAACCCCTGCAGTAATAAATGATGGAAGAAAACCAAATCCCTTTTCCAAGCAGTGACACTGCCACTTTAATAGTTTCCCACTGTACTTGGGGTTAGTTGCCAGAGAAGCCTTGTTCAGCCTATTTGGGGGCCCCATGAAATGCTGCAAGCGTTACTGAAATGAGCACTTGTCTTTTGTTGAGCTGCATGCTAGCACCATACAGTGCTGAGCTGATAAATCCACTTTTTCTAACACAAGCATTTTTCAAACAAAACTACCATGAGACTGATGAGTAATGCCAGCTTGCCAAAAAAAAAAAAAAAAAAAAAGACACACACCCCTCCCAGGCGCTGCTGACACTGACAGCTGTTAAATTCACATATTCACAAAATGAGATGGGTTACATAACTGGAAATTACAAGAGCGACTCACCAGCGAGAGGAACTGCAAAGCAAGGCATCACTGGGGCTGGGAAAGGAACGGATCACACATTTCCATGTGCACTGTCCCACTGATGGCCAGGATAAAGCTGTGCCTTGAGCACACAAAGGTTGCCGGGCACTCCTCACCCTGTATCATCAGGCTCTTTGTAGTTTGTTCAATGTTGGGAATTTTTTTTTTTTTTCAGCAAAGTGAGGATGCACGTGGAAAAAAAATATATTAGTGCTGCTATGTATGTTATGACACAAGGGTAGTTTAAAAGCCCAAATGTCACATTTTGCAGGGCATGATGCAAAGACAGTGACCCTAAAAAGATTATTGGCAAATCTTGAGCAGCTGGGAGGGCAGCGGAGAAGGTGAAGTGCTGGGTAGAGCTAGGTTTGACAAAACCTAGGTAGCCTTTAATTTGCATCAAATTTTTCAGACATCTAAGCACTGCACAAAGATGTTTTTATCATTCTCATTGTATGGCCATAGAGCTGAGCTCTGGAGAAGGTTTGTAATCTTCCCATGCAGAACAGGAAGGCAGTGACACAATGTCACCCCACCACCACACCACCTGCCTTTATTTCAGTATCTGTTTCTAAATTGGTTTGAAAACTTTGACAAAATCTCCTGGTTCTGGAAGGGCCATGGAGCAGATGATGGAGGAAAACCTGAGGAATGACAGGCTGTGGAGCTGGTGGAACAGCTCAGGAGAAGGAGCAGTGAGGGAAGATGGCAGTGTCTGCACAAGCTGCCAGGCCCTCACGTGTTGCTGAGATTGCCAGAAATGAGGTTCTGAAGGGGGGCTAATCTGGATATAAATCAAAGAAGAAAACAATGGATGTCTTTATGAATACTCATAATAAAAAAAAATCCAGTAATTAAACCACCATTAACATCAAGCTAAATTTTATACATTCAAAATTACCTATGTTCAATTTTTTCTGCTCATGGCTGCATTCATTCTTCTTACATAGTAAGAGGGGGGTTGTTTTTATAAAAAAAAAAAAAAAAACACCTAGAAGCTTTTTCTATAAGCAAGTTTATTTAACAAGACATGAAGACGAAAAGACAACTAAATGCATAAAATTCCATGTACTTTGTCATGTTATCTATAATAAACCAGGCTAATGCAAAATTAAGATGCACAGGCAAATCAGGAGATAAAAAAAAGAAACACAGAAATGAATGCTTTGAGAGTGATGTCACCTAAGCTGGTGTGTAGGTACAGTCTGCTGCGTAGGAGAGCAGTGAAAGCATAAACAGAATACTAGATGTGCATTAAGCCACAAACAGAAATAGCTGTGAACAATGGCAAAGTCTGGGTGCTCTTGGAACCTTAATGTAAGGAAACATCCTTATAAAAGATGAGACAATAGCGGGTCTATAAATGACAGCCCTGCAGGCAGGGAAGGATTAAGAACTTCCTATAGTTCCTAAAGTATCAACCTATATTGCAACCTTTCCACAAAGGATGCCATAAGTGCTTTCTCTGAATTAGTCCACCCAGAATAGGAAAAAGCATCAGAATTAGTTTGACTTTTCCTCCAGACACCAGCCACACGCTCTCAAGGCAGAGAGGAAGAAGCAAAAGCAGACGGAAGCGCAGCACTTGTTTAGGACCTTTTGCCAGCATACCTGTAAGTCCCAGTGCTCATTTGCCCTCCCTGCTTCCTCCAGAACCCAGAGACCTTTGCCAGCCCTGATCCAGGCCATGGCAACATGCTGCTCTCTAAAGCTGAGCTTCTCTGTCCCTGCAGAGCACTGGGAATGCAGGCTTTGGACGTGAGCAAACACAAACTAGGTGCTTCAGGGTCTAATTATCACTTTTATTTTCTTTGTGTTATTTTGAAGTGGATTTTTTGGGGTTTTTTGTTTGCATGAGTAATAAAACGCATTCATTTAACTGAGCATGTGTTTAATTTGAAAACGTTAACAAAATACCTCCCAACACCTTATGGCCCATGACCTGAGACTTATTCCTGTACAGCAAACATCCTCTGAGCTTTCAGGCAGCAGATTACCCTCAGACCTCAGATTTTCTTGCAGACTGCCACACACTTTTCTAATAAAAATTTGAATTGAAGACCATGAACATTACTATTTAATACAATTCCACAGACCAGCCACAGCAAACTTCCAAAGGCCTCATGGGGTATCAGTGGTCCATAGGACAGGAGCTGGGAGCCACCACAGACTTTGGTGATTCTGCTGGTTTATCTCTAACACAGCACTAAGCCCATTCACATACATCCCTCTGGTGAAACTCAAAGCGCCTGCACTTCAGAGAGTTTTCCAAAAAGTCAAATGAAGTTGTGTGATAACTTCACTGCACTAATAGGGAACAAAGATTGTCCACTGCAGCTGCTGCTAATGTAGGCACCCCTAGGCACAACAAATCCTTGGATGTGGATGAACTGAACAACATGAAGAGGTACAGAACTATGCAAGACCAGGACCTGTTCCGAGTGACATTTGTAGGTTTGCAGCTGATTATAAATTCAATAAAATCTACAGAATCCAACGCTGAAGAATTTGCAGCAAGTTAAAAAACTTGAACTGAGAACTCTTGAGTTCTCCTTGCTGTTGCCTCTGCCAACAATTCCTTATTCCAAGGTGGGTGTTTTAGGGCAAATTTCAGGCAATTCTGGTCCAAAGTTCCAGTGGAATAGTTCTATCTGTTTTCAGAAGTGATCCCCTGTTTGTCAGGTAGAACTTGGTCCCTGAGTAATGACAATACAAAGCAGATATAAGTATATATTTTTTTAAATGTTAAAAAAAATCACAGATGCTTTAAAAATATTGAGGATTCACCACCTAGCTATTTAAAGTCCTATTTTTATTTTTCTTCCTGTAAAACAAACAAATATTCTGGTTCTCACTAAGGGCTGTAAGTTTGATCTTCCCAAAACTAAACACAGAAGCCACTCCCCTGAATCAACATGCTTCCTAATGGGAATAAATTCTTTTCAGCAGAGCTCTGCTAAAAATGACTACCAAAACCAAACTATTATTAGCATTCAGGGTAGAATTAAATAGTTTCACCATGGATATCTGAATGTGCAGGTGTGGGCCTTAAATTATTTTATGGCAAAATTCAGCCTCATTTCTTACTCCTGGTCTTCAAACCTGCTCCCACAGGAGCAGATTATAATGACCCTATAAGAGGCAGGACCTTGGCCAATAGATTTCCATGGATTTTGGGGGGCTTTCTGCAGAGTAAGGTGTTACTGCAAGTAAGAGTTAGATATTATTTCTGTTGCAACTTGTGGGACTTCTCAGCAGCACAGTGATGTTTAGCACAGCCCCAATGCTCTTCCTGAATTTTGTGTCCCTGTCTTTGTGTGGCTCCTCCAACTTCAGGGGAACTGCTCAGCTGGGAAGGGGCTGGGGAGAAAAATATCAGAGCCAGGCCCTGCTAAGCACAAGAAGTGTTTGGGCAAGGTTCTCACTGCACAATTTTTCTAAGACTGGGAAGAAATATTAAAGCAATTTTCTTCCTTCAGAGCAGTTTTAAAATCACTAAAAGTCTGATAGCACTTTCCAGCTCAGAAACTGGACTTTGCTCCTCAGTGTAGTTCCACTTACTCATCTGACAACTACCAATTACTCGTGTGAGCAATGCACGAGGTTTTGTGGCAGTGGGAATAAAACACAAGAGCAAATCCACTTGCTCAGAAGGGCAAGTTCCTAGATTCAACAACAAAATCAGAACTCTCCAACAGCCCCTCCCTCCCCCACATAATTTGTTGCTTAAAATCTTAGAGGAAAAAAATATCATGTTCTCTCTGAATATGATCTTATCAAGAGCAACTTTTTTCCTATAAAAATACATAATCAGTTTTGTAGTTTTTCTATTTTACTGAAAACCAATAAAAGAAAACTCTGTGAAACTCTCACATTTTCATTTCACACTATTCTGAATGTTACCTAATTCCCCAGTTTAAAAATAGATTACAGGGATTAAGAGACTTTTGAATCTGAAAAGAATGCACATATTAGGGAAATTACTACCTAAAATAAATAGCCCACTTTAATAAGCAGTCTCCTAGTTTGTATGATATCAAGGGGAAAAAAAAACACTTCACAGGCATCTAGTTTAACAGATGTCAGTCAGTTTCATTTACAAGTTCAAAATCCAGAGGTAGATAAAATATTAATTTGGTTTAGAATATGCAAAGTGGCAATTTTATGTATATTAATGCACTGAAGTACTTGATAACAATATTACTATGGAAGGGAAAAAATAGTTGCCAGAAGGGTTTATTTAAAGAAATGTTACTGAAAATAAAAACTTTCAACTAAAAAGGATTTTTAAAATTGTTTTTTAATATGCTTTTAATGACCTCTACTCCTCATACCTACCTCCTTGCTTCCCAAACTGTTTGTACTGTCCCCAATAACACTCAGTGGAAAGCTGTCGTTCCTGGCTAAATCCTTACTTAGGTTGGATGCTATGCCTCCGTTAGACAGGGTCACAAGGTCACAATCGATTTTGGAGGCCACCTGGAGAGTCCAGGCCGTGAACTGACTCAAAAAATTTATATCAGAGCTGGAATGGTCCACCTCCCAGGGCTCAGCCTGCGTTAACACCCCAACCGCAGGATGGAGCCTGCCAGGCCCAGCTCAGAGAGAGGCCAGAGTTGTTGACCCCGTTAGCTGACCTCTTCAAACTTCAGGAGAATTTTTCTGGCAGTTACCACGGTGACTGGGCACTCCAAGCTTATCCTTCTTACTAAAAAAAAAAAAAAAAAAAAAAAAAAGGACAAAAAATTAAGAAGGAAAAAAACGTTAAAACCTACCTCATAGGGATGTCTATCAAGAATCAAATATGTAAAAGTTTTAATTGTTTGCTTCTCTCTTAGGCTGCTCTGGGTCTAACTGGTACATCCGATGTGAATATCGAGAAAACAACTTGGCTAAAAACATTTCAACTTGTGAAGAAATAATGCTCAGTGGATTTAACGAGAAGCATTTCTAATATCTGCTGGTGATCACAAGTGACACACTAAGAGGTTTATTGTGAAATAATATTTATTTTTCTTTCTGTATCTTTCTCCAAATTACTACCATTTCTTATTGAATTGAAAAGTAGCTGAGAAAAGGCTCAGGGAAAAGATTCTACACTGCCTTCAGTTTTTTTTTCTTTTTAAGAACTCTCTGCTTGGTGAAACATTAAGTATGCAGCAATACATTGCTTTGGTCTCTCAGAAGAGACTGCATAACCTATTTAATGTACCATGAAATATTATTTAAGAGGAAAAAGCAAAAAAAAAAACCCCAAAGTTGTCAGACATCGTTAGTGCTGGTTTTTTCAGGCACTTTGAACACTAATCACTTCACACATAAAATTTAGCAGGTAAGCAAGGTCTCGTGATGCTGACAGAAAACACTTGAAACACATCAAGGGATCACAGAGCACGCTAAGTAAACAAGAAAACAAAGTGCACTCTTCATTTCTGAAACAATAAGGGGAAAACTGGTGCTTCTTAATTTCAGAGCAATCACATATTACATACAAAGCTTTTATGTAAATTTTCCTCATGCTCCTCTACTTGAAATAGCATCTTGCAAAAGGGAGCACTGAAGAGTACACTGCATTATAGCTGGAAAAATCCTACTTAAGGGCTCCTGATGGCAAACTGTCAATCAGTATTCCCTGCTTGTTATGAACTGCTCATTTCTGGAGTACAGCTAAACAGAGGTTTAATGATTGAAACTTTAATGGCATTTTGTCTCACACATGGTTCTGAAGTATCTTCTGTTGTTTGAAGAGTTAAATATGGATATTCAAATTGCTGCTCAGCCACTGCTCTGCTCCTCCTGGCTTTCTCCACTGGCAATGCTGAGGTGGCAGAGGGGACCGAGCTGCTGAGTTGCCTCTCACAGGAGGAGATCACACAGACCCTATGGATATAAAAATAAAGCAGGAGGTTTGGGTGTGGGAAGCAAAAAGCCCATAAGTGATCTTTTCTTCTAGGCTTACTTTTCCTTTCTGCTGGAAGGATGAGAAAAAGGCCGTCCAGTGTACGTGTGTTAACTAACATTAAAAAAGAAGTGAATGCAGGCATGGTACAGGTCTCTATCTCCTTTCAAAATTGGTTCAATTGCTTTGAAATATCATATGCCTCGATGCTAAATAGATACCTAGACACTTAATAACATTATTTAGCAATAGTGAATTAAACATGAAAACAATTTAAATTAAAAACACTTAAAGATTGTTTCCCTATTATTAAGGATGTGTTAGAAAAAGGCTAAGCCTCTCATTAGGAGATGAATTTTTTTCATTTGCGTTTTTGTTATGGCTATGCAAGATGTTTTTATACTTTCTCTTTTTTTCTCTGCTTGAAATAATGTAAAGTGAAACAATCAGGTGACTGATCAATAGGCTAGTGGGGAGAAGAAAGTGTTTGCTAAATTCTCGGGTTTTTCTTTCTTTTTGAACAACACCATATACATAAGCATGTGCTATTCAATTAGATACCGTGATTTATTGCTTTTCAATTAGATACCATGATTTATGAAGTCATGCTCAGGGCTAGCCAGGTTGTTGACTCAGATTAGAGCTATGATGCCAGCTCATTCCCTGGTGACAAACACTGACTGTCCTTCCCGCAGCCAGGCACCCCTGGCAGCCTTATGAAAAGACCTTGTGGTTGGCACAGCACTGAGCAGGAAATGAGGTCCTCTCCGGTTTGGGACAGAGATGAGTGGAGTTACAGAAAGCTGTAAAGCAAAATCAGCATCTCCTGAGTCACAGACTTTAAGCTCTGGTGGACCCTGCAGTTCCCAGGGTGACCTGGCCCACCAGCACTGCCTCTCCCACACCCCCACCAGCCTCCCACCGTGTGCCCAGGGGAGCACCCTGCACACTCTGGGGTGGCATGGCATGGCACTGATTTCATGGGGGACAGGGGGACACAAGGCACCACGGTCCCCCAATGTCCCCATGTGCCCCAGATGGTGCTCAGCACCCTCCTGAAGGAATCCCTTCCTCCCTTTTCCCTACCAGAGATATTTTTTGGCACATAGTGTGCTGTTTTTCAATATCACAAGGCTTTTATGTCAGTCTATAGCTTGGGGATCTTTGTGTGGCCTACCCTCCTCCAGGAATTTCACATATAAATCACTGGAAAGCAGGAAATCCTGAAGACCTGGTAGGAAGCTGTTTACCATGTTTGCCTCAGCACAGACAGCTGCAGACCACAGAGCATCTTGCCCTGTAGGTACTACAGCGACTCAGACACCTGGACCTGAAATAGGGCAACTTGGTCCCCTTCTTCCAAGGTCTCTGAGACAGAAAGTGAGCTCCTGGAACAGGGTTAGAGACTCCTACCAAATTCATGGAGTAGGGCTCCCTGATCTTCTCTGTGGAACACTTTCACTCCAAATTCCCTCAATGCCATTGAAACAATAATATTTAGACCATTTGGGGCTGAGATTATTGCTTTAATAAATTGGGGTTTTACTGGTTCATTGTGGCAAATAAGCCCCCGATTGATTTTTGCTCCTAATCAGCATGGAGAATGCATTCTGCTGTAATTAAATCCCGTGTAACTGGGCACTCTGTGTTCACTTGTCTCCTAGCTCGCAGTGCCATGAGATACAGCACATCAAACGCTATCCTCGCCACGATAGGCACCCTGCCAGCCCGCGGAACGATGATGCTCGCCTTTAGCGTGCTTACAACGCGTATGGCTGGAGCGCGTTTGGAGCAGCGGGCAGCGCTTGGGAGACGTAGGAAACTGATTAGAGGAGGAAGATGGCCAGGGATAAGGTCTTTTCTCTCGAGGAAGGTTTGGCCCCCCTCTCTGCAAACACTGCGAGGAGGCGGGTGCCGCTGCCCCGCCCGCTCTCCGCAGGTCCCGCAGCGCCCGGCGCGGCCCCGCTGCCGCTCCCGGGGGGCTCCGGCCGGGCCGCCCGGGGCAGCCGGGTCCCTTCGGCCGGCGGCAGCGCGGCCAGGCTGCCAGGCGGGCAGTTTTGAAGAGTCGATCTTCATAATACAAATCCCTCGGCTTCGCCTCCCCGCCAGCGGCGCGAGCCAGCTTTTTAATTGAATCCCGGGGATTTGGCCGCAGCCGAGAGCCCCGGTTCGGGCCCCAGCGCCGTTGGGTCCCCCCCCTCCCGGGAGCGGGACCGTCTCTTGAGGGCTGATCTCTCATAAACCGAGGGAAGGGGGGGCTCCGGCGGTCTGGGGGAGCCCCCCGGCCCGGGCCCCCGGGAAGCAGAGAGCGGGCTCGCTGCACCCCGGGGCTGGGGGGGCCGGGGGGGGCCGGGGGCAGCTGGCGGGGCCGCGGCCGCTCCTGGCTGCTCCCGCCTCTCGCCCGGGCAGCGCTTTAGGGGGGGCTCAGGCCGGATCCTGCCCATTCTATACGTTAATGCTCTTTTCTCTCCGGCTGCAGGGAAGCAGGCCAGCGGATAATTACCCCTCACTGCAATCCGCAGAGCTGGCCTAATCCGAAAGCTCAAGTGCCCGTAAGTAAAACTTCAGGAAAAGTTATTGAAACTGACAAATACAGGGTGACAAATAATCAATAAAAGCCCAGTCCAACATCCTTTATTGTTTCCAGGCACTAACAGCAAGTAATGAAACCTCGGCGCGGACGGGGGAGGCAGCGGCAAGGACCGGGCGCTGGACTGGCTCCTGGAAAGCCCCCACTAAAAGAAGCCCAGGGAAGAACCCGGCAGCATAAGGGGGACGATCCCATCCCCATAGGAAAGAGGAAAATGCCACCCTCCCAGCACCCCCCTCTTCCCCAAGCCCTCCCTGCCTCCCGGTGGCGAGGCCGGGGCGCTCCGGATGGGCGAGCCCGGGAGGCTCCTGCCCGGCCGGGAACTTCTGCCCGACCCCGCGGGAAGGGACGCCCCGGAGCCCGGTACCACCCGGCAGCCTCGGCCACGCACCTATTTCACGCACCCTCACAAAAAAATCAGGCGCTGTAATCTGCGTTCTGAAATCTATAACATCCCTGAACACCCAACGCGCTCCTTCTCATTAGCATCTCGGCCCTGGATTTTCCACGCCGCAGTTTCTAAAGTTTCAGCGAAGGACGCCGGGCAAGATAAATCCGTGCTGTCGTTTCTCTCCCTTTCTGTCTCTCCAAATTAAGTTTTGATCTATCAGTTTAAACACTGGCCAGAAAGTTGATTCACTTTCTGTTAGGATTTCGGGTTAAATCGAGGGCTCCTCCAATGTCTTTAAGCTTTTGAGCTGTGTAAATGAACTGCAGTGTCACATAATCGATGGGGAAAACTCAGCTGTCACAGATACGAAAGCAGCCTCCTGCCACAGCAATAACGTGATTTGGCATTTCAAAGTTTGGAAACGTGCTGTCTGCGCGTCCGGAGCTCGGGGAGGAAGAGGGACGGCGGCGATGGGCCCGGGCGGGTGGGGGGACAGCCCCCGGCCACGGTGGCCCCCGGGCTCGGCAGCCCCGAGTGCCTGCGCCCCGCACCGCGGCACCCGCTGCCGCTCCACTGCCGCTCCCTCCCTTCTCGACACACGCTGCGAAAGTTGTTTCCCAACTTTGGCGTTAGGGGAGGGTTGACCCAGAACAAATCTCAGTGTCTCGGTGGCCTTTCCAAAGCGGCCGTGCCCCCCCGCCCCGAGCCTGCGGGACGTGCCCATCTGGAGCACGCACCGGGAGAGCAACTGTGCCGCGTACAGCCACAGCGGCCATCAGTCACTAAAAGCCACACGCTTCAGTGGACCGGGGATAAAACGAAGTCCTGGTGACGCCTGGTTAAACCACTGACCCTCTTGCGAGGGCTGGAGAAGGGGGGAATGCGGCCCCCTCCCGACAAACCCTGCCTTGGGGGGCTTGGCGAGGGGCCGTGCCCCTCTCCCGGGGCTGGCAGAGCTGCCCTAGAGGGGACTCAGGGCAGCCGGTTCGGGGCGCCCCACGGGGGGACGAGGGACAGAGAGGGTCCCGGGTAGAGACCCCTGCCGGGCCGTGCCCCTGGGCGGCAGCGGCAGCTCCCGTGGGCACGGGGTTCCCACCGAAATGGTTATTTTCATACCGGTTTGGGTGGAAACACCAACCCGTGGGCAGGGTGTGCTCTAAGCCGCGGGGCAAATACTGCCCTCGGCCCCCTGTCCCTTGCTGCGCACCCCGATTTACCCGCACACATGTGCAGGAAAACAACTCACACAGCATGTTCAGATGCTTTCTGGAAGGAGAAGGCTTTAGTTTCAAATTAGGAAGCTCTCTCAGATGAACGATAAACTCCGCTTTGGTGAGGCTATGGTGTTTGATCCTATCCTTGTGGTTTTGTCCTCACCAAAAACGGGCCCGGGAGCCTCAACCAAGAAAGAGGATTTCAGATAGTTTGATTTGATGTAAGGAAACTTTGCATTTGTAACATTTTAAGACTCTAAAGGGGAAAAATGAAACCTTTGTAGCTGAGACAAGAAGCGTGCCTAAGTGCCACTGCATTTCAATCCCCATTTGGATATAATTTAAGTCTTCTCTGGCTTACAGTAGTATACTCTCCAGCCTTGAGGCTATCCAAAAGGAGGGATTTAATGAGACCGAGTTTATACACTTATATAATTTAGGGGTTTCGCTGTAGCTGTAAAATGACAATTGGTACATGTGTAGTGCAAAAGAGCTGAAATCCCATCCAGGGACCAAGTTGGCTATTTCTGAAGGAGCTGTCATTTCCAGCAGGGGGGCACAATGAGAAGGCCAGGAGCAATGGAGCTCTGATCTCCACCAAGGAGAGATAACCACCTGATTAAAATGGGGCTCTTGTTCCCTCGTTACTCGATCGTCGTGTGAACTTACCTTATTTACAATTATAGGCAATGAGTGAGTCGCCCAGATTGTAATACACCTATAGCTTTGGGTTTACTCCTCCCTTTGTTATCAAGCCCATCTCTTGGACAGATTTCTGGACCACTCATAGCATGTGAGCACAGAAACGCTCTTAAGGAGGGAGGGGATGTGTTCGTTCAGAGCCCTGCAGTGCGTTCACCCTCCCACACGCCTCCGCTGGGAACGGAGAGGGAGGCCGGGCCCAACAGAACCAGCCTGTCGGAATCGGGATGTTTACAGCAGGCAGGCACGTGTGAACACCGCCAGAAAGCAAAGACACTCGGCATTAGGTGGAGGACTATTTTGTACTGCACATCTGGTATTTGCTCATTTCCCAGGTGAACCCAGGCTGTTGGGGGACACCCCCTCCTCGGGTCACTCTGGAGCCCAGGTGTGCACCAATGACACCAGACAATGATGCACCTCTACGCTGAAATTTAACGCACTTTGTTCTCCATTTTAATATTAAATGGTGCAGTGTTTGCCAGATTATTATCCCACTATTTCTTGTGCATTTGTCTCTTATGTCTAGTGCCTGTCATTACACAAAGCGTTTTGAAGAGCTAATTTCAAAAGACAGAAAGTCTACACTTACTATAAAAGTCATTAAATTAGCATGACAAGCATAAAGTTCCTAGGTTATAATTTGGTTATAGATCTGAAATCTTCCCTGCTTTCTCTCTCCACTTGAAGGATGAAGGCTGAAGCGAGGCACCGACTCGAAGTTAGGACAATTGTGCTGTCGATTGTTTGGTGAAGAAACAGGGAAGAGATACGGGCTCCAACACCACCTTTCTGGCAGAGCAGTGGGTGACAAGAAAGAGTTCTGGTTTTCTCTCACATTTCCCAGCAGCCAGAGAAAGGTGTGATCTAATGGTCTTCTACTACAACAGGTGGGGGGAAAAAAGAAGAAAAAAGAAAAACCCCTTTCGATGCATTTCTCGTCGATTAAAATGTTGCTGGAATAGCAGGACGCGTGCCTTTTATATCCCGCTAAATGCTAAGATGGGAAGATGTGTTATAAAAGCAGCCATTGGCTGTTTCCCCTAAGGCTGCAACATCCCCTTCATTTTAATCGCTTCTTCGTTTCGGAAGAAAGCTGCGGAGAGGAGGGGGAGAGCTCCTTCCCCCAGCTCCCCGTGCATCTGCAGTGACGGGGGACTGCAGGAAGCCCCGGTGGTGCCAGGACCGGCAGCGTGGGAGCGCCCGCTCTGCCCGGCCGGGCATCCTCTCCCTGGCACGTTGCATTTCGACAACGAGAAAATTAGAGAAGGGACGGGGCATTCAAACGCGGAATTCACAGAAGAGGCTGCCCTAGTAGTTATTTAGTCTAAAAATCTGCTGTTAACTTTTTTTTTTCATTTTTTTTCCCCCGTCAGGATCAGCGAGGTGCGTTTCTTTGCGCTGGTTCGTTTGCTTTTAACCAGGCATGCTGCGAATTGTGGAAGCTTTCCATTTACCTTTTCTCCTTTAAGCGTTTTAATTATCATCACTGACCTGTTGGGCATACCTACTGTATCAATGTCCCCTTTACATCGTTGCCTTCCCTTTCTCTGCATGTTTCTGCTATTTAACACTTGCTACCTTTGCCATTAGAGTCCTAGAGTGACCCCCATGGGTATCTTTGAAAGAAAGACCCTCTGCATTCCAGCACTGCCTCCTTACCCAAGTAATAGCAAAGGGACCATTCAGACACATGGACCACACTGAAGCATTAATTAGGCTGATGAAATCCATAGAAATGTATGGATTCAGCATAATCGAGTTTCTTCTGCTGACTATAGTTAAGGAATACGTGAGCAGCTGGGAGAATAGAAAGTACTGTTAGGGTGAAGTCATGCATGTAATTGAGTATATTTAACATAACCATTTTAATGATCGGTGATTAAAAGTGCATCTACTTAAATTGTATACCTCTGCAATTTGTCCATATCAACTTTAGAGCACACACAAAGAAAAGGTCGTCATATAAATTTATAAACAAGATCCCTTCCTGGCTACACATGACTCGAGCTGGAATGATAACTCAGCAGCAGAGAGGGGGGAAAGGCCTTTCGCGAGAAAATAGCTACGCCAGTGCGATATTAATTAATCACCGGTTTGGCTCCCTTTCTCTCTTGTGCAGTCACAGTATTAGAAGTGCATAATAAGTGAGTTTTCTTTTCATCCGTAATTATTTATAACAATCAGATCACTCGGGAAAAAAAAAAAATCCCTGGGTTTCTTTCCCGTATTAAAAGAGTATCTTTTCCCTCACTTGACACTAGTGTGTGTGTGTATGTGTGTGTGTGTGCGCGCATATACATATATAATCAAATAAACTATTTGTGGGTTAGTTTTTTTCTTTCTTTCTTTTTAATCCGCAGAGACATTGCCGGAGATCCAGCAAAGAAACAATAAATGATTAAACTTCCCCTGACGCTAAAGTTGAGCGCGGAGAGGTTAAGGACTCGAAACACGGGCAGTGTAGTTGATGAGCACGGCCGTGTCTCCTCGCAGGAGACCCCTGAGAATGGAAAATTAGCAGTCGAAATCTGCTAGTGGGGACTGGATCCCACAAAGCCCACGCGTTGGGAAGGCTGAGTGTCTCTCTCTCGCCTATTCAATCTGCCCAGGCTGGTTGCAGCGAATAAATAGAGTCATTGTGGAGCCCATACACAAACCGACCCAACTCCCTCCCCCACCCCTTCTCGCCCTCCCCCCGTCCCTTTATGCTTAAACGCACACAAATCTGCAGCCGCTTTGCACTAAGAGGAGCCCAAACTTTTCTTCCCTTTACTGTACAACGCCTGTGGGAAAGGTTTATTCACACATACGGAATATGTACTTCTGTCGGAGAGACGGGGGTTCACGCTGGGTGAGGGCAAACAGGAGCCTGCCAGGAGCAGGACCCATCCTGCCCTCGCCCCTCCGGGCGGGCGGGCGTCCCTCTCCTCTCGGAAGATAACGGTTCAAAGTAGCCAGATGCATTAAACAGCCACAAAAGGGGCCAAGAGAGATGGGGGGCGGGGGGCAGGGGGGAGAATCACTTAAGTTTCTGGTGGAAAACTTAAATGCTACCCTCTTTCCCTCTCCCAGCATCGCTGCAAGGTGAAATCCATTTGGTCGCGTCCCTCCCAAGCGGCCGCAGCCCGGCGGGGCGGGCGGCAGCTCCGCGCCCGGGGAACTTGCTCCGTGCAAGAGAATTTGCAACCTTGAAAGCATATTTTTCTTCCAGCTACGGTGGCACTTAGATGATAATGTAGGCAATGAAACTGGGGAGATTTATATCTTTTGGAAAGTAGGACGAGCCAGATGGTAATAGCGTCATTAACAAACAAACTTAGGATCTGCAAGTGAAGCTTGAAATTGGGAAAGAGATCTGGAGAACAAAAGGAGCTGCTGTTGAGGGGGGGAGAAAAGAGTCCCTCTTCTGCCGGCCAAATCTAAGAGCACATTCTGGAGGGGCTGCTCCTGCCCAGCACTAGATAATAAACGACGGCTTTTTCCTCCCCTGTTGTGACTGAGAAAGGACAGAGAAAACTTTTGCAATAGGCAAATGTGGCATTTATTTATGTGTAACCCTTTGTAGTCTCAAGTGTCCCAAATGGGCCTTTAATTCAAATCCCTAGTTTGATACGGAGGGATCGCTTCTCCCAAGTTTATTTTAGAGAAACAAAGCGCCGCTTGTGGAAGCTCAAGGGCCAAAAGTTCAGCAATTATTTTTTTGAATTAATAGTAACGAATAAATATTAAAGGTTAAACGTTATTTGCTGTGAGAGTGGAAATATCTGAGGGATTTATTGTGACTTCGAGTCTTTTTTTTTTTTTTTTTTTTCCTTTAACCCTCTCAAAACCCACTCACTCCTTGCAAGAAGGCACCAACACAGCAGGGGCGAGGGTCCCAGAGCAGGGCAGGGATGCGGGACATTCCGGACCGGGGAGCAGAGAGGCCCCCTGGCCGGGCTTCTCCCCTGCATCACCCTTCGGATTTGCTCTCCAAACCTACTCCGGGAGGTTCTCGATGTCCATGGAAAAGGCCTTCAGCACAGATTTACCCAGCTGAGGGTCCATAAACACCGGAGACCCACCAGCTCCAGCAAGAGGGATGGGTTGTGTCCCTCCTAAATTTTAACCAGTATGTTCCCAAATGCTACAGAAATGTTTGGAGGTCTTTAGAAGACCCGCGTATCTCCCTTCCAAAGTTGATGGTTATTAGATGATTAATGATTTAAAGGACGCCTGTTAACAGCCCCAAGTTGAGAGATATGGACCCACGCTCTAAAGTAAAAAACCTAAGGTGGTTTTTTTTTTTTTTTTTTTTTTCAAATGTGCTGGAGATCTTTAAAAGCCCCGAGGACTTACCCTTAAGGCATTATTCAAAGAAAAAAAAAACCTGAGACTGGCGGTTCGTCACAGGCAATTGTAAAAGGTTTCAAAGGACCGATCAAACGAGTTGGAGAGTAATCTACATTAAAGTCCGGATGGCAGTGTTACAACATGCACCTGCAGGGTATTTGCTATCCGTGCCCCTTACAGAGCTACAAATCACCATTAAAGAAAGCTGCTTAAGCTTCCTCCGCGCTTCTAGAAAGACTTACTCGGGCTCCTTCGCTTTGATATTTATACATCTTGTTATTGATAAGTGTGGGGCTGTTCAGCGCTCCCTTCCCCCTCCCGGACTGGCCCCGGGCACTTTTGCACCAGCCCCCCTCCCTGCCCCCACCCCGAGCACGGCTCCAGGCGGGTGTTCAGGCGGTCCGGCCCCACGAACGACACGCGTGGGCTTGGGGTTATCCCCCTCTCCCTGAGATGTGCCGGCTCCGGGAAAAGTTTCGGTTTATTTTATTTATGTAGTTCCCCCCTCCCCAGGCTCTGTCACCAAGGCGACCGGGGCAGCCCAGGCAGCATCGGCACGCGGGATGTCCCGGCGGATTTTCTCACAGTTGCGGGAGGCGCAGACATGGAAATGAGCTCATTGCGGGGGAGTGGCGGCCGCCTGGGCCGCCCCCGGCCCGGCCCAGCCCGCTGGGTCCCGGAGCTGCGGGGCTCGCTCTCCTCTTGAAGAGGGCAAGTCGCGCAGTTTCATCCCTGGCAGCGCAGAGCCCTGGAGCGGGCACAGTTAACCCTTGGCACGCCGCGGCTGCCAGTCGGGAGAGCCCTGGTGACCCCCGCTCCCCCCCTGCGCTCCCTCTGCTCCCGCACTCCCACGGGCAGCATCCAGTGGGCTCGGTGCTCCCCCCGCCAGGTGATGTCAGCGGGGAAAAGTAAAGTTGTAAGACAAACAAACAAGCTGGGAAAGCCAGAGGGGGAAGAAAGAAAAAAAAAAAAAAATCAAGATTTTTCTACCCACTCGAGGCGAAAAAGCTCAAAGGTCAATAGGGATTCATCAGCCGCTTCCCACGGTTGCAGACAGGGAGAGTCACTCAACTTGGATTTCTTTTTCGAGTAATTTTAGTGATCGGGTCTGTTTTCAGCACTTCCCTGGAGTGGGTTCTTGCAAACATACAAAAACCCCACCCGTCGCAGGTACCTGTGAGGCTGCGGTGCCCCCGGTGTCTGGTGCCGTGCTGAGGGCCCAGCTGAGCGGGCGGGATGCCGGGGCCCCGGGCACCCCCGAGACAGCACCGGGGACCCGCACCGCTGTGACCCGGTGACTCCTGCCGCTGACAGCTGGGGGAACACACCGTGAGGGAACAGAAAGGGGCTTCGCCACTCTGGTGGCACAAGAGGATTTAGTTGGTTTGCCGAAAATCAAAAATTAAAACCCCCGCATTAAAGTGAGGGACAATATCCCTAATTCCGTGTACCTGCCTCATCTCTTGACACCCCTGGCAGCGATGGGCTGCGCGGAGGGCTGGCACCCACGGCCCTGCCGCGTCCCCTTGCTCCCCCCCGCCGATGACGGGGCTTTCTCGCGCAGCAAAGCGCGCATTGTTCTGCGGGGCCGGGGGGAACTGGGACGGGGCGGGAGCCCAGCAGCGCTGCCAGCGCCCACCGCAAAAGTTTGCCAAATCCTCAAGAGGAGGATTTGGCAAATCCTCCGAGGATCCGTGCTCGGAGGGGCGGCGGTGAAGAGGGGAGCGGGACTCGCAGCCCCGACCGGCCCATCCCAGGCAGGGCGCCTCCAGCGCAAGGGAAAATCCCGCGCAGAGCGCGGGGCAGCGCGCAGCTGCGGGACAGGGCCGGCGGAGCGGATGCGCACGGGGAGCGCTCCCCCCCCCCCGCCAGAATTCGCTCAACTTCTGCCTTGGAGCCCTGGCCCCGCAGCCGGGAAGGGCTCACTGCTGCTGTCAGGCTGGAGCGGCAAGGTTTGGGTCACTGGGACCGGTCAAAAGGGGGCCGAGGCAGGAATAGAGGGTGGCACATCGCGGGGCGCCGCCCGGGGGCCCGTCCCGCACCCCCCGGCGCTGGCAGGCCCTGGCACCTCTCCTGCCACATAACGGCGAGCGCAACTTGCAGCCGCCTCCAAACTTGCAAAACAACCCCCGGCACGTCCACAGGGCTGGCGGGAGGGTGGCGAAGCGCAGCGCCGAGAGCCCCAAACCCCCCGGCTGCCCCCGCCGGCCCGACACCCCCCAGCCCGAAGCTGATGGGGGGGCCCGGGGCGAGCGAGGGGCGAGCGCGCCTTGGGCCAAGCGCTAATTTGGTGTGTACGCTTAAGGCGGCCATCTGAGGGCTGGATAGCAACGAGGGGAAAGGGGTGTATTCGCGACTGGAAGATTTAGGTTGTTGCTAGGATGTGAGAACAAAAAATCTTCAATAAGTCGGGGAGGGGGGAGGACGGGGCAGAGGGGGAGGAAGGGGGGTTACAAGGTTTGTCACAGGGAAAAGTGCAGACATCTGCTGGAACTTCCATATCTAAGCTGTTCATTTACAGGAGCCAACTTCTGAAATCTCCACAATTAGATCTGCATTGTTCTTTCTCAACAACACTGCCTAGAAAGAAAAGGTCTTCTCTGTCGGGGCCAATCCAACGAAGCGTTTGACGTTATTAAATAATAAAGCGATTGTGATTTACATTGTTGTTCAGAAAAAGGGCCAATTATCCACTGTTATGTTGCCATAAAGATCATATTAACTCGAATTAGTAATCAAACAATATGCTAGCGTTAAAAGTATAGAGAGGACAACGCGACTGGTCTTGTTGCATCCTCACTTTTTGTTGTAAAACCAGGAGCATAAATACACTTGAAAGAGGCGCAGAAACTTCATCCTTAACGGGGAAAAAGCGAAAGAGGTATCAGCGTTTGTGATTAATGGTCCTCTGTGTTGACTGTTTTCAATTAATTCAAAGCCGCCCAAATCTCATATTGATTTTTCTGTTTACAAATTAATACTTCATATGAATATCACGGGAAATGTTCCGCGGTACTCCGAGAACCAGACGAATTTTTTTATGTAAAGTCTTTTAGGTCTTTGATTTTCGGATGCTTTTTTGTTTGTTTTTCATTTTGTTTTGAGTTTGGGATTTTTTTTTTTTTTTTTTTTTTTTTAGAGTAACGTTTTCAAAAGGCGTTTGAGTTCCGAGCAAAGACGAACCTCACCACCACCAAAACGCAAACCCAGCCGCATCCCTGCACTCCAGCAAATTTTCCTCTGCCATAATCAAATAATTATTTTTTATTAAAGCAGTTATTAGGTTTATAACTCATTTGCCACTTAAATTTGTGCAACCGACCAAGGCGATCTAAATAGGTTTGAGTTGCCCCTTGGGTCCGGGATGTAAGCGGTAAGAAGGAGGATTAATTATGGGTGTGTGCAGCAGGAGGACACAAAGGTGTCCGGTGGCGCGGGGAGCAGCGGCGGGGCGCAGCCCCTTCCCCCGGGCGGGGCCGGGCACCCCCCGGCACCCCCGGTAAAACACCCCGGTGTTTGTTACGGAGCTGCCAGGAGGACCAAGGCTTGGGCTGGGGGACCTGCAACTTGTTGGCAGTAAATAAAACGCTATCAGGTGATGATGCTCCGGCGCGTTTGAAACGTCCCAAACAAAGTGCAAACGAGGCTTATTTTTCCTGCAGGATTATGGATATGATACGATATGACATGGTACGATAGGATGAGATGAGATGATACAGGAGCATCGATCTCTTGTCTCCTGTGCAGACAGGGTCCATTCTTTGTGCGCGGGGTGACAGGGTCTGCCCCCTGGAAACGTGCTCCAAGTGCCCCCCGGCACCTGACTGGTGGTTCTAAAGTCATTTATTGCCAACAGGTTTTGCTGTCGGCTGGGGGTGGGGGTTACTCGGAGCTCAGGTAATAACCGGGTAGCTGTCAGCTTCTCCCGTTTAGCGCTACTCAGGCAAGAATGGCTTTGCCAAACTGTTCCAGGAGCTGATGCTATTTGTTACCACGATTAGGGGGGAAAAAAAAGAACGTTCACAGTAACATGGGTTTCTATAAGCAAACGCCGAGCAATTTTCCTCAGCGCAATGCATCAGCAAGTATATCCAAAGGAGCTTAATCTACTTCTTGCAGGTTAGGTGCAAGAGGAATCAGCAAGGGCTGTTCCGGGATGCCATGAAAATCCCGGCTCATTGGCTTGGCCGCGATAGGACGAGGCACATCAAATCGAGACGGAGAAGGACAGAATCAATCAGTCCTCTTGGCTGAGGAGTGAGCCCTCGCTCTGGAAATAATTTCGAATAAAACTTGTGTAACCAAGTGTAACCTAGATTACTCTGAGCAGATCGTCGAATGGGCAAAAAAAAAGTTTTTTAAAAAAATACGGAAACAAGCCAAGAAAAAACAATCTGGACCGAATTAATAAGAGTGAAAAGTTTTTATCCATGTATAACGATAATATATTAAGCCAGAAAGGAGACAGGTTATCTCTAAACGGGATTAAAATGCATTCGTGTATAGGATTAGACCATCTCATCCATTTAAAAGCAGTGTCTCTCCTCCTCTCCACAACACTTTATTATATATTAAAAAAAAAAAAAAAAAAAAAAAAAAAATAAGTATTGCCACATCAGTGCATGGGGGGCAGGAAGAAATCTTACAATACTTTAATTCGCCGCTCAGTTGGATTCATAGTCAGGAAAACTACTTCTCAGCCCAGTAACAAGTTGACTCTTTCTTTCTTTCTTTCTTTATTTCTTTCTTTCTTCTTTCTTCTTTCTTTCTTTTCTTTTTCTTTCTTCTTCTTTCTTTCTTTCTTTCTTCTTATTTCTTCTTCTTTCTTTCTCTCTTCTCGATTCTCTCTTTCTCCTGTCTCTCTTCCTCTTTCTCTCTTTCTCTTTCTTTCTCTCTTTCTTTTTCTCTTCTTTCTCTCTTTTCTCTCTCTTTCTTCTCTCCTCTCCTTCTCTCGTTCTTTTCATTCTTTTTCTTTCTCTCTCTCTCCCCCCCCCCTCCCCCTTTTCTCTCTCTCGCTGTCCACCCTCTATCTCCTATTTCTTTCCTTCTTCCTTTTTCTCCTTCTCCTTCCCTGACAGGGGGCTGCTGGAAGGGGAGCTTGCCCGGTTTGCCACACCCCTGCCACGGGCCGGGGCAATTTCCACGCCGGGGCCTCCGCAGCCGGGAGCGGAGATGGGCCGATGGCGGGGCTCCCCAGGAGAGAGTTTATTCATAATTCATGGGAGCAGAGCAGCTCTCCGGAGACGGGGAGAAAGGAATGGCCGAAGAGCCCGAAGTGTCCCGCAGCAATCGCGGGGGGAGCGGGGTGTGGGGGTGTCACCGGGGGTGCCGGGGCAGGGGCGGCGGGGCCGGCGGACACTGCAGGGAGGGGACGCGCCGGCCCCCCTAACCCATGGAGAAAGTTATTATCGGCCAAACTCCTCGAAAGGGACTCCGGGGAATTTGGAGGTAGCTTGGTTTCTTCAAGAACCGTTTTTCAGAAGCATTTGCAAGCGAAAGAAACCGAGCCGAGGGGTTTAGATTCAGGTATTTGATCTCGCCGGACCCAGACATCTAATTAGAGTGGCCTCAGAGATTGAAATGGTGTTAATTCCCATTGTTCCCCGCTCAGATCCCTTGGCCCTCCACCGCTGGGATGCTCTCCTTTTCAAAATTCTAAATAAAAATATTTCTATTTGAAACGAACGAACAAACAAACAAACAAACAATTTTTGTATTTCCCCCTTTTCTGGCCCATTTTCCTCCATCACGAGCAAAACCAAAAACAAACTCCTGGGTATTTTTTTTCGCAGACGCTGGCAAAGAATAACACCCCCTATGTGGGATCTTAACAGAAATAAATCACAAGGAGCTCTTGCCTACCTGAAAAGTAGGAGGAAATCCGACTGTCTGGTTTCGGGTGTAAAGTGTGTATCGATAAGGAAGACACAGCCGACTCAGAAACGGGACCCAATTAATCTACGGGTTTCTTTACATCACCCCCTGTTAGGATGTGTGCTTTGGAAATATTGATTCATTGCGACAGGAAAGTCGCAACTACTGTGTGTGCATAACATGGAGAGGACACGGAGAGAAAACCCGCAGCAACGCAAAGCCCACTCACGGGAGAGCCAGATTGCTTTTTAAGCTAAAACTAATAATTTCATAACTGATTCACATTCAATCTGGCGCCAATGACGTCACGGGGTATTAGCATACGAGGAGGGATGAAGCCAGTGTGGCTGGAGTTGATAAGGTGCCTCCTGAGGAATTCGCTGCTTGTTTTAATACATTAATTATTTCTCTGTCTTCCTCAACTTGTGCAATTTGTAAGAGCTTAAAGGAACCATCATTCCCAGCGAGGACACGTTGGAGAGCCTCTCCCGTGCAGCGGAGCTCGGCAGCCCGGAGGCAGCGCGGGGATGAGCCCCAGCCCCGCTCCCGGAGCCCGGCCCGGCCGCCCTGCAGAGCTCTGCGGGACTTGGTTCTAATTAAGTCGGCTCCGGCTCCGGCCCAGGGCGTCCCTACTCGCCCCATAGGTCGACTCGCTCGAACTGACCGCCCCAGCTCTGGGGGCTTCCCGCAGGATGGGAGGCGGGTTTGCAGGATCAAGCCCTCAGCCTGGAACGCGTGTGAGCTGGGAGTGTGAGTGAGTGAGTGTGAGCTGGTGTGTTGGACACCCCTGCGGAGCCTTCCGGCGGGAAAGCCTCTATAGAGGCCCGTGTCTTTCCAGCACCCGGTGGGATTCCCCCCTCTACCCCTCCCCATCCCCATCTCCTGCCGTTAATCAGGATTTTCTGGGGAAAAAAAAAAAGAAAAAAAAAAAAAAAAAGCGCCCACATTACGTCATCAGCCCTAACTGCTGCGGAGATGATGGGGTCACCGAGGACCCTGGGCGGGGGAGCCCGCGGGGGGCCGGGCCTCCCCTCCCGTTCCCTGGGGCTGGGGCCGCCGACAGGGAGCGGGGGCACATCCCGGCCGGGGGTCGGAGCAGCGCTGCGCCGGCCGCTGGGCTCCGGACAGAGGGACGCGCTCTGGGGAAACGACGGGACACAGCCCAGCTCCGTGCCCCGGGGCTGACAGCTCTTCCCTCGGCGTCCCACTGCCCCCAGAGCTTGTAGGAACCGGCGGCATCACCGCTTTGGCCCCATCGAGCTCGGCCGGGCCCCGCGGATGCGGCCTGACAGCCCCCCCACCCCTCGGGGACCCTCCCGAGCTGCGGACCAGCTCGCTCCTCTGAAGAAGGCAACTGCCCCGGAATAACCGCTCGGTGACTTGAGTGTGAAATACATTTGGATGGAAGGAGGGAAGGAGAGCCGATTTTATCAGGGAGTGGGGGGGACGGGTAGAGACGGGCGCAAAACACAAACAGAACACAGAGAAATCCTAAAATAATTAAATTTAAAAGGGATAAATTAAAAAAAAACCCAAACCAACAAAACAAAACCAAAGCAAACCAAAAACGCTCCACGACATTAAGCCACGCTGTACAAGCTCTCGCCCACATGGCAGAGGTCCTGCGAGGCAGCACGCTGCTCCCGCGGATGAGCCAGAGACAAACTCCTGCAGAAACTTCTCCGGCCCGGCCTCGCTCCGTTCCCCGCGGGCACTCGCAGCCAGGACCCCCCCGCCCAGGGGCTTCCTCCCGCTCCTGCCCACAGGGCTGCAGAGGCCCAGGCGTCTCCTGCGGGACTGCCGGGCCAGAATCCGCACCACACTGCACGGGAAGGGCCGTGCGTACTCTCCTCCAACACTGCCAAATTGTAATGGAAAATTGCAGCTTGTTTCGGCGCGCCCCCTCCCCCTGCACGCACAGGCGCACACGGATACAAACACACGCACGCACAGTCACACACGGTCACACTCAGTCACACTCACACACGGCTCAGCCACAGCAAACCCTCTGCGAACTCCAAAGCAAAGCTCCAAAACCATCCCGCGAGGTTCCTTCGGGTTTCGCTTTGTTCCTCCTCTCCGCTGCGCTCCGCCCGCCCGCACCTGCCGGCGCAGAGGCTCCGCCGAGCCGCAGCCGAGCGGCCCTGGAGCGGCCCTGGGCCCCGGGCAGGGCTGGCCCGCAGGATGGAGCTCACCCTCCCGATCTGGTACAGCCAAACGCGCAGCTCCGGGAATTTTCAGCCCGGGCTCCTTTTCTTTCCAGTTCGCAAGTGAACCGGCCCCCACACTCACAGTAGCGCTGTACGTCCTCGCCAAGTGAATTGATTCCTCAAAAGCAAAATAGTACCAAACTCTCGCAATTCCCCGTGCCATCGTGAGAAAAACTGGTTTTAATTACCAAAACTAAAATAGCGGCGGTGCTAACTAGCGGGCGATCAAACCGCAATCAAACTTAAATCTCTGAGCAGTTAGCTATAAACTGTCAGCAATTGAAAAGTAAACCTGGTGCACACAAAGGCTCTGTTTAATTTTCTTGTTGTAATGGCTCTAAATGAGGACCCCATCACTATGCAGTTAAGCGGTGTTGCTTGTCCCCCTGAGGCGCTGATCAGTTCTTTTTAATGTGAGAAAACTGGCAGCTCGAAGCCCGTCAATGGAGCTCCCACAACAAAAGTCCTGAAAAGCTGAATGAATTGGGTTTGTAATTACTGCTTCCCTCTCCCCCCTTGCAGCTTATCTCTTATTCATTCAACATACATTATTGTCACCTAATCGCACACTCCCAACGTTATTTTGGGTTTTTTTGGCTTTTTTTTTTTTTCCCTTTTTTTTTTTTTTTTTTGGTATCTACTACTACGGACATGTTTGTTGTAGAAACTAAACAAAATAATCCTCCCTTCTTTCTCCCCTCCTCACCACGAAAACTGTTGAAACGACAGTATCAGGCGAGGCTGACTGGCGTTTAAAAACGCAAAGACGAAACTCTTCTGCCATCAGAATGTCAGCATTTTGCATATATCCTCGGAAATCTCACAACCACCGAAGCAGGTTTTACATTTTAGTATTTGAGTTAGATCAGGATTTAAATGACTGAAGTGTATCTAATCACACCTATCAGTAATGAGCCTCTTTCTTTCAGTGGAACCTACATTATATACTACTTAAATTGCTGGGCTATCTACCTCCTATCCGGAGGCAGATATCCAGCTTTGCTACCCGTTGGGGACGAGGGGAAATTAATATTGAGAGAAAACACTCTGTTGTGGGGATCACCGTCACCCCTGATGTCCCACCCGGCACCAGTGGGCATCTCAAGGAATCAAAACGTGGTTTCGGCCAAGAAATGTCTGGCGACAAGAGAGAGCCGCGGGCTGGAGCCGGGGCTGCGAGGCAGAGCCTCTCCCCAGATCCCCCACCGCAAGAAGCTGTCGGTTGCAGAAATAAGTACAGCTATTACAACCAAATCTACTAACAGTCTAAATAATTAATTGAACCATTGCTCTTTGACCCTTGGAAAGTCCAGTAGGGACCCGTTTGTAGTAATAATACCCCCGAATGAGCCCTTGTCAAATATTCATTTAGTGGTTAATGTGAGCGATTTCCCCCTGGGACAGTCTGTAATACCAGCTTCCCAGCTTTGGCAAGAAACCCTGCTAATCTACCTCTCCAGTTCCGCAAAATATTTTAACACCCCGGTACTTAAAAAGCCGTAAAAAAATCACAGGGGAAACTATAATCTTATCCTTGGGTTCACTTCGGTTCTGTAGAAGGTTAGGGAAACATTACACTGGCGCTCTTGGGCCGAGCATCACTGGCTGTAAAATACACAACAATTCACGAGAGAGAAACCACGGAGAGCCCCAAAGGTCTTCAATAACCAAAATAAAAACATATCCACGAACTCTGCTATACATTTCAGCTGCCATAAACGAAAGCCCAGGATAATGGCTTAAGTGTAAATGGCATTATTGCATGTGTTGAATTTAAAATGAGCAGTGGACAATGGCGCTCCTCCAAGTAGCACTCTAAAAATAAAACTTTCAGTAGTACATGTAAAATGCTTTGGGTTATCCTCCCTAAACGGATAAATGGATGGATGGATGGATGGATGGATGGATGGATGGATGGATGGATG